>CM052660.1:110478706-110490544 GCA_028533165.1 Leontopithecus rosalia | reverse complement strand
TCACAGAAAGTAGATCTGGCCGGCCGTGGTGGCTCAGTGGCTCTACTAACGTCACAGAAAGTAGATCTGGCCGGGCGTGGTGGCTCAGTGGCTCTACTAACGTCACAGAAAGTAGATCTGGCCGGGTATCGTGGCTCAGTGGCTCTATTACTGTCACAGAAAGTAGATCTGGCCGGGTGTGGTGGCTCACAGCTGTAATCCCAGCACTTCGGGAGGCCGAGGCAGGCGGATCACCTGTGGTCAAAGACGTTGAGACCAGCCTGGCCAACAAGGCGAAACCCCGTTTCTACTAAAAATACAAAACTTAGCTGAGCGTGGTGGCGCACGCCTGTAGTCCCAGCTATTTTGCAGGCTGAGGCAGGAGAATCACTTGTACCCAGGAGGCAGAGGTTACAGTGAGCTGAGACTGTGCCATTGTACTCCAGTCAGGGCGACAGAGTGAGACTCCATTTCAAAAAAAAAAAAAAAGCAGATTTAAGAACAAGGAATGACACAGGGATAAAGGAAGATATTGCATAATGATAAAAAAAATCACAAGAGCAAGCCCAAAGTACATGTGGCCTCCTACTGCATGAAGGAAGCTGGTTTGGGTCCGTGTCTCTGCTGACGTAAAGGCTGGTTAGGGGTGAGTGTCTGTATAGACACATGGGAAGCTGGTGCTTGTACTTCTTCCCATGCATTTATAAATCTAAAAAATGTAAACAGAATCTACACACGGAAAACACAAACCACCGATCAAAACAACCAAAACAAGATCTACACGTGAAGACAGACCATCTTCACAGACTGGAAGGAGCAAAATAATTAAGCGTCAATTTTACTCATAAATTCAGCACAATCTGAACCAAAACACCCAGTAAGTGCTTCTGCTGATGCTGATAAGCTGATTCTAGAAGGTACACGGGAGGGCAAGGCGCTAAACTAGCCAGAATCATCTGGAAAAAACAGAGGTGAGGACTCATGTTACCCAGTTTCAAGACTCATTAAGAAGCTAATGGAGACCACATGAATACAGCACAGTGTTGGTTAAGAAGAGCCACGGAACTCCGTGGAATGGAAGAGAGGCCCACAGATAGACTCACGGTGACAACACCGGATCACAACCCGGACACGGACTCACGGTGACGACGCCGGATCACATCCTGGACACGGACTCACGGTGACAGGACTCACGGTGACAACATCAGACCACAACCTGGACAAGGACTCACAGTGACGACACCGGATCACATCCCGGACACGGACTCACGGTGACAACACCGGATCACAACCCAGACATGGACTCACAGTGACAACACTGAGTTACCAACCAGAGTGAAAATAAATGGGCACGGGTCCACAGTGTCAAAACAAATGACCGCAAACAAGTAGCAAGATCTCCTCAGAGGGATTCCACATAATGTCCGCAGACAGTCCCTCTGGAAGCCAGGGTCTGGACTCAGTGACTGGCTTCCAGAGGACAGAGTGAGCGGGAAACCAGGGACTTCACAGAGGGGACACCTGGCGGACACACCTTGGCCAGGTGATCAGAAAGCCATGCGGACATCAGGACCTGATACGGTGTGTCGGGAAGGGCCCTGCACCTCTATGGGCCTCTTCCAAAACCCATCACCCAGTGTAATCGTGAGAAATACCAGGCAGACGCCACGTGAGGGACACTCTACAGACTCCATGGCAGGCCTGCTTGACACGGTCAGGGCAGTGAAACGCAGGGAAGTCTGGGAGGCTGTCACAGACCAGGGAGGATGGAGGAGACGCCAGGACAAAACTGGGTCCCACAGCAGGAAGGGCATGGATGGGAAAGCCACCAAGCACAGTTTGGTGAATAGTAAAAAAGTTAAAAAGCAAAGGTTACTTGAAGACCCTCTGCACAGTCAGAGCCCAGCATAAAGAGTTGGGAGCAGCCTCCCTCCAGAGCAGTGGGGCCGGGCCACAGGCAGAGCACAGCAGGGCACTGGGTGGCAAAAGGGCCAGGCTGGTGACCCCTAAAGAGGTTGGGGATGGCAGATCAGTGGGGGGCAGCTGAAAGTGAGGAGGAAGAGGGTAAACATGGGGATGGACACAAGGTGGACACAGGGTGGGACATGGGCAGGGACACAGGGTGGAGAAAGGGCATACTCGGGTAGAACACAGGGTGGGAAACAGAGTGGACACGGGGCACGATGCAGGGTGGACATGGGACTGGACACAGGGCTGCAGCAGAAGGCTCCCCACACCCCTCCTGCCTCTACCACCAGTGGAAGGGACCTGAGTCGCGAGCCCTGATCATCCTAGCAACAGAGAGGGCACCTGCAGCAGGGCCCCTCAGCCCCAGCAACCACATGTGCAGGGTCTGCACCAGCAGCTTCCACAGGAGCTCAGGCTAGTGTGTGTACAAGTGTGTGCAGGTGTCTGTACATAAGGGCACATGTATACATGCATGTGCATGGGTGCAGACATGTGTGTATGCTTGCACATGTATATATGCATGTGCATGTCTGACAGTCTCGGTGTGCGTGTGTACACATGTGCAGAGGTATGCACATATGTGTCTGTGCACATACACATGTGCACATGCATACATTTATGTGCATATGTGCAGCTATCCACGTCTGTGTACACAAGCATACATGCATGTGCATGTGTACATGTGTGAGCCTTATGGTCTCTGCATACATGTGCATATGCATACACGTATGTGCATGTGTGCAGATCTCCATGTGCATGTGTCCACGTGCGCACATGTATGCATGTATGTGCATGCACGCATACGGTGTGCATGTGTGTATGCATGTGCTCATGTATAAATTTACATTGATGTGTGCAGGTCTGTGTGCATGCGTGCACATGTATACATGTGTGCATGTGTGTGGGTCTCCGCGTGTGCATAAGTATACATGTGTGTGCACATGAGCACACGTATACATGCATGTGCACGTGTGCAGATGTTGGTGTGCACATGTGTATACATGTGTGCATTCGTGTGTGTGTGCTTGTTGTGCACATGTATACATGTATGTGCATGTGTACAGGCATGTGCCTGGTATGTTCTGGCATGTCTGCTGGTGGGAGAAACATAGGAGGTGACTGTTCAGCCCCTGCACACTCCAGGACCCAGCCCTCTTCAGAGCTGGGACCCCTTTCCCACAGGGACCTAATCAGCACTGGCTGAACGGTGGATGTGCCCCGCCCCTCACCACAGTGCAAACTCCAGGCCTCAGAGGAAAACAAGACATGGCCTCAGCAAAGCAACAGCCTCAACCAGTGACTCCAGGGCAGGACACATAACCTACTTCCGCTTACCAGGAAAAATGAAGACAGACTGAACTGAGATTTCAGAGAAAAAAAACTATTTCAACCTCTACTCATGTTATAAAAATAGCTGCATAAAAAGAAGCACCAAAAATTTCAAAAAATCACAGGCTCTCAGAGCAAAACTAACCAACAGCCAAGCTTTAGAAAGCCCTGTCACTGCCCAACGTGGAGGTGACAGGGGGTCATGCGACCACCTGCCTCTCACAGGGACCCTGAGCCTGACCTGGGAGCTGCAACCAGGAAATACCATGTCACACAAGCAGCCAACAGCAGGCATGGCCAGCAAGGCGTGATGGCACACACCTGTAATCCCAGCTCCTCGGGAGGCTGAGGCAGGAGAATCGCTTGAACTCGGAAGGCAGAGGTTACAGTGAGCTGAGATCGCGCCATTGTACTCCAGCCTGGACAACAGAGCAAAACTCCATCTCGAAAACTAAAACTAAAACAAAGAATCAGAAAGAAAAGAAAGTATTCTCTTTTCGGATAAGCTGTTGTAAAATTAAAGCAGAACCAGCTCAGACGCGGCGTTCTCTGTTGGACGGTTCTGCTGACTGGCCAGACGTGGGACCTTTGCCCTGGGACCTACGGTATTTTTTCTTACCAGGCATGTGCTGCAGAGCTCCAAGGTAGGGCAGTGCTGTTTGCTTTTGAAACAAGCAAGCATTTTAGAGAAGAACTTGTAAAACCAAGTGGTGCATTTCATTAGAACTCGAGTGGCCCGGAGGAGGGAGAAATAAGTCATTTCCCACGAGCTCTTGAGCCACGGAACGCTCGGAACAAAGCCAAGCTGGGCAGGGTTCCACGATTCTTTTTGGTTTCATTTTCTCCTCACATCTTCTGAAGAACAGCTAAGAGTTTAGCAAACACGGGTGAAACGATTCTGGCTGCCACATCACCACTGTCCCTTGGGTGTCATCTGAGGAGGATGCCAAGCTAGCAGGGCTGTGGCGAGACTCAGAGACACATTACCGATCGCACCACGCCTCACCTGCCGGAGCGGCTGCGGGGAGAGGTGCTGAAGCTGCCCCACGTGGAACATGAGCAGGAAGGGCCGTGAGCAGCAGACACCACAGCGCAGCGCACAGGCCTCCGCACCCCAAGGACAAAACTACCTTGGAGATCCCCTAGAGGTCGGATTTTCAAAATAAATCTAACCCAGGGACTCAACATGACCACATGGAGCCGGAGACGGCATGAAAAACTCCATTCCTGCCAGCGTCCGGCATTCCTTCCGCAGCCCAGGCCGTCCCCATTACTCCATTACCGCGTGTGTGGTGGGCAAGCGCCTGCCACACAGAACCCACCGCTTGT
This sequence comes from Leontopithecus rosalia, assembly GCA_028533165.1. Taxonomy (NCBI): domain Eukaryota; kingdom Metazoa; phylum Chordata; class Mammalia; order Primates; family Cebidae; genus Leontopithecus; species Leontopithecus rosalia. The sequence continues at coordinate 110,485,939 of CM052660.1, read as the reverse complement.
CTGGGTGGGAAACCATGGGCAATCCAGGTGAGGGGTGTGTTCCCTGTGGCGCTCAGCTTCCAGGCCTGGGGGACCCCTGTACTTCTCCACTCAGCTTCATCGAGGGACCCTTCCAGTTCCAGCCCAAGCCGGGAAGCTAGACAGGAGAGGGGCCCCCACCCACACTCTTCAGAACCCAGCTGGGGTGGGTGCTGTTTGGAGCACGTGGGCAGATTGGGGTGGGGCCAGAACAGGCTCATCCAGATCCAAGGACAAGTCTTGGGGTTGAAGAGCTCATCGAGGCCACTATGAGAGAGAGAAAAAGAGCCTCAGGGACTCCTCGATAAATAACCAGGACAGAGAATAAGGGTGGAGAGCAGGAGCGGAAGGCAAGGAGACTCCAGAAGCTTCCAGGGGGAAGAACAAGAGTCAGATGCTTGAAGATGCCTCCTGAATGTTGCAAAGCTCTGAGGGAAAGCGGCTTGGATGAAGAATTGCAGACCCGGGCAAGTTGGTCCTTTCTGAAAAAGCTGCCTGGGGATACACTCCAGCAAAAAGAGAATCCACCAGCAAACAGGAAGACAAGGGCAGCCCAGGAAGTATGAACGCAACCAAGGTAGGGCTGCGGCAGTCTCTGTCCTGCTGGGCCACACCTCAGGGCTAGAGGTGGGCGGAGGAGGAGGAAGGCATGTGGCTAGAAGTGTCCCATGCTGACACTAAGCCCTGGTAGATACCACCTGCTACAGGTTAGGCACATTTCACTGAGCAAGAGATGCCCCTAGAAGACAGGGTATAGAGGTCTACAGAAAGCCCTCCCCCGGCTGCAAGGGGACAGAGTCTACAGAAAGCCCTCTCCCTGACTGCAAGGGGACAGTCTACAGAAAGCCCTCCCCCTGGCTACAAGGGGACAGAGTCTACAGAAAGCCCTCCCCCTGGCTGCAAGGGGACAGAGTCTACAGAAAGCCCTCTCCCTGACTGCAAGGGGACAGTCTACAGAAAGCCTTCCCCTCTGGCTGCAAGGGGACAGAGTCTACAGAAAGCCCTCCCCCTGGCTGCAAGGGGACAGAGTCTACAGAATGCCCTCTCCCTGGCTGCAAGCAGCTGGAGGGAGACAGGCACAAGAACAACCCCAGAACCGGGACAATATCAGCCGTGCCAACAGCAAAGGGAGCAGAGAGCAGGGCTCCAGCAGCCGGCCCTGGGTGGGGTCAGGAGTCCACACATGACGAGGCCTAAGTCTGGTCTGAAGGCTGCAGGGCACGGGCAGCCACAGAGAGAACAAGTGCAGCTCAAGCCCAGGAGGGCAGAGGCCACAGGGTCAGAGGACCACGGTCAGGAAGAGATGCCCCATGTGGCAGGGACACCGTGGGAGCAGTGCAGGCTCCACGGCTCGTCGGCTGGGGCTCTAGCCTCTCACTGCAACCAGCGCAGGCAACACCTGCCCCAGAGGCAGCAGGAAGCATATGCCCCGAATCGCCAGCACTCACGCCCTGTGCAGGCACTGGGCGGCCGACCCTGGCTGGAGTGGTCCCTCCTGGGCCTGTCCAGCACTCAGCCCCGACGTACACGTGACCAAAGGGTCTCCGCACGGACGCCATGGCACCCAGGAAATGCCAGTCAGCAAACTCAGTCTGCAAACGCCAGCACCACCCAGTCTTCATTTCACACGTCACCTACAGATCCCTGCCGAATTGTAAAAATATCTCATAAATGTCTGGCTGTCAAAGGAAACGTCCTTTCCGACGTTCAAATATACCACGGCTGCCTCAGAGCCGTCTCCAGGGCTAGCGTGTCCTTCGTCTGCCTTTCAGGAAGTGCGTCTGCGGGGAGTCCCACGTCAGCCTCAGGACGGCCCACGTGGTCACTCTCACCTCATCGGTGACAGGGAGGTCTTGAGGAGCAGCTTGGCCAAGGCCACACGGCTAAGGCATGGCTTCCACCTGTCACAAGTTTCCAGAAAGTTCTCTGCAGTGAACTGCAATCAACCCAATTCTGACCAACTGTAATTACACCATTTCCAGGTAACACCTCAATACTGAGGCAGTGGAAATGCACTGTGTACATATTCTATGTGACCCCGGACAGTAGTGGAGCAACCTGAGTTCAGTCTGGAGAATCCGGCTGGCGTGGGCAGCGCTGGCCTAGGGTGTCCTCACGAGCACCCACAAGGCTGTCCTTCCCTCCGCCTCGTCAGGGATCCAGCTCTACCCACCGGCGCTGTAACAGACACAGGGCTAGACATTCCACGAGTCCAGCCCAAGCTACCTGTGGCTGCCCATGGCCCGACCTGCCCAGGCCCCTAGGAGGGATATTCAAGCATCCAGGAACCAGCCTGGCTGATGAGGCTCCATTCCAGCTGTTTGCCACACATGCCCTCACACTGCAGGGTGGACCAGTGCCAGCCTCAGTGTTCTGCAGGGCCACAAGGTCAGCACACGACCCTGGGGGGCCCTGCCATAGGATAGTGAGGGTTCTGGCCAGGCTGCTCTGCCCTCTGTCCCTGGGACCCTGGGCATGGTGCCCGCTGTCGGGGTCAGTTACCTCACTGCACACACAGGCGGCATGCAGCAGGCCTGATTGCAGGAGGCCCCAGCACCCACAGCAGCCGGCACTGCCCTAACACCAAGAACACAGCACCCAGGTCCCGCTGCTCAGGCCAGAAACTCCTGTCACACGAGCTTTTACTCATCTGGACTTCTGCTATTCTTGGGAGTGGCATCTGTGCTGAGGGGATGCCCAGTGTCTGCCACCCCCAACCACCCCGGCAGTCTCGGTCCTCCCAGGGGCCCTCATGGCCTGAGAAAGCCGCTGCACAGATGTGAACCCGGCGTCCAGGACATGCAGGCCACACAGCACAGTGAATGAAGGGCAGGGAGGAGTTCCAGGGTCCATGGCCACTCGCTGCACAGCCGGCCGTCGGCTGACCCTGCTTCCACACTGTCCACCGGGGGTAGCGATGCTGGCACCAGGAGGTTGGCACCGGACAAGGTGGTACGTCAGCATCTGTTCAACACAGTAATCGCAGTAGAGACTGTGGTCCACATGTCAGGATGGCAGGTGGCGGCTTCAACTCCGAGCTTGGGAAAACGCGGCTTTCTGCCAGTAACGCACTCCAGCCCCCACAGCCCATGCCCCACAGCAGGGCACGGCAGACACCCCAGGCTGCTCACGGCATGCACGTCCATGTAAGGCGAGCACACCCTGGCACCTACACACCTTGGTGGCAGCACACGGAAATGCCCAGGCCTGTGGGTGAAGGAGCCAGCAGCAGGATGGATGCAGAGGCCTGTTGCTGGCAGCCGGCCTCTCCGGGTCTGGCTTTGAGGCTTCTCTGACACTGCAGGTATTTCTGTGTTCTCCTGATCTTTATTACATGGCTGCTGAGACAATTTGCCCAAGGTAAGCCTGTCTCAGTTCAACAAGGGGAGTTTCCGCAGAACACATTTGGTTGTGTGTTTAATCACAAGTGCTGTGATAGCTACAGACGCTGTAAAATTCAACATCCAGTGAAATATTTGGAGAACCCCTATGGCAACCTGGAAAACCCTGGGATTCTGAGGGACAGGGAGTAGCTCACAGTCCCAGTAAAATCCAGAACTTTCTAGAAGGAGATAAGCGCAGGATGACTGCCTGCTTGCCTGGGCCATCTCAGCCAGAAAACCATGTCCCTGGAAGATGGGAAACTGGTTCCTTGATACAGCAGAAAACACCGATTCTGCCCTGAATATACTTACTCACAAGAGAGAAAAACCTGCCTATGTCAAAGAGAAATGTTCAATGCTGGCCACCAGCCTTTAAATAGCCGCTTGAAACAGTGGCTTAAAAACGGTTCCTTCTGAACTGAACAGAGAATCCCTGCGGAGATCAAAGGAGCCTCGGCTCGTTTGAAAGAGGCTGAGCTGGTTTTATGAAGCTGTGCTCAGGAGGCAAGGCCGTGGGGACTTCCCGCTGTATCTCAGGCTCCCCTGCCGAAGGCCCATCAGCGCCTGGAGGCTTCGGCTTTGCTTTATCTCTGTTTCCTCATGTGCTAAGTGACACACCAACATTTAGAATGACTGTTTAACACTGTGGAGGGAAGAGCTACCTTTTAAAATAATTACAGGCTGGGCGCGGTGGCTCACGCCTGTAATCCAGCACTTTGGGAGGCTGAGGCAGGTGCATCACCTGAGGTCAGGAGTTCAAGAAACAGCCTGGCCAACATGGTGAAACCCCGTCTCTACTAAAAATATTTTAAAAATTAGCCGGGTGTGGTGGTGCGCTCCTGTAGTCCCAGCTACTCAGGAGGCTGAGGCGGGAGAATTGCTCGAACCCAGGAGACGGAGGTTGCGGTGAGCCGACACAGCCTGGGTGTCAGAGTGTCACTCCAGCCTGGGTGACAGAGTGAGACTCTGTCTCAAAATAAAATAATTCCTTTAAAGAGAGAGAGATGGAGTGGACGCTGACACTGCAGTCTCACAGAAAACCTCATAGTGAATAGCGCGTCTCTACTTTGCACCAGGAGGTAGCCTGCGTTATCACACAAAATGGCGACACAGCGACACTTCCAAACGTCCCGCCGTGTGCGGGGCAAAAGCTGTGCAAAGGAGCGATGGAAGGAAACGGAGACATGCCCACAACCTACAAGCACGCCTGGGCAACGTCTGGGCCAGCAGCTCCGGAGCCCTGTGGAAGGGTGACTGCCCACGCGCCCTGCTGGCAGCATCTCTGCCTGGCACTCTCCCCTCACTTCCAGGCTCATTTGAGAGTTTCAGAGTTTGGGCTTCATTGCTGACAACAGCTTGGGCTGATGAAACATGTATCCGTGTGTCCACTGACGTCCCCATGATCACAGGACCATTCTCTTTCAAACCAGTTCTGGGCTGTAGGGACTGGGGGGATGAAAGGGAGGTGGAATCGCCAGCTGCCCCTGGCCAGGGGGTCCAGAGGTTTTGAGCGTGAATTGACCTTACTCAGAACTCTGCTCTGCAGGCTGCACAGGCGGGCACCACGCAGCTGTGGGGTGAAGGGTCTCAGCCTGCGGACGGGGCCAACCACATCCCTGAGTGGGATGCAGGCCGAGTCTGCGTCTGATGAGGTTCTGAGTGTTGCCCCAGGCCTCTGCTGGCGGGGTGAGTTAGCTGAGAACGTTCAAGAAGAAACTCCAGCCTGGCCACCAGCTGCAGGGCTGCTGGGCCTGACAGGGTCGTGGGGTGTCCCTTATGCTGTGCTGAAGTGCAGGATTAAAGAAGTTAAGAGACAGGACACTGAAGAACTGGTGAAGAGCAGCTGGACTTGGGGGGCCACACCACTTATGAGCGGAGACAGGCGAGGCCCCGAACATGCAGAAGCGTCTGCATTTATTAGGTACAGGCAGGGGGAAGGGTCGTGAGTGGGGTCATCATCTACAGGCTTAGTAATAGGGCATACATAATCACGTGAGTCACAAGAGAGGGGGCTACCCCATCATGTCACCTGCGCAGAGAGGTGGGCTGTGCGCAGTAGGTGGCCATGCCGTGCACAGCAGTAGAGGGTCGTGTACAGAAAAGGGGTCCACCCCCATTAGGTCACCGAGGCAAGGAGGTGGGCTGTGTGCAGCAGGTGTCGTGAGCAACACTTCTTATCTGGGGGCTGGAGACTTCAAAGGATTTCTTTTTTCTTTTTTCTTTTTTTTAAGATGGATTTTCACCATGATGGCCAGGCTGGCCTTGAACTCCTGACCTCAGGTGATCCACCCACCTCAGCCTCCCAAAGTGCTAGGATTACAGGCTTGAGCCACAGTGCCCGGCCTTCAGAGGATTTCTAATAGAAGGATGATATAAGCCAATGCAGTGGGAGCTGGCAGACTTGTGCTCTTCTCTTAAGATATTTATGGGAGGATGATTTGAGCTAGCACAGAAACAAGAAGAGACTGACAGGGTGTACAGCCGCTGTGGCTGGTCACACCAGAGGGTTCTTCTCCCTCGGTTACTTCCAGGATCTCAGGCCTGAGGCCGACTTTCCACAGGAACTGGATGCAGGTACCACAGCTCCTTTCTCAGGAGGAGAGGCTCCTGCTCCAAGCCTGCCATACAGAGTATGCCCTTTCAGGCAGGGACGCCACCGCGGGGGTCTTTGGTTCTCGTCCTGGCCTGGCTGTTTTCCCATGCGCTGCTTCTGTTCTGTGACTGCTCTAGGCGTCCTCCTACTGCAAACTACTGTACGGTTATATGGAAGGATTCTATAAATCAGCACTGAATGTGTCGGTACAGCTCCGACTACAATACCTGTGTGATTATATAGAAAGATTATATGGGACTAAGCATGCTAGATACAAGTACTAAGTATGGTTATATAAGCTGGATATATGGAAGCAGTCAGTTATGCTTCAGGCACTAATTCTATAAACTAATATGTGCTTATCTATAAAGAATCATAGAAAGGAGGCCGGGCGCTGTCACGCCTGTCATCCCAGCACTTTGGGAGGCTGAGGCAGGTGGATCAGGAGGTCGAGAGATCGAGACCATCCTGGTCAACATGGTGAAACCCCGTCTCTACTAAAGATACAAAAAATTAGCTGGGCATGGTGGCGCGCGCCTGTAATCCCAGCTACTCGGGAGGCTGAGGCAGGAGAATTGCCTGAACCCAGGAGGCGGAGGTTGCAGTGAGCCGAGATCGCGCCATTGCACTCCAGCCTGGGTAACAAGAGCCAAACTCTGTCTCAAAAAAAAAAAAAAGAATCATAGAAAGGAAACAGCTGAGCAATAACACTATAAACTAAGATATTCTTCAGGCACTAATAGTGACTGGGGTCTGGGCAGTTCTTGCTCCGTGCCCGTGCGGGGTGTTACCCACAACCAGCCAGTCACCTTCCCTGAGCCCTCAGGAGGCTCCCCGGATTTCGGCAGGGGCTGAACGCGGTAGGGAAGTGGCAGCGGGCCCCGGGCGTGCCAGGGCTGCAGGTAGAGTGGGAACCTTCGCCACCAGCACAGCCCTGGGCCGGGGCAGCGGGAGCCATCGCCTCTCCAGGCGGCCCCTGCCCCGCAGCCAGGACGCAGACCCGCGACCTGCCCACGCACGGGGGACCCTCCACCTGCCCAGCTCACCTGCGCGCTCCTGGCGACCCTCCACCTGCCCAGCTCACCTGCGCGCTCCTGGCGACCCTCCACCTGCCCAGCTCACCTGCGCGCTCCTGGCGACCCTCCACCTTCCCACGCACGGGGGACCCTCCACCTGCCCAGCTCACCTGCGCGCTCCTGGCGACCCTCCACCTGCCCACGCACGGGGGACCCTCCACCC
>CM052660.1:110455506-110471546 GCA_028533165.1 Leontopithecus rosalia | reverse complement strand
TGGGCAGGGGGAGATGGAGGGGGACAGGGATGGCAGGGAGGGACAGAGGGGGACAGGGATGGGTAGGGAGGGACAGAGGGGGACAGGGATGGGCAGGGAGGGACGGATGGGGACAGGGATGGCAGGGAGGGACGGAGGGGGACAGGGATAGGTAGGGAGGGATGGAGGGGGAGGGGAAGGACGGGCAGGGAGGGACAGAGGCCTCTCCAGGGTGGCATTTCCCTGGGCAGCCCAACACACAGCACACACACACCCCCCATACACACATCATACACACGCACACCACACACACACCCCCCATACACAGCCTGCACACGTACACCACACACATCCCACACACCCATACACACCACACACACCACATATATCCAACATGCACCACACACACACTGTATAGACACCATACACACACCCTACGCACACACCTGGCACACGCATCACACACGTCATACACATGCACACCACACCCATGCCGTGCACAACCTGGGGCCCCCCACACACCACATACAGATGCATACAATACACACACCTCATACGTGCACCCCACACACATACCACACGTCACACAGCACACAAACGCACGTGCATCTGGTCACCATCCCCAGGAGCCACAGGAGGGGCAGAGGGTCTCTGGTCTCAAGTGCCCCCCACCAGGCCATCCCTGCCCCATCTCACGGGCAGTGCCGCCTTCCCCCCACACACTTCTCTGCAGCTGTCCTTGGCGCCCAGGCCAGGGCGTGTGGGGCTAGGAATGGGGTCTCCACCGGCCCTCCACGCCCAGGGCTCGTGGCCAGGGAACAGCCCTGGTCCAGGTTCCCCATCAGGTCCTCCGGCTGAAACCACACGGCCCATTAGCTGGGGTGAGGTCGGGGCGGGTGGGGTCATGCAGACAGGGTGGAGCTGGCCCCAGCTGAGGGGAAATGGGATGAGGGGTGCAGGTCCCCCTAGATGAGGACATGGGCCCATCAGGTGGACTCAGAGGTGGCTCCCTCCACTCTCAGCCCCAGGTCCCCTGATCTGGCTTCCCCAGGGAACATGCCAGCTTCTCCTTGCAGGAGGTGGGAAGCTTTAGGGTTCAGCTTAAATGACACCTAAGATGCTTTTCCAGACCACCCTTCCTGAGGTCCCTGCCTCTGACAGGCGCTTTTGGAGTTACCTGCTGCCTGCCTCCCTCCACAGGACCGGCGTCTGCGGGGCAGGGGCTGCAAGGGTGGTCTGGTCCCCTCCTGTGCAGGAGACTGCATGGCACACTCCAAGTGCTTATTCAACACGTGGCGGCACTCAAAGCACCCCGACATCTCCCTCTCTGAAAGCTCCGTCCCCGCATCCACTCAAGGCCTAGTGGCTCCCACCCACGGGGAACAAGGGCATTTTCCTGGGGACTTCAGGGTGGAGCAGAGACAACTCTGGAAGGAGGGCTTCAGGGCACCACCCTGCCCGGGGACCCTCACCCCCATTCCGCCCTCCCACGAGGGAACCAACAGGTCCTCAGCTGGCCTAGGGCCCCCGCCACCCAGACTCCCCACCTCCCCACCCCCCAGTGGCAGCCTGCACGCCCAGCAGTACCTCCCCTGGTGGCCACTGCAGCGGGAGGGAAAGGTGCAGGCACTGGTGGGCCCCGGGACAGGGCCTCGGATGCACAGACCACTGTGCCCCAGGTCAGGCCCTGGATGCCCCACTCAGTCTCCCTTCTTCCGGGGGCCCTGGAGTCCCCCCACCTGTGTCCCAGGAATTGAAGCCTCCGTGGTGGGTGGGGAGCTGGGAAGAGGCCGCCCTGCCTGCCTCTTTCTTTTCCTTGGTAAAGAGGAACTCCCCATAGAGGCCCTCACCTGGATGGCATGCGGAGCCCAGGTGGGTGGTGTCTGCTCTCCCAGGGGCAGGGGGTGGAAGGTGGCACAGTTTGGGCCAGGCCCCAACCTCACTGCCCCCACTTATACCCCCACTCTGCCTGCCTGTGTCCCAGGCCTAACAGACGAGTCCGTGAGTGCCCAGGCTCTGTCTCCACCGGGAGCCCCCGGGAGTCCTCCTTCCTGCACCAGGGATGCTCTGAGGGCCACGGAAGGTGCGAGACCCCAAGTGGAGGGCAGGGCCTCCCGGGAGAAGGAGCACTGCAGATGGAGGTGTGGGTCTTCCCTGGCAGGTGCCAGGGCCAAGCAGCCGGTGGGTGGGGAGGAGAGGGCAGGCCGTGCTGGCAGCCAGCTCCCCAACTGCGACGGAGGGAGCCTCCCAGCGCGCAGTCCGCCTCCCCAGCGCTTCCTCTGACCTGGCCAGTGGTCTGCCCACTTGCAGAGATGAGGCCCTCCCCTCCCGGCAGGTGACAAGGCTCTTGCTCTTCAGCCCCGAGGCCAACGCTTCCTCCAAAGGCCCTGGGCCCTCAGCTCCCCGTGCTGGGGCTCGCTGGGATTGTTTCCAAGACAAGACAGCAGGGCCCCCCCCTCCCCCCGCAGGGCCCAGGCCTCCTCCACCTGCAGACGGGGGCGGGCGGCCGCTGGGGGCACCAACTCTCCACAGTTGGGGCCAAGTCTTGCCAGGCCAGAGTCGGGGTAGGAGGCGCCTCCTGCTCGGTTGGTGGAGGCCCCAGGTCCGAGCGGCGCGCGGGCGGGACGCGGCACCATGACCCCCGAGTTTCCATCTGGACTGTTCTGGTAACGGACCAGCTCCTGCCGGCGGAACCGGGGAGACGGCGTGGCTCGGGGGCTGCTGCGGCCACCGGCTCGGGCGTGGACGCTTTAGGGGCACCAGCGCGTTGGGTCACTCGGGTTTCGCGGGCCGCAAGCTCGGAGACGCGCGTGTCCCGCGTGGGCCGCCTCATCAGGAATAGCCCCGTCGCCTCTGGCGCGTTGGTTGAAAGAATCCGAGCCAGCCTCGGGGAGCCAACCTCGGGGACGGCCGGGCCCGAGGCCACCTCTCGGGGACAGCCTTGGGCAGGGACCCGAGCAGCGGCCGGGCGCTCGCCTGGGCGGAAAAGTACCCTCTCGGACCCCGCGGTCTCCACCAGGGCGGCACACCCCGCCCTCTCTCCTCCTCCGCAGGCGCCCGGGGCGCAGAGGCTCTGAGCGGCCTCCGCCTCTGCCGGACCACCCAGGGCCGCCCCGCCGGAGGGCCTCCCCGCCCCCGAGCCCTGGGTCACGCCCGGAAGGCCCGGGGCCCCCGCGTCCGGCCACGCCATCCGCCCGGCCGCCCCAGGGACTCAGCGCCGGGTCAGCGCAGGCCCCGCCCAGCGCTCCCGCCCCTCCAGCTGCCCGGCCCCTGGGGCCGCGCCCCCGCCGGCGCTCTCGGGGCTCGCACCCGGATGGGAAGGGAGACCCCGGCTCCCCCAGCTCCAAGCCGCCGCCCCTGGGCGCGCGTTACCTGGATGTGCGCTGCCCGCAGACTCTGGACGAGCTGTGGGGGGGAACTCCTGCCCTCGCGCCGTACGGAACGGACCCTGCCCTGGACCGCAAGCAGCAGCTGACCCCAAGCCACTAGGCTGCGGGCGACACCTCTGGCGCGGGACGGGCGGGTGTGTGTGTGTGTGTGTGTGTGTCGGGGTGTGTGTGTGTGTGTGTGTGTGTGTCGGGGTGTGTGTGTGTGTCGGGGTGTGTGTGTGTATGTCGGGGTGTGTGTGTGTGTCGGGGGTGTGTATGTGTGTGTCCGGGGGTGTGTGTCGGTGTGTGTGTGTGTCGGTGTGTGTGTGTGTGTGTGTCGGTGTGTGTGTGTGTCGGGGTGTGTGTGTATGTCGGGGTGTGTGTGTGTGTCGGGGTGTGTGTGTGTATGTCGGGGTGTGTGTGTGTGTCGGGGGTGTGTATGTGTGTGTCGGGGGGTGTGTGTCGGGGGGGGTGTGTGTGTCGGGGTGTGTGTGTGTGTGTCGGGGTGTGTGTGTGTGTGTCGGGGAAGGTCCGGAGGACTAGCTGCGCACAGGGAGCGGACTCCCAGGAGCCGCGCGGCGCCCGCACTAGAGAGGGAGCGCCGGAGACCCCCCCTGCGCCCACCCGGCCTCCCTGCCCCTCTTCCCTTCCCCGCGCTCCGGAAAGGGGACCTCCAGGCGTGGGGCGCCGGGCCCACGTGGTGCGGCGCCGGGCGGGGCGGGCGGGGGCGCGGGGAGCGCAGCGGCGCGTTCTTTATGAGTGGGGGGGGGGCGGCCGGGCTCCGCCTCCGGGGGGGACAGGGGCGCGCTCCACCAATGGGCAGCCGGGCGGGGGGCGGAGCCGCGGGGCCGCCGCTTAAAGAAACTTGTTGCGGGTCCACCAGCGGGAACCGAGCCTCGGCGGCGGGGGAAGAGGGTCGGGTTACCGCGAGGCGACGTCGGGTCCCGGAGCGGCCGCAGGGCAGCCCCGGGCGCCGGCCCCGGTGCGCGTCTCCGGTGCGCGCCCGTCCGCGCGCGGCCCCGATGCTGGACATGAGCGAGGCCCGCGCCCAGCCGCCCTGCAGCCCGTCCGGCACTGCCAGCTCCATGTCGCACGTGGAGGACTCGGACTCGGACGCGCCGCCGTCGCCCACCGGCTCCGAGGGCCTGGGCCCCGCGGGGGGCGCAGCGGGGGGCGCCCGGGGCGACACGGCGGAGGCGGTGGACGAGCGCTTCCCGGCCTGCATCCGCGACGCCGTGTCGCAGGTGCTCAAGGGCTACGACTGGAGCTTGGTGCCCATGCCAGTGCGCGGCGGCGGCGGCGGCGCGCTCAAGGCCAAGCCGCACGTGAAGCGGCCCATGAACGCCTTCATGGTGTGGGCGCAGGCGGCACGCCGCAAGCTGGCAGACCAGTACCCGCACCTGCACAACGCGGAGCTCAGCAAGACGCTGGGCAAACTGTGGCGGTGAGTGCCCGCGCCCCGGGTTCGGGAGTCGGGACCCAGGCTTCCCCTGGTCTGGGACTGCGAGCGGGGCCTGGAGGGCTCAGGGCGAGCGGCGGGTGGCGACCGCACGCAGGCTCTGGGCTCTGCACCCGGGGCGGGTGCCAGGGCGGCTCTCCGTGGAAAAACACCCTCTAGCCAGCCAGGGTTCGGCGCCAGGAATGGGGGTCCGGGTCCGTGGAGTGCAGCGCCTGGGGTCCGCACCCTCGTGGTGGGTGGACTCTGGAGCCAGTTCTCCTGGCGGGGAATACCCTGTGGAGGGCCGTGGCTGGCACCCCGAGGTGCCCCCCGGCCGCTGTGAGTGGTCCCAGCCCCGGGAGGCCCGCCGGGCACGGAGCAAGCTGCATGCGGCTCTCTGGAGGTGCCCGGTCCTTAGAAAGGGTTCAGCCCCTCCGGCTTCTGGACCACGCTTGCGGAGGGCGTGGGGCGGGCGAATGGGTGAGCGGCAGGCCCCGCAGCTTCTCCCTCTCCTGGACACCCTGTGCCCGAAACAAGGAGGGCAGGAACGGAGATGGCGGGCGCGCTGTGTGCACGCCTCGGCGCGGTGGAGCCGGTGCGTTTTCCGGAAACTAGGTCTGCAGAGAGGAGAAGCTGTTGCTCAGGACAGGCCGCCCCCACCAAATGTCGTCCACTTGGGTTTAAATGGATGTCTTGGTTTGGGGCCCTGGTTCCCGTATCCTGCTCCTCACCTGGCAAACGGGAGCTTGGGGCTTGGATATCTGCGCTCTCCACCTCTGTCTGGATCTAGGGCGCAGCCACGGGGCGCTGTGGACCGCACAGCCCTTGCTCCCCCAAGTCCCGCCGCGCAGGCGGTTGGTGGAGAGCCTCAGGAAGAGTCCCAGGGGATGTGTGTCCTGAGGCTCAGGGAGGATGGGCGCCTGGGCCCTGCCAGCCCTTCTGGATGTGTAGGAATGGAGGGACCGCACGCCCATCTGCCCGCTGGAGGCCGGCAGGGTTCCCGGGAAGCCTTGCTTTTGTCCACCGCCTGCTGGGTCCTGCCCGCCTCCCCCGCCTCCCTTAGAAAGCCCCAGAGGGAGGGAACAACGGGCCGGAATTGGGGGAAGTAGGAGGAGGAAGGCCGGAAGGTTTGGGCCTGGTTCTTTGGCCGTAATAAGCATACCACCCTCCCCGAGACAGGCTCCGGGGGCTCCCGCAGTCCGGTTCTCCCAGAGGGATGTGGTGCCTGGTGCCCCGGGAGGCTCCGGAACCCGCGGCGGGCGGGTTTCCCTGGTCAGAGCGCCCCGGCCCCGGGCTCTGCTGCCTGCTGCCTGCGCCGTATGCGTTCCCGCCGGCCGCCCCGAGGGCACCGTGGGCGCCCTGGCCATCCCTGCCTCTGCCCTGTGCTGCAGTTTGCTGAGCGAAAGCGAGAAGCGGCCCTTCGTGGAGGAGGCCGAGCGGCTGCGCGTGCAGCACAAGAAGGACCACCCGGACTACAAGTACCAGCCGCGGCGCAGGAAGAGCGCGAAGGCCGGCCAGAGCGACTCCGACTCGGGGGCCGAGCTGGGACCCCACCCGGGCAGTGGTGCCGTGTACAAGGCTGACGCGGGGCTGGGAGACGCGCACCACCACGGCGACCACACAGGTGGGCTCCAGCCCCCCAGCGTGTCCGAGGGTCCCTGGTGCGGGAGGCAGCCGTGGGGTTTCTGGGTGAGAACGGGGTGATTGATGGTGTAGGGGCAGGCGGCTTCGAGAGAACCGGACCTTCCCGGGTCCCCTGAAAAAGCACCCAAGGCCCCGGCCTCCTCTGTTTTTGGTGCAGAGTGACCTGCTTAGCATCCTCCAGTGCTGAGGGCCTGACAGCTTTGCTTGGCCGGGGCCCGGAGAGGTGGCGTTTTCAGCCAGACTCAGCCTGAATGCAGGCTCCTCTTCCCACACCCAGCCGCTGCCCACACCACGCTCAGCAGCCCCAGCTTCAGGGCCTGGCTGACAGGGTGGAGTCCTGCTGGGGGCCTCGGTCAGGCTGGCTGGCGCCCACCAGCCTCGGAGTGCTTGGATGACCCGGGAAGGAACAGGGTCTGTGTGGTTCCCGAGCGCCTCATAAATGCCAGCTCCGGCCAGGCTGGGCCTGTTGCCTTTGCCCCCCCACCCCCCACCAACCACCTTGGTCTCTGGGAGGGGCCTCGGGTCTTCCCAAAGCACAGCACTTCACAGAATTTCTCGGTCGCGGAGTGAAGTCTAGGTCTGACTTTGCTGGAATTTCTGGGAATGTAGAGAAACAAACAGCCGTTGATCCCCCTCTGGCAGTTCGAGCTGGCGTTCCTCCCCTTCCAGCCTCGCCGGCCCCACCCGCCCCACAGAAGGGGCATTCATCCCTGACGCCCGCTCTCCCGTCCCCAGGGCAAACCCACGGGCCGCCCACCCCACCCACCACCCCCAAGACGGAGCTGCACCAGGCGGGTGCCAAGCCGGAGCTGAAGCTGGAGGGACGCCGGACAGCGGACAGCGGGCGCCAGAACATCGACTTCAGCAACGTGGACATCTCGGAGCTCAGCAGCGAGGTCATGGGCACCATGGACACCTTTGACGTCCACGAATTCGACCAGTACCTGCCCCTGGGCGGCCCTGCCCCGCCTGAGCCTGGCCAGGCCTACGGGGGCACCTACTTTCACGCCGGGGCGTCCCCCGTGTGGGCCCACAAGGGCGCCCCGTCGGCCTCTGCGTCGCCCACCGAGACGGGCCCCCCTCGGCCGCACATCAAGACAGAGCAGCCGAGCCCTGGCCACTACGGCGACCAGCCCCGAGGCTCGCCCGACTATGGCTCCTGCAGCGGCCAGGCCAGCGTTCCCCCGGCCGCCCCCACCGGCCCCTTCACCGGCACCCAGGGTGACTACAGCGACCTGGCCTCCGGCTACTACGGAGCCTACCCTGGCTACGCGCCCGGCCTCTACCAGTACCCCTGCTTCCACTCGCCACGCCGGCCCTACGCTTCGCCCCTGCTCAACGGCCTGGCCCTGCCGCCCGCCCACAGCCCCACCAGTCACTGGGACCAGCCGCTGTACACCACCCTGACCAGGCCCTGAGGGTCCCGCCACGGGGAGGGGGGGGGACTTGTCCCGGCCTGGACGGCCCAGCCTCCGAGCCTCCTGGCGTGCATGGCAAGGGCAGGAGGGGCCCCAGTGGCCAAGCTCCGTCAAGTGCCTGCTGAAGTCTGCAGGGAAACCTGTTTGCCGCCCGCCCGTGGCCCTCGGCCTCCAGATGGCCACGCCTCTGCCGACAGACGCACTCCCTCTCCCTTCTCTCTCTCTTTGAGGTGGCCGGGGATTATTCCACAATGAAGGGCCACTGTTTGGTCCCTTTTCTGTGAGGACTGGCGGCACCGGCACTTGGGTTTGCGTCTCGGTGGAGGAGAAATGGCAGAACGGCCCCAGGACCAAAGCGGGGGGGACTGGGGGGCCTTGGCTGTGCTCTGGGGTCCAGGCCAGCCTCTGCGCTGAGATCCCTGGCACGCACCGCCACGTTCCCTCCATGACAGGCGCACGGGCTGTCCGGGGCGTCGGTCCACAGACCCTCCGGGACGGGTGCGCTGGAGCATCTCCGGAACCGCCTGTCGGATCCGAGGCGTCTCCTTGCTGGCCGAGTTCGCCCACACAAGGTCTGGCTGTGATTAACACGTCTCTCTTTCATTTTTACGTTTTTGATAATTTTTATTTTTGAAGCTTAAATGTGTTTCTTTTGAAAGCTGTTAAAGATCTATTTATGTTCTGTATTATTTTATCTTTAATTAATGAGGGACTTCGGGCAAAGAGTAGGATTTAGGACAGAGCGGAAGCTGGGAGGCTTCCCTGGAGGGCCGGCGGGAGACGCGGTTGCAGCTGTCCTCGGCTTTTGGGAGGCTGCCCTGGAGGGCCTGGGGGTCCCAGGGTCTCTGGGAGGCCTTGAACTTGGCAGCCGAAAATTCGAGGGAGGAGAAGGGCTTTGCTTTGCGGCATCTCTGATCAGGTCGAGATGCCCCAGCACCCAGCATCAGGCTGGGGCTTGGGGAGTGGGAATCCATCACTGGCCACAACTGTGCCACGTGGTACAGAACACAGGAATTCCTGGGAAGTGGTGGCTTCGGAAGTGATCTTGGCTTGCAGGCACCCGGTGCCACCTACCAAGCTGTGAAACTAAACCTTCCCCGCTAGACATTTTTAGGGCCTTAGCTGTAGAGGAATAACACCGGATTCACCCGCCCGCCCTC
This sequence comes from Leontopithecus rosalia, assembly GCA_028533165.1. Taxonomy (NCBI): domain Eukaryota; kingdom Metazoa; phylum Chordata; class Mammalia; order Primates; family Cebidae; genus Leontopithecus; species Leontopithecus rosalia. The sequence continues at coordinate 110,462,539 of CM052660.1, read as the reverse complement.
CCTGCGTGCTCAGCGCCTCCTTCACAGAAACTTGTGCCTTTAAACTTTGTAAACTTCAATACACCCGCGAAGTTGCTTCTTTTTACCTTTTCTACTTTTCTTACCTTTTTGTAGAAAAAAAAAATGTCTCTGCATCTATCTACTTCCCTGGGGGTGGGAGTGGGGACAGCCGCAGACCCACGGTCACGCAGCGTCTCCTGGGCACGGGGTTCGGAGGACGCGCCCTCGCTCGCCTGTTGCCTTCACTACTTTCTGACCAAGCAACACTAACTTTTGTACAGATCAATTTGATAAAATTAAACAAAGTGCTTTTTATGAGCGTGGGCTGCATTTTGTGTGTTGCTTTGCGTACAGGGCGAAGGTGCCCAGCAAAGGCAGGATCAGGCCGTGCCACGTGGCTGCCGGCCTCACCCCAGGGCCCTCCGTGTCGGGCAGTCAGGGCTGGGCCCAGAGTGGCAGGGGCAGCCCGTCATGCCACGAGGCGCCAGCAGGCTTCCGTCTGAGCTGAAACACCCTCGAGGTTCTTGAGTGAGTCCCGTCTCAGCCTCGGGGAAGGGAGCGCCTCATCTTCCTTCTTGGAGGGCCTCCTCGGCAGGCAAAATGGGTCCAGATGGGCCCGATTCGGGGCTGGGTTTTCCCTCCCTGAGCTGGTTTCTGGGTGGCTGTGCAACGCCGGGAAGCTAACGGCATCTTTCGGGCTTGGCACGGAGCCAGTCTGGGATGAAAGCGGCCCCAGGAGCCGGCAGAGCTGTCTGGTTAGAGGGAAGTTTCTAGGGAGAAAATGGTTGTGGGAGTGACAGCCAGTGAGGGGCAGCCGGCCTCTGTGCCAGGCCTCCCGGGCACCCGCGGCCAGTGCGGGGGCGTCTTGGTGCTGGGGGCCACCGCCCCTGGCGTGCAGAGACTCGGCTTCTCGAGGCGGTGGGGGAGGATGTGCTCACAAGAACCCGAATTCAAGAGGCAGCTGCATCTGTGATTTTAACGGGGCGGCCTGGGTAGGGGCACCCACCCCGTCTCCTTGCCCGCCTGGCTCCCCACCCCTCACCCTGCAGTGGGGATCCCGTTCTGGGGACTGCCAAGAGCCTCGGGGGGAGGGGCTCTCCTGATTTACGAGGGTTCCTGGGGGGTGGGGTGTGCCAAGCCCTGCGGCGAGGAGGATACTGGGAGGGGGCTGCAGAGAGCCAGGTTCACAGACACCCGCCGCTGCCACGGAACCGGCGCAGCCCGTCCAGCCAGGGGCTGTCCAGGCTCACACGCCCCTCAAAGCCCACACATTGATACCCGGACCGGGGAGAACCCAGCGTCCGGCTAGCTGGCAAAGCCAGCTCTGCCCCTGGGCCGCCCTAAGACTCGCTTTGGGGCCTGCCAGGTTCCCAGGGGCTGGAGGCCCTGCCAGTTTTGTGTGGACTTGGTGGAGCTGCTTCAGTTAACTCCTGGGGTACCGGGCCCTGTGTCTCACCGGCGTGTGGTGGGGTGGGAAAGCCCCATGGTCCCATCCCGGGAGTGTTCCTGTGGGTTTTCTTGTATGTGAGTTTGGCGAAGGTCAAGGAGTGTCCATACCCTGCCTGGCTGAGGGGTGCGCAGACACCTCCTCCCCCTGCAGGGCCCCACCCTTTGCCCCTACCTCTCCCGGGGTCCCAGTCTGGCAGGGCTTATGGCTTGATGAGCCCAGGGACAGGGGTCCTGGGAGTCTCCAGGCACTGGTCCCCATTCCCTGGTGCTGCCTGGAGGAGGCGGCCGGAGCCGGTGCCCTGGGGGTCAGGCCGCTCTGCCCGGGTATCCAGCCCGTGCGGGTTTTGCTGGAGATCCCATCTCTGGTTGCTCCAGGCCTGCTGGGGCTGCAGCTGGAGGCCAGGCTGACGATGTAGTTTCCAAGCTTCCCTGCGTCCTCCCGAGAGCACTGTGTCCCAGGGCAGCCCGGTCAGGACAGTTCCTCATTTTCCACGTCCTCACCCTCAGCAGAGAGCATTGCCTCTGAGCTCGGCTGAACAGAATGCCCTGTTCAGTCCCAAAAGGGGAAACGCAGTTGGTGACCCGCCCTGGATTCTGATAGCCTGGAAAAGTCCCTCTGGTCTTCCTGGGACAGAAGCGGCTTAAGGGGCAGGTTATCGGTTGGGGTGTGAGTTCACAGCCATATGGCTGTCCCTTCCCAAAAGGGCCCTTGTCCTCCCCGCAGCTGCCAGGGAGGGGCCTCAGGTCCCACTCACCTGCCTCTCCTGGGCGTGAGATTCGGGCCCTGCTCTGTCTGCTATGGCGTTGGGCCACTGTCAGGGGACTGTTGCTACGGGGTGTCAGGGACCCGCGGTCCTGGGCTGTTGTGTGGATCCCAGTCTTGCCTCCCCAGCCCAGGACGAACGACCTTTCTTGACCCGATCTGTAGCTGCTCCAGACCTGCTGGGGCTGCGGCTGGAGTCATCGGGCTTGGGGATCGTGCTTCCGGGCGGTGACGCCAAGGCCACCAGACTCCAGACAACCCCCAGACACCTGTGTGGATGGCCAGGGGTACATCCCACCGAGCTTCACAGCAGATCCAAGCCAGTCAGGACCCGGTCTCGGCAGCGAAGCCAGCACTTTGCCCAAATCCCTCCAAGTCAGTGTGGACCCCGGATGAAGGGGATGTGTGGTCCCCTCGACTCAGGTAAAGAAGCAGCGCTGAGGGAAGGAGACCCAGCCCAGCGCTGTGGCTGAACCTCACCCAGGCCCTTCCTGCAGGACTGCAGGGGCTTCAGGCAGGTGACAGAAGCCAGAGGCTCAGACCACCCGCTGCCCGGGCCCTGCCAGTGACAACATCTGCTTCTCTCTCCTGGGGCCAGAGGCCCCGCCCCTGCTCCCCACAGCCTGGCTCTGCCGGCCCAGTCCTGAGGCCACTACAGACAAGGCGGGCTGTGACCTCATGATCACCCACTGGCCCTCGGCTGCCCAGGAACTGCAGAGACCCACCTGGGCTCCCTACACCCTGGGAGCCCCAATATTCCCAAGAGCTTGGGAAAGAAAGGGGAGCTGCCGTCCCTGCGCCTCCCATCCATCTTTCGGAGATGTCCCCTGACGGCCCCAGCATCCCCTCTCATTCCAGTGTCCTCCGTGGTCTACACGGAGCAGAGACTGTGTCTCCAGGATGGGCTGTGGGAGCTGTGGGGCTCCCAGAGTGGTGGGAGTCCTTGGAGGAGGGGGCGGGGCCCCTGCGTGCGCAGGAAGGCTGTCCTGGAGCAGGGGGCGCAGCTGAACCCGGTGTCTGCTGCTTCTCACAGGCGTTGGGGCAGGTGGCTTCCTCCGGAGCCTCAGCTTTCTCACCTGTGCAATGGGAATGACCCTGAGGAACTTGGTGAGACCAGGACCTTCCCCCGCAGTACCCCCCAGGCCGTTGGTGGTGGTATTACTGACTGCCTCGAGCCACCCCACGACGCTTTTGTTTATCTGCAAAATGAAGCAGGTTTTGCAGCAAGAAAAATCAAGTGGAACTGGTGAAGAAAGTGCCGACCTTCTCCCCAGCCTCACCCCCGGGACTCAAACCCAGTGAGTCCCCCTCCTGCCGGCCTCCTCCCCAGCATCACCCCCGGGACTCAAACCCAGTGAGCCCCCCTCCTGCCGGCCTCCTCCCCAGCCTCACCCCCGGGACTCAAACCCAGTGAGCCCCCCTCCTGCTGTATCCAGTAAATCCACACAGCTTCTCCGTAGGAAGGCAGGATGGGCCACTAGCCTCTTGACCGCCCCATGCCTCAGTTTACCCCCATGACCCTGAGGTCGTGACAGCCCTGCTGAGCTGGGCTTGATGTGGCTTCAGCCAGCACCCTGGTGCTGCCGTTTCATTGGTCAAATCTCAAGCCGACTTGTCCCGAGACCCCAGGTCCTGGGTGTGACTGACGCTCCTCCTCGCCCTCCCCCACCCCCACCTTCCCCATGGGCCTACGACCAGGACTGGGGTACTTGCCCCAGCCTGGGTGGGCACGCCTGGCTGGAGAACCATCCGGGATTCCCAGGCCCGGGCCCACTGAGGTCTGCCTCGGACAAGCATAAGATGCCCGGGAACCCCTTCCTCAGCAGCGCCCCGACTGCCTCAGGCCCCGCTTCTCCCCGGGGGCAGCTGGCAGCTGCATAAGCCCTGTTCCCTCGGGGTCCTGGCAAAGGCCGGGCACCCAGCCCGGGAGACTCCACAAAGGGTTAAGGGGCGCGGGCGGCTGTGCCCACAGCGGGGCGGAGCAGCCGGGCTGGTGCTGGGCCAGGAGCACGGGCGAAGGCGCCGCATTTTAATGAATCCCTGTTACGGGCGAGGCCTTTGTCTTTCTTTATCCGGTGCACAATAAAAGAATTAATTAGACAGAAAATGGCAGGGCAAGGAACTGACAAGTCATTACGGGCTGCTGAATGACCGATGAGATGCAGCCGGGAGCTCTCCCAGCTCTGGAATGATAATGGCCAGCGGGTGCTTTGTATGCTCGGCCAGCAGGCCTGTGTGGGCGCCTCACTGTGGCGCTGCCGCGGTGGCCCGAGGACCCGTGCCCCGGCCTCTCCGAGGAGCTGGGCGCAGAACGCCGGCCCAAACCCCACGGTGAATTTCTGTGTCCGGCCACGGCAGTGCATCTTCAGACGCGGAGGGGACCTGGGAGGTCGTTCTGGCCTTTGGACCTGACTTCCCAGCTTGGGAACAGACATGGCGCTGGGGTGAGGTGAAGCGGGGGTCCGCACACTGCAGGCGGCAGGGGTGTGGGGAAGAGAAGAAGAGGCGGGGAGAGCGGGGGGGAGTCTCGGAGGACCTGGAGGAGCCCCCGGGAGCCAGCCGGGCCAGCATCAGCTGCCGCCACCATGGTTACTTAGACGTCACCAGGAAAAGGGTCCCCCACCCCCTCTGCAGACCCGGCTCTCCCACGCACAGGAATCAAGCTCCTCGTGGGTCTGCAGGCTTCCCCGTGATCAGGAAGCATCCAGAACAGAGCCTCCCAGCCTCGGGGGCGGAGGGAGAGGCTGGTCCTGCCGCCTCTGCGTGGGAGGCTCCCAGTCCTGTCCCTGGGCCCCGTGGGCTGGGAGCTGGATTGGGAAGCTGCCTGCAGCCCTGGCTCCCAGCTCCCTCCTGCTGGAAGCGGCATTGTTTCCCCGCTCTGGGCTGAAGGGAGGGGTGAGGCCCCAGATAGGCTGGAAGAGGGGCCCCCCTACCCTAGGGGTAATAGGAACAGAGGACTTGCTGGGTCCATCTGCCTCCAGTCAACGGCCCTTCCTGGACTGGATGTGAAGAACAGGTGACATTCTTGCGACACCACCACCGTGGGTTTTGCTGCTCAGCAGCCTCTCACGTGGTTGGCCTGTCCACTGGGGCCATGCCAGCATCCTTTCCAGGCACCCAGGTCCTGGAGAGGGACACGGGCAGCCCCGAGTGACAGACGAGAGAACCGCTCACACACGCTAATCTCCGTTCACATACGTGAGCCCTGGCCGGGCAGCTAGGCCATGTCCAGCCTCTGCTGGATGTGAATTCCCAGCCTCCGAGACCCTCACGGGGAGGGGGCTGCTCTGCCCAGGGGACGGTTCCTTCTTGTGGGCAGGACCTGGGGGTCCTTGGGTAGAGGGGCTGGGAGGGACTGTTGGGGTGGCTCCACACAGAGCACAGGCCCTTCCTGTTTCCAGGTACTGAGCCCTGGTGACGTTGCTGGGCATCTGGACACTCGGGGCAGTGCCACTGTTGCTTCTGACACTCAACATCCAGCAGGGTGTGCACCTGTGAGATGTGGGTGGGCCTGGACGCCCTCCACCTCACCTCCAAAGTGGGGGAGCTTCCGCCCTCCTGCATTTTCTGGGGTCACTTTGGTCACCTAGAGATTTTGTTTGCTAAAGGAACAGGTGGACAGACTGGGCACAGCGCCTCATGCCTGTAATCTCAGCACTTTGGGAGACTGAGGCAGGTGGATCATGAGGTCAGGAGTTCGAGACCAGCCTGACCAACATGGTGAAAACCCATCTCTACTAAAAATAAAAAAATTAGCCGGGCCTGGTGGCGCGTGCCTGTAACCCCAGATGCTTGGGAGGCTGAGGCAGGAGAATCACTCGAACCCGGGAGATGGAGATTGTGGTGAACCAAGATTATTATGCCACTGTGCTCCAGCCTGGGTGACAGAGCGGGACTCTGTCTCAAAAAAAAAAAGGAGAGGGTGGACAGAGGTGGTAAGGGGGCCTGGGGCGGTAGGGGGGGTTCTGGCTCTAGGAACCCACGTCTTATACGCTTTTCCCTGAGAGGATAAAGGGTGTCAAGGAAGGGTGGAAATCCACCGAGGCATCTCGTGTCTATGGCTTTGGACAGAGAAAGGAGTGACACTTGGCTCCCCAGAACCCACTGGTGTGTATGGCCTTGGACAAGCTGCTGGCCTCTCTGGCCTCAGTAACCCAACATTTGCAGATGGGCTACTGAGGCCAGAGAGGCCAGCAGCCTGTCCGAAGATGGCGCCCCGCCCTGGCAGTGGTGCTCAGGAACGTGGGAGATGCTGGTGGGTCAGGTGCTTAGCACAGGGTTTGGTTAGAAACAGCTGATCAACACATGTCATCCAAAGTTGTCCTTGAGCTATGGAGACAGGACCTGCAGTGGCACATGATCAGCAAGGAGTCTGCCTGCTGTGGTGGCATGTAGCCCACACACCTGCCCATCCACCCAGCTGCCCTCCACCCAGCTGCCCATCCTCCATCCACCCACCCACCCACTCACCGACCCATCTATCCGTCCATCCACCCATGTGCACACCCAACTACCCACCCACCCACCCACTCACCCATCCATCCATCCATGTACACACCCATCTACCCACCCACCCACTCACCGACCCATCCATCCATCCATACACTCCCAACTACCCACACACCCACCCACCCAATCACCCACCCACTCACCCATCCATCCATCCATCAATCATGCGCCCACCCACCCACCCATCCACTCACCTACCCACCCACTCACCCATCCATCCATCCATCATGCACCCACCCACCCACCCATCCACTCACCTACCCACCCACTCACCCATCCATCCATCCATCCATCATGCACCCACCCACCCAC
>CM052660.1:110425854-110455006 GCA_028533165.1 Leontopithecus rosalia | reverse complement strand
CAAACTCACGCTGATATCTCACTTAACCCCGTGTATCCAAAATAATATCGCTGCAGCTTACAATCAATATAAAAATCAGGAATGAGATGCTTTTCTTTAAATAGGCCGGGCGCGGTGGCTCACGCCTGTAATCCCGGCACTTTGGGAGGCCGAGGCGTGTGGATCACCAGGTCAGGAGATCGAGACCATCCTGGTCAACATGGTGAAACCCCGTCTCTACTAAAAATACAAAAATTAGCCGGGCGTGGTGGCGCGTGCCTGTAATCCCAGCTACTCAGGAGGCTGAGACAGGAGAATCGCTTGAATCTGGGAGGTGGAGGTTGCGGTGAGCTGAGATCGCGCCATTGCACTCCAGCCTGGGTAACAAGAGTGAGACTCCGTCTAAAAAACAAAGCAAAAGAAAACAAAAAAAACAAAAACCCAAATTCTTTAAATGACAGCTTTGTTGAGATGTAATTCGCACACCACACAACCCAGCCTCAGCCGCGCGCAGCTGGAGGGGCTTCTGCTGTTTTCACGGGCTGTGCCAACGTCTTCAGTCACTATCAGGACATTTTTATCACCAGGAACAGAATCCCCCACCACCAGCAGTCCCTCCGCAGCCCCCAGGCCCCCGGCCCCCAGCCCGCCAGAGGGTGCTCCCCGCTCTGACTTTCATGTCCTGCACGTGTCCTGTGAACAGAACCGCAGTGTGCATCCTGCGGCGTCTGGCTTCTCTCACTGGGCGCGACGTCTCCAGGACTCCTCCGTGGGGTATGCATACGTCTTTCCTGTTTATGGCTGCGGATGCAGCCGGCCAGCTGTGCGTCCGTGGGCTCCACTTTGGGGGATTCGATCAACCTCGGATGGAAAATACATCTTTCAGTGGATGGCCGTGTCCGTACTGAACACAGACTGACGTTTCTGTGGTCACTGTTCCCCAAGCCACACAGCATGACAACTTTGCGCATGCACCTGGCGTCGGGGTCAGCAGAGACCGAAAATGCTGTCAAGTGCCTGTCGCACATGTGAACACCCAACTCTCCACGCCAGGGACCTCGGCATCCATGGACCCTGGTGTCCTGGGGGTCTGGAATGACCCCTCACAGATACTGACAGACATGGATGCCGCCGCCTGTCCTTCTGCGTTTTGACAGTTCATGGAGACACTGGTCAGCCAGCTTCTCTGGTCTCAGCATCTCAGTGGAGCCGGGTCCTGTGAACGCCGGGCCAGAATGGGGCTCCAGCCCGAGCCTCAGAAGACGACAGCTGACCCCAGCGGTACCTCCAGGAGACCACGTCACAGTGAGGAAGAATTGACAACTCTGACTTCCAAGAAAAAGGAAAGGTGCAGCCTCCAGAGACATTTTCTAACCGGCCACTCATGTATATACGTTCTATGTTTTTTTTTTGTTTTTTTTTTTTGAGACAGGGTCTTGCTCTGTCACCCAGGAGTGACAATGGCGCAATCTCAGCTCACGGTGACCTCCGCCTACTGGGTTTAAGTGATTCTGGTGCCTCAGCCTCCCAAGTAGCTGGGATTACAGGAACCTGCCACCACGCCTGGCTAATTTTTGTATTTTCAGTAGGGATGGGGTTTCATCATGTTGCCCAGGCTGGTCTTGAACTCCTGACCTCAGGTGATCGGCCTGCCTCAGCCTCCCAAGGTCCTGGGTTTATGGGCATGAGCCACCGCACCTGGCTTTGTGTGTGGTTTTCTAAACAGAAAGGGCTCTAAGGTTTAGAGGAGGGATGGGAGGAAACATTCCAGATCTTCTGGGGTGGGGTAAACATGGGCCCCATTAGCTGCCGTGGTACAGGACCTGGCATGGGGACCTGCTGCATCCTTGGCCTGCCTCCTCTGCCCTCACCGTTCCCTTACCACAGGTGCCTTCTATGCTGGGCAGCAGCCATCTCCGTGGTGACAACAGGACCAAGATGGCTTCTCAAGGGTATCAGGCGTCCAGGCCTGGGAGCCTCTGTCAGCTGAGCCCCACCACTGACAGGACAGTGTCACCTATTGGATGGTGCCTGCTCCCCTCCTGGGGCCCTGCCAGGGAGCAAAGAAGGGGCAGTGCTGGGAGTCAGGCCAGAGCCACATCTCCACCATCAATGGCTGACTCCCCCCAGAACATCAGGGCCTTGAAGACCCAGGACCGGGAAACTGAGGCTTGAGGGTAGGGCATGGCCTGCCCTCCATCATGCCCCACCAAGCCTGAGCTGGTGCCGCTCAGCCTAGAGCTCCTGGCAGCCCTGCCACACCCAGCCCTCTGCCTCCACCTCTGCCCATGCCCTCTCTGCTTGTGCCTTCTCTGCCCCAGCCCTCTCTGCCCTTGCCCTCTGCTTGCACCCCAGTGCCCATGCCCTCTGCTCACGCCCTCTGCCCACACCCTCTCTGCCCGAGCTCTCACTGCTTGCACCCCCTCTGCCTGCACCCCCTCTGCCCACGCCCTCTCTGCCCGTGCCCTCTGCCTGTGCCCTCTCTGCCTGTGCCCTCTCTGCCTGTGCCCTCTCTGCCCGCCCCCTCTCTGCCCACGCCCTCTCTGCCCATGCCCTCTCTGCCAGAGCTTGGACTATGGCCCAAGACTCTCCAGGCAGCTTGCCCAGCAGCCCCCGCGGTGGCCTGAACCTAAGGCTCCATGCCTCTGTGAGAATCAGCAGCCTGTGCCCGGGTCAGAGACCTCCACCCCCCACCATAGGGCCAGTGTGTCCTCACAGGGCACCCCTGAGCCATCTGTCAGACCCAGACTCCCTCAGATTGGGGCCCCCCCAGCCGCACTGTCTTTCCCCAGGAAGCAGGAACCAGAGCGTCCTGGCCTCGAGCACTCCGGTCCTCAGCCGGTCCCAGCTCTGTCTGGCCACCCCCATGGGGAGACGCAGCCCAGCTTCTCAGGGGAGCCAGGCATGGCCCCAGGGATCCCGCCTGTGTGCCTGGGTGGGCCGGGTGTGCCTGTCATACTGGAAGCGGAAGGAAGGTCTTGCAGAGGGAGCTGGGCTGTGGCCAAGTGGATTCCAAGGGTGTTTTCCAGGCAAATCCAGAGGTGGGATCGGCTCCTTCACGCAGCCCCCGGGAGGGGCGGCCCCCGTCTGCCTCCCCGGTGGGAGGCCTGTGGGAGACCCTGGCGGCCCCTCCTGCAGGTCCCACAGAGCAGCACTAAGGCCTCACCTGGGATCAGCCAGCCCTGGTCAGTGCCTCAGAAAAGAAAAACCAGCTCGCTTCACCAGGGACCCTGACACCTGGGCTCCGAGCTGCAGACCCCCCAGGTCTCCGACAATCATGGGTCCCACCTCCCCTGGGGAGAGAGAGGAAAGGGCACGGTTGGGGGGGTCCCCGGAGCAGCCGGTGCTGTGCTTGGGTGTGGGAGGGGACGGGTCGGCAGGGGTGCTTACGCTTAAGGAGCCAGATCCCCAGGGGCATCCCCTCAGGGAGGACAGGGACCCAGGGTGAACAAGCTGCTGATGGGGTCCAGGACCATGCTGGGGACCCGGCGAAGGGGGTGAAGCCACTGTGAGTCTAGTGCCAGGACTGGAGCTTGGAATGGCTGGGCCACCAGCCAGTGGGGGATGGCTCAAAGGCAGGTGGACCCCAGGGTCCTCCCGTGGCCCGTCCTTGGCTCTCGGCTGCTGGAGAGAGGCTCCTGGTCCTCCCTCTGTGTCCAGGCACTGCCGTGAGCCCGAGGCAGGCCCGGCTGCACCCCTGCTGCGCCCTCCACAGCAGCCCCACAGGCAGGCAGGGCCACCTCCTCAGCCACACTTGTCATTCCAGCCAGGAAACCCCCGCTTTTTGCCGGGGAATTTGCTCAGAAGCTGAAGTTTGCTCAGACACCTCGAAACCCCCAGGGAGGGTCATGGCGGGGTGAGGGCTGCGGGCCTTCGCTCCCACATTCCCACGGGGCCTCGGAACCGACGCCTGGTAAGGAAATTCCGGGAACTCCCAGCTCCCAGGCTCAGAGGCGAGAGGGGCGTCTCCCCAGCACAGCAGGTTTTCTTCCTGGGCGTGGGGGACACCAGGCCCCCAGGGACAAGGCCAGAGGAGGCGGGAGCAGGTGTAGCCCCCGCCAGCCCTGTGACCTGGGTAAGTCCCTTCCCCCGCTGAAGCTGGAATCCTACCTCCACCAGGATCCCCTCTCCCCTCAACTCGGAGGCAGCGTCTGCAGGGCCAGCCTCTGAACCCCGCCTGCCTGCTGGGAGTGGAGCACGGCCTTGCTAATCTATCAGCCCCTAGTGTGGGCTGGGACAGGGCTGCCCCCTGCCCCTGCCCAGCTGGGCCGTGTCAAACAGCCAAGGAACAATGGACGATAAGAAGCCCCTTCTAGGCTGACCCCTCCTCAGGCCGGAGCCAGGGCCAGAGGTCAAACTCATTAGCTCAGAAAGCATCTGCCGCCTGGCTCCTGTCCCCAGGACATCAGCAGGCCCCAGTGCCCGCTGGCTTTGTGGGGTGGCCGGCAGTGGCGGAAGGGAGGTGAGAAGTCTGGTCCCCCCACCCCTGAGGCTCCCCACTGCCATGAGTGGGGTGAGCCTCCCCACCCCCACCCTCCCTCCACCCACGTGCTAGGAAAGGCCCCGCCCTGGGACTGCTGCCCTTAGGCCCCTGAGCCTGCCTGGTCCCCCAGGAGCAACTCACCCCAGGAACACACAGGTTCACACCCCTGCCGGAGCACCGGACATTTTGGAGCTGCCAGCAAGCTGCAGGTGCCCCAGAGAAACGTCCTTGTGCCCAGCAGCCCCCCAGGGTCTGTTATTCTGGGGCCCAAGAATGGGGCCTGCAGGTGGAGAGGGACTGTGGGGGATGCATTTTTCTGGGAGGGGTCTGCTGGCTCCTGGGACGTCTAGAACTGCAGCCCCAGAGGCGGCTGTGAGGGACTTTCCACAGGCAGCTCCGCCTCCACCCCCCACCCCCGTCCCCTCGGCTGTGCCCTGTGGAACCCAGAAGGGGTGGTTTGTAAGGCGTGGAGTCGGGGTCATTGTGGACCCTCGGTCCTCACATATGTGGTCAACAGGCGAACCCACAGGGGCATCACCTCTGCTACCCGAGCGCCTGATGAGGAGCTCTCAGCCCTGTCCTGGCCAAACTCCGCACCTCTACACACCAGCAAAGCAGCCACATGCATCCCAGCGGCCCAGCAGAAAGTCACGGCTTCCAGGCAGCCAAAGGCGCCCCGAAAGAGAAAGTCAGTGGAGCTGGGCCCGGTGCGTTTAGGGGCCACCAAGACCAGCTGCAAAGTGGGGCCCTGTGTGAGAGGCCTGCAGGGCCCCCGCCCTCTGCTGCCTTCCCTCGGGGCCCCATGGGCTTGCCATTTCCTAGCACGTGGCCGGGAAGGGGCCCGTGGGCTGGGGTGACCGGACAGTGAGGGGTCAGGATGCCGCCTGTGGGGGTGGCCTTCCGGCTGGACCCAGCCAAGACGCCAGCACGGGGCCGGGGCCGCTGCCGGCCAGACGCCCGCTCTGCGAGAGGCTCCTCGCCCCGGGGCTTCATCTGCCCTCCCCAGAGCCTTCCCGCTCGCTGATTTGTGGCCAACTTAATCCCGCACTAATTGGATTTCTGCGCTGGTGCTGAAAGGGCTCCGTGCGTGCCAGCCTGCTGGCCGGCCCAGCCCACGGCTTGTTTTGCACAGAATTCTAATTGATTCCAAATTAATCTTTGGAATCGGGTGAGCTCAGCGCAGATAAGCCAGCTGCAGGGAGGGCAGGGTGCCGCGTTCCCATCTTCCCTGCCAGCGAGGCTGCCACTCCTGTGGGGTGGCACAGGGAGGCCGTCTTCGGACATGACGAGATCGCCCAGCAATGTCCAGTGCGCTTCCCGCTCAGCGGCTCCCAGAGCCCCACCAGGCGCCCGGCTCTCGGGGCGTTTTCCTTCTGTTTGCTCTTGGCTCAGCCTCCCTCTTAATCCTATTTTCGCCAGTTTCTATCCAATTTAAGACAGCTCCTGTAAGTCAAAATTAATTACCCCGTGTGCTTCCAGCCCTGTGGTCTCGAGCCTGGGGCTGGGCTCAAAAAGGAGGAGGGGAACACACCCCCAAAGTGGGAGGCCTGAGGGCCCCACCCTCAAACCAGACAGAATGGGGCAAGGTCCTCACCGGGCATTTTCAAGGACCAGCCTCCTCCATCAGGAAGTCCTCCCTGACTGCCTCAATCTTCCTGAGCTCCCAATACCTACCGCTGGGTATGCTCTCCCCAGCACACCCGAGCCTGCACACACCCACACCCACACATACGCCTGCATCCCAGCCTGCTCACCAAGGGCCTGGGATCCCTGCAAAATGGGTTCAGTCACATAAAAATGAATAAAGGTAGGGCCGGGCGCAGTGGCTCACGCCTGTAATCCCAGCACTTTGGGAGGCCGAGGCGGGTGGATCACGAGGTCAAGAGATCGAGACCATCCTGGTCAACAAGGTGAAACCCCATCTCTACTAAAAATACGAAAAATTAGCTGGGCATGGTGGCGCGTGCCTGTGATCCCAGCTGCTCGGGAGGCTGAGGCAGGAGAATCGCCTGAACCCAGGAGGCGGAGGTTGCGGTGAGCCGAGATCGTGCCATTGCACTCCAGCCTGGGTAACAAGAGCGAAACTCCGTCTCAAAAACAAACAAACAAACAAACAAACAAAAACAAAAAAACACTGGTGCCTGTCTCAGGCTGGGGAGATGTGGGGAGGGGAGAATTCGGAAACGATGGCTGAGGGCTGTGGGATTTCTTTGGGGATGTGAGAAAATGTTCTGAAATTGATCACGCTTAGTCCACACTGCAAGCCTGCACCGAAACAGCGCATGTACCCCATAAAGGCATACACCTACCACAGAACCACAAAACCAAAAAGTAAATACCACTGGCTGTCATCATGGTTACAGGATTCCAGGACATTTACTGTTGAGCTGTACATTTTTAAATGGTGAATCTTATGTGAATTATGTCTAAGGAAAAAATTCTGAAAACATTAATAAAGAGCAAACAAGAAAAAAAAAACGGCAAAGAAACTATAAAGTTCAGAGAGTTCCCAGAACGAGGCCACCAAGGCCAGGGTGGTCACACTCTGCACAGAGCTTCCCAGTGGGCAAAGCAAAGATGGAAACACGCACAGTATGGTGTGCTGTGGGACGCCATTGGCTCCACTGAGCATGCCCAGGTGGTTGTCAGGTATCAACCTGGCTAATCCAGACAAGGTCCAGGCAGGAGGAGGGCTACGTAGATAGGGAAACTGAGGCAGGCTCAAGGTCACCAGTTGACATGCTGCAGAAGACAGACCAGCCCCTCGGTGGTTGGGATTGGAGCCTTTGCTCCCAGCCCTATGAGGCCTCCCCACCCCGCTGACTGCCTGCTTCAGGGACTTATTCCCTGGGTGGCACATGTCATCCCCCCCACAGGATGTCACCCCCTGCAGGGTGGCCACATGCCCCGTCTTTCCAACCCAAGGCCCTCTGCTGCCCATTCTTTTTTTTTTTTTTTTTTTTGAGACTGTCTTGCTCTGTTGCCCAGGCTGGAGTGCAGTGCAGTGGCTCCATCTCGGCTCACCACAACCTCCACCTCCCGGGTTCAAGATTCTTCTGCCTCAGCCTCCCGAGTAACTGGGATCACAGGCATGTGCCACCATACCTGGCCAATTTTTGTATTTTTAGTAGAGACAGGATTTCACCATGTTGGCCAGGCTGGTCTCAAACTCCTGACCTCAAGTGATCCAGCCACCTCGGCCTCACAGAGTGCTGGGATTACAGGTGTGAGCCCTGCGCTCGGCCTGCAGCCTGCTGTTAAGTTCAGGGGGATGGCCCTGGGGGGGACACTATCAGACCAGGCCTGCAGAGCGTGGGAAGGGCATTCAGGGGTCATCACAGCAGGAGGCTGGCCAGAGAGGCCCTTTCTGGCAACCACCACGACTGAAGTCCAAAACGTTTCAAGTCACAAGGATTCTACGAACGCGAGGGCCCGGAACGGGTCTGGGAGCTTGGGGAGACCCTGGTCTCCCACGAAGCCTGTGAGAGGCAGCAGCACACAGCCTGCAGGGCTGAGCACTCGTCTGTCTCCGAGGCCTGGCTGCAGGTGGAGGTCTGTGCCTGGCGGGACAGCAGCAGGAGGAGTGGGCTTCCAGTGACCACAGTTCCCAGGGCCAGCCCCACACGGAGGCCCCTCATACCCACGGCTCAACGCGGAAGGGCTCGGGGTCCTCAGCCAAGCCCCCGGCTCCCAGGACGGCCGTGCCTGACCCCCACCAGTGCAGCCCGCACTGTCCACCTCCTGTCCGCTCTTCTGGAACCGTCTGCAGTGGACTCTATGCAATCCTCAGACGCCCGGCCTCTCCCAGGGCCTGCAGGGATGTGCTCCCAGCAGGTCAGCTGGCTCAGCCTGGACAAGAGCTGTGTATGTGTGTGTGTGTCTGTGTGTGTGTCTGTGTGTGTGTCTGTGTGTGTCTCTGTGTGACTGTGTATATCTTTGTGTGTTTGTGTCTGTGCCTCTGTGTGTGTGCCTCTGTGTATGTCTGTATCTGTGTGTGTCTGTGTGTATGTGTGTGTTTGTGTGTCTCTGTGTATGTATCTGTGTGTCTGTATTTGTGTGTTTTTGTGTCCGTGTGTTGTGTCTGTGTCTGTGTGTTGTCTCTGTGTATCTGTGTGTCTGTGTGTCTCTGTGTATGTATCTGTGTCTGTGTGTATTTGTGTGTGTTTGTGTGTCTCTGTGTATGTATCTGTGTGTCTGTCTGTATTTGTGTGTTTGTGTGTCTGTGTATGTGTGTTGTGTCTGTGTGTGTGTTGTCTGTGTGTCTGTGTGTATCTGTATGTGTCTCTGTGTGTGTCTGTGTGTCTCTGTGTGTGTATCTGTGTGTCTGTATGTGTGTGTGTATTTGTGTGTGTTGTGTGTCTGTGTCTCTGTGTCTGTGTGTGTCTGTGTGTATCTGTGTATGTGTCTGTGTGTATTTGTGTGTGTCTGTGTGTGTCTGTGTGTCTGTGTCTCTGTGTGTGTATCTGTATGTATGTGTGTCTGTGTGTCTCTGTGTGTGTTTGTGTCTGTATTTGTGTGTCTGTAGTTGTGTGTGTGTTGTCTGTGTGTGCGTCTGTCTGTGTGCGTCTGTCTCTGTGTGTGTCTGTCTGTGTGTCTGTGTTTGTGTCTGTGTGTGTGTGCCTGTATCTGTGTGTGTGGGTATTTGTGTGTCTGTGTCTCTGTGTGTGTGTGTCTGCGGGTGGGGGCTGTCTCGGGGGTCCTGGGGCTCTAGGGATCTAGGGAGACGGGGGCTGGGTGTGCTCTCCTGTCCTGCTGCAGGCCTGAGGGCTGCAGTCCTTGCTGAATGTGGTATGAGCTGCTGGCCTGCCCTCTGCTCTGAGCAGACGTGGGGGTGGGTGGCATCTGGCCACGGAGGGTGGGCCGGGCCTAACACACACAGCCCAGAACTGGATCCCAGGGCAGCCTCCCAGGAGGAGCCGCCTCCAGCCCTGGCTATGTCACCTCCGGCGTCGGGACAGCCAGGGCACATCCTCTCCAGACCTGGCCGTCCTCAGCAGCAACCCCGGAGAAGCCGCCCTCCTCCTTACCCGGCGGCACCTGCCTGGGGACCCCTGTGCCCCACTTGCTTCCAGCCTGCCCGGGACAGGGGGATGTCTCTGGGCTGGGAAATCCAGCCCGCCCCATACAGGCCCCGCTCAGGGCTGGGAGGGAGACGTGACTCTGTTCTCCTTTTGGTGACCAGGGAAGCCGGCCTCAGGCACTGAGTCCTCTGGCAGGCAGGCTGGCCAAACCGAGGGGCCGGTGGAGCCATGGAGGCCACACCCCCACTGCAGGAGCCCCCTCGACCCGTGTCAGAGAACGAGTCCAGCCCATTCCACAGACAGGAAGACCGAGGCTCACAGGGGCCCGGAACTGCCTCAGGAGCCCCCCCTCAGAGCCCCAGCCCCACAGGGACGGCTCACCTGCTCAGCTCCCAGGACAGTCCAGGAGGGGCAGAGGGGACCTGGAAAGCCACCCCGGCGCTGGCTCCCCAACACCTCCTCCATGGAGATGGCAACGAGAACTTCAGGGCAGAAGGGGGCTGCAGGCGCTGGGGCCATAAATCAGGGCTCCTGGCAGCCCCCGGGCTTAGAGGAATCCCAGGCCCCTCCGCATTTCCTCCCAGCCAGACGGGCCTGCAGCTCAGCTCCCTCCAGTTAGCGGATCCAGAGCGATCATGGTGAGGTCCCCCAAACCAGCCCTCTCCCTTCTCCTCTCAGAGCCATCCCAGCGACAGGGAGGACACCGAGGCCAGGAAGGGGGGCCCATACAGAATCCCCCAGCTCCAAGGCACAGTTGGACACACACCCAGGGCCACCCCGCCAGCGGTGCAGCTGCTCTGAGCCCAGAGCCTCCACAGCACCGCCGGTCTGTCCCGGCATCACCCCAGGCCCCCCAGGCCCCCGGCAGCCTCCACAGCACCGCCGGCCTGTCCCGGCATCACCCCAGGCCCCCCAGGTCCCCCAGGCCCCCGGCAGCCTCCACAGCACCGCCGGCCTGCCCCTGCATCACCCCAGGCCCCCCAGGCCCCTGGCAGCCTCCACAGCACCGACGGCCTGCCCCTGCATCACCCCAGGCCCCCCAGACCCCTGGCAGCCTCCACAGCACCGACGGCCTGCCCCTGCATCACCCCAGGCCCCCCAGGCCCCTGGCAGCCTCCATAGCACCGTGGCCTTCTGAGCACCTGTCAGATGCCAGCGGAGGAGGTGCTCCCAGCCTGGCCACTGCAGCCCCTCGCCAGCCACCAGCCCAGGCAGGGAGCTCCTGTGAGGTACTGGACGCCTGTCCTGGGTGGGTCCTGCCCCACCTAGTGTGCAGCCAACTCCTCCTCCATACCCCCAGCCCAGAGCTGAGCGGCACGTGCTCAGGACCCGCCAGAGGGTCCCCTGAGGTGGGCAGGACACAGGGCCATGGGCCACTCACAGGAAGATCGCAGCCCCGCTAGTGATGGGCACCTGTGTGCAGGCAGACAGGGCAGCACACAGACCAGGACAGGCCTGCAACAGGACGCAGTGGGGCTGCACAGTGGGCACACGCATGTGTCCTGTGTGCAAATGTGTACATGGGTGTGCTTGTGTGCACGCATGTGTCATGAGTGTGCACACGTGTGTGTGGGTGTGCGTGGGTGTCCTGTGTGTGTGTACATGTGTGCATGGGTAGGCATGTGTCCTATGTGTGTACATGTCTTATGTTTTTACATGTGTGCGTGGGTGTGCATGTGTCCTCTGTGCACGTTTCCTGTGTGCAAATGTTTGCATGGATGTGTCTGGTGTGTGCACGCATGTCCTGAGTGGCCCCATGTATGCATGGGTGTGACTTGTGTGTGCACGCGTCCTGGGTATGCACGTGTGTCCTGTGTTCGTGCATGTATGTGTGTATGCACATGTGTGCATGGGTATCCTGGGTGTGCACCTGTGTCCTGTATGTTCATGTGTGTGTCCTGTGTTTGCACATGTGTGTCCTGGGTGTGCACATGTCATGTGTGTTCATGCATGTGTATGTGTGCACTGTGTCCTATGTTTGCATACGTGTGTCCTGGATATTCGTGTGTGTGCATGGGTGTATGTCATGTATGTGCATGGGTGTGTCCTGTGTGTGCACTGTGTCCTATGTGCATACGTGTGCACAGTGTGCATCTGACTGGGGGCACCTGTGGGTTTCATCCCCTGCCCCGGCCTGCCCTGGGTACACACGCCCCCAAAGCCTCTGCTCGCCTGAGGCCCCGCAACCCTACTGGGTCCCATCCTCTTACTCCCAGGCCAGCCCCACCTCTGCAGCCACCCACTGGGGTTTCAGCCCATGGGAGGTTCCAGCCCCACAAGTTTCAGGAGACACACAGGGCCTGGATGGGGCTCAGGGCTGGAGCCCTGGCCTCACCCTATCAGCCTGCTCTTTGACACAGGGAGGGCACACAGGTGGGGGCACAGCACGGCGAGTGCCCAGGATTCCAGGTGGCGGGGAAGGATGTGGGGGCAGAACGCTGATCCCCATCAGCAGCCACCAGGACGGCATCCTCAGCCTAGGTCCCAGGCTCACACGGCCCCTGCCCACACTGCACAGCACTCCAGCCGCCTGCCCAGCCCACATGGGTCCCAGAGTTGCTGCTGGGTTCTGGAATCATCTTGGGAAAGGCAGGCAGAGGCTGGCAGAGAGTGGGGTGATTCCTGGGAATGGGGACAGCCTCCTGGGAGACCCAGAGATGGATTTTCCCCAATTTACCCGTCTCCCCGGTCCCTCCCAGCAAGGCCTGCGGGGTGTGGGCTGCTCTGGGACTCCCCAGCCCCAGCTTCTCCTTGCCCTCCTACAGGGTCCCCTGAGAGTTACTAAACAGAGGGGCAAGGTGTGGCCCCCAGTGCCCCGAAAGGGAGCTCACCCTGCAGCCCCAACGCGATGTCAGGGGCTGGGATGAGAAGCCGCTGCCGGAGGCTTCTCGAAGGGACCACCTGTGTCTCACGCCTGCCATCGGGAGTCTCCTCTCAAAGTAGACTCGAAGCTGATACTGACTTGGAAGAATATCAAGTGGGTAGCAGCACAGTGGCCTGACGTCCTTCAGGCAGCCTGAGAGCTGGCTGGAAGTCAGTCGGGCCCAAAGGCTCCTGTCCCTCCTGCCCTGAGCTCTGTGCTGCCTGCTGGGTGGGGCAGCAAGGAAGAGGCGCCCTTGTTGCCTGGGTCCTCATGCCTGAGCCAAGGAAAGGGGCAGAGATAGAGAGGGCCCCTCTGTGGTCCGACCCCACAGGAGGAGAAGATGGTCTCCTGGACACCCAGGCAGGTCACGCATGACGTCTGCTTCCTTGGACTCTTCGGCCTCCCACCTGCTCACCAGACACTTCCCGGTCACCCCGCCTCCTGCCCATCGCACCCGCTTCTCTCTCTGCCCTGGGAGAGTTGGGGCAGCCCCACCTTTGTGGGACCCGTGGGGGCCGCCTGGTGGTGATGGCGGAGCTAAGGGTCGCCAGGGCCGGCCGCTGCAGGAAAGGGATGCCGGCTGAGCACCACCGACCGCACGGCTGAAAACGGCCAAGTCTTCTCCCACAGCCCGGAGACCGGGCCCCAAATCCCGGCGTGGGCAGAGCTGCGCTCTCTCCTCCTCCAGAAGCTCCAGGGGAGGGTTCTTCTGACCTCTTCCAGCTTCCGGCTGCTCTGGGCCCCTGGGTGCTCTGCCCCCGGGTGGGGCTGCTCCTGCCTGCTGCACCCAGCCCAGCGCCCACAGCTCTGACCTGCCCGCGGCCGGCGCTCCAGGGACCACCTGGAACCCAGCCTAGGGCGCACTCCGCCAGCGTCTGTCTCCCCACAGGCCTGGAGACCAGCAAAGCAAAAAGCCTGTGGAAGATGCACGGGCCAGAGGCTGCCTCCCCGCGGCCGCCCGCACCCCACTGTCCCGCCTCCCCCACCCTGCCAGGCTTCTCTGGAAGAGGGTCTCGTTTTGCCACAGACAGGGAAGCTGCAACAGTGCGGAGGAAACTACAGGGCCATGGCCACGGGGACGCAGAGTGGGCGGTCCCCGAGTGGGAAGTCTCAGCCCCGGCCATTTGGTTGGTGCCACCCTTGCCCTCGTGGCTGCACGCCGCTAGCCCTCCCGCCCTGGGCCGTCACTGGGTTCCCCTTGAGAACAAGCAGGACTTGGCAATATGGGGTCACCACCCTGTGGCCACCGGGGCCTCCACTGTCATGGGGCACGTCCCCCAGGGCCCTCTGAGCCCGCCGCTGCCCGTGCCTGGCCTCACAATCACAGACAGTCGCTGGACGCTGGCCCCTCCCCCAGCCGCGGGGAGGACGTGCTCACAGGGGGCCGGAAAGGGGCCCCGTCTCTCCTCGAGAAGCGTGGAGGCCTCCGGGCTTCCCTGCGCTGTGCCTGGGCAGCTGTGCGGTGGGAAGCAGACGCCAGACTCCCCCCCGGCACAGCCGCACCCCCCTTCCTGTCGCTTTGCCCCCACTGCCCTCCCCACACTCCCCCCTGGCCCGAGCCCTCCATCCGCAGTGGACACAGTCGCCTATGGGCATTGGGTCCTCACTCTCAGCTGAGAGGCACGGAGGCGGCCTGGGACCCTGGAGAGGCCTGCCCATAGCACCACGTGGGCCCCACACCTGGGACACCCCCTCTTCTCGGGCTTCATCACCGGCTGGGCTGCAAGAGCTCCCACGGCCCCTCCTGGTGTCCTGGCTCCCCCAGACCTTCCTCCCATCCCCCTCACACACTGAGGTTCAGGCTCTGGGCGCCCCATGCTCCTTCCTGGGGGCTCCACACACCCTGTCACACCCCAGATCCCCCACACCCGACTCCCTCGGGAACAACCTGCTGCTCTGTTCTCTCCCCCAGAGCCCGGGGCCACCTGGGATTGACAGATGAGCGCAGAGGGAGCTCTCAGGCTCCTCCCCAGCCCAGTTCCTGGTGCCCAGGGCAGCTCCCGGGCCGAGCAGCCCTGCCCCGCTGCTGTCTCCCTCACTGGTGCCAGCCCCACACTGATACTTCACCCTCCTCTCAGCAACCTGCTTCCCACCAGCATCCTCTGAGCACCGGCTGCATGCAGGGCCTGCTCCGGCGGCCTCCCCCCCTGCCCACAGACCCTGGCGTGCAGGCCCCTGCCCCCTCCTTCGGGCCTGGGTCTCTGCCTCATCCCCCAGCACACTCCCTCCCTCCCTCCCTCCCTTCCTTCCCTCTCTCATTTATTTATTTATTTACAGGGCTTCTCCTGCCTCGGCCTCTCCAGTAGCTGGGATTACAGGCATCCTCCACCACGCCTGGCTCATTTTTGTATTTTTAGTAGAGACGGGGTTTCACTATGTTGGTCAGGCTGGTCTTGAGCTCCTGACCTCAGGTGATCCACCTGCCTTGGCCTCCCAAAGTGCTGGGATTACAGGCGTGAGCCTCTTTGCCCAGCCTCTTTGCCCCTTCCTTTATTTAAATCACAGTCCAAAGCCACCTCTCAAAGCCGGACTCTGGCTTCCATCTGGCCTGGTTCATGGAACGTCGACCCTCACCCCCGCAGACCTCCACGGTCTCCTCAGTAGACACCCGCCGGAGGCAGCAGCCCTGCCACTTCTTTCCAGCTCCCTGGGTGACCCCAAAAGCCAGAGCACTCCTTCCTCCAGTGTCTGGCTGGGGGTTTCTGCCTGCCCAGGCCCCTGGGCCCCCATGACCGGCTGTGCACTCAGGTGTGGATGAATCTGGGGGCGCCCCCATCTCTCTTGGCCTCAACTTCCTGAACTAGAGCTGGGACTGTGGTGGGTTTCACGGTGTCCCCTAAGGCTTACGTCCGAAAAGCCTCAGGACGGGCCTTTCTTTGGAAACAGGATCATGGAAGCCATAACTGGTTCAAGGCCAAGGTCAGCGTCTTAGTCCAAGTGCCCTTATAAGGAGGAGAGGTTCACAGAGGGACCTGGGGACACAGGCAGAGCTCTGCGGCCCCCAGCCAGTGAGCACCGGCAGTGGCAGGTACCAGCGGGGCCAGGAGGACCCTGCCTGGGGCTCTCCAAAGGAGTCTCTAGACTTTGGCGCTCTGGCCTCCAGAGCTGGGAGGGGCACATTCTGTTGTCCCGAGCCCCCTAATCTGTGGTGCTTCGTACGGCAGCTCCAGACAGAGACACAGCTGCCCGCATCGCAACCACCGCCCCATGGGACCTCACTGGAGACTCTTCGAGGCCGACCCTCCCACAGGCTCCAGGTCCCTGCCCATCTGTGCCCCTGTCTGTGAAGGGCGAGGTTGGAAGACGACGTCATTTTCAAAACTTGGCCTTGGTGGGCACGACTTTGGCCCCCATCCCTCACCCTGCAAGGTCCTGGTGCCTAGGCCATCGTGAGCCCCCCTGAGGGACCTCTTGGGTGCTCCAAGGACATCCTGGCTTTCCAGTGCCCACCCTGGAAGCCTGGGCCCCTGGACTCGGTGACACGGAGAGGGGAGTGAGGGGCTGGAGCCCCACCAGGAACAGAGACAGAACCAGGGTCTATTGGGTCGGCCACAGGGGCTCAGACAACAGGCAAGGACACTGCCTGCTGGGAGCCACAGCACTCGGCACCAAGCTGGCCAGGTTCCCCTTGAGGGCGTGGCAGAGCCGGGCAGGAGTGGGAGCAGGATGTGGGGCGGTGACGGGGAGGGATGGAGCACAGTCGGTTCTGGCTCCTGGGCCTGAGGGTGTGATCCTGGGCCGGGTCTCAGGTATCTGGGCCTGGCAGGGCTGCTGTGGCTCCAGCCACGTCCGTCCTGAGGGGCATCCACAGCCTCCACCCTGTGCTGGATGCCCCGGAGAGCTATTTCAGGCGCCTGGCGGAGACACGACCCATCTGGCCAGACCAAGGCCCAGCCACCACCCATGGCTCTCCCTGCCTGCCCCGGTGACTCACATCCATCAGAGCAGAGAGTCCCCCACGGCGACCCCTTTTTTTGGTGTTCACCAAACACTGCCCATGCTTGGTGTTCGGGGTGGGGAGGCCAGGAGCTCCCACCTGGGAAATGCCTCCCCCAGCCTCCCTTGGCTGAACCCCAGAGCCCAAAATGCATACTTTTGCAGGTCTGCTCCCAAGAGGCACGAGGACCCCTGAGGTGTCCTGAGGCCTGGGGGGAATGACTAGGCGAGTCTGCCACAGGGCCTGTCCTTCCGTGACCCCAGGGCCCATCCCTCAGGACCCAGGACCAAGGGCTGTCACCACCGGGAAGAGGGATTGGACTTGCAGGCCACCCTAACCGAGGGCCGGCCGCCCTCCCACCTTGCCCCCCACATCCTGCTCTGGGAGGTCTCCGTGCTGTCCCATCCCACGGTCACAGAGCCTCGAGGAACCCAATGCCCCATCTGGAATGTGGAGCAAGCTTGGGGTTGGTTCCCGTGGAGAGGGTGGACGAGGTGGCCAGCTCCCCTGCAAGGCTCCAGGTCTCCATCTGGGAGGTGGCTACAGAGGGCACGGGGGTATCAGGCTGGACGGCTGACAGGACTGGTCCCAAGACCCATCCAAGGCCCAGCGTCCCTTCGGTCCGAGAGACCACCTCAGCTGCCCGGAGATAGAGCCCTCTCTGGAGCTGGGGGCTGGGGGATGAGTGGTGGACACAGGGGAGGGTTCAGCTCTCATAACTCAAATTCCGCCCCATGTGTCCAGTCCCTGGAGCTCCACCCAAACCTCTCTAAAGCCACATCTGCCCCAGGATGCCCGTGGACCAACACCCACACCCCAGTCCTGACGGGGAGGGAGGCAGCGGGGCCAGCTCATGGTGGACGGCGGAGCGCGGCACGGACCCCCAGCACCCCCGGCCCCCTCCCACACCGTTTCCAAAAAAAACCAGCACACGGTCAAGAAAATAAAATGATCACTGCCCGTTTCAAACGGAAATTCCCTTTTACCCCCTGATTTGCTGGCAGCTGGAAAGTAACTTTTACAAATGTCTTTTTGTAAAGAACTTGGTTTGGGTGAGCTTTTATTTATTTTGTTTTTTTAAATTTTTATTTATTTTTGAGACAGAGTCTTGCTCTGTCACCAGTCTGGAGTGCAATGGCGCGATCTCGGCTCACCGCAACCTCCGCCTCCTGGGTTCAGGCAATTCTCCTGCCTCAGCCTCCCGAGTAGCTGGGATTACAGGCACGTGCCACCATGCCCAGCTATTTTTTTTTTGTATTTTTAGTAGAGACGGGGCTTCACCATGTTGACCAGGATGGTCTCGATCTCGTGATCCACCCACCTTAGCCTCCCAAAGGGCTGGGATTAGAGGCGTGAGCCACCGCGTCTGGCCTACGATTCTACATATTTTTATTTTTTATTCATTTATTTATTTTGAGACGGAGTTTCGCTCTTGTTACCCAGGCTGGAGTGCAGTGGCGCGATCTCGGCTCACCACAACCTCCGCCTCCTGGGTTCAGGGAATTCTCCTGCCTCAGCCTCCCGAGTAGCTGGGATTACAGGCACGTGCCACCACGCCGGGCTGATTTTTTGTATTTTTAGTAGAGACGGGGCTTCACCCTGCTAGCTGGGCTGGTCCCCTTGCCATAGAAAATTCTGCGAGCAGGAGCCTCTGCCCCGCAGAGTCCTCAAGGGAGGTATTTCTGCATGAACTACGCCCCGCAGCAGGGCCTTGCTCTGAAGCGAAAATGAAGGCAGGAAACCCCGAGGATGGATTGGTGTCACCTGTCACCTTGAGGCATAAGTACGGCGCTGCCTGGACGCACTCCCGTGTGTTTTTAAAACACTCCTCGGCCACCGTGGAGGCTGGAAGGAAACCTGCCGATCAGGCGCGGCTGGGTGGCTCCCCCCCTCTCGGGACAGAGCTGCCGGGTCCTCCAGCGCCCACAATGCTCATCCCTCCACCCCCTTTCCCCTTCACTCACTCGTTCACACCCACCTCCCTCGCCGGCCGTGTGGGCATTGCTGGACGGGACCACAGACGCTGCTGCCCAGACCAGCCGCCTTCACGCCTGCCACGACACAGCGAGGGGCTCTGTCGCCCCGGACCCTCGGGGGCACCCTCGTAGGAAGAAGGAATCAGAGATGCTTTGCCACACTCCAAGCTGCCCACCCAGCACAGGACGCCTGCACGGGGAAGGAGCTCTCCGTCTTGGGAGGTAAGCAAGGAGAACTGATGAGTCTCTGGGCTCAGGATGCTGTGGAGAGAGCCGCCCGGGCCAGGTGAACTGGGGCCTCTCCAGGAACACCCCCGTCTCTTCCCCCTGTGTCCCCTCCTCCATCTCTACCCCCTCATCTCTTCTTCCCCATCTCTCTCTCTTTTTCTTTCTTGAGATAGGGTCTCACCCTGTCACCCACGCTGTAGTGCAGTGGTGTGATCTCGGCTCACTGTAGCCTCCACCTCCTAGGCTCCAGAGATCCTCCTACCTCAGCCTCCTGAGTAGCTGGGACCACAGAGACACACCACCACACCCAGCTAATTTTTGTATTTTTTGTAGAGATGGGGTCTTGTCACGTTGCCCAGGCTGGGTCTTGAACTCTTGAGATCAAGTAACTGGGACTACAGGCCTGAGCCATGGCTCCCCGCCCCCATCTCTTCTCACTCCCCCATCTCCTCCCCCTCCTTGGCCCTTGCCCATCTCTGTGATCCCCAGCTCCAGGGGCCTCTCTGGGCAGCCCTGTGGGGCGCCCCACACCCTCCCTCCACCATGGGCGGGCTGGTGCCGCCTTCCACGAATCAATATCGACCCAGGCCCAGGAGCGGGGTGGGGCCGGGCCGACTTGCCGGTGGCTCCTGTGCCCACCATGCCTCGGGCCGGGAGATGTGGGTGAAGCTGGGAAACCAGCCAGGCCTCCTCGTGGGGCACGTTCACCCCAGGAAAAATAACGTGTTTTGGTTTCGTTTTCTTTTTCCTAACAACAGAACACCCATTGATGGTTCTGAAGGGGCAGGAACCCTCAGGACCGAGCGCTGTCAGGAAATGGAGCTCCTGCGGGCCTTGCCACATGAGCAGAGCCGGCGCGAGCCAGGGCAGAATGTTCTGGTGGCGCCTCCGTCAGTACCACCCACTGCCCCTGTGCTTCATGCCCAGGGGTCCACACAGGTCAGCAGAGGGTCTTTGGGGCAGGACAGTGGGCAACCTCAGGGGAAGAGCCTGCTAGACTCCTGGGGGCCCCTGGGCTGGTCCCTCTGTGCCTGCCTCCTCCTCCAAGGACAGCAGCCTGTGGGGTCACAGTCCCCTATGAACACTGGGGGACCAAGCTTAGCCCAGGGCAGATTCCGCCTCTGAGGGGCCCTGGCTCATGAAGCCTGGCACCCCTGCAGAGGACAGAGAGAGAGGCCACATGCAGAGGACTCTTCAGAGCGTCCCCCTATGCCACGTCCAGGTGCTGCCATCGGAGGGACACAGGGCATGGGGGGCTCTGGGCTTTTCCCAGGAAAGCAACCAGCAGCCACCCAGCCCTTCCCAGGGCCACAGCCGGGATCCTGGCCCAGCGGGTCACGTACAGGCCACTTTCCACAAAGCCTGGATGCTCTGCCTGGTGTGGGGCTGTGGGCTGCATGCTACATGGGGGTGTGGGTGTGGACAACGGCCACGTGGGGTCTGTGGTGGCAGGTGGGACCCGGCCCTGTGAATGCGGGGTCTCTGGGTCCTGCACACTTGCCCATTTACATCTCAGTCCCCGGACAGGGCCACTCCACAGGGCTCCCAGGATGCCCCCAGCACACAGCCCCAGTGCTGGAGGCTGGGACCCCTCCTGGGGCCACTATAGCTTCCTGTCCCCCCAGCTCCCCCCATTGCTCCATGCTGGCTGCAGGGAAGGCCCCAGGTCCCTCCACCCACGCCTTGGCCAGCCCTGGCTCCGGGATCTCACCCAACGGGCCCACCCTGCCACAGGACTTTCGTTTTTCCAAACTTAGAGCTGCCCCTGGCCAGGGAGGGCTGAGCCTGTGTCCACTGCTTGGCAGAGGAAACGTCTGCACTTCAGGCCTGCCCCGTGCCCTGGATGAGCACTGCCCCAGGACACAGCCCTGGCAGCGGAGGCCACTGGGGCCTCGAGGCTCTGGGGAAAGGTCAGGCTTGCCTTTAAGCGACGCGATGCCAGCGGCCCAGCCAAGTCAGCCCGAGTGTGTGTCATCTCAGCTGCTGTGAATCTTTCCATTCTGTACTGAGGTGCGAGCCACGGAGCATAGAATCAGCTGCGGCCCAGCACGAGGTGCCGTGATTTCCAGGGGAGTGCACGATCTCCAGCCCACGCCCGCCCCATCCATCTTGTTCCGGGGCAATTTCATCCCAAAGGGAACCCCTCGCCCCTCGGCCGTCCCGTGAACCTACCTTCTGCACCCGCGGACCTCCCTTTCCCGGGCGTTTCTGCAGATGGAATGGCAGGTGGCCTCTCACGCCTGACTTCTGCTCAGCCTGTGTCAGGTCCGTCCCTGCACTGGCGGTGCTGGGGCCTACCCCTTTCCTGGCTCACGTTCCGCTGTATGGATGAGCCATGTCCGTGTGTCCCTTCATCTAGGGACTGACATCAGGGCTGCTTCCAGTGGGGGCTGCTGTCACTACCCACGCTCTGGACAGCATGTGTCCAGGTTCTTTGGGTCTTCATGTGGGAGTGGGGTTGCACAGCTGTACAGGAGTGAGGTTGTACAGGTGTGGGGTTACACAGGAGTGAGGATGTACAGATGTGAGGTTGTACAGGTGTGGGGTTACACAGGAGTGAGGATGTACAGATGTGAGGTTGTACAGGTGTGGGGTTGCACAGGTGTGGGGTTGTACAGGTGCACAGGTGTGAGGTTGTACAGGTGTGGGGTTGCACAGGTGTGGGGTTGTACAGGTTCACAGGTGTGAGGTTGTACAGGTGTGGGGTTGTATAGGTGTGAGGTTGTACAGGTATGGGGTTGTACAGGTGTGAGGTTGCACAGGTATGGGGTTGTACAGGTGTACAGGTGTGAAGTTGCACAAGCGTGGGGTTGTTCAGGTGTGGGGTTGCACCAGGTACGCAGGTGTAGTGGTGCAGGCTCCCACAGTCTTGCTTGATTTACCTGTGTGAGTCCTCAGGTCACCACCAGGAATCCAGCCTCTCTTCCCTTCAAGGATTCAGTGGAGCCTGGAAGGATTCAGTGCCCCCCGGAAGGGGGGCAGGGCACGTGCTGGGGGCTGGGCCTCCCTCCCATCACATCTCCAGCTCCAAGTGACTGTGAACTATGCCCAGATGACAGGGCCCCCAGGGCAAGGGACTCTCCACCACATGGCTCACTGGCAAGGACTCCTGGAGGCGCCAGCATCTGCCAGGACAGGAGGGCAGCAGCCCAGGCAGCACTCCACCCTGGGGCGCTCTGGAAAGGCCCATGGTGCCTGGGAGGAAAAAATGTTCCTGAAGAACTAAACAAGTGATTCAGAAGCTCAGGTGTCAGAGCTGGGCCCCCCGACGGGCCAGGGGCAGCCGTCGGCCCTTCCGTGGACACCCAGAGTCTGCTGGAGGAGACAGTGGTGCGGGGCAGGCAGTGAGAACCTGAGCTTCACTCCCACAGCAGCTTTCTCACGGGCGTTGGGAGACTTGGTGAGATGATGCCGTGTGTTTTGGGCTGACGGAGACCCCAAAAGACGTCTCCACAGCTGACCCTGGGAACCCGTGACTGGCCTGGTTGGTAAGTGGGGTCTTTGCACATGTCATTGATCAAAAGATCTTGAAGTGAGATGATCCTGGGTTATCTGGGTGGGGCCTAAATCCAGCGACGGGTGTCCTCACAGGAGCAGAGGAGGAGACAGGCGTGCAGAAGAGATGGCCGCACAAAGCCGGGGTGGAGGGTGGAGAGATGAGGCCACAGGCCAGGGTACGCCTGGAGCCACCAGGGGCTGGAAGAGGCGGGAAGGGTCCCCCAGGGTACGCCTGGAGCCAGCAGGGCCTGGAAGAGGCGGGAAGGGTCCCCCGGAGCCTCTGTGGGGAGCGCAGCCCTGCCCAAGCCTGGATCTCAGACCTGTGGCCTCCAGAGCCTTGGGAGGACAGGTTTGCTTTCTAAACCACCCGGCTCATGGCAGCTTGGGCAGCTGTGTGGCACTGCCACAGCCCTGCAGCCAGGCCCTCCGCTCCAGGCCTCTGAAGCCACCAATCCCATAGTTAACGCCAAGCTGAGGAGGCCTCTCCAAGCCACCTGGGCCCCAGGTCTGGGGGCCCTCAGCACTCCAGCCAGGTCCTCATAGCTGCTGTGCCCCGGGGGCACTGAGGCAGGGCCCCACCCCACTGAATTGGAGGGGCAGCACCCCCAGACCTGCAAGGCCAGGGAGTAGGTCTGGCCTGGGGAGCTGAACAGGGGACACCCACCGCCCACACGTCCACCTGGGACTCTCCTGGCTTCAGCCCTGAACATCCCTCAGCCTTGGGGACCCCGGGCCTGACCCTGATAGGCTGATCCTTGAGTGGACACTCCCAAACCTCAAGGCTTCACTTTCCAGCACCTGTATCTGGCCCCTCACACCCAGCATTTTTTCCTGGAGGCGACCCCGGGCAGCTGCGGATTCGGATTTCACAGACTTTAAACAGCCACGGGTGCCTGGGTCCTGGGGGCTTTTCCAGGCACCCCCCAAATGGAGGCATCAGCAGCCCCCCTCCACATTCACGGAGACCACATGATCGTCCTTCCTGCCAGGCCAGGAGCAGCCCCCGCCATCCGGCAAGCTGGGACGTGTGTCCAGGTGAGGGCCCATACCTGTGAAACCCACCCGATGCGCCCAGCTCTGGTCTTCGGGAGAGGAGCAGCCAGATGGGCTGAGTGAGGAACTCAGGACCCACAGCCCTGCACAGAGCCGGGCACGCATCCCCGCAGCCCTGCCCCCCGGGCTCTGCTTCCCTCCCACCCCCCAACCCACCTTCCACTGACTCCTGCTGTCGATCCGGGAAAACCGAATCCCCTGGGGAGAAACAGCGTCCCCCCACATGAGCTTTCCGAGTCCAGGCTAAAACAGCAGACGTTCCAGGACAGAAAATACGGTTCTGATTTTCCAAAACAGGCTGAGATCCCCCGAATTTAACCCACATGGCCTGAGACACCAGGTTCCCACCCAGACCCAGGTCACCACCCAGCCGAGGCCACGGAGCGTGTGCTGTGCACGTGGCCTCACTGGGGCCTGGGGGCTGCTGGCTGGAGGTCAGGGAGTGGGTTCCCCGTCCCCGTCCCATGGCTGAGAGCACTTCTTCCTCTGGCTGCGGCTGGAGAACCAGAACCAGCTGTTTGGGCCACTTGTCAAGGTCACTAAGAAACTTGGGTGGGAGAAGGAATTCACCCCAACCTTGGGAACCTTCCTGGGGTCGGAGAGACTGTTCTCAGTGACTTCCAGCCCGGACGGAACACGGCCCTCACAGGGGGCGGCCGGCACAGCCTCGGCTTTTCAGCGGCCTGCCCACCTCAGTCTTGGCTGACCTTAAATGGAGTCCCAGCCTTGTGCATCTTGATTTCAGGCCCCAAGCAGCTGTCCCAATGCGTAGGCACCCCACACGGGGCCAAGGCCCCTCCACCCTCCCAGGCCAGGCTCTC
The DNA here is from genome assembly GCA_028533165.1 of Leontopithecus rosalia. Classification (NCBI taxonomy): domain Eukaryota; kingdom Metazoa; phylum Chordata; class Mammalia; order Primates; family Cebidae; genus Leontopithecus; species Leontopithecus rosalia. The sequence goes on along the minus strand of CM052660.1, from coordinate 110,431,147 downwards.
AGAGGCCCCAGGGAGCCCACAGTGCCCAGACCTGCCTGGTCCCCGCTGGCTGGGCTGCCCAGAAGAGCCCCTCTGTTCTTGGGAATCCCTGGAGGTCCACGGAGGCCTACCCCACAATCAGCCTCTGACCGATGGCTCTAGCAGCTCCAGGGGACTCCGTCCTGAGCTCAGCCCAGGGCCCAGGACATGACCAGCATGTCTCCCCGCTGGACTGTGGCCCAAAGCCCAGCTTCCGTTCACCCCTTTGTTGCTGGCAGCCGCTCAGCTGGTCAAGGTGTTTGGTGAGCAGCTTTGCATACCTGGTGTGAGGCACCAGGGTCTTCATGACCTCATGGGGGAACAGCCTTGGCCTGGGGAAACTGAGACCCACACAGCCCCACCCCTCACAGTGATTACCGACAGCAACCTCGGCCTCAAAGTAGATCCTCGGAGAGTTTGGTCTGGGCCAGTTCAGGAGGGCTTCTAGGAGGAGGCAGCATGTGAGCCCAGAGTGAGAGGCGGGGGCAGGAGAAGCAGGTTCAGGGTCCAGGACACTGCAGCGCCCAGGATAATGGATACCACGTCCCCTCCTACTAGAAAGAGAAATGTCCGCTTCAGGCAGTAACTCCTAGAAAGATCTGGGCGGACCCCAGCCCCTCCCTCCACAGGCCAGAGGCAAATGCATGATCCCACTCGAGTCCCATCCGGCCCCTTAGGAGCTTGGCTTGCTCCAGGGAACCAGCTGGCTTCCTTCTACCCCCGCCCCGCCCCCTTTCTTTCTGAAATCTGGATGCAGTTTGCTGCGCGGCAGCCCCCTAAGTTCCGGCCAGGTGGTTCACCTGGGCTCCTGTGCCGCCTGTCAGCTTTCTCCCTGCCTGTCTGGGCCTCGGCCTTCCCGCCGTCCTCCTTAGAGAGAAGAACCTCCGTGGGCCTTGGAGAAGCTCCATGCCCAGTGCCCCCAGCCATCTGCACAAATGGGCTGGGCAGGGGCCCCCATGCTGCCTCTCGCTGGGTTCCTTCCCGCACCTACCCCCTACCCAGGAGGCAGCCCCAAATCTAGGTCACGGCTTCCGACTGCTCCCGCCCTGTGGCACCTGGTCTGCCCCTACTCCAGAGCTCCCTGAGTTTCCTGTGGGCACCAAGGGCACCTGTGCCTTCCCCTTGCCCCCCCCCATGGCTCCTGCAAGGCTGGCATCACTGCAGGTGAGGACTTGCCAGAGTCAACTTTCAACCGTGATCTCCTGGAGTCTAAGCCCTGTCCAGGGGTGCTTGACACCCTGGCACCTGGCAGCTTTCATGCCACCCAAGGGCCTGTCCAGCTGGTGCTGGGTGCCACCTGCCTGGTTCCAGCCACAGACTCCTCTCCTGCTGCCTGTCCCGCTGCCCTCTGACACCCCACGCAGGGGGCCCAGGGCGCCCATTTCCCAGACCCAGTAACAGCATCTCGGCCAGAGCTAGCCCCAGGACCACCAGGAGCTGCCCCACCCCGGCTCCCTCCACCCGTCCAGCACAAAGCAGAGCTTCCTCCCCCACAGCGTTTTCGGAGCTTAGGCTGGGGGATCAGGGTGCATTTTGCAGTCATGAGCGTCACAGATTTAACATAAAGGAGGATTTGGGTGGGAACTCTCTGGGGGCTTCCTGCAAACCGGCCCCCGCGCAGGCTGTTTGGTAACCAAGGGCAGCACCACAGCCAGGCAGGAGCAGTCAGGCGCCCACACGCCGGATCTGCCGCGCCTGCTGCCACCCACGGCCCTCCGGCGAGCTTGCAAATGGGAGGAACAGGTGACAGGGAGCCCTCCCCAGGGGAGCCGCGCCCCGAACCTCACAGGCGGGCATGCGGAGCGGGTGGCGGGGGTGGAAGTGAGGCCTCCAGACCCCACGGAAGATTGAAATGTCATCTGCCTCCTTTTCAAAGGAAGCCCAGCTGGCTCCGTCCCTGCCTTGCAAGAAGGACTTTTCTGCCAGATGGGAGCGGACGCCTGCCTCGGCCACGCCAGCTTCTGTCTTCCTCCTGGTGACAGCACCAGCAGCTCCCCCGACACGGCGTACATTCCTGAAGCAGTGAGGCCTGGGGACCGCCTGTGACCTGCCTCCTCCCGGGTGCGGGGAGCCGGGCTGGTATTTAATGAAAGGGAATACTCCAGCCAGCTGCTTCCTGCTCAGGTGGCCCAGCATCCCTGCAGCTCCCGCCGCCGGCAGCCTCCCGCTCTGGACACCTTGGAGGAGCTGGGCAGGCTCAGCGCCCAGGGCCCCTGCGGGCACTGGCAGCCCTCGGAGGCGCCTGGTCACTGGATGTGCTTGTAGGGCATGGCCCCAGAGCCCACTCCTGCCTGCGTGTCCTTCCTTGGAGGCCCAAGGAGAAGCAGAGACGCTCTGAGACACAGAGGCTCCTCTTCCCTAAGATGTCAGAGAATGCTTCCCCTGAAGGGGCCGGTGTGGGACCCAGGGCTGACAGGGCACAGGAGATGCTACCCATTCATGTCCAGTCGGGAGACACAGCCCTGGGCTTCTGTGCCCGAGAGCCTCCTCCTCTTCAGCCACACAGCACGCCCCTTTCTCCTCCCAGAGAGGGAGGAAGCCCCGTGCAGGGGGCAGGGGTGTGGGTGTGGCCCCAGGGGTACCGCGGCTGTGGCAGGGCAGCAGATCCTGGCCCTGGCCCCCACCACTCCTCTTCGGGTCTTGGGCCTGGCTTGGAGGGGACCGTGGGCAAATCGGCAAGAAGTGGAGTCAGGGTCCCTCTTCTATTAAGTGGGGTGAAAACTCACACCAGCCCCGTGAGCCTTCCGTGCCTTTGTTGAGATCAAGCTGCGGGAGGGGCAAGCACCAGACGACCCCCCACAACAGCACTGACACCGTCACAGCCCCCACTCCCTTCCTTCACATCTGCCCCTCAGCCAGGACTCTGGGGTGCTCAGGGCCCCCTTTCAGAACAGATGAGCACCAAAGGCCTGACAGAGGCTGAGTCTCCTCTTTCTTCTGATAGAGCCATCTTCCCCCAGCGAGACATTCCCTGCTGCTTAGAGAGATGAGAAACTCACTGTGCAGGGGGCCTCCTCGATCCCCCTTCCCTCCTGCGGTGGGAAAGTAACCACGTCTGCCCTCGTGGCAGCTCGATGTTTTCTTCCCATCTGCAAAGTAGAGAAGAACATTCCAGAACGTGAAGACCTCAGGACATGGACCCTGGCCTGACTTTTAGCTGAGAGTTGTGGGGATACACCCATGACTCAGCGGGAGGAGCCCCAGTGAGTCTGCTTCACCGTGAGGCCGCATGTGAGCTGACCTGGCTCTTCGGTCCGGCTGCGTCTCCCACCTGGACATGCCTAGGCAGCATCTCCTGTGCCCTGTCAGCCCCCGGTCCCACACCAGCCCCTTTGGGGTCTGCATAGCTCTGAATTGGTTTTGGAAGAAACTGCCCTGCTCTCTTTGGAAGAAAACATCACCTTGCAACTTTATGTAAATGAGTCACCTAGCGTGCTCCTTGCAGGTGGGGCTCAGCACCCTGCCTGGGTCCTCCTCATTGCTGAGCTGGACCTCAGAGTGGAGGAGACCACAGTTTATCCACACACTCCAAGGGTGTGTGAAAAGGTCCCTGTTTGATATCTACAAAGAACCTTCCCTCCTGGTGAACACCAGTGTGCATTTCACCCGGGTGGACTTTTAGAAGCAGAATTGCTGGGTCCTCGGTCACTGGCATAGCAGCTCTAGGTGGGACCACAAGTCCTCTTTGGAGTGGTTGTGCAATACAAGCTTCTATCAGGAGGACGAGGCTCCACTTGCCCATGTCCTCACCAGCACTGGATGTCTTCCCTCTGAACTCCAGCCATGCTGGTGGGTGCTGTGTCTTTTAGAGAAATGAGTTTGACACACATTTCTACCAAGTCTCGGTAACTCAAGGTCACAGACATTAGCATTAACCACGGTCCTAACGAGATACTCAAGCCGAGCAGGTAGGTCTCCCATGTCATTCACTCAGGGCCGCCCTGCTTAGCAATGACTTCACCTGCACAGAACCCACAATAGCAGCGCGATGACAGATCAGAGCTGCCTCAGTCTCCTGAGGTCTCTTCTGTGCTTACCTCCCTTCGGCTACCCCTTTGCCCTTCCTGCCAGGGGGTCTCCTATAGAAGTTGCTCTTGTCACTGGAGCAATTTAAAGAGAGCAACGATGACCCTGAGCTTCCTGCTGCTGTCCAGCCTATTTCTGTTACTACCGAGCCTTCATTTGGTTCAATGCTCTAAAATATCTCAGAAACTTAACTCTATTCTGCCTGGAGAAAACTTGCCCTGCTGGCCCTTCATTCATTCACTGATTTGTTCATTCAGCAAATACTCATTGAGTAGCTGGTCTGTGTTCAGGATAATTTAGGTTGTGGGTGAAGGTCGTGGACAGTTATGGCCCCAAGCTTGTTGAGCTCATAAGGCCACCCAGGGACATGCGGCTCAGGTTGTGTTGGAGCTGCTTTCCACCCCAACTCCACCTTCCACACCACAAAGCATGTGCTTCTGCACATGTGGGCATGGGCAGTGTGGAAACTTCCATACCTGCTCACCAGGTGATCACCCATCCTGGTTCTCCCAGGACTGAGGGACCTTCCAGGACACAGGACTTTCAGTTCAGCACTGAAAGGATGAGTTCTGCACCCTACTGCTCACTGAGTCCTGGGACCCACAGTCGTGAGAGGGCTGCCTATGGAACCGGCAGTTTTGCCTGCCTCAGGCATGTCTCGGACCTGGCCCATGTGTCTCCTAAGCACTACCACTCACTCAGGTTCAGTGAGAAAAGAGCAAGCTGAAGCCGTCCAGGTAGGATCCCTTAGGCTGACTGAAGAAATGAAGGATGATGATATCTAACTGGGTGAGGAATGAACTACTCAGAGGCAAGACTCAGAGGAACCATTTATCCCGGTGAACACAAGACTCACCAGGACCCTGCTCAGAGTGAAGACTCAGGAACCATCTATCCCGCTGAGCACAAGACTCACCAGGACCCTGCTCAGAGTGAAGACTCAGAGGAAGTGTCTCAAGGGCCCCACTTCCTCAGGAAGCCACCTCTGACCACAGGGCAGGTTGGGTGAGTCCCTGTGCTGGTTCTTATGGTCCCCTGTACCTGTCCTGTTTTGCCTTTTCCTGATGTATGGAGGGAGCACAGGGCTGGGTCTAGCTCCTTCTCCTTTAAAGCCCAGCACTACGACATCATAGTCACTGAATGAATGAAGGAGTGGATGGATGGGTGGGTGGGTGGATGGATGGATGGGTGAATGGGTAGGTGGGTGGATGGATGGGTGGGTGGGTGGGTTGATGGATGGATGGATGGA
>CM052660.1:110381995-110425354 GCA_028533165.1 Leontopithecus rosalia | reverse complement strand
AAAAAAAAAAAAATAGGCTTGGTGGCAGGCACCTGTAGTCTCAGCTACTCAATAGGCTGGGGCAGAAAAATCCCTTGAACCTGGGAGGTGGAGGTTGCCGTGAGCCAAGATGGCACCATTGCACTCCAGCCTGGGCAATAGAGTACAAACTCTGAGGTTTTTGAGGGAAACTCCGTCTAAAAAAATAAAAGGAAGATGTTTTCCTACCACAATTTTATTAGAATGTTATCTTGCATTTTCTTTAAGCTACTACAAGTTTTGGTTTTCTGTGTGAAAATCTTTGCCTCATCTGAGGAGTTGACTTCTGTGCTTGGTGTGAGGTAGGGATCTAGCTCTCTGTGTAGGTAATGGACAGAAAGTCACCCCCATGGTGTGGTCACTGTGGGGTCTGTCCCCTCCTCCACTGAGTCCAGTGCACCCACTACCCCATCTGCCTGGTCCGTTACCAACCTCTGTTCTGTTCTATCAACTCAAATTGACTTACAAAAATGGTTGTAATCAGCCTGGGTATGCGTGACCCCAAAACAGCTGGTTAATTCCCTGAAAAGAATTTTGTGCCAGATGTGGTGGATCGTGTAACCTGAGGGCTGCTTCTCTATTTCCAGTTCTGGCCAGGGTGGGGGTTCTGATAATCACTCATTGGCTGCTTCTGGGGCAAACATCCACCGCGTGACTCTGGGGTGTCAGACGTCGGATGGGACACGGTGGGTGGAGCTTAGAAGCGGTCCATACCAGAAGGCAGGGAGGGATTGACAGTTGGGCAAAAACAGGTCATTTCTGTGAGGGGCCAGTACTACTGGGAAAACCACATGACATAGGCACAGGTGGCTGTCAGGGAGGGCTTCTCGGAGGAGGTGGGTTTTTTTTGTCTTTGATGGACAAGCTGGAGTTCACGAGTAGAGATCTGAGGTGGAGAAATTCCAGGAACAGCAAGTATGACGGCCCCACAGCAGGAGTGGGTGTTGCGTGGACGCTGCCAGTGGGGTGGAGCTGGGAGGGGCGGGGCTGTGGAGAAGAGAGCAGGGCCAGCCCACGAAGCAGAAAGGCTTGGAGGCTGGGGAGGGTGGCGAGTGCGCCAGGGACCTCCCGCGTGGCCGCCTTGAGCCAGCGCACTTGGGGAGGGCCCTCCCTTCTGCGCTGCCAGAGCCACAGTGGGAGGAAGGTTTGTCCACGCAAGTCCAGGCCAGCCTCTCTGCCGCCGCCCTGCCCACTCATGGCCAGCCCGTTCCCGTCCTGCCCCTTCCTGGTACCATTCCAGCCCGGGAACCTAAAGCTGCCCAGTCAGCCCTTGTGGTCAGACCCTGGCCCAGGCCACGGCTGCCCCAGGCTCCAGGACGCCCGGCCCCTGCCTCCCAGGAAGTCCAGTCCTGTGCTGGCCCGTCAGCCAGCGGAGCCTTTCACAGAATTTGAGGAGACCGGGCTGAGTTGCCCGGAGGGGCCTCTGCTCACGGCCTCCGGGGACGCGCAGAGATGCCTCAGCACAAAACGGTCGTGCCCGATGCTGAGTTCCCAAAACCGCACAGCGGCACAGGTGGCTGAGAGCAGTGGGAGGACCGGGGTTGGGGGGTCGCCCGGCGGGAGCTCAGAGGCTTCCTCGGGCCATCCTTAGGAGCCGTGAAGGGGGCGGTCGGGGACGGATGCTGGCTCGCTGCCAATGGCTTGGTGCCCTCGGTGGCCTGAAGTGGGCAGCCAGGGAGCCCTGGGCAGCTGTCCACAGACCCACGGAGCCCTGTCGTAAGTGGACAGCGAGGTCCCTGCCAGGCCCAGCTCCCGCCTCTCCCAGGCATGGGGGCAGTGGGCAGTTGGCCGCTTCAGCCGCTTTGCTGCAGTCCAGGCAGGCGGGGACCCTCACGGCCCCAGTGGGGCATCAGGGCGTCTGGGAGGCAGTGCTGGCTGTGAGTGGGGCCCTGGCCGGCGGCCGCAGGGAGCTGCTTTTCTCCGCATTAAGGCTGGCTCCACTCTGCCGGCTGTGGAATTCCTGGTCTGATCCGAATCCAGACTGGCCCTGGAAGAAATCAGGGGAGAATCGATTTGTGCCACGTTCTAGCAGCAAGGCCTCATGGCAGACACCAGGCAACCACGGTCAGGGAGCCCCGGCCGGTCCCCCCCACTCCTGGGGCCCTCGGACTCCGGGCTCCCCTGCCCCACCCCCTTCCCGCCCCCATGCCCCCCGGCCGTCCTGCTGGCGCCTGGGAAGGAGGAGACAGGGGTGCTGCTTGCCGGGAGTCACGGGGCACTGCCCAGGCACTCTCAAGTGGGGGCTTATCCTGCCTGATGCACCCTAGAAAAGAGACTGTCCTGAGCACAGGGACACCCGCATGGGGCCGCCTAGGGAGCCGAGGTGGGGCAGGACAGCTCTGGGCCTCCCTCTTCCTTGGCCTCCTGGCTCAAGGCTCCTCTGTGAGACTAGAGAGGAGAGGGAGAGGCCTCAGGAGGGCTTCCTGGAGGAGGTGGCCCTGAGCCGGTGCTGGAGGAAGCCATCATGAGGCCCCGGAGCCTGGCTCTGGCATCAGTAAATCACACTGTCTCTCGTCAGGCACTGCTTCTGGCTCCTTGAGGGGCGTCTGCATGTCCTGCTGGGCTGAGTGTTCTCAGTCACCTAGAACTCCATCCCTGACACCAGCTTTCCTGAGCCCCGGGCCCCACAGCTAGCCTGGTGCTCATGGCCCCTAGTGGAGCCGCATGCTCTGGCCCAGGGTGGGTGGAGCCAGGAGGGACCTGGGGAGGTGGGGGCGGTTCCCTTTCAAAGCAAGGCTTCCTGCCTCTCCAGGCTGGGGCTGGGGGCACTCTGCATAGACCCCGCCCTTCAGGGCAGCTGGGAGACACAGCCCTCCTCAGGGAGGGACAGAGGGACAGAGGGGCCTGGGTGCGCCAGGGCGCCCACACTGCAGGCTAGGGCTGGGCCTCAACGTCCTCATCTGCTAAGTGGGGCCCGCTGGGCTCTGGTCAGCCTCCTAAGGCTCCTCACCACCTCTGAGAAGCCGCCAGGATTGCTCTGCTCAGAATGGAAAGTAAGGGCCACAGCCCAGAGCCTGGGGCTGCAGCCTGAAAGCGCCTGTGATCCCCATTCAGCCCTCTCCACGTGGCTGTGGCTGTGGCTGCGGCCGTGGCTGGGACTGCAGCCTGGATGGCTGTGCTGAGAGGCCCCTCCCACGGGCTTTTGGTCCAGGCCTGGCCACACCCAGATGTGGCAGCACCAAAGCTGGGGAGTGGCTGGGAGCTCACATAGTGCCAAAGAGGAGCCGCCACTGCTGGCACTGGGTCCAGAGCGCTGTCGGCGGGCCCTCCGCAGACGCAGGCCTCACTCCACCCTGGACCCGTGTCCCTGTTGGCGCTGGGCTGCCGGAGGCTGGGCCACAGCCTCCAGGGCTTGAGTTTTTGTCCACCCTGCTCTTGGGTCCCTAGGGAGCGCCGGCCCAGCCAAGCTTCACTGTGACACAGACCCTGGGGTGGGGGTCGAGTTTCTGTCACCTCCTGTCCACAGCACGGGACGCGGCCCTAACTGGGCCCTCTTGCTCCAGGGAGCGGGAGCGGCTGCCCCAGCGCCCAGGCCCAGGCCCGGTGGAGGGAGGGGGTGGCAGGCCTCCAGGCGCTCCCAGTCTGCTGGAGCAGGGGTGTTCTGAGCCCGGCCCCGCTGTGAGTGAAAGGGGTCCAGCGTCTGGTTGCTGGGGTTTGTCTGGGCAGCTGTCCGTACCTAATGCTGCCGCAGGGAGGGGCCTGGGGACCTGGCATCCACCCCTACATGTGTTCGTGGCCAGCAGCAGGTCGGGGGCTGGGTGGGAGCCAAGCTGGTCCCCACCTTCGCCAGGGCAGGCTGCCCAGGGCCCAGGTGGCCGCCCTCAGGGTGGGATGGGTCCCAAGCAGGGGCTGGAATAGGAGCCACTTGGGCCCAGCTAGCTGAGGAGGGTGGCTCAGGGAGGGCTGGGCAGCTTCAGGTAGACGGGGGTGGGGGGGGTAGGGTGGGCTGGTCCCACGTGCGGTTCAGGCTTGTGGCTGGACCCACAGGACTGACCCTACAGGGGTGGCCCGTCCTGGCTCCGTTCAAATGGCACTTATGTTATTGTCTCAGCTGCCACTAGCTTCCGGCCACAGATGGGGAGACTGAGGCACACAGCAGGACCATCAACAGCGCAAGGCTGCAGGCGACCAGGGGTGTGGGTGTCAAGTCGCAGCTTGACGGTGTGTGGGGAGCACGGAGCCGGCCAGGCTGGCCCCACCCGCCCTCTGCCACAGCAGGGAGGCAGGTCCTGTGCCCGCACTCAGGCTGCCCCGCCGTGGGCTCTCCATCCTGCTCCTGGGCCCCGGGGTCCAGTTCTTCCTGATTTCCTCCAGCTCCTGGCACCCACTCGGATTGCTCTGAACCAGCCCTCCGTGCCCAGCCCAGCCACCGCTCAGGCCACGGCGATGCCACATCCCAGTGCGGCCAGGCCGTGGCCTGGGGCCCACGGTGGGCGGAGGCCGCCTCACCACAGCTGTCCAGGCCGCAGTCCCCAGCCACGGCCAAGCAGGCGGGGCCAGGCCGGGAGAATAGCCGCCTTCATGCTGCAGCCCCTCGTTCTGGGCTGCGCCTGGGCCCCACCCTGGCCCCTTGCTCCCCCCACTGTGCCCGCGGTGCCCTCCTCCGCCCGCGCGGCTGGTGGCAGGGCCTCCCCGTGTGGGACCAGGCAGCCACCTGCTGCCCACAGCCATAGCCACACAATGGGCCCTTGTGAGCCTGCGGCGGGCAGCGGGCGGCGGGCAGCGGGCGGCGGGCAGCGCCTCTCGGCCCACCCCGGGCTCAGAGCCCCACTGTGTGGGGTGGCTGTCCTGACTGGGGAGCACGGACGGAGCCGGCCAAGCTGGCTCCACCCATCCTCGGCCACAGGGATGCTGGCTGCTGCCCCCACCCTCTGCGGTTCCTGCTCAGCCTCCCCTTGGGAGGGGGTGGTCTGCTTGCCTGAGGGTGGGGGCTTTCCAGGGTAGGAGAGCCGTGCCAGGAGCCACCTCCCCAGGGTGACTCTGGCAGCCTGAGGCTGAGTAGTGGCTGGGTCTGGGGGGCCCCCGGAGCCACTGTCCCTTCCAGGCCTCCACGTGGCAGGGGCGTGGCAGGAAGTGCATTGCAAATAAGCCACCCCAGACATTGTCCTGGTCCAGGGAGAACTGAGCTGCCCAGAGCTGGACCGGAGAGATGGGGCCTCCTTCCGGGGAGCTCAGTGCCTGAGAGAGGCCCTCTCCCTGGGACACTGAAGGCACAGAGAAGCTGAACTGAGCCGCGGGACAGGGGGGCGTTAAGTGCCTGGATCCAGCCCTGCCTGAAGCCATCCCTCAAATTCATGACTCTTGATTTGATTTTTAAACTTTATTGTATTGTATTGTATTTTGAGCTGGGGCCTCACTCTGTCACCCAGGCTTCGGTGCTGTGGTACGATCACAGCTCACTGCAGCCTCAGACTCCCGGGCTCAAGCGATCTTCCCGCCTCAGCTTTCCAAGTAGTGGGGAGTATAGGCACTTACCCCTGATCCTAGCTTTTTTTTTTTTTTTTTGGCAGACACAGGGTGTCTCTATGCTGCGCTTGAATCGGGGAGACTGGTGTTTCTGTGGTTTGCCTCAGAGGCTCCCGAGGCTTTGTGTGGGTCCTGGGTGGGGGCACCCAGGGAGAGCTTACAGGTGACCTCCTTCCCGCCCCTGGTCCCGGGGCATCCAGGCTTTCGTGGCACAGGTCCAGTGTCAGCCCCCTCTGGCCTGGTGGAGTCCCTGCCCACTTCGGGGCCACCCAAGCAGCCAGCTCCCACAGGGACCAAAGACAAGGCCTCCCTACTGGCAGCATGTCCACAAGGGAGGCCTGCACCAAGGACCAGACTCTTCAAAGACACTCTCATGCAGGGGGCCGCTGGGGTGGCTGGGCAGGGGCTTCCCCCGAATCCAGATCTGCGGGCCCCAGGGATGGCTCCAGGGCAGCGGGGGAAGGGCCACCCCACCCTCCTCCCTATGTCTCTGGCTTTGCCTGAGTCCTGAGTAGCAGAGGCAGCCCAGTGATAATTCCTGGGGTTCAGTTGGGGGAGTTTCCTACAAGGAGAAGGTGGGAACACTAGCCCCTAAGTTGGGGGTGCTGGGGCCCTGTGCAGGGCGGAACCCCCACCTGTGGATGGTGATACAGGTCTCATGATCCAGTTCCCTTTGGTGGGTGGGGAGCAGATCCCTAAGCTCAGGGGTGCAGGTCTCCTATTGGGGGTCCCTAGGAAGCAGCTCCTGCCCTGTCCCCCTTAAAAATGGTGCCCAAGGCCAGGTCCCATCCAGGGTGGGAGGGCAGCCCCGCCCTGCCTCCCCAGCTGCACCCCCTCCGGCTGTTCCAGGCGTCCTCAGTCCCCAGGGCCTGTGCAGAGCCAAGGATTTATCCAAGCTGGGAAGCCAGCCGGAGCTGGAGCAGCTGCAGGCACAGGCAAGGCCGGGGGGGGGGGGGGGCGGGAAGGGGGGAGTCGAGGAGGCTGCCTCCTGCACTCAGGGGCGGGATGGGCGTGACTGGGCAGGGGAGGCAGGCTGTCGCCACGCGGTCCTCATCCTGCCCCCTACCTGGGACCCTGCATCTGGGGCGCGGCACTTCGGGGCACAGGGCTGGAGCCCCAGGGGCCAGGATGGGCCACGGGCTCAGGCAGTGCCAGGAGTGGGCGGGGCCTGCACGTGGACCCTTCCTGAACGTCTGCATCTGGGCCTGGACCATGGGGCCAGGTCAGAAGGGGCTTCCACAGCCGCATGGGGGCTGAGGAGCTGGGAGTCCACCCCCACCCCTGGAATCAGCAGCCCAGGCCCCTCCAGGGCAGTCACCCTCGGTCCACACGGCCCAGGGCTCAGTGAGGTCAAGTTCTTGGGGCAGGCTGCAGCCGCTGCTGTCTTACGGGGCAAAGGGGGCAGCCGTATTGTGTCCCCGGATGAACCCCCACCCCTGGGAGAGTCAACAGGGCCAGAGACGCCGGGGCCACCCCCGCCCTCCTCTGCTGCCAGGGTGGGTCCTCCCGGAGTGGCGGGTCCCAGAAATCCCGCCATCTACTCAGTCCTGGGACCTGGGCAGGGCAAGGCCGGCCGACCCAGGGCTGCTCAGGACAGGGGGATCCTGACGCCGAGTGTCCCAGGGTCAGCGCAGGGCCCAGTGTCCTGAGTGTGGCTCGCAGGCTCACCCCCAGGCTACGGGAAGTTAAGGACGCTGCCCTGGAGGTCACAGAGCCAGGCTGGGGGTGGCCCTGCTGGGCTGCGGGTCTTAGGACCTGCTTGGACCGTGCTTGGCCAGCATGGAGTTGGGCTGGCAGGTAGGGGACCCCGAGATGGGGATGGTCCCACCCTGGGCTCTTCGGACCCATGAGGCAGACTCCGTCGCTGCCCCTCCTGCCCTGCATGGCTTTCGACCCCCACAGACCTGCCCTGTGGCCTTGGGCTGGGTCCATCCCGGGGCCCTGGGAGGCACTGTGGTCAGCGGGGCGGGGGGCTCCGGCACTGGTCCCCAGGGCTCCGGCCACCTCAGGGGGCAGGATGGGGGTTCAGTGAGGACGTGACCAGTGGCCACCCTCACCCTCAAGGGCTGGCCTGGGGCCGCCGCCCCGAACACCAGCTCTGGGAGCGACCACCCTGCAGCCTGTGGGGGGGGGCCCTGCCGTGTCCTGAGCGGTTGAGCAGCCTTCCCCTGGGTGCTGTGCTGGCCCCTGTCCCCATCCTGTGACGAGGAAGCCCCGCTGTGGTTGTGGTCCCCCCAGGCTTCTGGGAGCTCAGATCCTGCCCCAGAAGGTGGTTGTAGGGGAGGCCCCTGTAGGGGAGGCCCCATGGGGGCGCCGCTTCTCCCTGCGGAAGCAGCTGCTGAAGAGTGTCAGGCCTGCCCAGTGCCAGGGAGGCCTAGGACTCTCAGAGGGAATGCAGGGTGGGCAGGGCTGGGCTGCTGCGGGTGGGACCCCTGCCTCCTCTGGGCCTGTGGACAGGTGCCCGGCTTCCCAGGGCCCAGCTTCCTCATCTAAGGAATGGGGCGCACGTAGCTACCGGGGGAGCTGGTATAGAGAACAGGACGGTGCCTCCTGCGGCGCCATCAACACAGTCTGGGGCCTGGAAGGCACCAGAACTCCATAAATCGACACCAGCTCTCAGCGCCCCGCACTCTGCAAGGGGAAGGCCAGGAACCCCCGTTTAGAGATAATGGGAGTCTTCGAGCGGCACAGCCAGAGCCTTAGGGTGCCAGTGCTGGCCAGAGTGGGCCTGGCTGACGGGGGCTGCGGCAGCCGGCCGGGGTCTGCCCCCCGGGTGGGTGGGACGCTTGAGGGGCTGGCGTAGGCTCGGAGCCTGGAGCCCGGGCCTGGACTGAGCCGAGCCTCAGACGGGCGTTTCAGGGCGCCCGGCGGGAGCAGCCGTCATCCCCAGCAGCTGCGCCCCGAGGCCAGGCTGTTAGAACGATCTGGGCGAAACGCTGATCTTAATAACAAAACCACTTCTTTCGAGGGAAAACATGATCCGAGCCAGCCGACAGCACACGCGGGGCCTGGGAAAGGATTCCGGAGACGATGGCCTCACGCGGCCGCCTCGACCGGCTGCTAAGTCGTTACACTCCCGCGCAGGGAAAAGCGATAACATAAACATCCCCTCTCCCGGCTCCGAGAAGTGGAAGGTTCCTGAGATGGGAAATGCAGGCGGCTTGGAGAGGGCTTTGTCCACATAAAATTGTCAGAAGCTTGAAGGCCCGGGAGAAACGGGCGCAGAGGAATCGCCTGCTCAAAGCCGCTTCGCACCTCTCGGGGGCCCGAAGCCCGGTGTCCATAGCTGTCGGCCGCTGGAGCAGGGGCGTCTGATGCAGCCGGTGCGGGGCGGGTGGGAGGAGACACAGACTCTGATGTAGGGGGCTTTATTCACGTCTGGCCCAGGGCTCTGAACCCGGGGTCAGGAGGGGACCGCTCAGGGGGAGTTGGGAGGAGGTTCGTCCGTCCCGTCTCTCTCCTGGCTGCCAGGCCATCCGTGGGAGACACAGGTCTTGGGGACCAGGCACTGCAACCCCTTTGGATCGCGCCGTCTGAGACTGGCCTGGTGCTGGCTCTGAGGCCCCTGTGTAGCTGGCTGGCTGGGGAGGACCCTTCGGGGTGGCCTGGCACGTCCTTCTCTCTTTCCGGTGTGCATGGCACACAGGACCCTACTGCTTCACGTGCCCAGGGCAGACATCACTAAATGGGCCCCACACTGCCCCCCCGCCCCACCCTTTGCAGTGGGGCCCTCCAGGCAGCTGTGGGTGATCTGGTGGCTCAGGCCTGAGAGACCCGCAGACTCACCCCCTTATGTGCCCAGACCACCACGGCTGCTGGGCAGCCCGGCCCCAGGAAGAACGGAGGGCTTCCTGCTCCCCCGAGCTCCCCCTCGGGTATGCCCTCCCCACTGCTGGGAGCCAGACCTGCTCCGACCTGCTCCACGCTAGCCTTGGGAGACGCTTCTGTGCACCAGGGATTCCCCCATCCCCCCTACGCCCCTGGGTCCAGATGCAGGAGCGGGGGTTTGGATGTGGCGGGTGCAGGCACCACCGCCTTGTCAGCCTCTCTCACTCTGGGATAAGAGCATGAGCAGGGCCTGTCCGCCCCCTGGACCCTGACACCCCTGGCTGGGCCAACCCCTCCCTGGGGGCCCCACATGCCCTTTCTCCTGAGGACCCTTTCATGCCAATCCTGCATGACCTCATCTTAACTGATTACATTTGCAAAGATGGCCGGGCGTGGTGGCTCACACCTGTCATCCCAGCACTTGGGGAGGCCGAGGCGGGCAGATCACCTGAGGTCAGGAGTTCGAGACCATCCTGGCCAACATGGAGGAACCCCGTCTCTACTAAAAATACACAAATTAGCTGGGCGTGGTGGCACGTGCCTGTAATCCCAGCTACTTGGGAGACTTAGGCAGGAGAATCGCTTGAACCCGGGAGGCGGAAGTTGCAGTGAGCCGAGATTGCGCCATTGCACTCCAGCCTGGGCAACAGAGGAAGGCTCCATTTCCAAATAAATAAATATAAATAAATGTGTTAAGATGCCATCTCCGCGTAAGGTCACTTGCTGAGGCTCTGGGTGGGTGTGAATCTGGAGGACGCAGTCAAGCCCAGGACGGGGACCAGCTGTGGCAGCGCAGCTGCCGGGCGCCCAGCCTGACTCGCACCCACCCCGGCAGGTCCCCCAGGGCCCTGGCCCCTCCACCATGCATTGCGGGCTCCAGCCATGTCCCTGGGGGAGTCCCTGACCTGGCTCTCCTGTGCCGGGGTCCAGTCAGGATGGGGGCTGCACCCCATCCCTGGAGCACATTCACTAGGCCCTGGCGGGGGACCTGGCACAGGCTGGGGAGGGCTCCCGGCCAGAGGAGGGTTAGGGAGTGAAGGCGGTGATGGGTCCAGCAGGCAGCAGGGAAGGCAGGGCAGGGGAGGGGCGACAAGGCTGGAAGCAGGAGGAAGCAGGAGGGAAGACATGATACCCCCAGCTGGGGGTGTGGGGAGGGGGTCCACAAGGTGGGTCCCTGGTGTGGAGCGTCAGGTGCCCTCCACTGTGGCCAAAGACTGCCGGGAGATTGGTCAGCCTCACATCAGGGCATGGAGTTTGGCCAGGCAGGGCTGGACACCCTCCAGGGGCACCCCAACTTCAGGGTGGGTCCCCAGGATCTGGCCAGGGGTACAGCCGTCGCCCGGCTGACACAGGTTCACCAATGGCTGCTGTGGCTCAGGCGTCCCTCTCCTGCACGCTGTGGACACGGCGGACACAGGCTCTCAGGTCAGTGAGGACAGTGCGTGTTGGAGCCTCCAGGAGGCCGAGCCTGGGCCGTGGCGCAGGTGGAAGGGCAGGGAACGGTGTGTGCGCAGCCGTGCACTGCGGGTCTGGTGAGTGTGGCTAAGGGGTACAGGTGCTGTCAACGTGGGCTGCAGTGAGTGCTCAGCCCACCGGGCCACAGGCCGGTCACCAGGGACCTGGCGTCTGCTATCCAGAGGCCTGAGGACCCCAACACCAGTCCCAGCCCAGGAGAAAGACAGGGCAGATGAGGACAGGAGCCCCGTATCCCTGGGACCCATCTTTGGCAGGCTGGCTGGGCTGCGGGGCACACCTGCTGTGGGGGAGGTGGGGGGGGGCGCTTCCGGGCCTGCAGCTGTTGGCCCTGAGAACAGACGCAGCCTCCCCGGCAACAGCTGGGCCGGAGGCCTGGGAGCCAGGAGAGACCAGAGCCCAGCCAGCCCAGCCCGGCCCCCACCAGGGATCAGTTACCTTGGCTGCAGATGCCAGCCGGGGGGGCTTGAGGGGGTGAGCGCCAGGCTGGGGTAGGCAGGAGCCAGGAGAGACCAGAGCCCAGGCTGGCCCGGCCCCCACCAGGGATCGGTCACCTCGGCTGCTGATGCCACTCAGGGGGACTTGGGGGGGCAAGTGCCAGGCTGGGGTGGGCAGGGGGTGCAGCATCCCAACCCAGGCCTGGGCAAAGGATGAGTCAGCCCTGCCTCTGTCCACTCAGAGGACTGCAGTTTGCCCCTGCCTTGGGTTCAGGAAGTTGGGGCAGCACCCCCGCCTGGGCCCTGGGCCGGCCTTGGCCACCACCTCTCTGTTTCTGGGGCTCTGACTCCCAGCATCGCATCCAGCAGCTGGGGACCCGGCCTCCCCCAAGGCCTGGGAGTGGCCAGCTGCCAGGTGAGGCAGGCTCAGGCCTGGGTTGGGTGCAGCTTGGAAGCCCCTGCGGCAGCTGAGTCCCGCCCTCCCAGTCCTTCCTGCCCTCCTGGTCTGCCTAGGCTGCCACCGGTCCCTGAGGGGCCCAGTGAGGACAGGCTGGAGGTGGACAATGAGGGGGCTGACGGGCCTGGGGCAGGCTGGCCGGGACACCCACCCTAGGAAGGATGACACCAGCTTTCTCCCTGCCTGGGGTGGTGGGGTGAGGGTCAGATGCCCGCACTGTGTCTTATTTCTAGTTTCCCTGAAAAGCCTGCAGACCCTCATCCGAGTCCCTCCAGTGGTGCCAGGCAGGGCACATCCCTGACACACAACGGGCCAAGAAGGCGCAGCCTGACGTGTGGGCAGGCCTGGTGTCTCCAGGCTGGGGTGCTATCCGCCTGCACCTGGCCGTGGTCCCCAACAGCCGGTTCAGCAAAGGACGGGCAGACCCTGCAGGCCAAGGACACGCTGGCCTGGCCGGTGCGGGGCCAGGCGGCCCGCTTGCCAGGATCTGGGGATTTGGAGCCAGCTGCTGTGGCAGGTGTGGCCGGCCTGGCCAGGAGAGTCCTGCCACCGGGAGGGTCATCCACCAGCTGCTGGAGGGTGTGGGGCAGCCGGCCTGGCCACTGGCCGGGCAGCAAAGCCAGCAGAGGGTGAGTGGGGCCCGGGAAGGCGGGAGGGTCCCTGTTCCACCCCCAGGGTCCAGTGTCCCTGGGCCCTGTGACCAGGCCAGGAAGGTCAGCCGGCTGGTTCTGGGCCCTGGGTCTCAGCCTGGAAACCAGGGATTTCAATCTCAGCCTGGGAAGGCCCTCACCACCGCGCAGGGGGAGCAGTGGCATGGGACGCCCCCCACTGCCCTGTCCTCCGGCCTGAGCCCCGCCAGACCAAACGGGGACCCACGCCAAGCACAACCAGGAGCTTTGGGAACTGCACGTGCGCCCCCCAGTGGCCAGTGCCCACCCCGGCTCTGGTGAGGCGGTGCCTGGGTGTTAACAGCCATGCCCAGCACATCGGGTGCAAGCCGCTCTCCATGGGCCCCGGCCTGTGGCAGGGAAGCTAAGCTCGTGCCGGTCGGGGGTGCTGGGGCTGCTGTTGGGTGGCCAGGCCCTGCCTGAGAGCCCGGTCATGGGAACCAAGGCCTCAGGGTAGCCAGACTGAGGGCTGCCTGCCTTGGCGGGGCCCTGGTCTCAAACCCATCCACCGGGGGGCAGCACTGGGGCAGGTCCCCAAGGGCAGACAGAGGTGACCTGGTAAAGGTGGTCTCTGCTGTCCGTGCTGCGCACACCCCGATGAAACAGGACATTTTTCTTGGCCCCTGTGTGGACCCTGTGACAGGGGTGACTCTCTCTCTCAGCCCATAGCTGTCAACCCCTCGAGGCAGCAGGAGCATGCGGGTGAGCGGGAGCAGGAGCAGGAGCGAACTCGGGCACAGCAGGAGCAAAACTGTGCAGTGTGTGGCAGCGTCTGGCGGAGGGCCTGCGACCCCTGCAGCCCCAGAGGGCGAGGGTTACGGTGCTTTTAGCTTTGCTGTCTGAGGGCGGCTGCAGTGTGCTGTCTGCTCAGTGGACCCTCTGCCTTTTCTCAAGGACACCCGGCCAGAGTGACAGTTTCCTGTACCCCACGCTCTTATTCAACACCAGGAAATGCCGGGTGGCGTGAAAGAACTGAACAGTAACTTCCGGGGGTTTTAGTGCCGGATGGAAGCGGCTCTCAGGGGCGGGGGGGCTGGAGAGGGGATGGAACGGGAAGGTGATGGGCCCCTCAAGTCCTGCGGCCTCCAACCAGATTCTGCTCCAAATCCCGCCGTCAAGCTGTCGCTCTGAAGTCACACTGCTCCCCTCTGAAGTCACACTGCTCCCCTCTGAAGTCACACTGCTCCTCTCTGATGTCACACCGCTCCCCTCTGATGTCACACTGCTCCCCTCTGAAGTCACACTGCTCCCCTCTGATGTCACACCGCTCCCCTCTGAAGTCACACTGCTCCTCTCTGATGTCACACCGCTCCCCTCTGATGTCACACCGCTCCTCTCTGATGTCACACCACTCCCCTCTGATGTCACACCGCTCCCCTCTGATGTCACACTGCTCCTCCCTGATGTCACACTGCTCCCCTCTGAAGTCACACTGCTCCTCTCTGATGTCACACTGCTCCCCTCTGAAGTCACACCGCTCCCCTCTGATGTGGATCTGCAGCCTCCGAGGTGCAGCTGCTTCTCCTCTTCTCCCCTTCTCTGCTGTCTGCCAGGCAGGCCAGAGGTTTTATGGGTACAGGATGGGAGCGGGCGGGGCAGGGGCGGTTTGGAAAAGGCAGCACTGGAGCAGGAAAACAGGAAGGCATGTTCTCACTGGAGGCTGGGGTTCCAGGCTTGAGGGGGGGCTTCACCAGGAACCCCACCTTTCCCTGCCTAGATTTTCTCTGCCTCCTGTCCCTATCACTGAGGGCCTGTGAGGCTGACAGCACCTGTCCCCAAAGAAGTGCTGGCCTGGGCAGGGCTGTCAGGGCACCAGGGGCGGGGCAGGAGGGCTTACCTGGAAGCCCCTGGCAGACAGGGTGGGGAGGGGGACGTCATTGTGACCCCGTATTGTGAGGACACCAGGCTCAGATCGGTCGACCAGCTGAGGCCGCACAGCAGAGCTGCTGGGAGCGGGTCCCTGCCAGGCCGTGGGGTCTCTGGGACCCCGGCTCTCTCCTCTGCCCCCAACGCCAGTTCAGGACCAGGCCTCAGAGCCGCCCGCCAAGCCCAACCTCACACAGGGACTGCTGTGCCCACCAGATGGCACCAGAGGCCAGCAATCCTGGGGCCGCAGTTTCAAGGCAGAGCCCTCCCTGCGTGTCCCGCCCCTCCTCGAGGGCCCCCAGGGTTGGGGCCTGGTGGGGAGAGACCCAGGTGTGGCGGAGCTGGGGCGTCCAGCGCTGGGCAGTGGGCAGCCTTTGCCTGGAGACCCCAGGGGGCACCCCACCAGGTGGGCAGGGAGGCTGGTCCCCTCCGGGAGCCCCCGCTTTCTAAGGTGGCCCTGAGCTCCCACTGCCATCTCTTCTGCCCGGGTGGGGTCCAGGCAGGGACAGAGCAGGGTCCCTCCACCCTGGAGCTGGGAGGAGGGTGTGGGGCATCACTGGCGTGGGTTCCAGGCAGATTTGGTTCACAGGGGACGTGGGGGTCCCAGGGTGAGGACCCCTGGGGGACTGGTTGGGAGTGAGGAGGCGGGGGAGCCTGGCCAGCAGACCCTCCCTTCCCCCACCTGGAGTCTCGGCTCCCATCAGCCCCACTTCCCGCTTGCTGTGTCCAGCCTCTACCTGCCTCTGCCCAGTGCCACCATATGTCTCTTTGGCCAAAGCCCCTGTCCCTGTGACATGATTATAACAGGAGCTGTGCAGGGTCCCAGGGAGGCTGGCCTTGAACTTGTCCAGAGAAGGCCCTGAGCCCACAGCTGCCACATCCTGACTGCCCCATGTGAAGGGAAGGGGGTCACAGCCCCAGCCCAAGAGAGGGGGTTGCTGGCTCCCCTCCCCTGTCCTGTCCACCCCAACCTGCCTGGGAGCCCCCCTCAGAGATGGCTTGGGGGCCTCAGCCCAGTCACCCAGGAAACCCCCTCGGGCCCCCACCAGTGCCCAACAGGGTCCCCGGGACATTTCAGGGGCAGGAAGCGGGGCGGGAGGCTTCAGGCCCGAATCTCTTCTGCATGTGTCGGGAGTCTCTCTGGACGCTTCCTAGGGCTGGAGGAGTTTTTGTTGTTTTTCAGATGGAGTCTCACCGTGTCACTCAGGCTGGACTGCAGTGGCCCAATCTCCGCTCACCGCAACCCCCACCTCCCAGGTTCAAGCGATTCTCCTGCCTCAGCCTCCTGAGTAGCTGGGACTACAGGCATGCGCCACCACGCCCTGCTAATTTTTCATATTTTTAGTAGAGATGGGGTTTCACCGTGTTGGTCAGGCTGGTCTTGAACTCCTGGCCTCAAGCAATCTGCCCACCTCGGCCTCCTAGAGGGGGATTACAGGCATGAGCCACCACACCAGGCCTGTCCCCCATGCTGGAGTGTAGTGACACCACCACAACTCACTGCAGCCTCAAACTCCTGGGCTCAAGGGATCCTCCCACCTCAGCCTCCCCAGTAGCTGGGACTACAGGTGTATGCCACCATGCCAGCTAATTCTTTAAATTTTTTGTAGAGATGGGGGCAAGGAGGGTGCACATTTGCCTTCGCTGGAGCCTGGATGGTCATCATGTCCTGGAACCAGGCACCAAGTCCCTTTCCCCACCCACGGGTTGCCAGTGGTGCCCCATCCATGCCCTGGTGAGAGGCAGCACCCAAGGGTACAGGCACAGGCATCAGCTTTGGGTCTGACCCCCAGCCCACCCGTCAGCTGCGTGGCTGAAGGTGTGTGGGGGCTACAGCTGCCTTGAGCCCCGCCCCCTCACCTGTAGGAGGACCACGTGGGAAAACAGGCCCCGCAGACGTGAAAGGCGCTGGTTCTCCTTGCGGCCATTGCTGCGTTGATCTGGCAGCCCCGCACCACATCCGAGGTCTTGAAGACCCTACGCCCAGGCCGGGCTGAACAGGACAGGCCTCAAAGAGCCGGTCCCCAGATCTGGCCGCCAGCGCCCAGGCCCGATTCTGCCCCTCCAGCCCGGAGTGCCTGGGCAAGACTGGAGCAGGCGCAACAACCGCCTTTCCAGGAGGCAGGCGGATGAGGACCCGTCCACACCCGGTCCACAGGGAGGGGCTGTGACAACGCTGTGGCTTTCTGTGGGAGACTCGGCCAGTGTCCTGTGGGCCCAGGGGATGAGGATTCAGCTACCTGGGGCTGGGGAGGGAGGGTCGGGGAGCCTCCAGCTGGTGGCATCGGGGTCTAGTCCTTGGACTCGGCGAAGGAGGGTTTGCAAGCCCTGAGCACACGTGGGTGAGGTGTGGGTGACCCTGCAGGGAGGAGACTCAGCCGCTGCCTCTGGCCCAGCCATCCCTGATGACGTTACAGATGGCGGCTCTTAACCGCCTCCAGAAACATCGGAGAGGCCCCCAGAGCTAATGTTCGCTGAGCACACAATCCTGCTGAGACCAGGTCGGGCCTGGGTCCCACGGCCGCCCCTCAGGGCCTGGCTCTGCTGAGTGGAGGAAGCCTGGCTTTTGGGAGGGGTCTCGGGTGCCCCCTCCATGCAGCCCAGCAACCTGGCAGGTGCGGGTGGGCGCCGCCCCTCCCACAGGACGCCATCGCCCGGGCAATCAGCTGCCTCTCCCTCCTCTGGGGCCCCCAGGTTGTCCTCATGGAGGGGTGGGTGGGACTGAGGCCCGGGCCCCGGGATTGGGAGGAGCTCACTGGAGAGCAGTGTAGCCCAGGGGTCACTGTGGCCGGCTGGGAGGTTGAACCCTCCCCACCCCAGCACTCAGAGGCTGGTGGAGTGGGTTGAATTGAGCCCCTCCAAAAAGACAAGTTGAAATCCCTCCCGACCCCTGGTTCCTGCGAGCACTGGAAACGGAGTCTTTACAGACGATGGAGCGGAGATGAGGTCAGACTGGGTATGTCCCAAATGCAGTGACTGTGACGTTATGAAAAGGCCACTGACAGCAGGGAGAAGTCGGCCACGTGATGTCGGAGGCCTGGACGCCGGGAGGAAGGGCCCTGCCTGGAGGTTTCGGGGGTGGGGGGAGCGTGGCCTGCAGACACCCTGCCCTCAGGCTTGCGGCCCCAGGGCTGGAGGGTCTGCGTTTCTGTGGTTTTAGCCTCTGGTTTATGGCTCTTGCTTATTTCAGTCCTGGGAGACTGCCCCAGGGTGACCGTGGACAGGCCTCCAGCGCCCCAGGTGTACTCTCCCCACCAGACCTGCCACGGGGTGCATAGGTTTGGGATGGCGCTTACACTGGGGAGGTGCCCCAGCTGCCCCATCCTTGCTGTGGCTGACGGGGTGGTCCCAGCTTCAGCTCCGGCCCTGGCTCCTCGAGGTCTTGCACCCCTCCTGGCACCCCCTGGCCGGGCTCTCAGGGCCTCTGGTCACCCTGTGGGTGCCGATTCAATCAGGCCAAACACTGATCACGCTTTCAGAGGCTGTGGCCCACATGTGTGGCTGAAGGGTGACTTGGGGCTGGCCGGGCCCAGAGCTGATCCCAGGCCAGGGACAGCAGCAGCGGCAGGTTGGCGCCCACCCCGTGTCCCTCCCAGGGCCTGGCCGTGGGAGTTGAGGGGACATGTGGCCTCTGTGGCCTGTGCCACACCCAGTGGTATGGCACCTGAGCCCCTCTGTCGCCCACCCCAGCCTGCAGCCAGTATGTCCTCCTAAGGAGGTGGTGAGGGGACCGGGTGTTTGTTGGGTGCCCGTGCAGGCTCAGAGGCAAGGATCTTCAGAGAGAGAGTTTGGGGGTGGCCTCAGGACACACCTGTCACTGAGGGGTGCTGTGAAGGGAAGGTGGATGCCACTGGGCTGTAGTGAGCAGGTCACTGCTGTGGGCCACATGCTCAGTCCCCTGGGGCCCCTGGGAGGCAGCACCCAGAGCTGTCCCCACCCTCGGGAAGTGGCCAGGCTGTGGTGGCTGCACCCCAGGGAGCAAACTCCCCACACTCCTGGCTGGTCCCACGTCCAGGCCAGGCCTCCTGTGGTCAGAGACGGCCAGAGTCACAGGGGCGGCAAGAAGTGGCCACAGCACGACCAGGGGCAGGCGGCCACAGCTTCACGGGCCAGAGTGTGGTTTTCCTGCCCCTGCCAGGCTCTGCCGTGTAGGTCCCAGGAAACTGGCTCCCGATTCCGTGGGCAGCCCTGGGCTCCGGGGCCTCAGATCCCCCAGCTCGGCTGTGGCAGGGCCTGCCTGGGGCCCCACTGGGTCTTCCCTGCCTGATGGCAGAGAAGGGAAGGGCTGGGTGTTTGAACGGAAGTCCGAGGGGGAAGGGGGTGCATTCGGGCTCATGGGATGGCCGAGAGCGGCGACCCCACCCTGGCCAAGTGCACACACTGGCTGCGTCTGCGGGGAAGGGAACCCATCGAGGTGGATGGGGTGGCCGGGTTGCCCGTCGCTGGCCTGGATGCCTGGGGGGCATTTTACCATCCTTGGGGCCAGCAGGCTTTGGACCCCCAAGGCTCTTGGGGCGGAATGTGACCCCTCATACCAGGTGGTGGCAGCTGGAGCTTCGAGGGACGGGCAGCGGCTGCCTGGGTGGGGACCTGCTTGTCCTTTGGTGAGGGGCCTGCACCTCATTTAAGTCCCCTGCCTGGACCCCTGGCACGGCATCACCAGGGCCCTGAGGTTGTGTGGGGGGTGTGGCCTCCGGAGGTCAGCGGACCTGGTGGGCACCTGTCACAGGTGAGCCGGGGCCATAGTCCTCAGTCCCACTTCTCCACCAAAGCACAGCCACGCCCCACCTGCGCGTCCTGCTGACAAGACTCTTCTGGAATGGGGAATTCTCTCCAAACGCCGTGAGGTTTTCAGATTCCAAATGAAATGAAACGGCTCATGAATCACTAAATTTCCACATTTTAGGAAAAAGGGAGCTGTTTGCATCTGACGAGCAAAGTGCACTTTTTTATCGAGTTAAAAGTTGATCGAGTTGAAGAAACCAAGGAAAACGGGTTCCCTTTTCATTTCCCTCTGAGCCGCAAATTAAGTGACTTAAGAGCTTCGAATGACTCAACAACAAAATGCATCTCAGTGTGGAAATGTGAAAAGTGTCATCCTGGTTCTTGACACCCACCGAGGACACAGCCCTGCCTCCCACCCTGGGAAGCTGGGGGCTGTGGAGGACCCTGGCCTGGCCACATGGGCATCCAGCCGTATCCCGAAGTTTCCAAGGGAAGTTTGGGTCCCCAGCAAGTCTGTCCAGATTAGCCAGGCCGAAGAGCTTTGGGACTTAATAGAAATGGAGCTGCTGGGTGCGGTGGCTCATGGGGGCCATCCTGGCACTTTGGGAGGCCAAGGCAGGAGGATCGCTTGAGCTTAAGAGTCCAAGGCCAGCCTGGGTCACACAAGGAGACCCCCATCTCTAAAAAGATTTTAAAAACTTATCCAGGCCTGGTGGCACCTGTAGTCCCAGTTACTCGGGAGGCTGACGTGGGAGGATCGCTTGATCCCAGGTGTTAGAAGCTGCAGTGAGCTATGATCCCGCCGTTGCACTCCAGCGACATGGAATTTTTAGGAGAGACGGGTTTTGCCACGTTGGCCAGGCTGGTCTCGAACTCCTGACCTCATGGGATCTGCCTGCCTCGGCCTCCCAAAAGTGCTGGGGTTACAGGAGCGAGTCACCTGTCCTGGTCTTGGGTGTTTGATAGCAGGGTGAGGACCAGCTATTGCCCCTGGTGAGCACGGCTGACAGCAGTCACAACAGCACACCTGGGAACGCAGACGCACCTGACGGGGTTGGGGTTCCCAGCTAGGGAATCCGGGAGGGGCTAGACAGGGCTCCAGGTCTTTTTCTTTTTCTTTTTTTTTTTTGAGACGGAGTTTCGCTCTTGTTACCCAGGCTGGAGTGCAATGGCGCGATCTCGGCTCACCGCAACCTCCGCCTCCTGGGTTCAGGCAATTCTCCCACCTCAGCCTCCCAAGTAGCTGGGATTACAGGCACGCGCCACCATGCCCAGCTAATTTTTTATATTTTTAGTAGAGATGGTGTTTCACCATGTTGACCAGGATGGTCCCGATCTCTCGACCTCGTGATCCACCCGCCTCGGCCTCCCTAAGTGCTGGGATGACAGGCTTAAGCCACCGCGCCAGGTCTTATCTATGAGGAGCATCTGAGCCGCCGGGATTGAGACCCTTTGTTTTGGGTTAATGGAGGCTGCGGGGTGAGGTTGTTGGGGTGAGTGCTAGCTGAAATGCCATAGGAAGGGTGGGAGTTTTTCACTGGTTGAGGTTCCCCTGCCCCACCTGCTGCCGCTGGCTCCTCTCCCCTGTGTGTAGCCCCCTCTAGGACCCCGTGTCTGGATCCTGGCTCTGGGTCTCTTCAACCTCATGAGCCTGGCATTGTCCCCGCTAGAGCCAATAGGGATTCAGCACAGCCCCAGCTCCCTCTGTCTCTAGATGAGTTGGCTGCTGGTCCTCGGCAGGAACACCCACGGCCTTTGGCGTCACACAGGGTCTGGATCCTGGCTGTGCCCCGTCCCCCAGTGAGCTCCTGCGGGACTGATGGCCAGAGGGGGGCCTGTTAGCCCCGCACCACCGCTCCCGACATCAGCCACCCTGAGTTCTGGGCAGCAGTCTCCTGGCTCAGCCCACCCACCCCCGGAGCATCCAATGAGGCGTCACCCACCTGGGATGCTGCTAAGGTCAAGCGTGGACCGGGAGGCTTAGTGGCTGCTGGCAGCCATGGGAACCGGATGGTGGCTGTACGGGCTCTGCAGGGACCCCACCCTGGTTGTGACCTGTAAATGCCCGCTGTACCGTGACACCCTCTTCGCTCACTGCGTGGCCACGAGGGCTGCCCTTTGCAGGTCCATTCCCAAAGCCCAGCCCTAGGTCAGCACTGGGCTCGCCTGGCCCGCCTCTGCGCTGCCCGTACGGTGGTTGGGAATAGTCTGTGTCACGTGGCTGTTAATTTTGGAAGCTCGCCCCCTTCCTCCTCCCGCCTCGGTCCTTCACAGCCCGCCGCCTGAGCCAGCACCCACGATGTACCAGATGCTGGGTTTGGCCCCAGCCGAGGGGCTGGTGTCCTGTACACAGGCAGGACACCGTGTCCCCGGCATGTGGGCCAGTCCCCAACGCCGAGCGATGCCTGTGAGCCTGTGTGGGGTGAGGCCATCAGCACGGCCCCTGCCTCCCATCCTGAAGGCTGGGCGGCCTGGGAAGCTGCATTTTAAGGAGTACACCATGTTAACAGTGTGCCCAGTGGAGCTGAGACCACGACCAGGAGGGTCAGCCACGCCCCGGGCCCCAGAGCAGGGCTCAGGCCCCTGTAGAAGGTCCCACCCTTTAAACCTTCCAGGGTCTCCTGTTGCTCTCGGCCCCCGGGCCACGCTGTGCCCTTGGCTCTGCGGTGTGCACCTGGCTCCGGATGCCTCGCTGGGAAGCCCCTGCTGTAGAGTCCCCAGGCTGCAATCTGCATGATTTCAGGGTGCTCTGTGCTCTTGGGGATGCTCTGCGGGAGCCCCCTGAGGAGCTCAGACACCGGGACACCCCCAGCCGGGTCCCAGCGACACAGGCCTGCTGTCCCTGTGCCCATGTGACTTTCTTCTCCTGTTGGGAGGCTGGTGACCTGCTGTGCTGCGCTGTGGGGGGCTGATCTCTGACCTCCCCTCCCAGTGCAGTGCGGTGCTGCACGCCACGCCAGCCAGGGCCTGGAGGGGCACGTGCACCATGTTTACTAGGACCCTGCTGTGCACCAGACGAGGGGAGAAGTCAAGGCCCGCCAGGCCTGTGGCCTCCAGTGAGCATCCGCAGGCTGCTGGGGGTGGCGCTCAGTGGAACAAGTGTGGGGTGGCTGGGCTTCCGGGAAGAAGGGTCACTTGAGCTGCCGGGGGGAGCTATGCAGAAAGGGAGGTGGGGTGCACGGGGCGGGGGCGGCCAGGGCAAAGGCTGGGCGCTCAGAGGGTGCCGGTGGCAGCAGGGCCCTTCGGAGGAGTAGAGGGAGGGCCCCCTCGGCCGCCGGGCAGCCACACGCCCTCCCGGCCACCACCCCTGGGGCCCGGCCCAGTCCAGAGACTAAGACGAGAGGCCTCCAGGGTGTTCCAGGTGAGCTGGAGTCAGCCTCTGTCGCTTCTGAATAATCACAGGGGAGCGTGAGCGCAGTGACCGAGCCTCCGCCTGCGGGTGGAGGGGCAGGGGCTTCTCGTCCAGGAGGTGCTGGCCTCAGCCTTCGGAGAGGGGTCTCATGGTTCGTGGTACAGGTCACGGCTAGGGGTGGGATCCCTGGAGAGGGGTCCGAGGACAGTCCCTGCAGAGGTGTCCAGCCGCCCTCCAGTTGCCATGGCTCCCGGCAGACACTAATCCCCACGGTACCGGGCTGGACCTCTGCAGCGTCCCAGGCGGGCGTCACCTTGTTTGATCCTCCTGGGCTGGGTGGACTGAGGCCAGGGGACTCCTGCCCAGAACTCAGGGTGGCTGATGGTGGGAGGAGCGGTGCAGGGCCGACAGGCCCCCTCTCTGGCCATCAGGCCCCCAGGAGGGCCCAGGTGCTCAGGGGTAGGAGTGCCCCAGTTTGATGCTGGGAGTGTGAGCGCCCCTCCACCCTCAGGGCTGACCTCCCACTGGGTGCTGGGCCCTGACTCACACTGGACCCTGCACCCCTGGGGCACCCAGCAATTCCAGAACAGTGGGAGCCCAGAGGCTTCTCAGGGAGCCCCAGAACATGAAGGATGGGGGGCCCCCGGCAGGAGCTGGAGGAACACAGCCAGAGGCGGTGGGAGGTGGAGAAACAGCTGGGGCTGAGGCGAGAACTCTGAGGGTTCCGGAGTGGGGGGGTGGGCAGGGCAGCTTGGGAAGCTACTGGTGTGTGTGTGGTGGGGGTGAGGGACTGATCCCAGGTCCTTCCAGAGAGGATGAAAAGGCTTATGTCCCAGGCTGGGCAGGAGGGGAAGGGACCTGCTTGGCTCTGGGGCTGGAGGTGACAAAGTTGGCAGACAGGGAGACTGAGGGTGTGGACAGTAGCAGAAGGTGCAGCAGCTTGGGCCCTCCCAGGCGTCAGGTCAGATGAGGCACTTGGCTCCCAGGGGGTGGCCCAAGGGACCCCGTGGGCATGGATGACTCTGAGTGGGGCACAGGAGAGAAGCTGGTCTGGGCTCAGGGCAGCAGCACAGAGAGCCCACGCAGGAGCTGGGCTCCAGGCCCCCTCCCGCCATGTGTCAGTGTGTGAAGTCACCGCTTCCTCACTGGGAGTCCTGAGACAGGACAGCAAGGGGCGTAATTTAGGAGGTGATCCGGGAAGGAGGTGAGTGGAAGGAAGTGCTGCCCCTTGCCGCTCTGCTGCGGCCACCCCATTGCTCCCCTCCCAGCCACCGTCTGCCAGGGCCTTTGCCCGCTGCTGTGTCCTCTTCCTGAGTCTACTTTCCTGTCCCCTCCTCAGCGTGGACTGTTCCCTGCCTGCCCTTGCTGCCCGTTAGTCTCCCCCTTGCCACCTGCTCCTCTCTGCAGCTGTCTTCATCAGGGTCTGAGAGCGCCTCTGTGGAAATGCTGCGGGTTTGCTCCTTGTCTCTGCCACACTCTCACAGAGCTGGGCATCTGCACCTCTGAGTGTGGGCTTGGCACCTGGGGATGCTCAGAAACCATGTCTTCCCCCACCCCCACCCCATGGGTGGACAGGGCTTGTCTGACCTGCTGAGGAATGATGCCACACTCAAGTGTCCGGGCAGGTGGCCTCCCTGCCCACAGGCCCAACGGGATGTGCAGCTGGGCCATAGCTGGCCTGTCCCCCAGAACTTCCCGCCCAGTCCAGAAGGGCTCCTCCACCACCCCTGGGGTCATCTGGACCTCAGCATGGACTGTGCCTGCCTCAGCATGGTGCTGGGAGGCGAGGATGACTTGGTCAGCCAGCCTGTCAGCCACTGTTACCCCAGAGTCTCTGAGAAGAATGACTCCAGCCACCTCCAGGGTGGCCTCCATCAGCAGGTGGGCCACCTGCAGCCCTGTACAGGCAGTTAGAGACAGAATGCTTGTTCCCAGGTGTTGCACGAAAAAATAAGCATTCAGACAAAAAGTTCTCTCAGCAAGGCAATCTTACTTTCTGCAGAAAGGGTGCTCTCATCAGCCATCTTGCCTCAAGAGTACACTGAACAGAGGAAATCCGGGCATATTTATTCCTAATGCATTGGGCCATTACTGCTATGTCCGACCTCCACTGGCTGGAGTCAGACCTCACAATCTAAACTAAAACCTGATGGGCTGACAACTTAAAACTTTTCCAAATAGGTGAAGGCAATGGAGAGCAAGGGGAAAGAGGAAGGACAAATAAAGAAGGGGCAGAGGCCTCAAGCTGGGACACGCCTGTGAGCACGGTCAGCATGGATATCCTGGTTAAAGCACAAGGACGTACAATGTACCTATTCTTTTATCTCTAACAGCTACATGGGCTAAGGTTTAACAAAGAGTTATGGGAGGGATAGCATGGGGAGAAATGCCAGATGTGGGTGAAGGGGAGGAAGGCAGCAAATCACACTGCCACGTGTGTACCTATGCAACTATCTCGCATGTTCTGCACATGTACCCCAAAACCTAAAATGCAAAAAAAAGAGTTACTAGCAAAAAGCAGGAAGGCTTTGAAGAAAGTCTTTCCAAGCAACTTATCATTTCTAACATTTATTATTAATGTTTAACAAAAAGGGAAACTTTGAAGAGGAAGCTTTTTACCTTTTTTTTTTTTTGTGAGACTGAGTCTCACTCTGTCACCCAGGCTGGAGTGCAGTGGTGCAATCTCAGCTCGCTGTAGCCTCTTGCCTTACAGGTTCAATCACTTCTCCTGCCTCAGCCTCTCAAGTAGCTGGGATTACAGGTGCCTGCCACCACATGCTCAGCTAAGTTTTTTGTATTTTTTTAAGTAGAGTTGGGGTTTCACCATATTGGCCAGTTGGCCAGGCTGGTTTCAAACTCCTGACCTTGAGATACACCTGCCTCGGCCCCCCAAAGTGCTGGGATTACAGGTGTAATCCCACCCAGGGGGTGGGTGTCCCTTCCCACCTCCATCTGACCCAGCTATGTGTCTGGCCTCCTGTTAGGGCTGGGGAGGTGTCACAGGTCCAGGAGCTGGCAGACACCTGCAAGACAGGGCCTGGGGGTGGGAGGGAGGCCATGTGACTTTCTGAGCCATGGCTCCAAGCCTGTATAGGGAGGGAGCGTCGTGTGCCCCGGGGCCAGCTGCAACCTCCCCAGAGACCCTCTGTGAACATGAGCTCTCCCCGTGGGGCTGGGCGCTGTGGTCCTGTGAACCCGGGCTCTCCCCGTGGGGCTGGGCGCTGTGGTCCTGTGAACACGGGCTCTTCCCGTGGGGCTGGGCGCTGTGGTCCTGTGAACCCGGCCTCTCCCCGTGGGGCTGGGTGCTGTGGTCCTCCAAGCAGTATTGCTGGATGAGAAACATAATCTGTGCTCCTGAAGAACATGTGGAAATGCTGAAAAGCTTAAAGGAGAGAACACAGTCCTGGTACCCGGCCTCCCGAGGGAGCCGCTGGAGCTTTCAACAGAGCCAAGCCAGCGTGAGCCTACACCACCTGTGGACAGATGATACGTGGCTGCTCCCACGTCCCTTCTACGAGGGGTCCAGGGCCTTCAGGGTTTTGCTGTCACCTGGGGGCCAGCCAGTGATGGGGCTCCCTGAGTCCAGGCAGGGGTAGGGGCAGGGGAGGGGGTTGGTGGGCCTCCTGGTGGGGAAGTGTCCGGTGACCCCCAGCCTTCATGCTCAGCGGGTGAGGCGCTCAACCAGCAGTGCTCAGGGTGGGCCCCACAGACTCACGCATCAGCATGCGGGAGCTTGTCAGGAGTGCAGATTCCCAGGCTCTGTGACCTGTGGACTCGGGGACCCACCCGAGGCCCGGGAATCTGCGCGGAGGCCCCAGGTGACTCTGCCCCCTGCTTCAGAACCCCGCCTAAGGTGAGGGACTAAAGCAGACCCATGGATTTATTTCAGGGGAAATAGAAATAACCACTGAGCAGGTACATTTCAGCCGTATTTAAATTCGTGTAGGATCCGCAAAGAAGGCCTGGAAAAAACCCGAATGGAGCGTCCTGGAAATCCCGGACCACCCACCACCTCGCAGTGGGGCTGCCTGCGGTCCTCCCCGCACCTCTTCTCTCCACGACCACAGCCCACCTCCGGAGAGGCCTGCGGAGCCCCTGCCCCTCTCCCTTTGAACAAGGACGCCTCCACCCTCTTCAGACTCTGGAGGAGGGACGCCCTGGCTTCCTGCCGGCGGCAGGACCCCCACCCCAAGCTGGGGTCTGCCGCAGAGCGGACAGCAAGAAAATGGGGCGGGGGCGCAGACGATATGGGTCATGGCCAGTGGGACCAGGAATGTGGGTGATCACGCAAGGGTTACCGGGAACCCCATCTTGGGAGCCCCATCTTGGGAGCCCAGATGTGGGAGCCCCGCAGGTGAAGCGCCCTGGCCCGCCCTGGCCCACCAGACACTGGCCCCGCCCCTCCCAGGCCCCACCCGACACTGGCCCCGCCCCTCCCAGGCCCCACCCGACCCTGGTCCCGCCCCGCCACCTCCCAACACTGGCCCCGCCCCCAGCCCCCCCTCAACACTGGCCACGCCCCTCCCCTCCCCGCCCCGACGCTGGCCCCGCCCCTCCCCGCCCACTCCCAGCCGGCGCCCGCCCGAGAGCCCAGAGCCAGCTCCGCGCGCAGACGCCGGGGCTCCCCAGCCAGAGGGCGCCTCCACCCAGGTGAGTGCCGCCCGCCCCGTCCCCCTCCTGCGCGGGCGACCCCTGCCCTCGGCAGCACGGGGTCCCGCGCAGCTCTGATATCCCCGCTGGGGCGCTCACCTCGTGTGCGCAGCCCCAGCCCGCGGTCCCGCCCTGCGCCCCCGCCTGCTGCGCTCGCTGTCCCCCACGCGCCCTCTGCACACCCGCAGGCTCTCCTGCCGCCGCCGGGGGTCCCTCCCCTCCCGTTCCCTCCGCTCCCAGACCCTCCATCCCTCCCATCTCCTGGCCGCGCCCCACCGGGGCGGTGAGCTCCTGGAAGGCAGCAGGCAGAGGCCAGCACTGGAGTCCTGGGAGCTGGCACTCACAGATGGGTTCCCTGAGACCCAGCACTGGGAGGCTGGGGTGTCACCCCTGCCCGCCGGAACAGAGCCGCCTCCTGTCCAAGGCACCGCGTGTGTCCGGACCCCTCCAGGCGTCTCCGCCCTCCCCAGAATAGAGAACACGCCCCTGGGGTGTGTGTCCTGGGCGCTCCTTCTGGACCCCAGGCCTGCCCACCTGCCCGCCCGCTCTCCCCGGCCTGCCAGCCTGCTGGGACCCCCTGGGGGTGAGAGCGGAGTGCGTGCTGACAGGAGTTTGGGACGGTTCCAGCTGGGCAGAGCCCTTTCTGAAGGCAGCGATCCAGGGATGTGGGTGGGAACTGCCAGAGCCTGGGCGAGGAAACTGGTCAATAGCACCAAGGACAGGGGCCTTGCGTGGATTTCCAGGGCGAGACCGGGCGGGGCTTCCTGGAGGAGCCCTAGGAGTGGAGGGTGGCCTAGGAAGCATTCGCAGAGCGCAGAGGAGGTGTAGTGCCGGCCTGGCCCCCTGCTGCTGCTACTGCTCCAGGCTGGCCCCCACCTGCCTCAGTTTCCCCCTCCTGGGGAGGGCGTGTGCCCTGACCACAGGCTGCCTCCCATAGGGACAGATGGCGTGTATGTAGGGGACGTGTATATGCAGCCCCTCCAAGCTGCAGCTGCATCGCTGCCCCTGTGAAGGACCCAGCTCCCTGACCGACCTCATGCTGGGCTAGCCAGGAAGGGGTTGGCAGGGCGCAGGGCCATGCGGTTCAAGCTACAGAGACAGGAGTTTGGTTTTAGCTGCTTGGGAGGCTGAGACAGGAGGATCTCCTGAGCACAGGAGGTCGAGGCTGCAGTGAGCTGTGATCGCACCACCGCATTCCAGCCTGGGCAGCAGAACAGGACCCCATCTCAAAAACAAAAAATCAAGCATTCGGGAACCGCGGGTGCTGTGCTTCTCTGGGGAGCCCATGGCTTCCAGGATGCTGGGGAGAGGCTGGGCTGCTGAGGGCAGCTGTGGGGGCAATCACCGAGTGTCCCGTGCATGCCGACACAGCACCCAGCGCCTTGCACACAAAAGCTCGCTGGGTTTCATCTGCTCTGGTTTGCAGGAGTGGCCTTTGCCAGCAGCTGGGCTCGGAGAAGCCCAGGACTTACCCAGGACCAGGAGGCCTGTGTGGGGTGGTGGGGCAGCGCCGGGATCTGCTCCCAGTGCAGCCAGGCTACTGCTGGCTGAGCAGGTCCCTTCCCGGTTGAGGGCTGGAGATCCAAAGTCCCCCGTGCTGGCCACCTCCAGTGAATCCCCCCACCCACAAGGGACAGGGCCATGGGGACAATTTCCCCGTGAGTGTGTGATTTTATGACTCAGAAGATGACTCCTTCCGAATAATGGCTCTTGCGGAATTCTGTCCCAGGAGTTAGGTTCAGCAGCAATGGCCTGTGTTTGTTCTTGGCTGCTCTGAAGTCTACCTCTGGGGTTGGAGCCCTGGCAGCCACGGAGCTGGGACCTGGGAAACTGTGGAGCCTCTCCCTGGGCTCTGGGCATGGGGGTGGCAGCACAGGAGCCCTGAGGAGCTCCTCTGAAGCTCTGAAGCTACAAACACGGGAATTTGGTTTTAGCTGCTTGGGAGGCTGAGGCAGGAGGATCGCCTGAGCACAGGAGGTTGAGGCTGCTGTGAGCTGGGATCGCATCACTGCACTCCAGCCTGGGCAACAGAGCGAGACCCCATCTCAAAAGCAAAAACTCAAGGACTCAGGAACCAGAGGTGCTGGGGACCCAGGGCCTGTTCTGGAGATGGACCGGAACCCCACAGTCACCCTCTCCCTGCCCCACCATCGGTGGCTCCTCCACCTGGCCTCCTTGGTACCGAGGAGTGGGCTGAAAGCGCCTCCCCAGGGAGGGCCAAAGCTCAGAGGCCTCAGCAGCTGGGACGCTGTCCCGTCCACCCGGACTCCCACGCAGCCCACGGGCTGTCTGCAGACCACCGTCCTTCCAGAATGCACGCCCACAGGAAACCGGAGGGAGCCGTAAACAATGCGTTGGATTTCTGTGCCGGCCCCTGGGGAGTGGAGAATCGCTGGTCCACTGCTGCCCTGGGAGCTCACTTCCCGGAGGCCCCTGCCTGAGTCCTCAGGGAACAAGAGAGGCCTTGTTCCCTGCCAGGAGCAGACGCGGCTGGAGGCTCCAGCCCGAACCCAGCCCAGGAGCTCCTCGGGCAGCAGCTCCAGCAAAATGGAAATGTCTCTTCCCTCCTGGCTGGGCGGCACTCTACTGGGTAGGGGTTCTAGGGTGACAGCGCCCTCTCTCTCTGTCTGCCCCCACCCTTTTCCTCTCCCTCCCCACCCCCTGCTTCTGCTTCTCCCACCCGGAGGTTTGTATGGAGGCCACTGCCGTAGCTGTCCGGGTCCTGCCCGTGTGTTCCCGTCCTGTCTCTCTGGCTGCCTCCTTGAGGGTTTCTCTCTGCTTGACGGGGATGCTCTTTCATTCCTTTACGCCGCACAGGACAGGTGGCTCCCAGACGGGACCCTGTCACCAGTTCTGGGGGAGCCCAGGCACGGTCTCCCCCGGGACCCCACACAGTCCTCTCCTGACCTGCTGGCGCCCTGTTCTCGCCCGTCCGTCAACCCTCTTCCAGTCACCGATTCTCTTCAGCGCTGTGCAGACTGGAGCTGGTTCTGACCACTTTGTAGTTCTTTTTCCCTCACAAATGATTGTATTTTTTTACATCCAAGATGTGTGATTTTTAAAAATAGATGCCTGTTCATTTTACTTCTTAGACAGAAGCCAAATTTGTTCCCCAGCATTTCTCCGTGCCTTCTTTGTGGATTCTCCACGTGGTTAAACAGTCTAAGCGCCCGTTAGCTGGTTATTTTTATTTCCCCCGAGATGAATCCACGGCTGCACGGGCCCTGTTCGTTTTGAGTTGTATTTCTCAGCGGGTCTGGGCCACGTGCGCCTGGGAACGCTGGTTTCTGGGCTTGCTGGGGACACACGGCTTCCTCTTCGGGGCTGTCGGCCTTGTGTTCTGCCCCCCGACACCCGGCTCTCCTTTCCTTGTCTACCAGATGTCCGTGGCCTCGGCCCAACCCCGCAGCCCCCCACCAGGACTGTGGCCCTCCCTGGTAGTTGCTGGGAGCATCCTGTGCTCTGAGGTGCCTCAGGGTTCACAGCCGGTCAGCTGAGCAGACCCAGGGCTCCAGACAGCACATGCTGGGGTCACTACGGCCAGCTCCACCCCCACTCAGGCCAGCGTCCCCCCAGGGAGGGACCTATCCCTGGTCTGGATCCTGAGGGGCGCTTTGATTCTCTGCTGGCCACCCCCAGAGTCACAGAGCCCCAGGGTCAACGCGAACATCTGACCTTCCTCCACCCCACGTGTCGGGGGAGGCACTGGTCTTTTTATTTATTCATTTATTTTTGAGACGGAGTCTCACTCTGTTGCCCAGGTTGGACTGGACTGGCCTGATCTCAGCTCACCGCAACCTCCACCTCCTGGGTTCAAGCGGTTCTCCTGCCTCAGCCTCCCAAGTCGCTGGGACTATAGGCACGCACCACACCAACCCAGCTAATTTTGCATTTTTTGTAGTGGCTGGGTTTCACTATGTTGGCCAGGCTGGACTTGAACTCCTGACCTCAGGTGATCCTCCGGCCTTGGCCTCCCAGAGTGCTGGGATTACAGGTGTGAGCCACCGTGCCTGGCTTGATGTTCTTTTTGAGACAGGGTCTTGCTCTGTGACCCAGCCTGGAGCACAGTGGTGCAGTCACAGCTCTCTGCAGCCTCGACCTCCTGGGCTCAAATGATCCTCCCTCCTCAGCCTCCTGAGTAGCTGGGACTACAGGCGCCCGCCACCACACCTGGCTAATTTTTGTATTTTTTGTAGAGATGGGGTCTCACCATGTTGCCCAGGGTGGTCTCCAACTCCCGACCTCAGGCGATCCCCCCATCTCAGCCTCCCACAGCACTGGGATGACAGGCGTGAGCCACCGCGCCTGGCCAGAGAATCGTTTCTATGACTGATTTCAAATACACAGAAAAACACACAAACAATATATGAGCCTTGAACCCACAGATGTTACTATTCCCAGCCCACCCTCCCCCATGTCTCCCCTTTTCTCTCTCTGGGCCATCGTAGAGGGGTTCCAGGACCTAGGAGGGGCTCCAAGCTCCTATGGGACAGGAAGTGTCAGGCAGCTGGAGCCCCCACACCTGTGCCTGTGACCTGCCGGTGCCCCACACTGCAGCTTCTCCCTCGGGCTGCAGGACGAGTAGCTGCCCGCCCCCCAGTTCCTCATCCTTCACCCCGTGTGACTCCTGGGGCTCCACGTGGCTGCTCTGTGCGGTTTGTGTGTTTGCTTCTCTGCAGCCGCCCCGTGGGGAGGGGCGGTGTCTGCCCAGCCCCTGTGCTGTGCCCCTGCCTGGGTTTGTAGATGTCTGTCATTGCCATGGGGGGGACAGGTCCCTGCGATGGCCTGGCAAGAGGTGCAGGGGGCCAAGGGGCAGGTGCAGCCCGATGAGAGTCCCTCAAGGCTGCGGCAGTGACACCCTGTCCAGCGGATTCTCCAGTCGTGCATCCCGGGCGGGGCGGGGGCCAACCACCGGCCTCATCTCTCCCCACTGCCGCCTCTCCCTGTGCACCCTGGGAGGTGCCGCCCACCGGGCCTCTGCCCCTACCTGGGAGACGCAGACAGCAGCACCGCAGGGCAGGCTCTGAGGGGCTCTGGGGAGATGCAGGTGCTGGCCTCACGATGCTGCAGCCAGGCCAGGCACCACCGGGTGCCGGGGCGGCCACAGGGCAGCCGTCATGGTATTGACTTCGGCCGGCCGTCCTGGGCTCCCGGGGCCACCTGCCCGCCGCTCCTTCCTCTCCTGGCTTGTTTTCCAAACAATTTGCTTAATGTGATTCCTGGCCGAGCTGAACATGACTAATCGTGTTTACTCGGTGATCCCAGCCTCCCGGCAGGTGGGGCCGGGCCGGGCAGGGAGGAGGAATACCTGGACGTGCCCGCTCACAGCCTCACCGCCCCGGCGTCCTCCCTCTTCTCTTGCAGAGCCAACGCGCCCTCGGGCTGCCGCCATGGAGCCCCTCTTCCCGGCCTCCGTGCCTGGCTGGAACGCCTCCTCCTCGGGTAACAGGTCCCTGGTGGGGCCGTCGCCGTCGCCGGGGGCCCGGGCGGTGCTGGTGCTCGTGCTGTACCTGCTGGTGTGCGCGGCCGGGCTGGGCGGAAACGCGCTGGTCATCTACGTGGTGCTGTGCTGCACCAGGACGAAGACGGCCACCAACATCTACATCCTCAACCTGGCGGTGGCCGACGTCCTCCTCATGCTGGGGCTGCCGTTCCTGGCCACGCAGAACGCCGCGTCCTTCTGGCCCTTCGGCCGCGTCCTGTGCCGCCTGGTCATGACGCTGGACGGCATCAACCAGTTCACCAGCGTCTTCTGCCTGACGGTCATGAGCGTGGACCGCTACCTGGCCGTGGTGCGCCCGCTGAGCTCCGCCCGCTGGCGCCGCCCGCGCGTGGCCAAGATGGCCAGCGCCGCGGCCTGGGCCCTGTCGCTGTGCATGTCGCTGCCCGTCCTGGTCTTCGCGGACGTGCAGGACGGCGGCACCTGTAACGTGAGCTGGCCGG
This sequence comes from Leontopithecus rosalia, assembly GCA_028533165.1. Classification (NCBI taxonomy): domain Eukaryota; kingdom Metazoa; phylum Chordata; class Mammalia; order Primates; family Cebidae; genus Leontopithecus; species Leontopithecus rosalia. The sequence goes on along the minus strand of CM052660.1, from coordinate 110,392,471 downwards.
AGCCGGTGGCGCTGTGGAGCGCCGTGTTCGTGGTCTACGCGGCCGTGCTGGGCTTCTTCGGGCCGCTGCTGGTCATCTGCCTGTGCTACCTGCTCATCGTGGTGAAGGTGAGGACCGCGGGTGTGCGCGTGGGCTGCGCGCGGCGGCCTTCAGAGCGCAAGGTGACGCGCATGGTGGTGGTGTTGGTGCTGGTGTTCGCGGGCTGCTGGCTGCCCTTCTTCACCGTCAACATCGTCAACCTGGCGGTGGCGCTGCCCCAGGAGCCCGCCTCCACCGGCCTCTACTTCTTCGTGGTCGTCCTCTCCTACGCCAACAGCTGCGCCAATCCGGTCCTCTATGGCTTCCTCTCCGACAACTTCCGCCAGAGCTTCCGGAAGGTTCTGTGCCTCTGCCAGGGCTCCGGTGCCAAGGACGCTGACGCCACGGAGCCTCGGCCGGACAGGAGCCGGCAGCAGCAGGAGGCCACGCCGCCTGCACACGGCGCCAAGGTCAACGGGCTCATGCAGACCAGCCAGCTGTGAGGGGCGCTAAGGGCAGGGGGCGGGCAGCCCCTGTCACCCCCAGGGTCAGGGGTTGCACTGCAGTGCCACCCACCCCTCACCTGCCTGTCAGTCAGGATGCTTCCCTGCAGCGGCGGTGGGGCGAGGATGGAGCTGCCTGAGGCCAGGCTGGGGTGGACACAGGGCAGAAGGCACCCCACAGGGACAGACCACCCTCTCCCGCCTGTTTCCCGCGCAGGGGCTCCTGGGAGGTGGGGAGGTACCCAGGTTGGTGAGGGGCTCTTGTAAGTCCTCAGGGCCCCCTCACCCTCCATCCTGCCCCAGCCCGTGCCAGCCTCCCCGCCGGGGAGCGATGTTTCCAGAAGGCCAGCCAGATGAGAGGGTCTTCGTGATGGCAGGGGCCTGCCCTGCCCGGCCCCCCAACTGCATGTGCCCTTGGGTCAGCTCTGAGCCCCCTGCTGCTCTCATAAATTAAAGACACCTGAAGGGGCTTGACTCAGGTCCCCTGGAGTCCCTGCCCAGGGCCCTAGCCCAGCGCCTTCCCCGGATTGTGTGGGATCTGGACACAGGTGTGAGGGAGTGTGACTGGGCGGCCCTCGGTCAGCCAGGGTCACGCCTGCCCTGGGGCCCCACCCTGCTGCCTGCCACCCGCCACGGGACGCTGTCCTAGAGAGGGAAGCAGGGGGCTCCCCGTGGGAGAGATGTGGAGGCAGCTGGCGCAGAGGAGAGGCAGGGGCTGAGGTTGGGGTGGAGGCTCCGGCCCTCCAGGCTTCTGGGGCACAGGTGTCTATGCTTCGCTGAATTGGCTCTGTCTGGAGGGCCAGGTATGGGGTGTGCCTGGGGGCCCTGGAGGAAGGGCTCCTGATGGAGGAGGACCTGAGGGTCAGGGACTGGAAAGGATGGGAACCTGTCTCTTCTGCTTTGGGGCAGGTGCTCCGGGCCTGGGAGAGGGAACGGGGACAAGAGCAGAGGACAGTCATTCAGGCGGCAGTGGGGAGACAGCACTGCTGGGAGGCGGTGGTCGCATGGGTGATGGGAATGCCAGGTCCTGGGAATCCTGCTGAACCCCACCTAGAGTTGCCCCACCTCTCCCACCCCAAACGCTAGCTTCTCCTGGCACCCTGGACCCAGAGCCTCACTCTGAGGCTGGAAGGAACAGGACCAGAGACCCCTCTGCCCTGCCCAGCACTGGCCCTGACCCGTGCTCCGGTTGCTCAGAGCGGGTCCCTGTCCTCCCGGGAGGGTGCAGGGAGTGGGCTGAGTGGGTGCAGAGCCAGGCAGGGGAAAGGCCCAGGCCGAGGTCAGGCCTGGGAAGCGTCGGAGCAATGAGGACACGTGTGTTTGACAATTGCTCCCCTGTATAAACTCAAGGATAAATGTTTGATTCTTTCCCCGAGCAAATATTGTCCCTGGAGCTGAGTGCAGCCAGCACAGACCAGAGTGAGTGGAGCCCAGGCTCCCCTGAGGCTCACCACAGGGCGAGACCCCCACCCCAGCCCCAGTGAGTCAGACAGGGCGGGGACGGGGCGGCTGAATGCCCAGCAGGAAGCGGGGAAACGTGGAATTCAGGAACAGGGTGAAAAATGACAGACACCGCCTGGGGTCTGAGGCTGGAACTGCCTCTCACAGCCGCCCCTGAGCGGGCTGCCCAGGCTTCTCAATAGCTATAGGGAGATTAGGGGGCTTCTCCAGCGGGTCCACAAGGCTCTGCCTCTGAGTGACCAAGGAGGGGTGGATCCAGGGTGCCCTGCGGGAAACTGAGGTTCGTTCACACCACAGCGCCCCCTCACCTGCCTCCCTGGGGATTTGGGTGCCAAGTTCATCTGCTTGGACAGCTCTGGGGACCTAGCAGATGGCTCGGAAATCCCTGCTGAGATCAATCTCTCCAATTGATTTGACTCTGCACTCTCCCCGAGGGGCTGGCAGCCGTGTGGGGTGAACAGAGGCGCCAGCGCCCTCACTCTCTGGTGAAGATGCCCTCGAGCCCCACCCCATTTGGCCCAGCCGCAAGCCTCGGGTACCCTGCTCCCCGCCTCATCCAGCTTGAAGCCCCTGGGACCCCAGTTCCTGCCAGTCCCAGGCCCCAGCTTCACGGCCCTGCTGGCCTTCCCAGTCTGGTCCCAGCCACATGCCAAAGCCTTGCCCCCGCCAGGCGCACACCCTCCCCACAGAGCAAACCTGCCGAGCCCGGCCTCCTCCTCCCAGATACCCAGGACCCTCCCACGCTGACTCTCTGCGGGCAGTAGGCTGGCCATAGTGGCCCCCACAGCTGGACCTGGGACTTCCTGCCTTTGGGCCCTTGTGCTGGCTGAACATGTGTCCCCATTGGACAAACGAACCTGCCCCACACCAGCATGGAGCCGGGTCGTGGGATCAAGGTTGCACTGGAAGAGCATTCCAGGCTGAAGGAACAGCCTCTGTGAGGGCTCAGAGGCAACAGGGCATGGGGGTGAGCTGCAGGGGTCAAGTCAGAGAGAGGAGCAAATGCAGGTCCCCCCACATTCTGACCCATGCTACCCCAAGGAAGGCGAAGCCACACTCACTGCAGCTTGAGAGTAAAAACTGGACTGGAGGCGGGAGGAGGCAGAGGTAGGGGGTGTGAGGAGGCTGTGAGGCATCCAGGAGAACACGTGGTGGCCTGGCCCTGGGCGGAGGCCCCAGGGGTGCTCATGGGGCAGAGGCAGCCCCTGGCGAGGCCTGGAGAAGGGCCAGTGGCACCCAGCTGGCTCTTGCTAGGGGCACATGGGAAAACAAGACCCCGGGGTCTGATGGCCTCGGTGGGCTGAGGAGGCTGAGGGTGTTCCGGGACCAGGTTGGGCAGGTGTAGACAGCACAGAGCCACAGGGAAGGAGCCACAAGGAAGGGGCCACGGGGAAGGGGCCGAGGCCCAGACACCCCCGGGGCAGCAGCATGAAAGGCCTGGAGGGCTCAGGGGTGTGTGTGGGAGGAGCTCGGGCCCTGGGCCCCGGAATCCTCACCCCTCAGGGTAGTGAGGGCATGTGAGTGGCTGGAACTTCAGGGGCCGAAGAGCCAAGACCCCTTGCAGGCCATGTGAGAGTCTGGCGGGGGGCGTGGTGGGAGCAAACATCCTGGGCGGGGCGGCTCCCATGGGTTTCCCACACGCATCAGTGGGTTTTATTGGCTCTGGGCTCCAGCAACTCAAGTGACTTTGCTCAGGAAACAAGTCCCAGCCCCGCCCCATCAGCAGGGGTGTCCAGGCGGGACGCGGGGGTCTTCGGAGGGACCTGGAAGGCCTCCTGGGGAGAGAAGGGTGCAGAGGTGACCGGCAGCCACCAGCCCAGGGCCCTCAGAACACCGCTTCCTCCCACAGGATGAGACCCCAAAGCGTGGGTGTGGTGGGGGTGTGGGGCCAGCTGTGGGGTCTCGGGGAGCCAGGCTGGGGGGAGGCTGCCCCTAGGACAGGCCCCTCTGCCTATCCAAGGCCAGGTCTCAGCAGCACAGGCAACCCCCATGGGTGCAGCAGAGGCTGGTGCTGGCCACACTGCCCCTCGGAGGCCTGGAGCCCACATCAGGCTCTGCACTTCTGTGGGTGGCAGGAGCTGCCCTGGGCCCCTGGCAGGCTGTTAGGTGGAGTCCACCTCCAGGGTTCTTTCTCCTCTATCCCCTTCCTGGCCGGGCCACAGCAGCCCCCACCTCTGGCTATGTCTCCCTCCTCAACTCCCACCCAACCTCCACTTCCAAGCCCATTTTATCCCAAACACAAATCTACTCGTGTGTCTGCTGCTCACAGGCCCTCTGTGGTTCCCCACTCCCCGCCCACGTTTCCTCAGTTGGCGGGAATCCCCAGTCCAGGCACCCACCCTTCTTCAACCCTGTCCGGGTGAATCTGAGTCCTCTAGGACCTCTCGCAAGTGGAATCAGGCAGGATTTGTCCTTGTATGACCGGTTCCTTTCACCCGGTCCCGCCCTTGCGGCTCATCCACTAGCAAGTGCCACATTTCCTTCCTGTTTGAGGCTGAGCACTGTCCCCTGGATGGAGGGACCACATTCGGTTTTCCGTGCGTCATCAGCGGACCCTGGGCTGTGTCCACCATCTGAGTGCACTCCTGCTGCCTCTGGTTGCCGTCACAGTGACCATCGGCTTCAGCACAGGGATTCTGGGGCACGTTCAGACCACGGCACCTCCCTTCTTGCTACAGTGAATGCTGCCGCTGTGGGCGTGGGTGCACATCCCACAACCTTTTTGTTGCTGCTGGTGGTGGTTGTGGGGGGGGGCACTCTGTCACCCAGGCTGGAATGCAGTGGCGCAATCTTGGCTCACTGCATTCTCCGCCTCCTGGGTTCAAGCAATTCAAGCCATTCTCCTGCCTCAGCCTCCCAAGTAGCTGGGACTACAGGCGCCCACCACCACACTCGGCTAATTTTGTGTTTTTAGTAGAGAAGGGGTTTGACCATGTTGGCCAGGCTGGACTTGAACTCCTGACCTCAGGTGATCTGCCCACCTCGGCCTCTCAATGTGCTGGGATTACAGGCCTGAGCCACCGTGCCCAGCTGGTCCCGTATGTTTCTAATGATTATATGGCTGAAAATTCATTCATTCAACCAAAATTTGTCTTATCACCTGACATGAATTTTAAATGAAAAATATGCCTTCCTTGTCACTGCCTCTGCCTTGATGGTGTATGGGGTGGCCTCTTCTTCTCTAGGGGCGAGGGGCTCTGGCAGCTCTGTCTCTGCTGCGTGGGCACTGTGTCATGGTATCTAATAGGGCAAGTCTCCACCCAGCGCTGAGCTGAGTTGAAATTCTTTAGAATCCGTCCCAGATTCCCTCCAACACTGCTTTTACGAAATTTAAACAGTGGAATTGGGCCAGGCATGGTGGCTCATGCCTACAATCCCAGCACTTTCGGAGGCCGAAGGTGGAGGATTGCTTGAGCCCAGGGGTTCAAGACCAGCCTGGGCAACATGGTGAAACCCCATCTCTACAAAATAAAATTTAAAGATTGGTTGAGCATGGTGGCGTGCAACTGTATTCCCAGGTACTCGAGAGGCTGAGGTGGGAGGATGGCCTGAGCTGGGAGTTCAAGCCTGCAGTGAGTGATTACATCACAGCACATCAGCCTGGGCAGCAGGGCAAGACCCTGTCTCAAAAAAAAAAAAAGGGATTTTTATAGAAATGTTCATAATAGCATTATCAAAGGTAGCCATGACCCAGGTGTCAATCAACAGACAGTGGATAAAGAATTGGGGTCCGTCCACCCCACCGAAGAGTGTGTGTGTGATTCCATTTCCACCAAACGCCCAGAACACGGGAGTTCGCAGACCCAGAGAGGAACAGCGCTGCCAGGGGGTGGACAGGAGCGGGGAGCGACTGCTGAGGGTGCACATTCCTTTTGGGGGCTGGAGCTAGACGGAGGTGGTGGCTGCAGAGCGCTGGGAATGTGTCACGCTGGGGACTGTTCGCTCTCCAGTGCTAAATTCTACGTTACATGAATTTCACCGAATGTTTACAACTGGACTTTTACTGGAATTCCACTAAACGGATAAACTCACAACGTCTAAGTTGCCTCCCCAGTCAGACGTTGGCCCAGAATGTCACAGCGATGTCCTCTCGGGAAGCCATGTCCCCCCGGGAAGCCATGTCCCCCAGGTCCTTCCTGTGCAGCTGATTCATGAGGGAAGCTGGTGCAGGCAGCCACGGGAGCTCCAAGGGCTGGCTCCCTCCTATCCTCCACGTGGCCCGGGCAGCTTTTCATGTCTCTGGCCTCTACCGAGCATCCCTCTTATTGCTCCCGCCAGCACGGGCAGCGTCCCCCTGGCTTTTATCCCTTGGCAGAGAATCGTGACCTGATCTTGTCTCACTTCACTTCTGTGTCATTGTTTTATAAAGAAATAAGCTGGACGGTTGCAGAGATGCAGGTTCTGCCGTCTGAAGCTCTCTCGGGCATCTCCCCACCCAGCTCTCTGAGAATCGGGGTCTCCGCTGGCGTTCGTTAGCCGCCCCCACCCTGCCGGCTGCCAGAGACCTTGCACCCCCCATGCCCGGCCCCTGCGGCAGGCATTGGTATCTGTGCCTGCCATTGCCCATGGCCCATGGTGATGTCTGCTCTGGGAGGCCCAGCCATGCCCTCAGAATGGGCTCCTGGCCTCAGGCCTGGTGTGCTCACATCGGGGTCCTTGGCTGGGCCTGTTGACGGGCACTTTCTGGGCTCCCTGGAGCAGGGGCAGGTATCTTCTTGGGACTGTCTTCTTCAGGGCCACCTGTCCCCCTAGCAGCAGCCTCTGGAATCACAGAGGCTGCAGACCCCAGGGCAGCCAGGCCAGGGCCACAGAAGGAACTGTTGTCTGGGATTCTGGGGGCTTCCCCGGGCAGACCGGCTGCCTGCAAGACCCGATGTCCTCCCGGCCCTGGGGTGGTCGGGACACCCGGCTCCCACCGGCTGCCACTCAGCCCTGCTCTCTCACCGGGGCCAAGAACCTCTGCATGGCCAGCCGGGACCCCCACCCCCAGCAGCCCATACCCCCCGCTCTGGTTCTTCAAGCACCCGCCGCACTCAACCCCAGCAGACCTCGTGGGTCACATGCTCCCGAGCAAGAACCCCCAGTGCTGTGCCGCCGTCCTCCAGGGCACGGACACCCAGGGCTGGCTCCGGCCAGCGCCACTTTGAACCTGCAAGCCCAGGGTCCCTCACAGCTGCTCTGGGGTCCCCAACAGAGGCTTTTGCACTCCCCTGCTGAACGGGAAGCTGAGGCCACAGGCAGAGCTGGCAGGGACATGGGCTCTGTGTGGGGTAGGCAGGGCGTGGCTGCAGCCTGGCCCTGGGCATCCTCACTTGGGAAGGGGCTGAGTGAGCACAGGGCCAGCGGGCTCTCTTGAGTGCTGAGGACGCCCTGCAGCTGCAGCCAGGACCGGGCTGGGGGCCTCTCTCCGGCCTCTGGCAGCGCCACTGGCCCTCAGCACATGGGGGAGGTCTGGGGGGTGTCCAGTCGCGATTCGAGGCCTGGGGTCTGCCCATCTCCCCTTGGCCCGCCCCTTCCTGTTCTGGCGCCTTTATCTCTAGGGCAGAAGCCTCTGTGCCAAGGCCCCAAGAGCACCGAGAGACGGCGCCCACCCCTGATGGTTGCCGGGCGCCCTGGGTGTGTCCCGCTCTCCCAGCCAGGAGGGGACTCAGCCTGGGGCCAAAGTGCAGCCTGAGGCCCCACCCACCTCAGTGTGGGGTGAGGGGAGGGCAGAGGGTCCAGCCCCAGCTCCAGTGCCCCTCCTGTCTCTGGCAGGTCCAGGGTCCACCAGCCCCACAACCAGCCCCCAGGAGACCTGCAGCCGCCCCCTGCAGACACACAAGGTGGGACTTGATACGGGCCACTTGGGGGTGCTTCGGGGCAGCCTGGCCCAGCAACAGCCTCTGGGAGAGAGGTGGGTGCCGGCCCATGGCACCTGAGAGGCGGCAGGCTTAGGCAGTGGGCAGGGGTGGGTGGCTGGGACAGAGCCCCTCCACCTGCAGAGGGCCCTACGTGCACAGGAAGTGGGGGTACCCCGTACCTGCCCAGGCCGCCCCTCCTGCTGTCCTGTACTGTTGGGGGCCATGCTTGGTCCCTGCCTGCCTGGGAGTGGCTCCTGGCAAACGTGTGTGGGTTCTGTGGATTCTGGCCTGGGCTTGGTGCACCACCTCCCAAGCGCAGAAGTGAGGTGAGGTTGAGGGGCGGGGGAGCCAGCCGGGGCTCCCAGGGTCCCCACGGGTGGACGTCTGTCTGTAAGGAAGGAACGGCCCTTCCCAAGGCTGGGGCTGGGAGTCCGTAGTCTTCACAAGAAAACTCAAATCCTAACCCTAACCCTTCACAGGAAAACACCGGGCCTCCCAGCCCCACCCTCGGGAAGGGCCGGCTGTGTTGGGGGATGGCCCTGACCCCCAACTTCTGCCAACCTTCCCCCTCCTCCCCAGGTTCCTCTGCCCGACCCCCACTGCCTGTCACCCCTGGGCCTGGTCCAGCGGTGGGTGGTGGGGATGACGGAGCAGGCCCTCAGGCTGGGACGCATGGTGACCTGGAGGGTCACAGTCCCCAGCTGTTCCCGGCAGCTTCCTCCTAGCCCAGGCACTGCATACAGACTGACAGACAAGCCCCCCTGCCTGGGGCCCGCAGCCCCTGCCAGCCTACCTCCCTCCGCAGGGTGCACACTGATGTGCGGGGCTATCTCCTCCCAGACCCTCCTGGGCCAGGCTGTGGGCCCAGCTGGTCAGGGATTGGTCTGGACAGGTGGGGTGCCCTACGGGGAGGGAGCGGGGGCAGGACAGGCTGTCAAGGGGGATGGATGAGCCGGGCACTCCGTGGTCCAGGACGTCCCCGGGTAGACAAGGACCGAGGCCCTGCGTCTGTTCAGTGCCCGCCAGTCCCCTGCAAGCCCACTCTGGGCGCATCTGTGGGGGTTCTCCTGCCCCCACCTGGGGGGCTTTATGGAGGCCCTTTCAAGGGTTTCAGCCAGCGTGGCTGAGCCCCGGTGACTCTGGATGCTGCTCAGCCAGGACCAGGGTCCGCGCTGCCACAGACAGCAGACTAAGGCGGAGGCAGCGGCTGGGAAGAGGCGGGGAGGCCAGGCCTGGTCCAGGTGGTTCTGGAGACACGTAGGCACGTGGCTGGGAGAGCTCCCGGGAGTGGCCGCAGTTGCTCCAGCTGGTGAGGGTTGCAGAAGCTTCCAGTGGCGGGATCTGGGCCAGCCTCTTGCCTGGAGGGACCCACCCACCCACACTCCCAAATGGAGCCCTCACCACCACGGCGCGGCCACGGGGACCCACCTTTCAGTCCTGTCTAAGCATGAGGCGGCTCCGTGGGGGTCGGAGGCTCTCCAGGCTCTGGTGCTCCCTAGGGTTCAAGCCCCTGCCCACTTCAGACAGACTGGGGGACCCTGTGAGCCCCAAAACCGGCCCCCATGCACTTAGCTGTGTGTTTCCTGCCAAGGACAAACCTCCACCTGGAGGGTGGTTCAGCCTCACCCGCCCGTCCACCGTGAGTGCTGGCCGCCCCCAACGCCGCCTGGAGCCCGTCTCCCTTCCGCCCTCTCAGCCTCACGGGCCCAGCCACACCAGCCGGGTGCTTGGCAAATAATAATGAAAGTCTCCATGGCAGGGTGCCTGGCACAGCTTTATAAGCAGAACGGCCCCTCAGCCGTGAGGGCGAGTACCTGAGTGAGCAACCAGCCTCCAGCCAACCCGGCCCCACCCACCGCACGCCCAGCACACAGGCCTCTGTCCATGTGGCTTTGTGTGGTGCCTTCCTGTGTGCCAGCCCCTGTGAGAGCAGGTGCAGGTCAGACTTGCTCCCACCACACCCAGAGCTCCACATGGCTCAGTGCCTGCACACAGTGGGCACTCAACCAATCCCTGCACACAGTCAGCACTCAATCAATCCCTGCACATAGCGGGTGCTCAACCAATCGCTGCACACAGTCGGTGCTCAACTAATCCCTGCACACATTTGGCACTCAACCACTCCATCCCTGTATACAGTCAGCACTCGGGCAATCCCTGCACACAGTCAGCACACAACCACTCAATCCCTGCACACAGTCAGCACTTAACCAATCCCTGCACACAGTCAGCAGTTAACCAATCACTGCACACAGTCGGCGCTCAACCACTCCATCCCTGTATACAGTCGGCACTCAAGCAATCCCTGCACACAGTCAGCACACAACCACTCAATCCCTGCACACAGTCAGCACTCAACCAATCCCTGCACACAGTCAGTGCTCAACTAATCCCTGCACACATTCGGCACTCAACGACTCACTGCACACAGTCGGCGCTCAACCACTCCATCGCTGTATACAGTCGGCACTCAAGCAATCCCCACTCACAGTCCACACACAACCACTCAATTCCTGCACACAGTCGGCGCTCAACCAATCACCGCACACAGTCAGCACTTAACCAATCACTGCACACAGTCAGCACTTAACCAATCCCGCACACAGTCAGCACTTAACCAATCCCCGCACACAATCAGCACTTAACCAATCACT
>CM052660.1:110361804-110373139 GCA_028533165.1 Leontopithecus rosalia | reverse complement strand
CCTAACCCTGGGTGCCCTCCCCCACCCTAACTGACCCCCTAACCCTGGGTGCCCTCCGCCACCCTGACTGACCCCCTAACCCTGGGTGCCCTCCCCCACCCTGACCGATGAATGGCCAGAACCTCCTCCACACACTGCGGTGACCATGGCGTGCCCAGCCTGACGCCTCCCGATGGCCGAGGTGGAGGTGTGTGCCCGGAGAAGCTCCAGAAGGAAAGTGCCCACTTCCACCCCACCAAGCAGAACATCCAGAAGCCAGGAATACACCGAGTGAGGGAGTGGGGCTCATGCGCCGCTTTCCAGAGGAGAGGCCTGCGGGCTCACTTCCAGGCACAGGGCAGGCTCGTCGTGAAAGGTGGGCTTTGGGGACAGCAGGCCCAGAGCTTCCCCCAGTGCAGGCTGAGCCAGAACCCACGGCGGGTGGCCTGGGCCCCCGCCACTGCCCTTCCAGGGTGGGAGGTCAGGGAACCTTCCAGGACTGACGTGGCCTGAGGGCTGTCCTCAAGCTTTGCTGTGACTTGGTTTCCCCAGATGGCTGCAGCCTTGAGCCATGCAGAGGGGACACCTGGCTCCACATTTGGTCTGGAACCTGCTGTCACTCGGCGCCTCCCCCTGGGCCGAGCAGACTAGAGCTGCCCATGTTTGTCCGTGGACCTGCAGACCTGGGAACCCCAGGGACCCCCCCCCCCGACCACCGGGCAGAGGAGGAGGCTGAATCTGGGCCAGAGCCCAGTTCTGCCACCTCAGGTGACCTCTCTACCTCCGCTTCCAGGGGCCCTGGGGTGCAGTGGGGGTGCTGCCACGTGGGGCTCCCAGGCTGACTGGACACAAACTCACCTGTGGCTTGACCAAGCGCCTATCTGAGGCGGGGGGCTGGGCCCTTGACCCCGGCAGCCATAGACCCCTGAAGCCCTTGGCCAGCTCATGGAGTGAAGACGCCCCAGAAAGAGGTCCTGGGTCAGAGCCGCCCTCGTGTCCACTGTGTGGCTGGACAGGCAGCCCCTCCCAGCCGGTTTCCCCATCTAGGGAGTGGGGCAGCACCTGTGAGGGAAGGCCGGAGAGTGGCTGAAGTCCCCCGAAGTCCCCACAGGCCCCTGCCCCGCCTCGTGGCCTCCGCACACATCCCCTCAGGTGGGCGAAGGGCTGAGCCTGCCAGGCTTCTCGTCAATGGATATGCTGGTCTTTGAATTGTATTTGCAAAGGGAAATTGAGTCCGGGGACACGTGGAGGCTCCCAGGGCAGCGTCCCCAGTGCCCTCCTCCCAGTAGCCTTCAGAGCCTGGGGTGGGGTCAGGACAGCTGGAGGAAGCGGTGTCCCACCTCAAGGCAGCTCAGAGGGCTCACCAGAGAGCAGGCCGGCCAGAGAGCAGGGCCTCAGCCTACAGACCCCAGGGTCGGGTGTGCATTAGAGCACCGTGGTCGGGGCCCAGAGGTGGGGAGGGCAGGGCTGAGGCCACCCAGGCAGTCGCTAGCCCAGGAGGCAGGGGACAGCTGTGTGATAAGCATCCCTGTGTCTGGGACGGTTGGGAAAGGGCTGGGGGACAAGCTGGAAGCCACAGAGGACACCTTAGACATGGGGTGGCCCCCAGGAGGCCCCTGAACTCCATTCCAATTTGGAGAGTGGTGAGCCTGGCCCAGCCTGGACCTCCGGTTCCTCCCTGGAAATGGTGTGGCCGCCCTTGGCCTTCCTCCCCACGTACGGCAGTCCAGTGGTCATCCTGGAATGGCTGTGAACCTCGCCCCGTCCCATCCCCAGGACCCACGCCAAGCAGCATGAATAGGGTGGGCCTGATGAGAAGCCCCTCCTGCTGGGTCCGGCCCCCCCCACCTCAATGGCCTGAGGCCCCTTCCTTGGAGTGGCCAGTGGGGAGGTGGGCACCTGCCACTTCTGTGCAGCCTGGACCCTCCGGCCACCGCCAAGCACAGCCAAGGCAGCCAAGATGAGCCAAGGTCCCCAGGATGCCAAGGGGGATGGCAGAGCTGAGACTCGGACCATCTAGCTTCCTCTGACCCCCGGCCGCACCCCCTCGCTGGGTCCCGCCTGGAATGACAGCTCAAGGAGCCTCGGCCTCAGAGCGGGAGCCCCTTTGGGCTTAGTGGGTGGCCTGGTCCAGCGCTTTCTCCCGGGGACAACAGAACATTTTAATAACAGGGGAATCTGAGGCAGTGCAGGCAGCCTCACCTACACTGCAGGGAGCCTGCCCTGGGGGTGAGTAGGGGCCAGTCCTGGGGTGCTGGAGGAGCAGGCATACAGGGTGGCAGTGCCCCTGGAGGGAGGGCCAGGGGAAGATGAGGGAGGCCAACAGCCCAGTGCATGGACAGGAGGCTGAGAGGGCAGGCTCTTGGAGGAGTCTCCAGAGGACTTCCTGGAGGAAGAGTCAGCCAGGCTGAGCCTCCATGGGCACACGGCCTCCCAAGGCTATGGGAGGGCATTGTGGGGGGCCTTCATGGTGGCGCCTGAAGTGCCCTGAGTCTCTGAGTTTCAGAGACAGCTGAAACTCACCCTTACTGGGGAGGAGTGGGGCCCCGTAGAGACAGGGACACAGTGGTGTGGATGAGGCGAGCATGTGAGTACGGTCAGGCGGCCGGGCAGGGAGGCTGCAGCCCAAAGTCCTGGCCTGCGGCCAAGGTGGGCACTGTGCCTGGGTGTCTGCACTTGGCAAAGCAGGCAGAGCGGCCGACAGAGGCTGATGGCTCCCTCCCGCTCAGCTCATCCTCTGCTCCCAGCCAGCGGGCGGAGGTGGGGACCCACAACCAGGGACACTCTTTCATCTACCCCTGGCTCAGGGAGGCAGGGCTCCGACATGGCACATGTGACTCAGTTTACCTGCCTGGAGGCCCGGGGTTGGGGGGCCGTCCAGGCAGCTAGGCGCTGCTCCAGGACTCAGGGCCTCTGCCAGCCCTCAGCAGCAGTTGGTGGCCTGGCCAGGTACGAGGATGCCCCCACCAACCATGGCCTGGAGCTGCTGAGTAGAGCGTCTGAGGTCCGAGGTGTGGGCGGGGTCCCGACCCCAGCACCCGAGGCTGCAGGGCCTGGAGCCATCACGGACTGTGCCCAAGTTCCCCGCTGCAGCATGGAGGCCAGGACAGTGCCTCCCTCCTGGGTGTCTGCGGGTAAAGCAGGAAGCCATGCAGCTCCCTCTGGGAAAAGTCCTGAGCGTGCCCGGTGGAGGGAGAGAAGCTGGGCACGCAGGGCCAGGTGGGGTGATGGTCCCACAGGCTCCCCACCCGAGGTCGCCCTGGGCCATGCTGGGTCCCTACCCAGGGAGGTCCCAGGAAGCAGGGACAAGCACGACCCTGTCCCGTCGACCTCCGCCACCCCTGGAACCGGTCTTCCAGATACAGCTGAGTTAAAGAAGCCATAACACTCCAGGGAGAGGCGAGGTCGCAGGTGGATCCCGGCCACAGTGGGGATCAACGTCTGAGTGTTGAAGGGATGGGAGGAATTGTCGGGAGCAAGATGAATGGGCTCGTAGATAGGAAAGCGGCTTCTCAGAGAAACTTCTGCCCAGTGGAACGGAGCAGGGCAGAGAGGAAAGGGTCCGGGCTGAGGGCCAGGCAGGTGCAGGGAAGCCCAGCTCTCCCGCCTCGGCCGTGCCAGGCCCTCCGTGCATCAGTCGGTGACAGTGAGGGGATCACCGGGAGGGAAGGCAGACACAGAGCAGGCAGCAGGTGCTGGAGAAGCCCTCGTTACCATTGTCACCGTCATCACTGGTGTTTCTGAGATGCGGTCACTCAGGCTGGAATACAGCGGCACAATCTCGGCTCACCGCAGCCTCCGCCTTCCACATGTTCAAGCGATTCTCTTGCCTCGGCCTCCCGAGTGGCTGGGATTACAGACGCCACCACCACGCCCGGCTATTTTTGTATTTTTAGTAGAGATGGGGTTTCACCATGTTGGTCAGGCTGGTCTTGAACTCCTGACCTCAGGTGATCTGCCGGCCTCAGCCTCCCAGAGTGCTGGGGTTTCAGGCGTGAGCCCCCAGGGCCAGCCGTCGCTGTGTTTTTATTGTGGTGTAAATCACAGAACAGAAAAACCTCACCGTTTCAGCTGCTGTAAAGCGTCCAGTTTGGTGGCATTCGGCACATTCATAGCACTGTGCAGCCATTGCTGTCATCTGCTTCCAGAATCTTTCATTGTCACAAAAGGAGGCCCTCAGCCATGTGTGGTCACCCCATCTCCCGCCTCCCGGGACACTGGGAACTGCCACTGTCTCCCACCTCTCTGGCGTCACCCGGCCTAAGCACAGCACAGAAACAGACTGCCAAGTACGTCGTCCTCTGTGTCCGACTCTCCCCTGATGTGGTGACTCAAGGCCCGTCCCCTCTCAGGGCTGAGCCGTGTGTGCCGTGCGGGGACTGGGCCGTGCTCTGGTGACCGTGTCTGAGCTCGTTTTTGTCTGAACAGCCGTTTTCAGCCCACGTGGGCACATCGTGATTATTATTTTTGAGACAGGGTCTCACTCTGTGGCCAGGTCTGGAGTGCAGGGCTGTGATGGCAGCTCCCTGCAGCCTCTCACTCACAGGCTCAGGTGAGTCTCCCATCTCAGCCTCCCAAGCAGCTGGAACTACAGGTGCCGCCACCACGCCCTGCTGATTTTTATATTTTTTGCAGAGACGCGGTTTTGCCGTGTCGCCCAGGCTGGTCTCAGACGTCTGAACTCAGGCGATCCACCCAGCTTGGCCTCCCGAAGTTCTGGGATTACAGTCGTGAGCCACTGCACTGGGCCAATCATTTTTTAAATCCTGGGAAAGCCCACTTGAAAAGCCTCAAACACGGTGACTTTCAAAACGTGGAAACAGCCCAGGGCAATGCAAGGCAGAGCTTTCAAGAAGGCAGGAGAAGTGCCAGCAACACGTGGGGCGGGCAGTGCTGCAGAGACACGCTCTGCCGTGTGGAGCTCTGCAATCGGCTCTGCTTCTATTTTTACTTATTTTATTTATTTATTTATTTTGAGTCAGAGTTTCGCTCTTGTTCCCCAGGCTGGAGTGCAATGGCGCGATCTCAGCTCACCGCAACCTCCGCCTCCTGGGTTCAGGCAATTCTCCTGCCTCAGCCTCCCGAGTAGCTGGGATTACAGGCGCGTGCCACCATGCCCGGCTAATTTTTGTATTTTTAGTAGAGACGGGGTTTCACCATGTTGACCAGGATGGTCTCGATCTCTTGACCTCGTGATCCACCCGCCTCGGCCTCCCAAAGTGCTGGGATTACAGGCGTGAGCCACCGTGCCCGGCCTATTTATTTATTTTATTCTCTGAGACGGCGTCTTGCTCTGTGGCCCAGGGTGGAGTTCACTGGCGTCATCTCTGCTCACTGCAACCTCCGCCTCCCGAGTTCAAGCGATTCTCCTGCCTCAGCCTCCTGGGTAGCTGGGATTACGGGCACCTGCCACCGCCACGCTTGGCTAATTTTTGTAGAGACGGGGTTTCACCGTGTTGGCCAGGCTGGTCTCGAACTCCTGACCTCTGGTGGTCCACCCGCCTCAGCCTCCCAAAGTGCTGGGAGGACAGGTGTGAGCCTCCACGCCCGGCCGGATCTGCTTTTAGGAAAAATGGGAGTGTGCTCTCCCCTCCGGAGACATCAGCCGTTCCCACACCTGAGGGGGCAATGCCAGCCTTCAAACACAGCCGTAGGAAATGATTGCAAATTGCAAATGAGGGGGGAAGCTTTTTAAATAAAAGTAAAAGGCCTTTTGTCTGAAGCTACATCACAGTGAAAACATTGCAGGAAAACAGTGGAAAGAGGCCAGGGGGGACTAGAACCCGAGAGCAGAGAGGCCTGGCCTGTGGGCCACAGGGCTTATGCCAGGAGGTGGGGTGTGAGGCCACCAGGCGCTCTATTCACACAGCCACGGCTTGGGCTGCGCGTCTGCAGGGAGTGAGCCCTCTGTTGCTGGCGGAGTTCAAGCAGCTGCCGTCAGGATGCAGGGAGAGGAGGGACGCCTGAGAGCCTGAGGAGGCCGGCACCCACCAGCAGCGAGGCCGGGCCTCACTGGACCCTCACACGCTGGCCAGAGGCCCGACAGCCAGGAAGGTCTGGGTTGTCCTGGGGAGGGAGCAGCGCTGGGGAGGTCCCGCCTGGGTCTTCCTCAGAGACAGGGCCCAAGGCCCAGGGCTGGTGGGGGATCCTGGGACAGTGTCACCCCCGGCTGGCCCCAGGTGTCCACTGCCTACCCGGCCACAGTCAGAGCAGCTGGGATGAGGGAGGCCGGGCTGGGTGCAACCTCCTGCAAAGGGGACAAACCCAGCTTGGTGAGCAGGTGGGGAGAGAACTCCCCTCCCACGGGGCGTCCTCAGACCCTGGCGTCGGCCAGCAGGTCCTGAGCCACAAACCAGGGCAATCCCGGGTGTGGAAGGGGGGTCTGTGCTTCCAGGGGGGAGGGTGGTCCCGGGCTGTGGACGGAGCTGCGTCCCCTAATGCCTCTGTTGCAGCCCTAACCCTGGTGTTAGGGGACGTGGAGGCGGGGCTCAGGGAGGAGATGGGGGTGACATGAGGTCAGGAAGGCAGAGACTCCAGACAGAATCAGCCGGACCTCCACCTTAGATGCGCAGCCTCTAGATCCTGCAGAGGATGCTGGAGCTGCCCAGGGTGTGACGCTCAGGCCAGTGCCTGGGAGACCCCGGGGAACGGGAGGAGGACGCTGCAGAGGTGTGCACTGACGAGCGGGTCGCCCCAGGGCAGAGCCCCCTAGCAGGGCAGGGACGTACCATGCTCGGGGAATGGCCTCGGGGGCCCCAGGACGGGGGACCGGGGTAGCTGAACCTCAGGCAACAGCCCATGCTCTCCAGCCCGGCAAGTGTGTGCCGTGCCTGGACCCGCCTTTGATGGGTCTCGGGGTGCCCGTGGTGTCCAAGCCCCTTTGGAGGATCTCACTTTCCCGACCATGCTGCTGCGGTGGGCATGTGTCCCAGAAAGGCCATGTGTCCCAGCAGCAGCGGCGGACGCTCTCCAGGCTGGCTGGGGGACAGCGGCCCTCACAGCGGGTAGGGGTGGGGTACACTGTTTCGGGGGCTCTAGGCTGGCTTGGCTGACTTGGAGCATCTGGGGCCTGCCGCCTCCCTCCTAGTTGAGGAGTTTTTGGGACAACAGTCAAATCCCCAGTTTATCAGCTCGACTTTATCTCCAAAACCTCCTACCGTTTTCCAGAGAACAAAATTGAAGAGGATTTAGCAGAGATTGGCAGAGATTGGTTGCCTGCTGGAGCAGGACGGGCTGCTGTGGCAGAGGCTGCCGACGGCCCCAGCCCCACCCGGTCCCAGAGTCTCAGAGGCCAGCAGCAAGGACGACCCCCAGGTGCCCGGGCGCCAGGCAGGCAGCCCATACATGGGGGTCCCCAGGCTCCGAGACGTGCCCCTCCCCTCGGCTCCAAGAGGCCAGGGCTTCCTCCCTGAGGCTCCAGCAGGCAGCGGGTCTGCAAGGCGGCCTCTGGGGGCAGCCACTCTCCCTGGTCCCTGTTCTCTGGCACTGCCTGGCGTGTGGGTGGCCCAGGCACCCGTGGGCTGTGTGGGTGAAGGCGTGGGGCGGGGGGGCCACCTCAGAGCTCTAGCGGTCCTGGGGTTAAGGGGCTCCAGCTCAGCTTCTGAAGATGCTCCGGGCAGGCAGAGCCCATCAGCTGCTTCGAGAGATAAAGCCCGGGGGTGGTTTGCAGAGCAGGCACCAAGGAGTGGGAGGGTGAGTGTCCTCCCTGCCCCACTGCCAGGCCCCCAGCCACCCCGCACACGCACACGCACACGGGAGGAAAGCCACCAGTTAAGGGCGTGGAGCTGGAGCCAGTGCCTCAGCGAGCCCCGCCCCCTACACGCTGTGTGATTTCCAACACACTCTGGGTCCCTCTGCGGCTGGACTGCAAGCCAGGAGCCCCATGCCACGTCGCAGGCTGTGGCCATGCGGAGCCCACGTGGCTCCTGTCCTCCTGCCACTGGACTCTTGTTCTAGGGACGCATGAGGCTTGCCTAGCAGAACTTTGGAGGAGACACGCTCTTCCCCACAGGCTGGTGGTGGGGGCGGGGCCCCAGGGTACCGGGGATGCATGAGGGGTTCTTTCTTCTCTTGGGGTGCTGGGGGGCCTGATGCCCACAGGGCTGGGCAAGAGGATAGGAGGCCGAGGCTGGAGGATGGCTGGAGCCCATGACCTTCTTTGAGACCTGCCTGGGCAACATAGGGAGACCCCGTCTCTACAGAAAAGTTTTTAAATTAAAAACTTTAGCCTGACATGGTGGCGCACAACTGGGATCTCAGCTACTCAGGAGGCTGAGGCGGGAGGATGGCTTGAGCCCAGGAGGTTAAGGCTGCAGTGAGCAGAGAGTGCACCACTGCACCCCAGCCTGCAGCAGAGTGAGACTCCACCTCAAAAAAAAAAAAAGGAAGCACTGTCATCCCCTATGCAGCGTGACCAGGCAGGGGTCCCTATACCCCAAACACATCCCCACCCCGTAGTCTCTGGTTTCCCAAGCCCTAGGGGCCACCCACACCTCATCCTTCTCCCTACAACTGGGCGTGACTCTGCCCCACCAAGGGACACGTGGGGATGTCTGCAGAGGATCTCTGTTGTCACCGTGTGGGCGGGGAAGAGGCACTCCTGGTGCCTGGTGTGTGGATCGGATACTGCTCAGCTGCCCCCGGGCCCAGGACCCCCACAGCAAGGTGAGCAGCCCAGCACCACAGGGCCACGGTGGGGACAGGCCCCTTTCCCGCTGGAAGTCCTGAGGAAACAGCCACAAGGGGCCTGTGCTCCCTGGAACCAGGCACTCCCTGTGCTCCGCAGCCCCAAGGGTCTGTGCGCAGGAGGCGGAGAGCTGGCCGGGCCCTCACGTGCCCAGCGCCAGCCTGGAAATGGAGGGGCCGGGCTCCACCCAGCACGTACACCAAAGAGCCCTGAAAATAGATGCAGAGAAACCTGGCCGCGCCACTCCAGGCCCCAGAGGTCCTCCCGGGAGCAGGACGCAGCCTGCGGCCACTTAGCTAATGGAAAGGGCATTCAGAGCTGTGCCCAGGGTGCTGCGGGAGCAAGGTCACTGCGACCGGCCAGAGCCAAGTGGGGCCCTCCTCTGCCTCCCATTCACTCCCCCTCCTACCCTCCCCAACTCGGGGTCCTCAGCCCCCAGGACGCCCTCCCCAACCTCCAGCCCATGACCTGTGGTCCAGGGGGCCCTCCCCGCCCCGACCTTCCTTTCCACAGGGGCGGCCTTGCCCTGGAGCGCCCACACCCTCACCTCTCCCCTGCCTGGGGGCTGGGTCACCCCTCACCCCATCCCCACAGGCCCAGAACAGCTGAGGCCCTGTCCCCCACCCCCCACAGCTCCATGTGGTCACCATCGGCCCCCACAGATGAGAAGACCAAAGCTGGAGTCTGGGGAAGCGCCCCCAGCCCTGGAGCTGCGAGTGTCCATATTCCCCCGTTCATATATTACTTGGTAATAAAAGCACAAGCGGGACAGTCTGATGACTACTTTTGAGAATCAGGTCAAGTTGTTCCCAAGGCCAAGAGGAAGGGAGGAAGGGAACCCGGGGTGTCTCAGATGACCCAGTGGAGCAGCCCCGACACGCTGCACACGGCCACCACCAGGGAAGCCGGGGAGGGTCTTCCAGCTGGGCAGGGGCCACTACAGAGGCATGGAAGGGTGTCGAGACCCCCGGGGCTGGGGCTGCAGGGTTGGGAGGGCCTCGGGCCAGGGCTGCGGACCCGGCTGCGCCCCCTGCCTGCACCCAGACCCCCAGAGCTGGTCAGGCCACGTGCCCGGCTCCACAGATCCACGTGGGTCTGTCGGGAGGGGACCAGGAGGGGTCAGATTGGTTCCTGCCAGGGGTTCAGGTCAGTGCCAGTGTGGTGCCCCCGCCTCCTGGGGCCGCAGCGGAGGGCTGGGAAGGCATGGCTGGCTGGGGGGCCTGGAGCCTAAGAGAGGTGGAAGAAGGATGGAGGCTCCGCTCCTGCCCCAGGCTGGCCTTGTTTCCAATCTGAAAGGTCAGCTGTCCCAGGTGCTGTCCATGCTCCTGCTTAGGTACCTCTGAAGTGGGCTCAGGTGTGACTGTAGCATCTTCGTGCGGATGCCCTTCCCAGCAGAAGTCCTAGTGAGGCTCCACCTCCCCCGGGTCGGGTGGGGTAAGGACAGAGCAGCATCCAGACACAGGCCCGGGAGCCCCAGTGTTGGGTTCTGAGCCCCCTGGAGGCCAAAAGCACAGGAGGAGGCGGGAGGGGCACTCAGCCCCTGGCCCCAGGTCCACTGGCCCCTCTGCCTAGCCCAGCACTTCTGCCCCTGCCTGCTGGCCCTGGAGCAGCCTCCTCGGGAAGGTGAGCTCTGCCAGGTCCTTGAGGTGCGGCCTCTGCTCCATCACTGCCTGGGGCCCAGGAGGCTGGAAGGAGAAGGAGTGGGCACCGATGGTGCCAGGCCTGCAACGGGGACCAGCGCCAGCCTTGTGTGCGGCCGCCCAGCTGTGAAGATGGAGTCTCGGTGGTGACCCCAACCCACCCAGACGCCAGCGACGTGATTGCAGCCAGTTCTCTGAAATCGCCTGGCTGTGCTGGGTCCCGCTTCGCCTGTGTCTCTGGGTGCCACTGACCAGCTGCCTGGCTGACGTGGGCCCTCCAGAGGTACAGGGACGTTTCTGGGAATCGGGACCCCTTTCCTGGGGAAGGGAGGCGACGTGTGGCCTCCCAACAGCCAACGGTGGAAGGGGAGGTGCCTCACTCACGCCCTGCAGGCCCTGCCAGACCAGGCTCAGACCCTGCCTTCCAGGGCCCGGGTGGCTCCAGGTGCATGTCGCTGAGAGATGACCCCCCCCCCAGCCTGCAGCCCACACGGTGAGCTGATGCCCGCTGCACTTGGCATCATTATAAGTCTTGGTTTCCTTCATGAGAGGAAAGGGCGCTCTGGGACCCCACCTTGGCGAGGACGGGCGTCTCAGTCTAACAAACAGCACCTACTCCAGATGGAAAGAAATTCTCTCCCAGGGGGCTGAGGCCGGGGCCTGTACCCTCCCACCAAGTGCCAGCCACGCCCCACCAGCCCCCACCCCTGCCACTCTCCCTTCCAGGGGCTCCCCAGGCTGGTCTCCCTGTCTCCCTCCTCCCATCTCTCCCCAAATCTCAGACCCACCCAGCACCCATCTCTCCCCTTCCTCACACCCACCCAGGACCCATCTCTCCCCATCCTCACACCCACCCAGCACCCATCTCTCCCCAAATCTCAGACCCACCCAGCACCCATCTCTCCCCATCCTCACACCCACCCAGGACCCATCTCTCCCCATCCTCACACCCACCCAGCACCCATCTCTCCCCAAATCTCAGACCCACCCAGCACCCATCTCTCCCCATCCTCACACCCACCCAGCACCC
>CM052660.1:110350432-110361704 GCA_028533165.1 Leontopithecus rosalia | reverse complement strand
ACCCTGTGCACTGAGAAGCCCTGAAGCACAGCTGAGCTGGCTCCTGACCAGGCAGAGGGTCCTCCAGGGCTTCAGGTGAGTGGCTACGCCCCCCACTGCACAGGCCTGGGGCTGCCTCCAGGGCATATTTTGACTGTGGACAGAGTCACAGAAGGACCACTGCTCAGCCCTGGTGTGGGCATGAGGCACACCTTGGCCTGCAGAGGCCCAGCCACTCGAGGCCACCAGACCCTGGACAGAGGCCCCAGCAACCTGCGCTTCCCGAGGGCTGGCAGGAGTGGGGGCATGGCAGCGGGGATGCAGGGCCCATCTTGTGGGAAGGGGGGTGGGCTGCCTGGAGATAGCAGCATGTTCGTTGATGCCACGTTTGCCATAGACTGCCAGCGTCTGCACTAAGGATTGCCCTAATCATCATCACTCAGGGCAGCAGATTAGCCTCCTGGGGCCCAGACCTGGCACCACACAACACACGGTCCTCCCGGGCACTGGAGGCTGCGTCACATCTGGGCATCGCAGGGCCTGGCTTCCTCCAGGGAGGATCCTTCTTGCCTCATCCAGCCCTGGGGCCCCAGTTCCCAGGCTGTGACTGTTTCGGGTGCTGGGGTCTGGAGGGGCTTGGGTGTGGTGTGTCCAGCCAGAGGCTGTGGCCAGCGTGGTACATGGGGCCATCGTGGGAGACCGGGTTGGGTGGAGCGGGGGCCACAAGGTTTGGTTTCTGTGCCATGGGAGCCCCAGAGCTGGGGCAGGTGCCCCCATGGGTCTGACGTGTTTGGTTGGTTTACAGACCAGAGGAGGCCGCAGCCCTCACCCACCTGAAACTCTGGCCAGAGAGGAACCGGCACGGCCACAGTGCGCTCTGAGAGTGTGGCCTATTTCTATGACAGGAGCCCCTCCTGATCTCAGCGGAGAAACGCTTGATGGGCCTAGGGAGTGGGGCTGGGGTGGGGGCCGAGCATGGGTGGGGGTTCCCACAGCCGCACCCCTCCTGGTGTCCTGGGCTTCCTCCAGCTGGGTGCCGTCTCCCGCGGGTCCCCTCGCCCCAGGGTTCCTCTCGAGAAACCGGCTCCCTCGGCACCCAGGTCTCAGTTTGGACATCACCTGCACCTCAGCCTCCCAGCTTGTAGGCTGGAATTCTCCCTGGAACCCCTTCCCATGCACAAGGCGGGAGGCCTGGAAAGCTGCACCCCCTCCCCCAGAGCCCTGAGCTTGGCGAGGGAGGGTGTCCAGTCAGTGGAAGAGCGGACGTGAGGGCGAGTTTCAGGGACAAGACCTCTCCAGGCATCCGCAGTGGCCAAGCTCACCTCTGGGCGCTCCCAGGGGCCGGGCCAAGCCCGGAGGATCTGCCCTCCCCACCCTGGGGACCAAGCTTGCCTTTTGGGGGGACCAATTCAGACACACCCCAGCCCAGGCGGGGACTTCTCCGTACACTCAGGTTCTTGACTGAGCACATGGTGTCCTGCCTGAGCTCTGGTCTGCGAGGTCGGTGATAAATTGTTATTTTTAAACTCTTTAATGGTGTGTGAGTGACATAATGGGGCTCGCCATCCCATAATTGTTCCAGATCAATAGGGAGCGTTCAGGTTCAGCCAGATTGCTGCCAGGCCGCCCCTCGGGGCCCCCGCCTATCCTCAGCTCTGTCTGGATGCCCCAGATGGCACCGGAGACTCGGAGGCCAAGGAAATCACTTCTGGGCAGACACAGTGGCTGAGTCTAGAGAGGCCTAGGGAGGGCTTGGCTGGGCCTGGGTCCCCAAGGGGCTGGGGCTGAGGGCTTTGGCCATAGCCCAGGGCAGGGCACATGTCCTCATCTGGCAGCCGGGGCCACCCAAGGTCCAGGCTGAGGCAGGTTCCCGTGGTGCCCCGGGTTCCTGCCCAGAGGCCCTGCTGACGTTGCAGGACACTGAGCTGGGATGGGGGCCCAGGTCCTGGGCTGTGGGGCTGGCTCAGGGCCCTCCCTCTGCGGCCACCCCGTCCCCCAGTTATCAGCAGCCACCAGCACCTGGGGCCAGCCTACAGGCACCCTTTGCACCTGGAATCTGACCTACACGTTCACTTGATAAGGGAAAAATCCCAGAATCCAGGAGGCCTGTGTGCCTCCACCTCCAGCCTCCCATGTGCCTCCCCCTCCGGTCTCCTGTGTACCTCCACATCCACCTCCAGCCTCCCGAGCGCCTCCCCCTCCAGCCTCCCATTCACCTCCCCCCCAGCCTCCCGAGCGCCTCCCCTTCCTGCCTCCAGCCTCCCATGTGCCTCCACCTCCTGCCTCCTGTGTGCCTCCATCTCCGCTTCTGGCCTCCCGTGCACCTCCACCTCCGCCTCTGGCCTCCCGTGCACCTCCACCTCTGGCCTCCCATGCGCTTCCACCTCCCCCTCCAGCCTCCCATGCGCCTCCACCTTCTGCCTCCTGTGCTCCTCCGCCTCTGGCCTCCCATGTGCCTCCCCCTCCGGCTTCCTGTGCGCCTCCACCTCCTGCCTCCCGTGCGCCTCCGCCTCCGGCCTCCTGTGTGCCTCCGCCTCCTGCCTCCTGTGAGCCTCCACCTCCGGCCTCCCATGTGCCTCCCCCTCCGGCCTCCTGCCTCCCATGCGCCTCTACCTCCTGCCTCCGGTGAGCCTCCACCTCTGGCCTCCAGCCTCCTGCCTCCCATGTGCCTCCACCTCCATCTCCATCTCCAGCCTCCTGTGCGCAGTTAAGGGTGTCATCCACCTGCAGGTCCCAAAGCTGCAACGGGGCAGTCCTTAACCTGGGACTGGCCCTTGTGGTCCTTGGAAGCACCTGGACCCTCTGCAGGAGCCTTGGCTTTGGGCTTCTCGGGTTCCCAGGTGCCTGGATTCCTGGCTGCCCTGTCTCTCAAGGACCCCAGGAGGGAGAGATGGGCTTACCCAGGCCTGGCCCCAGGAGGGAGCCCAGCAGTACTGGAAGCTAGGGGTGGGGGGTGCCCTGTGCGGCTGCCCTATGAGCTGCAACAGGCCCCTGGCCACTGCGTGTCTAGGAAAGCCCCTCCCCTGCCCCCAGGACAGACCCCTGTACAAAGCTGGGACTTCCCTCCAGGGACCCCTACCTCCTCAGCCGGACCAGGGGAGCCTCCTGCACTGCCAGTGCTGCATCCAGGACCCCAGGGTGCAAGGTGGGCCAGGCTGGACTGTGGGGCTGGGGGAGGCCGGCAGCTCCTCAGATCAGCTCCTGGATCAGTGCTGAGTTCAAATTCAAGTTGCTGGTGCAGGTGCCCCACACTGGGGGAGGGGCTCAACTCTGCACTGAGGTCAAACCCTGGACCCAAAGCTGTGAAGTTTAGATTTAACAGCAGGAGGCCAGGGCAGTGGCAGGAGGTGAGGGCGGTGAGGGCAGGGCAGCAGGCACCCTGGTCATCTGCTGAGATGGGAACCACAGGTGCAGCTGTCCCCACGCAGGTGGGCGGGAGCATCAGGGTGCAGAGATCCCCATCCCTGGACCTAGAAGCCAGGGTCAAAAGGTCACGCACCGACCCCCTTTTAGGCCAGCCCTCCACACCCCACCCCACCCCACCCCACCCCACCCCGGAGTCCCCTGTGCCCTCCAGCACTTCCTGCCTCTCCCTGAAGCTCCCAGGCTGAGGAAGAGTAGGGGCAGGCTGGGGCCAGGTCCCTCCTGGGCTGGACAGGGGCACACAGTGGAGGGTCTGTGGTGAGGGCCATGGGATGAGGTGGGGGTGGTGCAGGAGGCACCTGGTCATCTTGGTGCTAGCGCCCCTCCACCCTGCTGGCTGCGCTCAGGGGTGTGGGCAGCCCCAGCTGGCACCTGAGCAGGGGACACCCCAGGTCCTGGATGTCCTGATTCACACGAGTATTTGGAAATGCAGGTAATGGCTCAGTCTTTGTGAAACCAAAGCCTGGGTCGCCTGGGGACACCCAGCTTCCTTTAGGGGTGGGTTGGGGCACAGGCCACTGGGCCACGGCTTTTTAGAGCGGGATGGGCCCCCGTGGGGTGGGGACACTGAGGCTCATCCTTGCCTCAAGGTGGTCTCATGGAAGGATGGGGCCACAGCCAGAAGCCGCCACCCACACGCTGCCTCCCCTCCAGGCAGGCCCTGACACTTCTGGGGGCATCTGCAGGGAGCACCCCAATCCCACCTGAATTGGCAGGTCTGAGTTCAGGAGCAGGTGGACCACAGAATGTGCCGGAAGACCCTGCCGCCCACCCAGCAGGATCCTAAGTGGGCCCGGTGGGGTGCCCTAGCTCCCCTGCCCGGGGCCGGGCTCAGCCCTTGGGGGGTGGACTGCACTGGACCCCTGCCGGCAGGGTTGACATCCTGGGGTCCCATGCCCTCATGCCAGGAAGCCCTGGACAGCGTCCAAGGGCAGTGGGGGGCCTCCCAGGTGGGCCCTCTCTGGCTCTGCGTCCCTGGCAGCCTGACATTCCTCTGTTGGAGCCCATGGGAACCCCACCCTCTGGCCTGCAGGGGCTCCGGGCTTTGGTCACCCCAAACTGTCAGACCACCACCAGGTACCCAGGATGACCATTGCGCTTTTGGGGAAACAGGCCTGTGGAGATGGGGCTACACCCTGGTCCCCCAGCAACCCTGCTATGTGCAGAGGCCGACAGAAACCTAGGAGGGCAGCACTCGGCATCACTGTGGCCCAGGCAGAGGGGACAGGCAGCTCCTGTCGTCACTGTGGGTCCAGCAGGCAGGTCCCTGCCAGCCCCCGAGCCTGTAGTTCCATGGAAGCAGCTCGGCCTCTCAGCTCTGAGCCACAGCAGCCGCTAGGAGAACGGCCCTCCCAGGAGCAGGACTCGGCCCGGGAGCTCCCAGGGCCACCCCTCCTCTGCCTCCCGTCCAGGGTGCCGTAGCAGGCGGCGAGGCGTAGACGTTCCTCCACGCTACGGAGAGGAGATGCCGGATGCACGAGTCGTTGCCTGGCAACCCGCTGCCGGCAGGAGCCCCTGTGCCCACGCAGGCCCAGCCCGCCTCCACTCAGCAACTCCTGCTCAGGGCCCCGGCGGGCCAGGCCGAGGGGACTCGGTGCAGGCCCCCTCTCAAGACGGGCCAGGCCGGCTCCCAGTCTCCTGGGGTGGGCTTGGGCCCGTGGGCCCCGGTGGTGGAGCAGAAGCGGGCCTGGCCGAGTCCCCCGGGTGGGTGGTGTCTGCCACCGACTCTCCCACGCACTGAGTCCTGGTGTCTGGGGGCACCTGCCCACCAAAGACAGAAAGCCGGGGACTCCCCACCAAGAGCCCTGGGTGCACTCCATCCTGGGCGACCTCCCCCTGGAGCTCCGGCCTCTGCCATCCTCACATGAGGAACTGAGGTGGGCGCAAGGCCTGGGCCGGCCGGTGGCCAAGTGGTGGGTGGGCCCCATGAGGGGCAGGACCGGCTGATGTGAGAAGTGGAAACCCAATTTTAGCCCCGAGGGTGGTGGCGCCCGCTCCCCGTGTGGCGTGATCCGAGGCTGACCTGGGCTGTGTGAGGCTCCCAGTGAGACATCGGTGGCCTCGAAGCGGGGGGTGGAGGGTCCTGGGTCTCCGGTGCCTGAGCCAGCTCCATGGTCACCTGGTGCGGGAGGCCCAGGTGCTGAGGGCCACTGCAATCGTGCGTCTGGGCCAGAGCTGGAACTGAGAAGCCCCTGCCCCTCCCCCACCCCCACCTGCCGCCCTGAGAGGCTCTGGGGACCGAGGAGCCCTCTCCCCACCCAGGACTCACCCCATCCGGGGTCCCTTTGCTGTTTCACCTCTGCAGAGGCCTCCCCAGCCCGAGAGACCCACTTGGTCACCCTCCCAAAGGGGTTCAGGGAACCCTTACCCCTTCCGTCCCCTCCAGGGCCCCGCCCCACCCGAGCCAGTCTGGACCCTGGAGATACTGTGGGGACAGAGCCCGCAGGGGACCTGCAGGGGAGAGCTGGGGAAGTGAATCCGATGACACGCCAGGGACTGGAATGGGGCTGGGAGGGAGACAGCGGGCGCTGGGGACAGGCCCGTCCTGAGCTGGAGGGGGTGAGGGGGGAAGCACTGGGGAAGCTGCTGGAAGGTCCCCGGGGATGGGAGTTGGAGCTGCACGAGAGGGGATGGGGAGGGCAGAGGTCCAGGGTAGCCTGAGGCCAGCGCGGACTGGGCTGCCCCATCTTCAGGGGGAGGAGACAGGAAGGGTGCAGGGCGGCCCCAGCAAGCTCAGCAGACTCAGGGAAGGGTCGTTCCTCAGCCCTGTTCCCCACGGATAAAGCTGGACAGAGACCCCACGCCACCCAGCTCCAGGGACAGATCCCGGCTCTGGGCCCAACAATCCAGGGTGGGCAGAAGTCCCTCCCCACCAGGACTTCCCCTCCCTAAACCCCCACGGCCCTGGGGCTTCCCCTCCCACAGCCCCCACAGCAGCTGGGGGCTCTCTGCTGTCATCCCACCTGGATGGGACAGAGTCCAGCGTTTCCCTCCTCCCAGAGCCAGTGAGTGGGCCTCCGCACCCCCGAGAACCTGTGCCCCGAGGGAGGAGGTGCCCAGCCCTGACCTCCTGGGACCCTGTGGCCCTGTCTGTAGGGTGGCATGGGGGGGGCACGGTGAGGGCCGTGCTGGGTCTGTTCTCAGATCCTGAGCCTGCATGTCCTCCCCCAAGGTGGGATGTGCTGCCCTCCCGTGTGGACGGAGCTGGGGCGGGGACGGCAGCCACCCCCTCCCCCTCCCCCTCCCCTGACGTCCCCTTTGTCCAGGCTTAGCCCCACAATCTTATGTGTCCACTGCGACCCCGAGCAGAGGTAGCCAGGGGCTGTGGGGATCACCTTGATGAATCCCCATTCCCCACTACAGGGGCCAGGTGCCCTCCCAGGACCTCCTCATTTTGCCCAGGAGGTTGGCAGGGGCAGTGGCTCAGCCCGGGGTTGGGGGACAGCTTGCAGGCCCCGAGATGCCCAGGGCCCTTCCTGGGGTCAGCCGGGGACAGATGCCCCTGAGAGACCCCACACTCAGCACAGAAGGCCTGACCCTCCCGAGGCTGTTCCTGCCAGCCTGGAGAAGGCACGGGTGGGTGCAGGGGTCGGGCAGTTCCATAATCAGGGTGGGGTATCTTCACGTGGGTCTTGCTAATTGGGAGGAAGCCACATCTTCCAGTCTTGGGTGAGCAGGAGCACGGGCCCTCGTGGCAAAACGGACCCCGGATAGGCTTTGCGGATGTGACATTTGCCTGGGGGCCCCTTCTGAGAAGTGCTGTGGGCTTCGCCGGGGAACCCCCTGTACCTCGTCAGCAGAACATCTGGGCATCCGGGATGAGTCCTCACCAGGACCCTCGAAATTGCCGCTGACTAGGGCACAGTTCTCCCCAGTCCAGGAAGCCTTCCTGGAAGAGGAGGCGCTGAGCTGCGCAGGGTGGGGAGTGACAGTTGGGGGTCCTGGGGGGCAGGGGGTGTTCGTTCCTGGGCCACACTTCACCCTTGGGGTCAGCTGGCTTCTTACTGAGCACCTACCATATGTAGGAACGGCTGGGCTGGGCGGGGTGCCGGGAACATGGGGAATGGCCCCGTTCCAGACAAGACAACAGAGGACCTGCTGATAGGGACTCGGGAGACCGCGCAGGAAGCAAGATGATGGGATGAGAGGGGCCCCAGGCAGCCGGCCACCATGTCCGCAGGACACCCCCATGCCCCTGCTGTCCGGGGGAGCCGTCAGTGTCACCGAGCCCTGGGTCCTGGGGGGCACCTGCTGAGGTGCGTGCTTCTCCGCCCCTGTCCTGGCCTTGCCCGTGGTGGCCAGGGTGGCCAGACCCCGTGTCCCAGCCTCTTCATAGCCTGGGCTTCGGGTCCTGACTGGGAGGAGTTGGGGTGGGGGACAGGGCTCTGGAAGCACCCTCCAAGGAGGCAGCTGCATCCCTCCCTGGTCTCCCATGAGGCACCTCCTGAGAGCCTGGGGGTCCTTGGGCAGAGCCCTAGAGCCAGCCCTTTATCCCCCAGAGCCTCTGGGTCTGAGCCCACGTTCCTTCCCCTGTAACACGGGCAGTCAGGTCACCCTGCAGCAGCAGGAGAGGAGAGGCCTGGCTCACCGGGGAATGGCTGCCCCACCCCAGCCCGCACGGACGCCTCCTGGAATCGGGCAGTGTTCGCCTTCCAAGGCATCAGCCCTGGAAGCCGAATGTTCTGCTTTGGGATCATGCTGCCCAGGCCGCACCACGCCAAGTTCTCCCCCAGCCTCTTTGTGGGGAGGGGCGCAGACTGAACCCCACAGTCCTGACTCCTTGGCGTGTCTGCCCCAAGGAGGCCAGGCCAGACCGGGGACACGACTCTCCTTAGCAGGGGAGGGCCCGGGGCCTTCCCCCACCCTCCTGCCCCCACATGGTGACCCTGAGTGCTGAGGGCTTTAGCCAGTGACGTCTGCGGTGGGGTCTAAATATCCAGCTCCCTCCTGACCAGACACGGGGGAGCCCGGTGCCCAGCACTCTAGGGCCCCTCTGTGGCCCTCGAACCCAGCCTGGCCGCCCTCCTCCCGGGCTGTCCCTGCTGCACAAGCCTTTCCTGGAAAGGCTGCACAAGGTCCGTGTCTCAGGATCCGCTTCTGGGAGACCTGCCTGACTCACCCAGGGACCCTCAGCCTTCTAGCACCTGTCTCCCCTCCCTCTGCTCGCCCCACCTCCACGAGCAGGCTGCCTCCCCCCAAGGAAGTGCACGGCCACTGTTTTCAGTCCCCACCCCGAGCTCTGGCTGGGTTCACACAGGGGTAGCATGCTTCACCCTCAGGGTGAACACCCGGGCCTCGTGTGTCCCTGCTGGGATGTCTGCACCACCCTGCGGGCAGAGACTCAGCATGCAGGGCTGCCAGCGGGTGTGTGTCACCTTGCTCGGTTCTGCCTCTCTCCCCATGCCCCGGGACACCCGCAGCCTGTGTGTCCTCACCCCAGCAGCCAGCCCAGGGCCCGGCACCCACATGACGTGCCTGTGGACCAGGAGCCTCACCCCAATGCGCCGCACAGGAGTCCCCATCTCATCTGCCCCAGCTTTCCTCCGGGCTTCACACCCTGCCCAACTCTGCTTGCACCCCTGGGAAACGGCTAGCCTGGCCCCCATCCCCCACTCGTTGCTGTCTGGGAGCTCGCCTTCGTCTCAGAGGACAGCTTTGGCCACTCCCTGCGGCCCTGGATGATGTTTCCTGGGGGCGAGAGGCACAGCTCATTTACATGAAGCAAAGGATGGAGGCCCCTCAGGGACCTGAGCCCCTGTTCTCCAGGCCCCTAGCCAGCCTGAGGAGCCTCAGGGCCTGCAGTGGCCACAGCTGTCCCTTCTGTCCTGAGCACCCTCCCAAGGGAGACCTCAGTGTGGAGGCTGGGGACACCTTCACTTCCAATGGGCTGGGTGCAGGCCAGGGTCCTCTGTGACCCCCAGAGGCTGTCCAGGAGGCTGGAGGACAAAGACCAACAGCATGCTCTGATGTCCATGTGGTGAGGGCTGGGGACAGCTGTGGCCGAGGGAGCCACAAGTTCGAGGACAAGGACTGCCTCAGGCCCCTGAGTCCCTCTCTTCTGAGGTCTGAGTGGTGGGTGGCCCCATTCCCAGGTCACACGCCAGTGACCTTTGACCACAATTTACCTGTCACTCTGATAATGTTGCCCCCCCCCAAGGTCACCAGCTTCCCCAGGCCCACCTGCGGACCTGTCCCGCAGCCCCACACTGGGCAGGACCTGGGGAAGACAGTGGATGGGGAGGGCAGAGGGGGCCGGGTACAGGTCAGCTCCTCCCCAAAGGGCTTGGCCCTCTCTTGCGATCTGCACCTATAGCACCCCCCAAGCTGGGAGAGGCTCCCCTAGGTTGGCCAGGGGTCAGGGGTGAGCCACCCTCTTGCCCGCTCCTTGCCCACACAGCCAGTGTCACCCTTTCCTAGCCTGGGGCTGCCCTGGCTCCAGAGACCTCAGTATTGATCCCAAGACCAAGACCGCCATCTGGGCTGCCTGCCCAGTGCCTCCTGGGAACCTGGGGCCAAGGTCCCGGCATGTGCCCGGATCCCAGCTCCAAGGAAGCTCTGGGAGCCTGAATGTGGCCCTGGGGTCTTCCCCAGGCCCGGGTCAGCGGGCCTGCCTGAGCTCAGGGCTGCAGAGGAGCCTTCCCAGGGGCGAGGCACTCATGGGAAGCCCACCGGGCCTGCAGCACCCAGACAGGCTGCAGCACAGAGGTCCCCAAACTCCCACACCCCTCCCCTCACATGTCCCCCTCCCTGTGCCCGCTCCTGGTCTCTCCTGCCGGTATGCCAGCCTTGGCTTGCTCCTCCATGGGCAGGAGTGACACCCATCTTCCAGTACAGAACCCCAGGTGTCTCTGGGTGCTGGGTCCCCGCTGTCCTTCCAGGCCTAGGGACAGTGCGGGCACAGTCCCAGGTGAGGGTCTGAGTGCCGGGACCCACCTGTGCGCACCTGGACAGGCCTTGGGGTCTCCCTGGGCTTTGCCGGGGCCCGGCTGGTCCGGAAACTTCCGAGCTTAGCCCACGGACTGGAAGGTCGGGGAACGTGGTGCGTTCCGGTGGCTTCTGTGACTCCAGCCACCCCGGGGGTGTGGAATAGCAGCAGCATCCTCTCTCCCCACCCTGAAGACCAGAGGTCCAACAGCCAGTGTGGCCAGGGCCGCTCCCTCCGACACCGCAGGGCAGGGTCCTTCCCGCCTCTTCCAG
Organism: Leontopithecus rosalia; assembly: GCA_028533165.1. Classification (NCBI taxonomy): domain Eukaryota; kingdom Metazoa; phylum Chordata; class Mammalia; order Primates; family Cebidae; genus Leontopithecus; species Leontopithecus rosalia. The sequence continues at coordinate 110,351,105 of CM052660.1, read as the reverse complement.
CTCCTGGGATTCCTGGCTGTGATCTCTGCTCTGAGGATAATCCCACCTGGAGGTCCGGGGCTACGTTTGCGGACGCTTTTCCCGAGGGCATTCCATCCTCCCGCTCCAGCCTCCCCCTCAGGTGGAGGGAGTGAGGGCCTTGGAGGCCAGCCCCGGCTGGCAGAGAGGAGACCCCATCCTGCGCCTCCCAGCCTGGCCCCCACCTCTGCTGTCGCTGCAGCCCTGAGGACAGCCGCATTGCAGGGACAGCAAACCCGACACTGGTCCTCCCGAGCAGCACGTGCTCACATTCGGGGGTCCACAGCCTGACCCTCCACGGGTGAGAGAGCTCAGGGCTGCTCTCTAAGAGAAGGCACAGCCCACGGAGAGCAGGGCTCACGGTCGGCCTGCTCCGGAGATGCCCCTCCCCACGAGGACAAATCCCCCAGCACCAGGACCACCTCATGTCCCCTCGTGACCCCCACAGGGCAGAACCGCCAGGTCTGGGGCCACCTGCTTAATTCCAGAGCAGCTCCCTCCCCTGATCAAACAGTTCATTAGGAACTGGTCCTGGGGGAGCTTCTGCTGCCAGGAACTGACTGCAAATCAGCCAGCGGGGGCAGAGGCCAGAGGCCGGGCTGGGGCCAGGAAACAAAGAGGGGGCTCAGTGGGGGGCTCAGTGGGGGGCTCAGTG
>CM052660.1:110333255-110349932 GCA_028533165.1 Leontopithecus rosalia | reverse complement strand
GCTTAGTGGGGGGCTCATGGGACCGTCTGGGGGCTACTTAGTTTGTATATGGGGGCTAGGAAGAGGTACTTGGGGATACGTGGAGTGCCATGTGGGATCTGCATAGGGTCTGCCTAGGCTCCACATGGGGTCCTCATGGGGTCTGTGGACTCACATGCTCAGCCACATCTGCAGGACCACAGCACCCACACGGCTAAGTGCACGGGCCACACAAGGTCAACACCTTCTAGCACATTCTGGGGCTCACCTCCTGCCGGTCCTCTGCTGAGACGGACGCTGTGTCCACCGCTGGCTCTGTCCACCTGGGGGGTCCAGGTGAGCTCCTGAAGCTACAGAGTGACGGCTGCCCCTCTAGGCTCAGCTCAGAGCAGGCCAGGCAGGCTGGCAGGGGCTGCCAGGAGACACACCGGGCGGAGGCCTGGGCGGCCTCTGGGCCCCATGTGAGCCGGCTGTTCCACTCTTGCTTACAAAACACCAAAAAGCCAACTGCCTGTGGCGTGGCTCCAGTGTCTCACAGCCCTGGCTCCGGTCTCATGCCGTGGCTCCAGTGTCTCACAGCCGTGGCCACCCTCTGCAGAGGAACAGTGACTAAAACCATGTCACAAGTGTGGAGTCCGAGGCTCAGGCGGTGAGGACACCTGCCCAGGTCACGCAGCCAGGAGGGCGTCCTGCCTCAGACCCGATCTGCTCCGAGGCCCACAGAGGCCTCAGCCAGGTGTGCCGGGCCCAGGCACAGGGGCTGCAGAGCATCTGTGTGGCTCAGGCCCCCTCTGTCTCAAGGCTTCTTCCTCCCTGCCCTGTTTCTCCCCCAGCCCTGACCACGCCCCGAGGACCAGCCCGGGACCGCGGACATGGGAGGCCTCCGGAAGCGTTTTGTCCACCTGGAAGGCAGCCACGGGTCTGGCCTGTGTGTGGGGCTGTCTCTCCAGTTCCCGGGGCCTGCTCACCGCTTCCTCCCTGCGGGCCGGCTGACACTCTGCAGAACCACTTGGCCCAGCCCTGGGGGGCTCTGTTCAGGAAGCCACCCCCAGGAGACCCAGAGCAAACACCACAGGGGCCCACGGTCATGAGGGCCGTCCTGCCGGGAAGTTGGCGTGGACACAGGACACCAGGGCTGCAGGGCCCCCAAGGGCTCCCTGACACCCACAGAGCCCACCCTGGCAGAGCTAGCCGAGCCTCGATGGGAGGAACTTGGGCATCCTGGGCCTGGGGTGGGTGCTGCCTCCCCTCGGTGCAGAAGCCCTGCCGGGTTGGGTCTTCATGGACTACTGAGGGCAGTGGGACCAGGCACCCGCCCACCCCACCCCACCGCACCCCACCCCACCCAGATCTGCGTCCCTCTGGAAATTCTAGGAGAACCCCCACCCCACTCTCCCCGGCAGCCACAGACCAACCATTCCCAGCTGTGAAAGGGAGGGTGGGAAGAGGCTGGTGGTCTGTCTTCTCGGGAGAGCGCGGTTAGGGATGCTGTCTGATGAGTTGGCCAAGGTCCGAACCACCCCAGGAAAAGCCCCAGCCTCTCCCACCGTCTCAGCTCCCAATTCAGGGCCACACCCTCCCAGTCCACCCCTGCACTGTGAGCCAGGAGCTTTGGAAGAGCAAACCCCACTGCCCACCTGTGCATATAGATGCAGCCCTCCCCTCTGAAAGGAAGCCAGGGAGCACCTGCTGTATACCTGGTAGGTGGGGCCTGGGTGTCTCGGCACTGGAGTCCCTGCATCCCAATTTCAGTGGCCATCCCGGCCGCTGCCCTGGCCGCCGCCGCGCTCCATCAGCTCCTTCTGTTTAAATATTTAATCCAGTTAAATATTAAACCTCTTCCATGTCCCAGTTATAGCCGATCCATCCTCCACCACAGCTGTGAGGGCCAAGCTGGCGCTGTCTCCCACCCTGCTGACGTTGGGTGGCAGCCTGGGGGATGGGGGGGTGCCTGGAGGCGGGGGCGCTTGGTGTGGACCCAGTGAAGCTCCATCCCCTGCCCTTTACCTGTGAGACCCACGCCCAGCACCGCAGCCCCACACACAAACGGTGGGCAGGGCAGGGGAGCCAGGAGTCCCAGCCCGGGGTCCCCTCCAGTTCCCAAGGACTCCATTGGCTGGAAACATGAGAGAACCATCCTCCGCAGCTCACACCACAGTCCGCTCTGTGCCCAGGGCCTGGGTTCACTCGAACCCAGGGTTCCTGTTTTCCCAGTCAGGGCCGGAGGTGGGTGAAAACCTTCCCTGGGGTGAGGCTGGGCCACAGAGCGGGGAGCCTGAGAGCCAAGACCTCTTTCTGTTCAAAACTGGCTTTCCCTCCTTCCCTCCTTCCCTCCTTCCCTCCTTCCCTCCTTCCCTCCTTCCCTCCTTCCCTCCTTCCTTCTCTTTGCTTTTCCTGAGCCAGGGTCTCTGTGTCGTCCAGGCTGGAGTGCAGTGGCGTGATCCCAGCTCACTGAATGAAGCCTCCACCTCCTGGTTCCACTGATCCTCCCACCTCAGCCACCCAAGGCGCTGGGCCCACAGGTGCCGGCCACCGTGCCTGGCTATTGTTATTATTGCTGTTGCTGTAGAGATGGGATCTTGCTTTGTTGCCCAGGCTGGTCAGAACTCCTGCCTCGAAACGACGCTCTCTCTTCCACCTCCCAAAGTGCTGGGGTGCCAGGTGTGAGCCCCTGCGCCTGGCCTCTAAGATATTTTAAATAGCTGGGCGAGGTGGCTCACGCCTATAATCCCAGCACTTTGGGAGGCCGAGGCGGGAGGATCACGAGGTCAAGAGATCAAGACCATCCTGGTCAACATGGTGAAATCCCCGTCTCTATTTAAAAAAAAATACAGAAAATTAGCTGGGCATGGTGGCACGTGCCTGTAATCCCAGCTACTCAGGAGGCTGAGGCAGGAGAATTGCCTGAACCCAGGAGGCAGAGGTTGCGGTGAGCCGAGATCGCGCCATTGCACTCCAGCCTGGGTAACAAGAGCGGAACTCCGACTCAAAAAAAAAAAAAAGATATTTTAAATATATTCAAAAGTACAGAAAACAGCAGCACTAACTGCGTACCCCCTCCGAGCACCCCGGCCCCATGGCGGGGCTTCTGGCGTGTTGAAATCCACAGGGTGGATGCCCCGACTTGACCAACCCCTTCCGCCGGCCGCCGTTCTCACTGTTCCCGTGGGAGAGCTGCTCACACAGGAATAAATGTGTGCATTTGTAGGTGGACAGCAGCGTATTGTGAGTTTCACTGAGGTTAGCACATGATTTACAAACAGTGATCGAATACGGGATGGGGTCTGTCATAAGTCCCACATGGCCGATGGATCCTGACGGGCACTGTGGCTGCTTTCACCTGACTCTCACGCAGCCCGAGACACAGCATGGCTGCTCCCCGCCTGCTGATTCTTCCCCAGTGACAGTGTTATCTGTAAATCGGATACGTGATCCTCTGTTCAAATTAAATTCATTAAACTCAAGCTTCTTTTGGCTTCACATGATTTAACTTTCAGTCGTGGCTGTGCGTTAACAAGCAGCTCACTATTTTCTTTTTTTTTTTTTTGAGATAGAGTTTCACTCTTGTTGCCCAGGCTAGAGAGCAATGGCATGATCTCGGCCCACGATTCTCTTGCCTAGCCTCCCAGCTAATTTTGTATTTTCAGTAGAGACGGGGGTTTCTCCATGTGGGTCAGGCTGGTCTTGAACTCCCGACCTCAGGTGATCTGCCCACCTCAGCCTCCCGAAGTGCTGGGATTACAGGCGTGAGGTACTGTACCCAGCACAGCTCACTAATTTCTTAGGTATTTAACCACTGGGTCTTATGAGCTGGTACGTTTTGGGCCCACATGTGGCTGAGCTGCCTGTGCAGACACCTGCCTGCCTGGCTCTCCCATGTCCCTGCACGGCCATGATTTCTCCCCTGGCCCCTTCTGCTGGGGCGTGGGGACCCCCGCCCAGACGTCAGTCCTGCCTCCTCCTCTCCTTGTCTGTTTCCCTGCTGTTTCCGTGACTTTGGCTTGTTGGTAAGTCTTAAAATCTCCCCTCATTATTCTTTCTTGAAATTGAAATTGGTGGCCAGGTGCAGTGACTCACAGCTATAAATCCCAGCACTCTGGGAGGCTAAGGCGGGTGGACCACCTGTGGTCAGGAATTTGAGACCAGCCCGAGCAATATGGTGAAACCCCGTCTCTACTAAAAATACAAAAATTAGCCGGGCGTGGTGGCGGGCGACTGTAACCCCAGCTACTCGGGAGCTGAGGCAGGAGAATCGCTTGAACCCGGGAGGCGGAGGTTGCGGTGAGCCGAGACTGAGCCACTGCACTCCAGCCTGGTTACAGAGCGTGACTCCATCTGAAAAAGAAACAATAAGAAACTGAGATTGGTTACACTTGGCTCTTTATTGACAGATAAATGTTAGGGTCAATCTGTCAAGACCCGGGAGGCACCTGCTGGGGTTCTGGTGGGAATCGGCTGGGCGCGTTGCAGCTGGGAGAGGGGCCGCCCTGCGATGCTGCGTCTCCTCACCTGCGACATCACGGTGCTCAAGGTGTTCAGGTCTTACTTTCTACCTTTGAATGATACGCCTTATGCTTTTCTTTGTGAATATCACGTGCATCTTCTTTTTCAGTCTAAGTCTCTTCCCCACAGGAGTTCTGTCGGCAGGAGGCAGGGCGTGGAGAGGCTGAGGTCTGTCTGCACTCTCTGGTTTCTTCTTTGGTGCTGGGTGGCGTCTGCTGCCAAGTGTGGACTTCTGGGGGCAGTGACCTCTCCCGTCGCAGTCCTGGGATGCTGTTCCATCATCGCCCAGCCTCTTGTTGCTGACCAGAAGTCTGCTGTCTGTCTTGTGTTGTCTAAACACCGTTCCAAGAAGCCTTCAGACTTCCTACTTAAGAAGAAGATCTGGGCTGGGCTCAGTGCCTCACGCCTGTAATCCCAGAGCTTTGGGAGGCTGAGGTGGGTGGAGGTCACGAGGTCAAGAGATCAAGACCATCCTGGTCAACATGGTGAAACCCCGTCTCTACTAAAAATACAAAAAGTTAGCTGGGCATGGTGGCGCGTGCCTGTAATCCCAGCTACTCAGAAGGCTGAGGCAGGAGAATCACGCCCTTCCAGGAGGCAGAGGGTGATTCTCCAACCGGACACAGCGAGACTCTGTCTAAAAAACATCCCCTTTAGGGCTGGAGTCTGTGGTTGACACTCGTGACCCCCACACTTCAGGATCGCTTGAGCCCGGGAGGTCGAGATCAGACTGGGCAATATAGTGAGACCCAGTCTCTACAAAAAATGTTTAAAATTAGCCAGGTGTGGTGATGCATACCTCTAGTCCCTGCTACTCTGGAGGCTGAGCTGGGAGGATCGCTTGAGCCCAAGAGTTTGAAGCTGCAGTGAGCTGTGATTTTGCCTCTGCACTTCCAGCCTGGGTGACAGAAAGGAAAAAAAAAAGACCTGTCTCAGAAGAAAAAGAAAAGAAAGAGGCCAGGTGCGGTGGCTCACACCTGTAATCCCAGCACTTTGGGAGGCCAAGCTGGGCAGATCACGTGGTCAGGAGATCGAGACCATCCTGGCTAACATGGGGAAACCCAGTCTCTATTAAAAATACAAAAAATTATGGCTGGGCGCGGTGGCTCACGCCTGTAATCCCAGCTCCTTGAGAGGCTGAGGCAGGAGAATCGCTTGAACCCAGGAGGTGGAGGTTGCAGTGAGCCGAGATCACACCACTATACTCCAGCCTGGGCAAGATAGTGAGACCCCATCCTTCCGTCCTACAGCCCAGGGCCTGCAGAAGTCCAAACTCCTCCCCGTGACTGCTCTTCTCCCAGGAGAGTTCTCTTTCCCTGACCTTCCCCTCCTCTTGGGTTCTGGTTTATTATGAGTGAAACTCTGTCTCAAAAATAAAAATAAAGACCTCTCTTGGGGACCTTGGGGGTCTCGAGCTCCGCCCTGCTGAGCCTGCATGGGAATTCACTCCTATATATCCTGGTTGGGATTTGCTATGTTTCTTGAATCTGAAGGCTCCTACCGTTCACTGATTCTAGAACATTCTCAGCCATGGTGCTTCAAATACTGCCTCCTCCTCTGTTTTCCTCTTTTCCTCCCGGAACTCCTTTTTCTGTTTGTTTGTTTTGTTTTTCTGAGACAGAGTCTTGCTCTGTGGCCCAGGCTGGAGTGCAGTGGTGCGATCTCAGCTCACTGCAGCCTCCGTCTCCCGGGTTCAAGTGATTCTCCTTCCTCAGCCTCCAGAGTAGCTGGGATTAAAGGCGTGGCCACCATGCCCAGCTAATTTTTGTATAATTAGTAGAGACGGGGTTTCACCACGTTGGCCAAGATGGTCTCCATCTCCTGACCTCGTGATCCACCCACCTCAGCCTCCCAAAGTGCTGGGATTACAGGCTTGAGCCACCGTGCCTGGCCTGGAACTCCTTTTAAAGCAGGGATCAGCAAATTTTTCTGGAAAGGACTGGATAAGCTTTTTAGGTGTGGTGGCCAGATGGTCCTTGTCACAGCTGTCTGACTGTCAGTGAGCACGAAAGCAGCCACAGGCAACGCATGAACGGCCAGGGAGGCTGTTTCAGGAAAATGTTTTCTGCGAGAGCCGCTGGCAGGGCGCAGGGGTACAGGGGAACGGGGCACAGGGGCACAGGGGAACGGGGCACAGGGGCGCAGGGGCACTGACAAACCTTGCTGTCCCTCCTCCAGGTCTCCGAGCTCTCTTTCACGTATCTTCCCACATTCCACCTATTTCTTTTTTTTTTTTCTGAGACGGAGTTTCGCTCTTGTTACCCAGGCTGGAGTGCAATGGCGTGATCTCGGCTCACCACAACCTCCGCCTCCTGGGTTCAGGCAATTCTTCCGCCTCAGCCTCCCGAGTAGCTGGGATTACAGGCACGCGCCACCATGCCCAGCTAATTTTTTGTATTTTTAGTAGAGACGGGGTTTCACCATGTTGACCAGGATGGTCTCGATCTCTTGACCCGTGATCCACCTGCCTTGGCCTCTCCGTGAGCCACCGCGCCTGGCCCAGGATGCCCGTTTCTGTCCCTCGGAGGCCAGGTGGAGGCTGATGGTGCGTGTGGGGGGGCCTTTTCCAGTCTGCCTCAGGGTGGAGGATGCTGCCTCTTGAGGACCCCAATTCCAATCCGGCCTCACCTGGACCCAAGGCTTCGTCCCACGTCCTCATACCAATCCACACCCCAACACCCCGATTAAGAAATGGGAGCCCTTCCACACAGGCCTTTGTTTAATAAAATAAGATGAAAAAAGAAAAAAAAGAAATGGGAATCCCGGGCCAGGTGCAGAAGTGGCTCCTGCCTATAATCCCAGCCCTCTGGGAGGCCAAGGCTTAGGTCAGGAGTTTGAGACCAGCCTGGCCAACATGGGGAAACCCCGTCTCTACTAAAAACACAAAAATTAGCTGGGCATGGAGGTGGGCATCTGTAATCCCAGCTACTCGGAAGGCTGAGGCAGGAGAATCGCTTGAACCTGGGAGACAGAGTTTTCGGTTACCTGCACCACTGCACTCCAGCCTGGGTGACAGAGCGAGACTCTGTCTCAAAAACCAAAAACAAAGAGAAAGCTGGGACTCCCCCTCCCCAAGGCCCTGGGGCCGCTTCGGTGTCCAGTGTCCGGTGTCCGGTGTCCGTGTGGGCGTCACTGCCTGGGTCTGTGCGTGGTTCACTCGTGATGGCTGAAGGTTCCCTTTCTGCTCCAGTGGACTCAGCTAAGCACCCACAGCAGCTCCGGGGCTTACCCAGCATCTCCTGCTGCTGTCGGTGGGGAATTTTCTGGTTGGCCTTTCCTGTCACTGCCCGGAACTCCCATGGACACCTCGTACACACTGCAAAGCCCGTATCCCCGGTCCAGGGTTCCTCAACCAGATCCAGGCGCCCATGGAAGGCCTGCCAGGGTGACCAGCCTGCAGCTTCAGATGGCGGCCGGGCCATACTGTGGGCGTGGCAGTCCAGGGGCGCGGAGCTGGCATTGAGCCTTGTCCTGGGGGAGGTGCGAGACGCTGGTAAGCCTGCTGCCCGGCTTCCAGCTAAGGCAAAATAGACAGAGAGGAGACTGCGGTCCTGGCAACACACAGAGGTCACCACACGTGGCTGCTTGAGGTACATGCGAGGAAGTCACCACAGAGGGGCCTGCACTTGAAGCCAAAGGCACCTCCCCGACATACCCGAGACAGCACCAGACGCCTTGCTGAGGCTGCAGAGAAGGACGTGTGAGCGAGGCTGGGCGTGCCCAGGTCTCCTCGAATGTCGCAGGTGAAGGAAGGGCTGGATGGAGGAGGGGTGGGCACCGCATGTGGGGCGTCGTCTCTGTGGCCCGGAGGGGAATGGCCACGGCAGGCAGCGCCCAGGTCAGTAAGAGTCCCTCTAACTCTCCTCCCAGCCTAGGTTAGATGGTAGCCCCCCAAAAGATATATTCACATCCCAATCCCTGTAACCCGTGAAGGTCACTTTATTTTGAAAAGAGTGTTTGCAGGTGGAATGAACTTAAGCATTTTGAGGTGAGGTCATCCCGGATCATCTGGGTAGGTCCTAAATCCAGTGACAGAGTTTGTGTAAGAGAAAAGAGACGGCCGGGCGTGGTGGTAGGCACCTGTAATCCCAGCTACTCAGGAAGCTGAGGAGGGAGGATCGATTGAACCCAGGAGGCTGAGGTTGCAGTGAGCCGAGATGGTTTCACGGCACTCCAGCCTGGGTGACAGAGCAAGAATCCATCTCAAAAAAGAGGAAGAAATTAAGAACACCCAGCTGCAGGGAAGGCTGTGGGCAAGTAGAGGTGCATCCTGGAGCCACAAGCCAGGCAAGGCCGAGGGTGGTCAGTAGTGCCAGATGCCGGAGGAGGTGGGCAGGGTCGTCCCGCAGTCCTGGGAGTGACAGGGCCCGGCCAGCACCTTGAGTTTGAGCTTCTGGTCCCCAGAGTCCTGAGCCAGCACCTTCCTGGTGGCTGGGACCACCCTCGGTGTGGTTCTTGCCGTGGTAGCCCTGGGACTCCAACACGGGTGCTCCGAGAGGCCTCCCTGGTGCTCCTGACACCCACCATTGCTTTTTTTTTTTTTTTTAATTGAGCTAGGCACAGTGTAATCCCAGCACTTTGGGAGGCTGCATCATTGCTGTTATGTTTGCTTCTGCTTCTGTTTCTAGAGGCACGGTCTCACTCTGTCACCCAGGCTGGAGTGTAGGGGTGCGATCGTGGGTCACTGCAGCCTTGACCTGTCAGGCTCAAGTGATCCTCCTGTCTCAGCCTCCCAAGTAGCTGGGACCACAGGCACCACCATGCCTGAGGAAAGACAGGGTAATAGCTCTTTGGGAGGCCGAGGCGGGGAGATTGCCTGAGTTCAGGGGTTCGAGACCAGCCTGGACAACAAGGCAAAATCCGTCTCTACTAAAAAAGATATACAAAAATTTAGCCAGGCGTGGCATTGGGTGCCAGCAGTCCCAGCTGCTCAGGAGGCTGAGGCAGGAAAATCTCTTAAACCCGGGAGGTGGAGATTGCAGTGAGCTGAGATGGCACCACTGCATTCTGGCCTGGCAACAGACTAAGATTCCATCTCACAAAAAGAAAAGAAAAAGAGACGCGATAATGCAGTGAGTGCACATTTAACACTTTCAGGAATTTCAGCATTTTGGGAGACCGAGGCAGGCAGATCACCTGAGGTCAGGAGTCTGAGACCATCCTGGCCAACACGGTGAAACCCCGTCTCTATTAAAAATACAAAAATTAGGCCGGGCGCGGTGGCTCACGCCTGTAATCCCAGCACTTTGGGAGGCCGAGGCGGGTGGATCACGAGGTCAACAGATCGAGACCATCCTGGTCAACGTGGTGAAACCCTGCCTCTACTAAAGTTACAGAAAATTAGCTGGGCATGGTGGCGCGTGCCTGTAATCCCAGCTACTCAGGAGGCTGAGGTGGGAGAATTGCCTGAACCCAGGAGGCGGAGGGTGCGGTGAGCTGAGATCGCGCCATTGCACTCCAGCCTGGGTAACAAGGCTGAGAAGCCTCCTCCTCCAGGGTCTGCAAGGCAGCTTTGCTTTCTCCACGCTTTCAAGCTTTTCTCTCTATTTTTAGATGTTAGCAGTTTGACTGAGATGGGCTTGGGAGCGGTTTTCTTGGTATCGATCCTGCTTTGGGCTGGTTCAGCTTTCTGGACCCTGAGTGCACGCTTTCCTCCCAGCACATTTGGGAAATCTGGGGCTGTGCTCTTGAACTGCTTTTCTGTCCTGTTCTTGCTCCTCATGAGGCCTCTGAGGCCCCACGGTATGTGCATTAAACCACTTGAACTTCACAAATGTCTCTGAAACCCTCCTGCCACCCTCCCCTTCGAGGGCTGTCTACTGTCCCTCTTGGCCTGACCACTGGGACTCAAATCCATTGCTCGAGACCAGAGTTCGAGGCCGAGACCCCCAGGGACGGCTGCCCACAGACAGCCCGGCGCCTCCTCCTGACGGCACTCAGGGCCTCCCACCTGCACGCTGCCCTTCCCCCGCTCCCGTCTTCCCCAAACGCTGCTCAACCCCGCTCCCCACCCCTGGCATCCCCCTGATGTTCAGGCCGGGGTCTCCAACCCAGACTCACTGGACCTGGCACCTGTCTCCTGTGACTGACCTCTGACTGAGTTTGGCACTGTGTACCTAGCCGGACGTCCTGGGCTCACAAGGAACACGGAACCTTCCAGAAAGAAGCATCCTACTTGCCAGCATCCCCAGGCCGGGGGACTCCAGAGTCCTCTTTACTAGCCAGCCTTAGCTCACCCAGAGGGATAAGTCAGGCACCAAGGCCAGTGGGGGTGAGGACAGGCAGGACCCTTGGGCCTGCGGGCAGGGGCTGGACCACGAGGTGGCTGGGCTCTCTGCCACTCTGGCCCCTCCTGCAGCCTGTTGGACCCATCGAGAGACCAACACCCCTGCCCCTTCCCCCAAGCCTGCGAAAGCTCAGGAACCCTCCCAGACATCGCCCAGCAGTGCCCCAAGCCTGCGAAACTAAGCACCCTCCCAGGCGTCACCCAGCACTGCCCCAAGCCTGCGAAACTAAGCACCCTCCCAGGCGTCACCCAGCACGCCTGGCCAGGAACAAGAGCTGCTGCTGTTGCTCTGCTGAGCTGCTCCATGCCCCCAGCAGCCCGCTGGAGAGGGGCCCTTTCTGCCGTCCTTATCTCAGTAATAAAGCCACAGAAGAGGCTATAAATCCTGGAAAATTAAAGCTTCAGCATCTCCCGGGCAGAAATCTGCGTCGCCTGCAGCTGCTGTCTGACCATGGGAGGGGCAGGAGCTGGAGGAAGGTCAGGGGAGGCAGGCGGGGACTCCTGGACAGGCCATCCTGTCGTCACCCCCGGGACCTCCACACTTGCCCCCGGGACTGGCCAGGGGATCCCCACCCACATCTGCAAGGCCCGTCCAGCAGGCGTTGCCTGTTCCCAAGCGCCCAGCCTGTGCCTGCGATGGGGGCTCAGGATCCAAATGTGAGGCCGAGGGGCTGCGCCTCCAGCGTAGGCCCAAAGCTCAGCCCACACTGCGACTCTGGCTGCATCAGGCACAGGCCCAGGGGTGCAGGTGCCCCCGAACCCTCGGAGACCCCAGCAGGGGGCAGGTGCTTCCCAGAGAAAGCTCCCCTTGGAGGTCTTCCTTAAAGTGGGCCCTGTGCTCACCACGGCCACTGCTGCCGGACCCTCTGCCTAGCCCACCCATCCCTGCTGCCTTGAGTCCTCACGCTTGGAAAGCATCCCCTGCAGGCCCGATCCCCTGATTCCACCAGCCCACGCCTCTGAGCTGAGACCATGCCTCCCTGGGGTTGGGCGGGGTGGGGGGCAGCCAGCAGGCTGTTGAGATCTGCAGACACCAGTGAGCCTAAAGCCCCAGCGCTGCACCGCTGCACCCACTCCCAGACGACCCCAGCAGCACCTGCCGCCCCGTCCCATCCTCTTCCCCCAGAGCCCCTGCTCTCTGCTGTCGATGGCAGGAGCGGCCTGAGAAATTCATCCTCACTGCAGTGGCAACGGCTGCCGCTGCTTGGTACACAGCCCCTCCCAGGAATATACGGCCCGGAGAAAGGAAAAGATGCGCCTGGTGGGCGCAGTGGCTCACACCTGTAACCCCAGCACTGTGGGAGGCCGAGGCAGGCAGATCCCAAGGTCAAGCGATCGAGACCATCCAGGCCAACATGGTGAAACCCTCTCTCTACTAGAAATACAAAAACTAGCTGGGCATGGTGGCATGCGCCTGTGGTCCCAGCTCCTCTGTAGCAGGAGGATTGCTTGAACCCAGGAGGTGGAGGTTGCAGTGAGCTGAGATCACGACACTGCACTCCAGCCTGGCAACGGAGTGAGACTCTGTCTCAAGAAAAAAAAATTGAAAAGAAGCCTGGGCAACGTAGCGAGACCCTGTCCCTACAAAAATAAAGAACGTTACCAGGTGTGGCAGGCGCCTGTGGTCCCAGCTACTCTGGAGTCTGAGGTAGGAGGATCACTTGAGCCCAGGAGGTCGAGGCTGCAGTGAACCGTGATGGCACCACTGCACTCCAGCCTGGGTGACAGAACAAGACCCTGACTCTAAAAAAAGAAAAAGAAAAAAAGAAGAGGCCACGAGGACAGCAACCCTCCGTACTTAGTACTTAGAATTTAACCTACAGGAATGAAGCATTAAAGGTGGAACGTCGGAGCGAGGGGAGGCTTCCCGGTGCTGGCACAGCGTTTGGGAGTCCTGCCCTCCAGGAGAGAACGAACAGCTGCCAGCCCTCCAGGGGCCGAAGGCTGGTGGCTCCACGGTGTGACTGACTGGCAAGGACTGTTCTGTGTGTCCCACAGGCAGCTCTGCGACCCTGCAGCCCACAGAGGGAGAGGCTGGATACACGAGGGGTCTGTGCACCCCAGGCGGCAGCTGGCTTGCTAAGCGAGGGCACTGCCAGCTCCTAAACAGACACTCACCCGCCAGCCTGCCACTGCCGCTGCTGGAACACGCATCGTGGGAAAAAGATGCGCTTTTCTTTTACCGCCGCCCCTGACAATAATTAGAAGCTGATTTAGGGCTGGATCCAGCAGCTCATGCCCATAATCCCAGCACTCCGGGAGGCTGAGGCAGGAGAATCGCCTGCGTCCAGGAGGTGGAGGCTGCGTGAGCTGTGGTCACACCACTGCACTCCAGCCTGGGCGGCAGAGCGAGACCCTGTCTCCAAAAATAAAAAGTAGGCTGGGGGAGGTGGCTCGCGCCTGTAATCCCAGCTCTTTGGGAGGCTGAGCGGGCAGATCACCTGTGGTCAGGAGTTTGAGGTCAGCCTGGCCAACATGGAGAAACCCCATTTCTACTAAAAATTTTTTTTAAAATTAGCTGGGTGTGCGGTGGGCACCTGTAATCCCAGCTGCTGGGGAGGCTGAGGTAGGAGAATTGCTTGAATCTGGAAGGCAGAGTCTGCAGTGAGCCGAGATCGCACCACTGCACTCCAGCCTGGGTGGTAGAGCAAGACTTTGTCTCAAAATAAATACATACATAAATTTAAAAAGCTGATTCACTAGCACAAGATGCAAAGGACAAAAGCCACTGCCCGCCCCTTGCTGTCTGAAGCCCAGAGGGAATGGGGGAAATGAGCAGGGTGCTTGATTCGGCCACGCAGCAGGGAGGGGTAAAGGTGCGCGTCACCCCGGCTGGAGCTGAGCACGCATGTCAAAGCTCACCACGCTGCACGCGCTTCACACCTGGGAGCCTTACTGTGTCTCAACACAGCACCGTTCCAAAGACGCACTGGAACGGACACACTCCGTGCAGCGCACCTGCCGGGTGGACTAGTACTCAGCAGGTGCGCTTCACCCTCTCAGGTGAAGAGGACGCTTCACCCACACTCCCAGGGTGAACCTCGAAGCGTCACGCCTGGGGAAGGAAGCCAGCCGGTAGACAGGATCCTTGCACACAGCAGGAGGCCCCCGTTTCCCTGGGTAGAGCAAGGCCGGTTTGGGGGCTTGCAGGCAGCTGCCAGGATCCAGATGAGGGGAACCACCAGGGTCACTTGGGCTCAGAGGCTCCCTCCTGGGATGGCCGGGACCTCGTCCTACATGGGTAATGGGGGCCAAGGCAGTCAGAGTGTGGCCCAGGACCCAGCTGGGCCCGGGGTAGAGGAAGGGCGACCCACCCAGAGGAGACCCTGTGCCCTGGAGCCCACTGAGTGAAGCCACGCAGCTCGACTGGCTTGCACCTGCCCTCGGTCCACACGCTCATCCTGCACTGCCTCCAGCACACACTGGCCTCCAGATGGAGCCGTGGAGGGGAGAGGAGAGACTCGCACCCATGGCCCCAGCTGGCCATGACACCCTGCTGAGTCCCACTCTGAGGCCACCACTTGCACCCCACATGTTCTCCAAGGCCCCTGGAGATCTCTAAGGGTGGGGAACCCCCAGCCTCCCCAGAGACAACAAGAGGCTGGGACCTCAGAGTCTCCACCAGGGCCAGAGCCACGGCCCCCACTTCTGGGCCGGAATGGAAGGAATGGGCCTTCTTTTCAAAGCTCCAGCGTGACCTGTTGTCACCTACATGCCTGAGGTGCTGCCCGTGGCCAGCTCTGGCCCAGGTGGCCTGGCTGTCCCTGTGTGTCCTAGTTGGGGGTAGGGGGTGTGGTGCAAAGAAAAAGCATCTGTCCTGCCAGGTTCCTGCCATCTGGCGCCACCTCCCGGGGAAGGCAGGTGCTGGTCTGGGGCGCCGGCCGTGTGGGGGTGCTCGGGCTCGGGCAGGTGGCCGGGCATAGATGGCCAGAGTGCCGTCTGGAGCTCAGGGTCGGCCACGGCTCTGGCGGGCCGCACACCTGGACTCAAGGCAGTGCCCGACTGTCGGGGGCGGCCCTCCCTCCCCATGGTCGGCTGCCTGCGATGAGGCCGGGCTGGTGAGCACAGGAGCCGCTGTGGAGTCAGCAGAGCGTTACACAAGGCAGGATGATTTGCTGTCAATTCTACAAAGGCTGTCAGCGCTGTGGAGCCTCCGTCCCAGAGCCCTGAGGCCTCGGCAGGCAGCCTGGGGCACAGGCACCCCACACCCCCATGGCCATCCCCGGGGCAGCGGCGCTGCCTCTCTGGACGCTGACCTTTGTCACAGCCAGGAGGGGCCTCCCTCCGGAGGGGCTGTTCAAACATTGGCAGTTGACGACTTAGCTCAGTTAACCGGAAAGATAAGTAGCCGACCAATGAGTACAAAAGGAGCTGGAGTCAGAGCGCCTGGCTCAGCCGGGGCCCAGCCACCCTGCACAGCCACCACGTGCGGTGCGGCCCGGCCCGCCACCTGCCGCCTGGGGCTCCTAGCAGCGGGCTCCTGTCCAGTTCTCCCAGGTGACCGGCTGTGGAGGGGCCGCCTCCTCTGCCCCACCCCTGGCCCCTCTCACAGGCACCGCCCCGGGTCTGGCTCAGCTGGTCCTCAGATGTCCCTGGGCGACCTGGCCCCTTCTCCAAGTGGCCCCCGAGTGCAACTCCCTCCAACACACACTCCCCCAGCCCACACATGGTCATCTGCGCATCCGAGGGTCTCGCCTGGCTGGGCTGAGAGTGGAGCACCTGCGGGTGGGAGGGGGAAGGACCTGGGGCTGCAGCATATCCATGTTCTCAGGGCTCCTCTCATGCGGGTCTCCTCGGGCTTCTGGGGCTGGGGGAGAGCAAGGTGGGGGTGTTGAGGGGGGTCCGGTGGCCAGACCAGCAATCTGGGGAACCTGCTGCATTGGTCTCTTGAGGACTCCCTGAGAAAGGACTCCAGGAGTCTGCACCAGCTCAGCCCTTCCTACAAGCACAGGGGCTGTTCCAGAGCTGGGGGCTGGTGAGGGACCTGGGGAGGGGAGAGGGGCACCGAGGTCAGCTTTGTACCTTCCACGGCCCCTCCCACTCTGGAGGCGCCGGCCTGGGCTCACCCATCCCGTCACGTCCCCTCCCAGGTCAGCCCTCATCCTCCCCACTCCACAGGGTGCAGCTCAGGGGTGTCGGGTGCCGCCAGGCATGTGCCCCATGCCCACCCCTGCACACCCCGGACTCAGCTCCCTGCCCCCGATGCCCTCGGAGGAGCCTTCCCTGATGCATTTGAGGCCAGGAGAGTGTACCAGATGTGTCCAACCTGGCCTCAAGCTCCTGGCGGCCCCACCCCTAGGGCCTTGGAGGTCCTGTGGACCCTGAGGGACAGGCTGCAGGCTCTGCTCCCCCAGCACAGCTCCATCCTGGGTTCTGTCCCCTCCCACAAGGCCACACCCCCTGGCTCCACCCCAACAGGGAGCTGTTTAAAATGCCCCCCACCTTGTGAGCCTTTACCAAGTGCGGGCTCCCATCCTTGGTGACGGCTTTCACAGCCTGAGACCGGGCTCACACACAGACCGCTCATCCAGTTACGGGGACCGTCAGGTTTTCAGTGCACGCAGTGGTGAAACCATCTCTGCGGGTCTCAGTCTGTCGCCCAGGCTGGAGTGCGGTGGCTCAATCTTGGCTACTGCAGCCTCCACCGCTCAGAGTCAAGCCATCCTCCGGCGCGATCTCGGCTCACCGCAACCTCCGCCTCCTGGGTTCATTCAGGCAATTCTCCCGCCTCAGCCTCCCGAGTAGCTGGGATTACAGGCACGCGCCACCGGGCCCAGCTAATTTTTTTTATCTTTAGTAGAGATGGGGTTTCACTATGTTGACCAGGATGGTCTCGATCTGTTGACCTCGTGATCCACCCGCCTCGGCCTCCCAAAGTGCTGGGATTACAGGCTTGAGCCACCGCGCCC
>CM052660.1:110310813-110332755 GCA_028533165.1 Leontopithecus rosalia | reverse complement strand
CCCCCCCCCTGCCCACCCACACACACAGCACTTAGCTCAGAAATGGTTTCACCACCACACCTGGCTAATTTTTGTATTTCAGTAGAGACAGGGTTTCACCATGTTGGCCAGGCTGGTCTTGAACTCCTGACCTCAGGTGATCCGCCCGCCTGGGCCTCCCAAAGTGCTGGGATTACAGGTGTGAGCCCCCATGCCCGGCTGCCTCACCTTTTAATGAGCAAAGTGTTGAGAAAAAGATCAGAGGTTCTGAGTGCCTCTGGCCAGGACCCCGATTCAGCCTTTGTGTCTCCCCACCTGCTGGAGCTTCCCTCCAGGGATGTGTGCAAAGCCCTGGGCTTTCTGAGGTCCCTGCCTCTGTGGCTGGGGACTTAATTGCTCTTTAAAGACCTGGCTTTCCGGCTGGGCCCTCCATCGCTGAGCAGCTGCATTAAAATAGAGTAAATGTTTTCCTTTTCTTCAAAAGTTCGCACATACAGGAGGAGGTGCTGCTGAATGGGCCTGTATCCCAGCTGGGCCCCCACGCTCCTGCCTTCCAGTTCGATGGCCCACCCCAGGTGCTGTGTGTCCCTCTGGGCCCCAGCTGGGCAAGGTCTGGTCTTCTCCCTGCATGGCGTGGCCAACCCATCGGAGGTCCTGCTTCGCAGCTCACCCGCAGGTGGGGAAGCCACAGCTTCTCCAGTTGTGGGGTCTTCCCGGCCCTCTGCCCACCCCAAGGGCCCTGGAGCCGGGCCTCTTTGTCTAGAGGGAGGAGGAGTCTCTCCCAGTGTGAGGAGCCCCTTATTGGTGGGCCTGCTGGGGCACAGATCTGGGAGCTCAAGGTTCCCAGGGCACAAAGGGGTGGTCCCAGAAGCTAAAACACCCTTCTAGCCTGGAGGGGTGCCGGGGGCCTGGGCACCTGCCCCCATCAGCTGGCACCTCGAGGTGCGGCGACCCTTCCCTGGGACATGGGCTTCGCCCTCCCCAGTGTTGGGAGGGGCCACCCCTTCCCGATCAAGCCACTTGTTCGGGGGTCCCAGGGGAAGGCCCCTCCACACGCCTGACTGAAGGAGCAGCTGCTGGCAGGGCGAGGAGCCTGCACTTCTCCTGGGGGATCCTCGGTGCGTCTAGTGTGGCAGCGGGGGTGGGGGTGCAGGAGGACCAGCCCGCCGTCCCCAGAGTCCCCCAGAGCCCGACGCGGGAGGGGGCTGGGCATGGGGACAAGTTCGCGGAACCTGCCCGTGCGCGCGTGTGCGTGTCGGGGAGAGACGCGAATGCAGGAACGCCCAGAATCCCACCCGCGGGCTCCCAGCGCAAAGGACACCCACCCGCCCCCTCGTCCCTCACACACGCGCGCGGGCGCACACAGGACACACGCGCGGGGGGAGGGGCGCGCACCCTCTCGGTCACGGCCGCGGCTCCCCTTCCACGCCCGCCCGGTCCCCGCCCCTCCGCCGACCCCGGCCCGCATCGCAGTGGGGGCGATGGCAGCAGCGCGCGCGGAGGTGGGGAGGGGGAGGGGAGGGGAGGGGGAGGGGAGGGGGAGGGGAGGGGCGCGGCATCCGCGGCTCGGCCGCCCCCGCAGTTGGGGGCGGGGAAGGACGTAGGTGCTCCCTCTCCCACCCCGCCGGAGCCTCCCGCGAGCGCCCCCTGGTGCTCCCAGCGCCCGGCACGGAGCTGCTGGAAGCACGGAGAGCCGGGAGCGCGGACTGCAGGGAGCGCAGTTGGGGGGAGTGGAGGGGGCGCGGGCGGGGTCCAATTCCCGGACCCTGGGTGGGGGCGGGACGCCGGGCTGCGACGGGGAGGGGCAGCTCGGGCGCGCGCCTCTCGGGCCGGGGGCGGATCCTCCCCAGCACCCCCCCCTTTCTCCGCCCCGCGCCGGCCCCGCCCCTCTCCCGGCAGCTCTGGCCCCGCCCCGGCCGCGCCGGCCCCGCCCCTCTCCCGGCAGCTCTGGCCCCGCCCCCGCCGCCCGGCCCCGCCCCGGCCCGGCCCGGCCCCGCCCCCCGCCGCTCAGCCCGAAGTTTCCTGCGCTGCGCGCGGACCGGCTCGAGGCTCGCTCGCTGCCTCGCCGGCCCCGGCCCCGCGCCCCGTGCCCCCGGCCCCAGCCTCGCCCGTCCGCCCGGCGGCCTTCGCGCCGCGCCGGGGTCGCGGCCGTCACCTCCCCCGGGCGAGCCGCAGCCGGAGTCCAGCCTCGGGCAGGAGCCGGGGGCCGGGCGGGCCGGGGGCGCGGGGCCGGGGCCGGGGCCGGGCGCCGAGCGGGGTCCACGGTGACCGGGCGATGCCCGCGGGGACGCCGCCGGCCAGCGGAGCGAGGTGAGACGCGGCGAGGACGCGCGCCCCACTGCGCGCCCGGGACCGTCTTCAACTCGCGCGGAGCCGGCCAGGGAGCCCCGGAGCGCCCGCCCGGCTTCCCCTCGGGGTGGGGTGGGGGTGGGGCCGCGCAGCCCTCGGCGGAGGGAGGGAGGGAGGGGGCGGGCGGGGGCGGGGGGCGCGTTTGTCTCTAATAAGAAAAGACAAAGACATCTCGGCGGCCGCGGCTGTTCCCACAGCTCCGCGCGGGCAGAGGCAGGGCGGGGGCGTCGCCACGGCCCCGGGTCACCCCCTGTCCTCCGCAGGTGCTGCCGGCCGCCACCATGATCGAGGGCGCAGGGGCAGCCGACGAGGTCCGGGTGCCCCTGGGCGCGCCGCCCCCTGGCCCTGCGGCGGCGGCGGCGGGGGCGTCCCCGGCGAGCCCCGGGGCGCCGGGACGCGAGGCGGAGCGGGGGTCCGAGCCCGGCGCGTCGCCCCCCGAGAGCCCGGCGGCCGAGCGCGGCGCGGAGCTGGGCGCCGACGAGGAGCAGCGCGTCCCGTACCCGGCCCTGGCGGCCACGGTCTTCTTCTGCCTCGGGCAGACCACGCGGCCGCGCAGCTGGTGCCTCCGGCTGGTCTGCGACCCATATCCTTCCCGGCCGGCGTGGGGTGGGGGCGGGCGCGGGGTCCGGGGCGCGGGACTCCCTCGGCGTGCGCCCCCGCGTGCACGCTCTTGTTCGTGGGACCTGGTGTGGTCTGGGCGCGCGGGGGTGTAGGGCAGGGGCTCGAGGACGGCGCTCTTCAGAGCCCGGTGGCCGTGGGGCGGGCCTGGGGGTGCCACGGGGCTTCCTGTCCCAGAGCTGGCCCTGGACGGAGAAGGTGGAAGCGAAGCCTGGAGCCTCCGAGGGCTTGGAGGGGAGAGGAGTCAGGGAGGGAGGGAGGGAGGGAAGAAGGGAAGGTCGTAACTCCTCCAGTCCCCAGGGGTGTTGTCCCGGATGGGAATTTCCCCTTGCCCACCCACCCCTTGTTTTCTAAAGGTCCGGCCCAAGGCAGGCCCCTCTCAGGGGAGGAGAGGCCAGAGGTGCTGGAGTCAGGGGTACAAACTTTTCAGCCGATGCCTGGTGGTTCTGCGTGCGTGGGGAGACCCGTGGGGCCTGTGAGCGCTGCCAGGGCCTTTTCCATGGAGAGAGGCGGTGACGTTGGTTGTGAACTCGCTTTTTCAGGCTGAACTCAGTGCCGCGGCTGATTTAAGTCATGCGCAGCTTGGGGGTGGGGGGCAGGGAAGCAGCTGGCACTGCCCCGGGGAGTCCCTTCTCCCCAGCCCCTTCCCTGGCTGGGGAGGAAGGGGCAGCCCTTCTACTCCTGGTGAGTGGCACAGATTTTCAGAGAAGGTTCCAGAACAGAGTTGGGTGTGGGGGCCAGGGGCATTTCTGGGATGCACAGGGAGGTCTGGACCACCCTCCCCCCAGCAGGTAGCCTTTGGGGTAGGTCTCTGCCCACCCTGAGAAGGGCCTTGCTCCATGCCTGTGTCCAGGCCAGGTCTCCCCACCGACCCTTCTGAGCTGGCTTCTGGGTGGCCAGGCGGTGGCTGCCGCTTCGGACCTGGGGATGGTTGGTGGGCTGCCCGGGACAGGGTGGACACCATGCCCAGACATCCCCCGTCGGAGGTGGGAGACAGGCTGGGAGCAGGAGCGGCGTGTGTACACTTTCCTATCTTGTGTGTTTAACTGTACAAATATTAAACACAAAAGAGGAATCTGTACCAAAAAAGTCATAAAGCCGGTGTTTCTCCTCCCCAAATCCAAACATCCAGTGAGTCAGACTCATCTCTGCTCAGAGGAAGAGGAGACTGTGGGGTCCTGGGGGCAGCGGACCTGGCCAGAGGGCTGCCTTGGAGCCCTCACCCGCTGCTGAGGCAGCCTTGGCGCCTCTGTAGCCCTGGGGTGGTGTCTGCGGGTAGGTGGGCGTCCCTGGGGGCGGCGGGCTGAGGGCTTGGTCCTTGGCTAAGGAGCCCGCCCGGCCTTGAGGGGCAGTTGTAGGTTTGTCTGGTCTCCATAGCCAAGGCAGGAGATGGTCATGCCCCTTTGTTCTGGTGGAGAGTGACTGGGTGTGGGGGTCAGTGGGCGGTGCTGGCAGGCCCTGGGGAAGGGGCTGGGGGGGCTGGAGGGGTTGGGACAGGAGGCTGGCCCCAAGCCGAGGCCTGCGTTCCTTGTTTCCAAACGTGTGTGGGCCAGAGATGAGAGAGCCGATCAGGGCCTGGACTCTGTCTTCACAGCCCTGGGTCTCGCTGCCCTGTCCGCAAGCAGGAACTGGACTCTCCCGCCCCTCGTCTGGCTGCTCTGTCCCCTGCAGCTAAGAGAGTTTTGGAGCCTAGCCCTGGGCTGGCTCTGGGTGCTCTGGGCTGGCGGCGTCCCTCAGGGTTTCCAGGGAGGTGGTTTGTGTTGCTGTGTGCAGGGCGGGTGTTGGCTGGGTGGTCTCACGGAGGTGGGATGAACCCTCTGGCAGGAGAGGAGGGTTGGGGCCAGCAGCGTGACATGACCCAGGCCCTGACCTGGGCGTCCTGAGGCTCTGTCCTCGTGGGCTTCGGGGCCTGATGGGCAAGCTCTGGTAGTTGGAGAGGGACGTGGTGCTGTCCTGATCTCGGGGGCTGGTTGGTGCTCTCAGCCTGGGAAGAGTAGACAGTGGCCCATTCCTGCCAGTGGAAGCAACCCTGGCGTCCCTGGGGCTCCTGGGCTGGGAGAGGGTGGGTGGTCAGCCTCCTGCTCCTTCGCTTGGAGACTGGGTCTGTCTGCAGCACGGCCAGACCCTCACCCTCCTCACCGCCAGCACCTCTGGCACGCTTTGACTCTCCCAGCCCCAAACCCCGATGCTCTCCACTCTGGAGATGTTGGAACGTCGGAAGCGAAACTCAGACCCCAGGATCGATTCACTCTTGGCCCCGTGGAAACACCCCTCTGCCGGGTGGAGTGGGCTTGTGGAGGCCCCCGGCCGAGTGGGGGTGGGTGTGACCTCCAGCAGATGCCCGGCCTCAGAACCTAAAATAAGCTGGCAGGCCTGGACAGGTGGGGGACTGGCTGGCTCGGGGAAACCCGTGTGGGCCACGGCCGAGGCTTTCCAGAGCCCTTCAGCTTTCTGGGAGTTGGGAGGGGTGGCTCTGCGGGAGGCGGCGGGGTGGTGGGTAGTCGGTGTGGCCGGGGCTTTGCCTGGGACCCTGGGTGTCCTGAGGCAAGAGGGTCCTTCCAGGGCCTCAGCCTCCCCACCGCAAGGCCCCAAATCCCTCCTGAAAGAGTGAACTTGAGAGGGAGGGATCATCGGATTTGCTCGGGGAACCCACACTCCGTAAAGTGACTCCATGCTCCCCAGGGGTTGGCAGAGTCCCAGCCGCTGTCCGCAGGCCCAGCCGGAGTCGGGTTCAGATAGCACGGGAAGCTGGGGGTGGGCCCGCGTCTACCCTTGAACCTTTCCGGAACCCCCAGGTAGACGCCCGCACCGGGGAACACGTGCGTGCCGGGTGACTTCATCCCAGGCAGAGGAGCCTCCAAGGACGGCCCTTATCTTTATTGATTTGCTTCTGAAAAATATAATTGTCTTAGAACTTTCGGGGCGAGTGCTGTGTCTCCTACACAGGTTTATTTATAGCGGGAGGTGGGTGGGATCTGTGTGTTGTAGCCTGGCTGGGTTATGTGCTGCCCGGGATCCCGGGGTTCCTGACTCCGCTTCGCCTGCAACACAGCTGCCTCCACCCCAGCACACGGGCGGGGCTGGGGGGCCCCAGGGAGTGCTTGGAGGAAGGGGGACCCGGCCTCAGTCCCTGCGGGAACAAGGGAGACGGGCTGCAGGTGTGTAGGGACCAGAGGGTGACCGAGGGGGCGCTTGGGGGCTTGGGGATGGCAGGACACTCTTGGAGGCATCCCCCAAGGCCCAGGCTCCAAGCGCCCCGTGTCCGGGAGCTCTGAGGGGGGAACGATGTGTCAAGGTCATGCGGATGCTGAAGGGCAGAGCTGGGCCAGCCTGTCCTGGCTCTGACGGCCATGCGTTTGGCACAGCCCTGCCTAGGTTAGGGACGAGCCTGAGACAGTCCTTCACGGCGTCTGTCAACACTCGGCCGTCACGCTGCTCCAGGACTGTGAGAGGGCACCTGTCCCGCCTGCTCCTGCCTCCCCGGGCCCCACATACCCCCAGGTCCCGCGTGGGCAGGATGGGCCGCTCCTCTCCTGCTGACGGAGCCTCGAGGACCCCCTTGAACACTGTCTCAGCAGCATCAGGACATGCGAACCGGTCTCAGAGGAGCTGCCTCGGTCGGAAGTCAGGTGCCCAGGACGCCTGGAGCTGTCCCATGACCCCTGGGCCTGAGCTCCAAGCTGTGGTCACTCAGGAGGGTGGGGCCGGGCGCAGGCTCGGTCACAGACCGGAAGTCCCTTCGGCCTGGCTGGACCAGGATGTGAACAAGGCAGTTGCTCCCCGACCGTCGGCCTGGCGTCTCAGCCGTGCTGGGGAGCCATGTGCGCCAGGGACTCGGGCTGCCTGTCCCTGCTGGGGCCCGCCCAGCCTCCCCTTGGCTCTCCCCTTGGCCCCGGTGCTCGTGCCCTAGCTCTGACAGGAAGGAGAGTCACAGGGACGGGTCCACTAGTCTCTGAAGCCACCAGCTGGCCTCGTGGTGTTCCTGGGGCAGATGTGAGTTCCCGCCGAGCCCCACGTCCTGCCCGGGTGGGGCTGGATGTGTCTCTGCCTCCTGGGCTAGTGTAGGGTCGGGGAGGCAGCCTCCCCACCCCCACAGCTGATCCTGCCAGGAAGGAAAGACACAGATGGGGCCGAGATGGAGCGTTGCAGGGGGAGGGGGGAGGGGCATTCCCACCCAGAGTCGGGGGAGCCTTGGGGGCAGCATATTCTTCCTGGTCGGTAGGGAGAGGCCCCCGGGGATGACGGCAGGGCAGGGGTCTGCCAAGCGCCTGTTGAAGCCCGTCCCCGCGTGACGTCATCCCGTCCCTGCCAGGAAGTGGGCGTGACGCCAGCAGGCCGAGCTTACCCTCGGTGCCGGGCTGCCCCGATGGACTCAGGCTCAGTCCCCACTGGGGAGGAGGGAGGAGATGGCGCCCACAGCAGGCTGGGCCCTGGCGGGGACCGTGGGCCTCCCAGACCTGCTTCTGCGGCCGGGGCTGGCCGGGGCTGGCCGGGTGCAACCTGGTGCTGCTGGGAACTATCTTGGCGAGAGCTCTGGTTTCTGGCTGAGGGAGGCCCGGGACGGATGGCAGCACCCCTGCCCTGAACCCCCGGCCCCACAGGCCCCCGCTCAGCCAGTACCACCGGCACCGTAAAGGGGCTCGGGTTCACTGTCCCTCGGCTCCCAGACCCTTCATTGCTTGGGTCGTCCTTGGCATTGACGGACCTCGGGGCCCGTGTTTACCCACCTGGGCACTTCAGGGTGGAGGGAGTCCCTGAGCACGGCCTTCAGCCCCTGGTGGGGGGACTTGGGGAACAGTGCGGAGTGGGGAGGGGCCTCTGAATGCCTGGCCTTGGCAAATGTTTCATGGCCAGGCCCCCGCCCCAGGCTGACCTGATCCCTGTGACTGAGGCAGGTGGGGGCCCTCGGACAGTGGGGTGGGCACTGGAGCCTGTGTGGGAGGAGGCATTTGGACTGAGACCTGGTTGGGGCATGTCGAGGGGGAGAGTGTCCAGGCAGTGGGACAGTGAAGTGGGGGTGCCCGTATAGCCGACAGGAAGGAGGGCGAGGGGCAGGGTGGGCCGTGGGGAGGAGGCCTGGGCGTGTGGCAGGTGGGCGAGGGGCAGGGTGGGCCGTGGGGAGGAGGCCTGGGTGTGTGGTAGGTGGGTGAGGGGCAGGGTGGGCCGTGGGGAGGAGGCCTGGGCGTGTGGCAGCTGGCACACCGGCATAGTGGCCCTGGCCCCGAGCTTGCTCTTGGGATCTTGTGGGGCTGTGAGGAGGCAGAGTGAGGGTGGGCTCCAGTGGGTCGTGGGCCAGCCTGGGGGCTCAGGGCTCTGCTCTGTTTCTAGCTGGGGTTGCCACTGCTCCTTAGGGAGGGGAGCAGGCCTGGGGGCCAGGCTCAGCGGGAAGTTGAGGAGAGAGACGGGGCTGGAAGGCTGGTGAGGGCAGCAGAGGGCCAGGGGCTGGGAGAGGGGAGCGCTGGTACCCCGCAGGTCCAGAGGACGTGGTTGCTGCCAGTGCTGAGAGGAGGCTCCTGGCATCACCCCATTCCAAGCTTCCAAACTGCATTCCAGTCGGGGCCGGCTGTGGGCGCCATTCCCGGCCCGGTGGAGTGCTCAGAGGTGGTCCTGTGTCCTCCCCTCGCCTCCCTTGAGGGCTGAGAGCCAAGGGTAACACAGGCCCACCAGGCCCAGCTCCTAGAGCTGCAGAAGAGACGTCCAGGTCCAGGGTCAGGACGGGAGGAACGCGGGGAGGGGCGGCCTGTCACACTCCAGGGGTGGATGCACAGCAGCTCTGCTGGCTGAGTCCGAGCCGGCCTAGCAGTCAAGGTCAGGCGAGGAACGCCATACCTTTGTTTATGCAGATGTCCGCCGGGCCGTCGGTCCAGCCGCCTGTGCCGAGCCCGCTGTGGGAAGGGGGGACTGCCACCGCTTCCTGCCCCAAGAGGGCATTCACCTCCCTGGCACAGAAGAGGAGTTTCTCCTCTCTTTGGCGGTCAACATTGGCGTAACTTGGACCAACTCTAAGTCTCGCAGGCCTAGGTTGAATTTTCAAGCTGCAGATTAAAGACCAGCCGAGGAGCCTGGGCAACAACCCGGGGTGAAGTTAGCCGGTGGCGCCCTGAGCGGTGATGGACAGCCTGATCCTTCGTCAGAGATGGTGGGGGCGGGGCTCAGGGAAGGAGCCTGCTGGCTCTGGGCCCCTGCCTGGCTCAGGAGAGCTGGCAGCAGGTCCGGCCACCGTCCCCAGAGCGCTGTGCCCGCCGAGGATGACAGATGGGGACCGAGTAGCAGCTTGCCGTGGTGCAGGGGGTGTGCCGCCGCCACGTGGCCACTGGTGTCCCTGGCCTCCACGTACACTCCTCGACGGGCGGGGGTGGACCCGGGCAGACGGGAAGAAGTGGCCGTTGGCAGCAGGGCGGTGAGAGCCCCAGGGTTTGATTAGCAGGGACGGTTGATGAATGGGCTAAACTAGGTCTCCTTTGTGCTTGCCGGGAGCGGGAGCCGTGGGCAGAGAGAGCCTTGGGTGGGTGTGGCCGCCGCCTGCGTTGGGAGGCCCAGCACAGCATCAACCCAGGACGCCAGAGCACCCTCTCCTCGGGTGGGTGGCCGACGGGGACCAAGGTGTCCTCCCAGTGCTGCCCACCCACCCTCGGTGTAGCCCTGGGTCCTTTGCCCAAGTTGGGAGCAGGGCTGGCAGGGGGAGGACCTGGAAGTCCCACGATCTCTCTGGAAAAGGCTCCTCTGGCCCCCGACGGGTGTAGACCACCTGAGGCAGGGGCACCCCCAGCCCGGCTTTGACGCCTGCAGACCTGTCTCCTGGCCTCAGCCTTGGCCGGCCCCGCAGGACTCGTCTGACCTTGGGCGCCTCTGCCACTGGTGACTGATGGTAGTGGAGCTCTTTCCTTGCGGATGGACTGTTCGGTGACACGGGGTGTTGGCGTTAATAACAGCCGTCACCGAGCAGGTGGCAGAGGTGGGGGCGAGGCCAGGGGTCTGGGGGCAGAGCTGTCTTGGGTGGCAGGCGAAGTGTCAGGAGGTGGGCGAGCCCCCGAAGCCTGGTCAGCAGACCACACCCGAGGCCCTCGGTGGGGGCTCCCGGTCACTGACTGTCCCACCTGGGCTCTGCCTGTCCCTGAGGTCAGGCTCCAGGTGGGGTTGGGGCACGGGAGGGCTTGGAGCCCCCCTTGGGGAGCCCTCACCTCTGTTGGCCTGGAACCACCCTGCGCTCTCATCCCTTCTCCCCTCCCCAGCTGTCTGCACCTGGGTGAGCCCCATGGTGGGAGGTGGTCATCTGGAGGCCCCTCTCTGTCTTGAGGACTGAGATGGGGACATCCTGAGGTCTTTTTTGGGGAAGGCAGGCTTTAGTAGCCCCAGATGTTACTCAGCCTCACCTGGGTGGAGCCCCCTGGGGTCTCCTTGGCCACAGGACCAGGGCCCTCGACGCCTGCCTGCATGGGCAGTGCCTCCACGTGTGCCTCAGTTTCCCTGTCACAACACGTTGGTCTGTCATCTTGGTCACTGATGGAGCGAGGCAAGGGGCTGGATGCAGTCCCGGGAGGGAGGCTGTCAGCCCCGTCCGTCGTAGCGTGGCCAGTGCGGCGACTGCTGGGGCACAGACCTATCCCCACCCAGCCCTGTCCCCAGCTCTGAGCAGCACCCGGGCCTGTCCCCTGGCCGCGGCTTGCTGGTGGGGTGTGCCTGGCCAGACGCATTAATGGCGGTGCTGGTGAGGCTCGGGGCAGATCTTTCTAGAATGCAGCAGGGTCCTTGCGGTGGGCCAGGCTGTGTCCTGTGGAGTCCCAAGTGGCCTGGCAGAGGTGACAGCGAGGCCCCCGTGTCAGGGTGACATCGTCTCTGGGGCGCTGCTTTCCTCGTCTGTGAAGTGGGCTTGCTACGCTCGTGGCCTCCAGGTGTATGGCAGGGACTCCTCATCCCCACCCAGCCCCCGGGCTGGTGCAGGACATGGGATCCCGCCAGCCCTGAGACCCCTGCCCTGGGCCTCCAGCCTCCAGAGCCCCATGGGGCCATTGCTGTACCGCTGCCTCCCCACCCCAGCCAGGATGTCCCCACCCACCCTCACAGCTGCGAACAGGGGTGCAGGTGCCCGGGAAGGCCCCCAGTACCTGCTTGTCCCCTTCCTGCTGCACCTTGGGCCCCCCGGAGGGAGAGAAATGACCTGTGAGCAGGAGGAGGTCCACACAGTGTGGGGAGTCAGCCTCTTTCAGGATGAGTCTCGGTTGGCTGCCCGCTGAGTCAGGCACCTCTACTGAGGAGTGGCCCCGGGGAGAGAGGACACTGGGGCGTGAAATCGGTTATTGTGAGCCCTTGTCCTCGCGGTGGGCGGTGCTGCTGTTGTCTCTCTGTGCCCTGGTTAGGGTCACCTCCCACAGCCGGCTCCTGCGGGCACCTAGTGTACTAGGGGGAGCTGAGCATCTTAGGACCCTGTGAAGGGGTCTGGGGCTGTACTTGGCTCTGGTGGGCAGGGGTGGGGGGCCACAGATGGATGAGACCTGGGCCCTGCTGTGATACAGAGGCCCGGCCCCACTGATGCCGGGAGGGCAGTGTCCAAGCCGGGGGACCGTCGCCAGGGCTGTGTCGTGAAGGCCGAGGGGGTGTGAGCGGAGGTGGGATGGCCCCGGGCTGCTAGCTGTTGCCAGGCGGGCCAGCAGTGGTCATCGGCCCATGGCCCCCGGAGCCCCTGTTCTCACTGCCACTCTCTGGGTACCTGGCCCTGCAGCTACCCAGAGCTCCCCATGGCTGTAGCTCCAGAGGCTGTGGGGGTGCTGTGGCCGCTGCTCCTGCCTGCCCAGGACTTGGGCTCGGCCGACCCTGTGTTTCCTGTGTAGCCTTTGCTGGTTACCTAGGCTCTCTGTTCTGTGTCCCGGGCAGGTGAGGGGCCCAAGGTGCAGAGAGGAATAGGTATGGGTCAGTCTGTCCTGGGGACCGACCCTGGGTCCAGAGAGGCCACAGCCTCCTCCACCAGCTTTGCCATGGACCTCGAGGCTCAAGACTGGGCCCTGGTGTAGGGCGGTGGGGGTGGCCTCGGCTCCACAGGGCCCGGTGGGTGTCAGGGGCCTCCAGTGGGGCCCAGGTGGGGCGGGGCCTGGGAGGCAGGCGCTGGGCATGGTGCAGAGCTCCCCGTCTCCCCAAGGTGCCTCGTGCTCTCAGAAGGGGGTGCTGGTGTGGCCTGGGAGTGTCCAGTGAGCAGCCGTCCTGTGCCAGGCAACTTCTGAGCCCCAGCCATACACAGCCCGGCCCGACACAGAGGGGAAACCCTCTTCCAGATGCCCAGGCAGCAGCCACAGCCTGCCACGAAGGTGTGGAGGGCGAGGGTCTCTCGGGACCACTCAGGTGCTGTGTCATGAGCCAGCCTGTATTAGCGCCTCAGTAAAATGCTCGGGAACTTGTCCCCGGCTGCTGGGGGAAGCTGGCGGCTGTCTCTGAGGATGGCTCCGAGTACTGCCTTGGCTGGTAGCCGGGACCACACTCGGCCAAGCCCACTGGGCCCCGGGCTGCAGTGCCAGTGCTGACCACACCCTCGGGGCTTCCGGCAGGTGCTGGGGTGGGAGGCCCCGGAGGCTGCCTCCTCTCCCTGGGAAGTCTGGTCGTCTCGAGGAGGGGCTGGGCGGTGTGGCTGCCACCTTCAGTGCCTGTCTGGGGACTGTCCCGCCTGTGGCTCAGCGGCTCAGCTTCCTGTCGGTTAGTGAGGAGGGGAGAGGCCGTGTCTGGCTCAGCTGCCCTGTTACAGCCGAGGAGCAGCCCGTGGGCGTGGCCTGTCATCGGTGCTGGGGCGTGAGGCTTTGCGGCCGCCTGCCGGGTATGGAGGCTGGCCCGAGCATGGAGGCACCTCTCCCTCCCCTGGAAGCCTCACGCCGGGGCCCCAGGCCTGCGTCCCCGACAGAGAAACCCAGTACACCCATTTAATTCTGTTTGCGTTGTAGGTAAAGAAGAAGGTTTTGGGCTGGGGGTTCCCTGCAGTGTTTGGGGCGTAGTCGTGCCCCCGCTGCAGGGTGCAGTGCGAGGCCCCTGGGGTCCCCGAGCCTCAGCTCCAGGGAAACCTGTCCAGTACAGGCTCTTTTCTCTTTTCTTTCCTTTTTTGGAGACAAGGGCTCACTCTGTGACCCCGGCTGCGTGCGGTGAGGCAGTCATGGCTCACTGCAGCCTCCGTCTCCCACGTTCAAGCCATCCTTCTGCCTCAGCCTCCCCAGGTGCTAGGATGATGGGTGTGAGCCGTCACCCCTGGCCTCCTACTCTGTTCTTTTAGTCGGTAACCGAGACGGCTGTTGAGTGGCCATCGGGTGGGCAGTGGCTGGGCACGGGCTGGGCTGAGCACGACCGCACCAGCATTCACTGCTGCACAGAGTGGCACACGGTTGAGACCTGAGAGTGACCTGGCATCAGACTCCCTTCGGACCCCCGTCTGTGAGGCCCTGGCCCTCAAGCCCACAGAGGGGCTCTCAGGGTCCCAGTGGTAGAGCTGGGGTCTGGTGCCGCTGCCCTTGCTGGCCGGACTTGGGACACGCTGCTCCAGGTGGGGGCGGCTGTCCATGGCCCTGGGGTCTGGAGGAGGCATGGGTGAGTCTGTGGCCCCATTTGGGGTTTTGGAGGTGGGTTGAGTCACCCCTTTTGCTGGCTCCGGCTTGGCATATGTGTGTTTCCTCTTCAGGCGCAGCAGACGGGGCCCCAGTCCAGCATGGGCCGACCTCAGGGTGGTTTGTCTCCGTGAGGTTCTGGGGCGTGAAGGACGCCCGTGCCAGGCGGGAACAGCGGCGTTACCTGCGGGGCGAGGAGGGGCCGAAGGGGCCGGAGGAGCGGAGGTGTCGGGGTGTCTGCGGCCCGGGAGTGGGTGGGGGTGCGGCGGGCACAGCTGAGCACCGTGGTGCGATTGCTGGGGAGACGCGGGGAGGACTGGGGGGCACACGAGACTCAGGCCCCATTGGGGGTTAGCTGTAGAAGCCAGAGGTGGCGTCTCAGGAGCGGCTAGGGCGGGCCTGGGGGCAAAGACTCAGAAGCGGCAGACGGAGACCACGGTGGGTGTGTTTGGAGGCTGGGCCTGCTGCCCTCCCGGGCCACGCTCTTTCGTGACGCTCCAGAGCTTTTATGTTCTAACCTTCCATGGAAATCTGGGTCACTTGAATAAGGAGGATGAGGACGATGGTCTCAGGGAGCCGTGTGGGCTGAGGAGCTCCAGGAGCTCCAGGTGGAGAGAGAGGTGCCTGGGACCCAGCACATCCGGGCGTGGGGGTCGGGCAGCACGAGGCTTCCCAGAGCCAACCTGCCCTCCCTTCTCCTCGCCAGCTGCAGCCGTGTCGCCCGGAGGCCATTGCCAGGTGCCTCCACTCTGGGGACACCCCTCCTGAGAGCGTAGCTCAGGTGGCTCCCGGCTCTCCTGAGACGTCCTGGCCTCCCCGCCAGACCCACCCAGCAGCTCAGGGTTTCCTTTCTCTCTGGGAGGTTTGGGGCTGGGAGATGGTTCCCCTGCTCTCCTTGAGAGGGTCCAGTGGCCCCGCCTGGGAGATTGGCGGTGTCTGGGGCCGGCTGGCTGTGCGGGGTGATGGTGGCGGGCATGCCCGCCCGTGCGTCTTGTAACTGAGGTGCCTCCCTCTGCCACGGCCCCTCCCTGGTCCTCCTGCTGCTGGCTCTGTAGGGTCCTGTTCCCATTTGTGGGTTGGAACTGGGCGACTCTGAGAGCTGAGGCTGAGCTTTCTTGTTTGTGTTTGAGTCTCACTCAGACTCAGAGGATGATGAGGCCTGGGGAAGGGGCAGGCAGGCCTCAGGGGACCGTGGCTGTCAGGGTGAGGGTGCGTCTTGCCCCCGGGGACAGGTGGGGTATACAGGAAGGAATCCTTCCTATCCGAGAGCAGGGTCTCCACTGGCTGCTCCGCTCCTCTGTGTCTGGAGCAGAAGACAGCCTTGTGGCTGAGAGTCTGCTACCCTCCACGGTGCCCCAAATGGCAACGCCTGCCTGGGGCACCGAGCCCCTGTGTCTGTCTCAGCCCCGACCTTGCCAAGGAGGAGGATGACGCTCGAGGGGCCTCCGGCTGGCCCAGCACCAACTCATATCTGTTCCTAGTCTTTTCCCAGTTTGATTGAAAGGTAACTCATCCGCCACCTGACCCACTGATAAAGCATCCGCTTCGGTCGTTCCTCTGTGTCCTCGGGTTGTGTGGCCCCGGCAGGTGTGGGTCCCAGAAGGTTTCCCTCGCCCCGGGAGGCAAGCCTGCCCTTAGCTGTCCGAGACCTCTCCCGCTGGCCTGCTTTCCGTCTCCCAGCTTGGCCTGTTCTGGACGTTTCCTGTACGTGGAGTCCCATGAGGCACGCGGCGGCGGTGCCCCTACCCTTCCGTGTTGGACGCGCCCCTACGCGGACGTCCTCGGTGTTTATCTGTTCGCCGCGGGTGGACTTCTGGGCCGTTTTGCCCTTTGCTGCTGTTCACGGTGCTGCCGGGACGTCCCCGCACCCGGTTCTGTGGAAACCCGGCTCCGTGTCTCTTGGGTGTAGATCTGGAGCAGAGTTAGAGTTGCTGGGTCAGCGGGGAACGCTGTCTGGTCCCTGGAGGAACGGCCAGGCCGTTTCCAAAGTGCTGCCCACCTGTTAACCTGCCTCTCACCCCCTGCCTCTGGGTCCCTGAGCCTGAGTCTGGGGCTGTGGGCGGCGGACACGGCCCTTCCTCTTGTCGCCGACCCTTTGGGGCATCTTGTGTCGGGAATGGCAGCGCCTGACCTGC
Source organism: Leontopithecus rosalia (assembly GCA_028533165.1). Taxonomy (NCBI): domain Eukaryota; kingdom Metazoa; phylum Chordata; class Mammalia; order Primates; family Cebidae; genus Leontopithecus; species Leontopithecus rosalia. The sequence continues at coordinate 110,317,100 of CM052660.1, read as the reverse complement.
CCAGTGAGCCTGAAATGGGGTCTCTGCAGGGGCCTGTGGGGTTTGGGCCTCCTGTCAGCGGCCTATCCTGGCAGGTGGGGACGTGCCGGCCGCCCACGGGTGTCGGGAACCTTGGAGTCCTGACGCACGGGTGTGGGGGCGGTGTCGGCGCGGATCGGAGCAGGCGGGGTGGCGCCCGGGCCGCGGGCGGGGGAAGCTGGCGCGCTTGCGACGCATCCATCCCTCCATCCGTCCTCTGGAGAATTTCAACACCCACCCTTGGAATAAAAAAAATTATTAATGAGCTTGTGCAGTTGCCATGGGAACCTGTTGCTAATGAATCTCTGGGGTTTCCTGTTACCTTTGCCGAGGAAGGCCGGAGCCACCGCGGCAGTCCTAGCGGTGGGGTTGCCGTGGCAACGCCTGGTGCTAACCCCCAGCTGCTCCGCGTTGACCGTCCGGGCCGCATTACATAAAGCAGTTTGGCCCCCGCAGGCCTGCTCCCGGCTAGAGATCCCGAGACCCCTCCCCCGTTTCTGAAAGGAGCCCATCCCTGCTTCAGGGACACAGCTAGACACGGGAGACAGAGGGGATGCCTGGGGTTGCCGTCCACAGGGCCGGGTGCAGGTGCCCCGCAAATAATTGCCAGGCCAGTGCACAGAGCACCTGGGGCATTGGGACCTGGGCATGTTCCACAGTGCTGCCTGGAAGTGGCTGCTTGTCCCCAAGGCTTGGCGTGTGCACCTCTGTCTGCCCCAGGCCTTCAAGTTGGGGGATGTTTTGTAAGGAGCCTCTGTGCCTGGGCCAGGGATGGTTTTTGTGGCACCTGTTCCCTGAGAGATAGACCAAAATTCCCCTGGGACGTGAGGTTGAGAGACCAGGGTGGCCTCCAGTGCCCCATCCCCTTCAGTTGGGGAGGTTCCTGTGGGACCCCCCACAACAGTCTCTGCTCACTTCACCCCATGAGGGGTCCCACCATGTGCAGTCCGTGTGGATGCTGGCCATCCAGTGACCACTCCGGCTTCCTCCCAGGGCCCCTCTGAGGCCTGCAGTCTCTGAAGCAGGACGGTCTGAAGCTGATGGAGTCCATGCACTCCCGCCACCTGGCTTGGGGTGTGCTTCTAGGATGAGGCCAATGTTACGGAGAGGCCCCTGGGAAGGCGGGGAGGCTGCTGGACTTGGGATCGTGGCTCCTTGGTGGCTCAAGCCACTCTGGGGGACCCCCCAGCTGCCCTGCTGGTGCCCAGGTCACCCCATAGCTGGGGAGATGCACCCTGCAGGCAGGGAGGGCTCCCTGGAGGTGGTGACAGATGGGGTAGGGGTGGGGATGGTGATGACCCCAGGATGACCCAGTGTGTCTGGCAGTGCCCCCCAAGCCCCTCACACATTGTGTCCAGCTCATTGCTCTCCAGACCCTTCCAGAGTCCCAGGGCACTGTGCCCCACCCTGGGTGCCTTATCGTAGGGGGATTGTGACAGACCCCCAGCCTTCTTTGCCTCCCCTGGAGCCTGAAGCCTGAGGAGGGGTGAGGCCAAGGAAGGGTGAGACTGTCTGCATTTGGACCTTTCTATCTTCCTCAGCCCCCTCCCCACTTGGGGGGCCTCAGGGGGTGTCTCGATCTGAAATACCCTGGCCCATGGCCTCTAGGAGGTGGGCTGGGGCCGTCCCTGCCCGTCTAGGGTGAGTCTGCCCACAGTGGAGTCTTGGGGTGAAGCCGAGGAGGGCTCTCACCAGGGTCCGAGTGGGTGGCCAGGGGTGCTACGGAAGCATGCAGTCTTGGCAGCAGGCGATGGAGGGAAGGTTCTGGAGCATTCCAGATAACAGAACGCTGGGTGCACATCCGAGGGTTTGCCTGGCAGTGGCCGGTGGCAGTGTGGGCGTAGGGGTCAGGCCTGCTGTGGGGGTCTCAGGCCTGGGGGACACAGACGTGGACAGGCACTGGCCCGAGGCTTCCTTTGCAGCTGTGTTGGCTGTGGGGTGGCAGCGTGGCCGGCAGGCAGGTTCCCCTGCCCCACACAGCACTTGGTGAAGGGGCTGCCATCAGATGATGCCTGGGCTGGCCGGAGACCCTGGCCTGCCCTCCTACTGTCTGACATGGGTACCCAGGCAGGGCTGGTGGGGTGGGCCCTAAGAGGGTCAGGGAGCGTTCGCCTTGGTCCCCACCAGCATGGCCATGGCCCCACGATGCTCCCAGCAGCGGCTTGGCGGGTGCAGCCTATGTTTTGACTTCTTTGGAAACCCTGTGGGCAGCTGCCCCGGGCCCCAGCCTCTCCCCCTGAGAGACCTCCAGAGCTGTGCAGGCCATGGTCCCGCCTCCCCGCCATCAGCTGGTTCCTGGGGTCCTTGTGCTCCCCCTCAGAGCTCTGGGAGGCCCCAGCCCACTCCTCGGGGCTGGCCACAGGCCCGTGGGGACAGCTGACAGCACTGTGGGTGCGGGGCGTGCAGGGCCGGCCAGGCCGTGCTTGTTCCCAGGGGCATTTGTCAGTCTGCCTCCCAGGCCTGGTCCCTAGCCCCAGGGTGAGGGGGACGCGTCCAGAGGCCAGGAGCAGCTCCCCCGTGAGGCCGGACACGGCGTGTGGCCGTCCAACGCTGCAGTCCTGTTGGGAAGCTCGGGGCTTTGGGGCTGGGCGGCTGGGGTGTTTTTCTGAGCATGTGAAATATGGCTGCCCGCGGGTCAGGATCAAGGATGTTTTAATTCCTAATTTAGACTGTTTATGTGCAGGCTCAAGTCCCGGTGGGGAGAGACTGGGCTGAGCACCCGCCACCCCGCCTCTCCAGGGCAGCCTCCGGCTTACAGAGAGCTCCCCACCCGGGTGGGTGTGGGGTCTGCCCCTGGGCGTGCCGAAGGAGGGGCCTGACCTCTGACCTCTGCACCCTGACCCCAGGCCACCTGGGTGTGTCCAGACTGCAGGGACACGGGCCAGCTGGTCCCAGCCCACCCACCTACCCCCACGGGTGGAGCCCTGTTTGCGAGGGGCAGACCCCCCCCACACCTTCGGGCCTTTCTCTGGAGAGGGGGCCTGAGGTCACGCCACGGCCATGGGAGGCTGGGCAACGCTGGGCCGGAGCCAGCAGGAGGGTGGGAGAGGCTGGGCAACGCTGGGCAGAGGCATCTGTCGGCCTGGTCGGAGTCTACCATGAAAGAGACCTGTAGAGACACGGAGGAGGGGAGGGGTGGGCGCGGGTGGACGGGGACGGCTGGGGACAGCGAACAGCACGCCCCCCACCCCGGCCTGCGCCCCCCCCACCGCAAGCGTGGCGCTGTCCGTCAGCCTTGGGATCTCGGGGTTGTGTTCCGACATTAATGAGAGCACTCTCTGCCCAGTGTGAATGGTCTGTGGGACTGGGCCGGCTTCCTCGTCAGGCCAACCGAGTTTCGGATCCTTCTGGTGCCCCCACGATCTGGACAGGGCTTTCCGGCTCAGGAGCCGGGGGACGGGCACGGTGAGTGGGGCAGGTCCCCACTGAGCCCCCCCTTTCTTGGGGGCTGTGCAGGTTTCATTTCGTTGTTTTGGCTGTTGGCTCCGGCCCCACAGCTCAACGTTTAAGGAGCTGACCCCACTTTTCTCCTCCGCTCAGCGGCCCCCATGGGGAGGGTCGGGGTGCCTGGTGTGAGGGCCACCTGCTGCCCGAGGGGACAAGTGCCGCCCCGCCCAGGTGCCCCGGGACTGGTCCAGAGGAGACCCAGCAGCCAGATGGTGGGACAGGGCAGCCCTCCCTCCAGCTCTCCCCACACCCGCCCCGCGCACACCCCCTCCCTCACTCTCCCCACACACCCGCAGCTCCTGGTCACGGCCCCTCCCCTCCCCCAGCTCATTCCCATCCACACTCTTCGGAGCCCCGGAAGCCCCGACCCTGCCCAGCTGCTCGCCCTCTCGTGGCCCAAGACCACCTTCTCGTGGGGGGGTCTCTGCAGGGCCCTCCCTGGCAGTCTGGGTGTCTGTGGAAGTGGGGGGTGTCGTGGGGCTTTGGGGGCTGTCAGCAACCCAGGGTGATCTTAGGGGGTTGAGAGATGGGCCTGTGGCTCTGGGATAGGCTTTCCTTAGAAAGGCGCCGGGGCCCTGGACAGCCAGCTTCCCCAGCCCACTGGCGGGACTAGGAACCTGGAGAAGGCCACCGTGAAGCTTCTGGAATCCATGTTGGAATGGCAGTAAATTCCCTTGGCTGCCATAGAAAAGCAGAGGAGCCTCAGGCTGCTTCTGCCCCTCGGAGCCAGAGGTCCCTCATTTCCAGATTGCCAAGGCCATCTGGGGGCCGGCTCCATCCCTCCACACTCCTGGGCTGCCCCTCTGCCTGTGGGGACCACGCCCCTGCCCTGGAGTCCCTGGAGCTCTGGGCACCCTCCCGCCATCCATGCCTTTGCCCCTCCCAGGCTGGGCGGACGCTACCCCCACCCAGCTCCGTCTCTGAGTACCCACTGGATCTGAGGGCGCTGTGGATTCAGGCCAGGCTGGCTCAAGGTCCTACGGTCTCTAACGGCCTTGGCTGAAGTCTGAAGCTGGCCTGCAGGTGCCAGGGCATCCCCAGGAAGATGCTGGGGTGGGTAGGGCCCCGGGCCGCAGGGGATGGGTGTTGGGGGCGAGAATGGCTACATGCCTCTATCCGGCTGGCCCAGGGTGAGTCTGCTCTTCCCGCCTGGCACTGCCCATGGAGCTTGGCAGGGAGTGGAGGATGGGGCACCCCCCACGGCGCGTCACCTTGGGGCTTCCTGGTTGAGTAGAAAGGCTGCTTGGGAGCCAGGCCCTGCCACCCCCAATGCCTGGCCTGCCTCCATGCGGGGTGGCCTTGGGGTCCCCAGCAGGATGCATGTGCACCTGCGTGTCACCACACGCGTCACCCACTCTGGAGGGAACCCCGAGGCACCGGAGCCGCAGGTAGCCCGCACTCTGGATCCTGCAGGAGCTCCTGGCTTTCAATTGAATGGTTTATTATTAAAGGGGCCGCTTCTCCATAACTGGCTTAGTGTAGCCACAGGGGCACAGCTGCTTACATGGGTGTGTGGCATGGAGGTACATGGGGTGGCCTGGGGCATCCTTTGCCCCAGGACACCCAGGGGCTGGGTGGACGGCTGCTCCCGTCCGGGCCCAGGGCTGTGGGCCGTGAGGACTGGAAGAAGATACTCTCCTCCGAGGTGGAGCAGGGGCCGTGATCTAGGTCGGGACACCCCGTGGGGATCCTGGCAGTGACTGGTCATAAGCCGTGTCGGTCCCCGGCAGCCGACCCCAGGACACCAGGGACCTGCCAGGTGGGTGCTGCCTGGAGGGAGGGGAGCTATGGGGCTGGAGTTCCAGGGTCGCAGACCTGCCCCGGGCATGTCATGGGGAGCCCTCCGTGTCGCTCTGGGCCCAGGGGGGCTGGGAAGCCCATGCCCTTGTGGATATCGGGGTGTCGAGGTGTGGGTGTTACCTGGGCCGAGGCGGAGCTCCTGGTGTGTTGAAGTGGCTGGTGGTGTGAAGTGGAGGTGCCTGAGAGGCCGGGGCTGGACGGGGGCAGCAGGTGATGGGGTACTGGTGGCCACGCCGGGAGGAGCGGGGTGCAGTTTTGCAGGGGTTTGTGCAGGTGACATTGGGAGGCCCAGCAGGCGCAGAGGTGGCCAGCGCCCCAGGGTAGGGGCCATTCTGGGGTGTGCGACGAGTGTGCTCCCCGGTGGCCTCCAGAACAGTGGCTGCTCCTCTGGGCCAAGGGACCCTTCACACGGGGTGGATGGATTCTGGATTAAGCTCAAGGGCCTCTGCCACTGGGCTCTCTCTCACTGTTTACTTTTTTAGTATTTAACACGAGGAATTTTAAAGAATTATTTACTAATTCACTTAACCACGATAATGAGCCCTTTGTGTGTTGATATAACGTGGTCTTTTATGGAAAAGAGTTACGTTTCGAGGACGTAAAGATTTGGTGAGAAGAGGGGCTCTGTTTCGCAAGTTTTCGAGACTCTGCTGCTTGGCCTGGTGGAAGCATGGGGGCGAGGGGCTGTTGGAGGGGCGAGGGAAGGAGGGTGGGACTCCCGGGCCGTGCAGAGAACCGCCAGTCTAAACCAGCAGGCTCACCCTGGGAGAATTTCCTTCCTTCTGCAGTGCCTCCAGCTGGAATGCTTTCCAGATGAGGGACTAACGCAGAGTCCCCCGGGAAGGGCAGAGCTCCCTCAGCCTCAGTTTACCCCCCCCCGGGAAGGGCAGAGCTCCCGCAGCCTCAGTTTACCCCCCCCAGGAAGGGCAGAGCTCCCGCAGCCTCAGTCTGCTCCCCCCGGGAAGGGCAGAGATCCCACAGCCTCAGTTTACCCCCCCCCCCGGGGAAGGGCAGAGCTCCTG
>CM052660.1:110287295-110310713 GCA_028533165.1 Leontopithecus rosalia | reverse complement strand
CCCCGGGAAGGGCAGAGCTCCCGCAGCCTCAGTTTACCCCCCCCCCGGGAAGGGCAGAGCTCCCGCAGCCTCAGTCTGCTCCCCCCGGGAAGGGCAGAGATCCCGCAGCCTCAGTTTACCCCCGCCCCGGGAAGGGCAGAGCTCCCGCAGCCTCAGTCTGCTCCCCCGGGAAGGGCAGAGATCCCGCAGCCTCAGTTTACCCCCGCCCCGGGAAGGGCAGAGCTCCCGCAGCCTCAGTCTGCTCCCCCACTCATGGCAGCTGGTTGAAATCCTCTGTGGGGCTCCTGGGTTCAAGGCCACCCCACGGCCATGGGCCAGGTGCCTCCCTCTCATTCTTCCTGGAGCCCACCCTTAATGGGGGCCAGACCCCAGAGCCCAGGACGTGGAGGTAACTGATGCTCCGCAGCAGCCAATCGTGAATTGCTGCCAGGATGGGGGGGCTCTATCTTGGGGTGCTGCCTTGAGGCTTTCACCAGTGTAGTCAGCCCAACCGACCTGGCCCAGCCCAGACTCTGTAGAAGCTGGGGTGTGGCCACGGGGAGGGAGGGTGGCGTCCCGTGGCTCTCAGAGGGAAGCCCCTCCTGTGCTCAGGGCTGTCTGGCCCTCTCCCCCAGCAGGGGTCGCAGCACCTTCCAGGATACAGCAGAACAGCGTCTGGCCAGCCCCCCGCTGGGAGAGGAGAGGCTCCCATTGTTAGTTTAAAAAAAATGACTCAGACGGCTTCCAGGAATTCCGATCTGCCTTAATGGATCCAGTTGCTGGTGGATCGATTCAGACACAGGCTGCTGGATGAGAGCCAGGATGGGTGAGTTGGGGAGGCCCCGAGGAGGCTCCCTGGGGTCCAGGTCTGCGGTCAGCTGGCGGTGGGCAGATGGGCGGCCAGCTGCAGGCACCCACCCCACCCCCACCAGCCAGGCCTGGCCATGGCTCCGTGGTGGGTCTCAGGGCCGCAGGGACTGGAAGGCCAGCTAGGTGGCAGTTCCGTACATCAGGAGGCCTACTGTGCGTGCAGGTCAACGCCCACAGCTCCACGTGACTAGAGGCCCTACTGCGCATGAGGTCAGTGCCCACAGTCCCAGGTGACGTGAGGCCGTTCTGTGTACGAGGTTACTGTCCACAGCTCCCGTGTGGTGTGAGGCCCTACTGTGTGTGTAGGTGTATCCACCACGGGAAGGCCTTCCTGCTGTGTTCTGGGGACCCCCAGGAGGACCACTCACCTCCCACAGGTCCATTCGGTGGGTTTGCATCGTGGAGGCCAGCTGTGGGGCAGGGCTTTGAGGGAGTTGACAGGAGACAGGGTCTGGGGCCCTCAGACCTCCCCACCCCTGCTGTGTCCTCGCTCCTCCCGGGCATGGCCTGGGCTGGATGCACCCCTGCCCCTCAACCCCATAGCCGCCGGCTCCTGAGCCCCACTCACTCTAGGTCCCCGCCTGCCGGACATGTTCCAAGCTTGTCTTTCCCCATGGCTGTGCCCCGTCTGTTGACCCTCATGTCTGAGGACCTGCAGCATCCCCAGACACACAGCAGGTGTTCAGCAAATGCCTGAGGGAGGAAGAGGAGGAAACCAGGTCTCCTTCCTGGAGGAAGATCCCGGGAGTGGGTTTTGACGGCTGAGTAGGAGTGTTCCCAGGCTGGGGAGGTAGGTGGGCGGTGGGCATTACAGGCGGAGGACGAGTTGGCGCCAGGCTTGGAATAGTGCATTGAGGGGCCTGTGCCAATGGCCCCAACTGTGGCAGGCCCCTGGACTCCCATTCCTCCTGCCGGGAGCCCCAGTACAGGCTCTGCGGCAGCCCGGTTCCTCCGTCCGCTCCTGGTATGGGGCAGGTCGTATTCCCAGGACATCCTGGTGGCTGCCCGGGCACAGCTATTCGGGGAGGTGCCTCCCGATCCCATCACCCACTCACGGGACACGCCATCTCTAGCGGGCTCCGAAGGTGGCGCTTTCCACCTCTTCGCAAACTGGCTTGTATAATGGCTCAGCTGGGTTCTAGACCCGGGGAATTTCAGCCCATTAGACACAAACACCGTGGGGTAGAGATGTTTGTGCCTAGCGGCTCTGGCTGTTGGTGTGGCGCTTGGGGCTCTAATTAGTGCCCAAAGGGAGCCTCCCCTGCCACGTCAGGGGCGGGCAGGGGCGTGGCACAGCAGCAGCGTCTCAGAGCTGCCCTGCCCACCCTTGGGTCCAGCCGCTCGGACGGCCGGGCATGGATCTGGGAGGGCTGTCCCTGCAGAGTGGGGTCGGCCGCCCCTGCTCTCGTGGCACCGCGGCCTCTGCACGGATGCCAGCTGCCGTCTCTTCCTGCCGGGCATGTGTGGCAGTGACCTGCGCCTCGGGGGCTGGGGGGCGTGGGGCCAGTACTTCCCACCACACTGAGAGGTGACGGGCCTGGGCTGCTTTTGGGAGCCTGAGAGTGGAATCTGGGTACCCCCCCAGCCAAGGGGTGCTGGGTTTGAGCCTGTATAGGCCCCAGACCGACCACTATGGCAGTGAGCAGGGGGCTGATGGGGCTCCCACGTGCTGCTGGGGTGCACCCTGAAGCTCGGTAGATGATCTCGGTGCTGGGAGGGGAGCGGGGTCACCTGCTGGGAGCTGTCTCCTTCCTGTAGTCACCTCTGCCTCCCCTTGGCCCCTCCCCCGTGTCCCTTCACCCCAGGGGACAGGGAGGGGGCCCCAAAGGATGGTACGTTCTTCCAGGGGCGGAGTGCTCGTCTGCCTGGGCTGCTGTGAGGAAGTTCCCCGGCCAGGGCGGCCTGGTGCGGTGCAGGTGGGGGCTGCTTGGGCACAGGCGGAGTCCCCCAGGCTGGGAAGAGGAACTTGAGGGAGGCCTGGGCGGCCTCACTCCCTCCCCACAGGAGCTTCCTAGACCCTGGCACCTTCTCTGAACCCCACTCTGGTTTTGGGGGTTGCCACCTCAGGCATCTGTCCTGGCGGCCCTATGTTAATTCCACTGATATTTACAAAGGACGTCTCAGACTCTGTCACTTGGATTTTTAAGTGACACAGGCTGGATGGAGTCTGTGCTGCCACCCCGGGGCCAATGTCCCTCCAGGCCGGCTCCTTGCTGCCTGGCCCTCAGCCCCGGCCCTGACATTTACACACTGCAGCTGCCGCCGCCCTCAGAGACTCATCCTGAAGTTCAGGGCCGAGGACCCTCCTCACCGTGCGGGGTGGGGGCAGCACATCTGACCGAGGCCCACCCTGCCATGGCCCCGGCGTCCCCTGGGCTGGCGCAGTTAGTGGCTCATGGTCATAGATGTCTGTCATAGGTTTCATGACCAAATTCTGACCCAGGCAGAGAGTAGAACAAGCAGGGAGGAAGGGTCCCCCAGGGTAGGCTTGGGAGGGGTGCCTTCGTCTGCTTGGGCTGAGACAGCAATTCTGAAGGCGTGGTGGCCAGGAGCCGTGGAGTTTTTCAGTTCTGGAGGGTGGATGCCCTCGGGCAGGGCTGGGCAGGACTGGGCTCCGCGTCTGCCTGTGGGTGCAGATGCCACCGTTTCCCTGTGTCCTCACAGGCTGAGGGGTCTCTCGGGGTCCTTACTGTGAGGGCATTAACTCCACTCGAGGACTCCCCACTCCTGACCTCATCTCACCCCACTCACCTCCCAAAGGCCTCGCCAGGTCTCAGGATCAGAGCTCAGTGGAGTCCCAAATCCTCCACCTCCAACAGGTTCCTAGGCTGCAGGTGCTGCCCCTCTCCCTGGGGCGCCTGTGGTCCCTCCTGCCCCCTCCTCCCTGGGGACCCCTGTGGACTCTCCCAAACCCTCTCCCTGGGGCCTCCCCATGGTTCCTCCCCCTCTCTCTGGGGACCCCCCCTTGGTCCCTCCCACCCCCTCTCCCTGGGACTCCCCATGATTCATCCCCTACTCCCTGGGGATCCCCCCATGGACTCTCCACCCCCTCTCTGTACCCACCCGTTGACTCTCTTGCTCTCTGCTTGGACCCCCCCATGGGCCCACCCCTGGACTCTCCATCTCCTTGAACCCCTGTGGCCTCCCCTGCCACCTCTGGGCTCCTTGTGGGGCCCCCATATTCGTATCTCAGAGTCCTCACCTGCCCCAGAAGTGCCTCGGAATGTGCCTGTATTTGGAGGGGGCTTTAGAAGGTAGGGTGAGGTGAGGCTGCAGGGTCTGAGTCCAGTCTGACCAGGTCCTGGTAAGACACAGACGCAGAGGGGTGTCGGCAGCGTCTGCAGGCCAAGGGTCACGGCAGCCGCAGGAGGAGCCGGCTCTGGGCATACCTTGGTCTCCAGCTCGAGCTCCAGGCTGTGGGACAGTGTCTGTTGCTTCAGCCACTGCCATCCCTGCAGACCAGCCTCCAGCCGTAGAGGGGCCACACTGTCCCTCAGGGCCCTCTGTGTCCCTGGCTGAACCTGGCTCATCCCCGGCCAGGAGCCCCTTGCAGGTTGGGCTCAGATGCCCCCGCCCCGTCTCCACCGAGCTCTAGAAGTCAGCACTGGGGTGAAGAGACATGGAGGGTGTGGCCGGGAAAGACAGGTGTGGCTGCCAGGACGAGGGGACCAGACGGTGGCATCTCCTCAGCAGGGCGGCCCCCGCTCCCCTCCCAGCCCTGCCGTTTCCCAGGGGGACAAAGCGAGGCTCTGTGATCCCTGCCAGGTCACGGAGACCCTGTCTGGTGGTGAGCGAGTGCCTGTGGACACCAGGCTACGGAGGGCGTGGGCTTCAGCCCTCTCTGCACGTGGCTCCGCAGAGCCACGCCTGGGCCTGGCCGAGTTCTCTCCAGGAGCAGGAGCTGTGTTCTTATCTAGCTCGCCTCCAGGGCTGGTGGAAGCGGTGCATGGCGGCCCTGTGGGCGGAGTTTGGCCTCCGGCTGCTGGGCAGGGTGAGTTGGGGGTCCCTGACCTCAGCCACCAGGCTGCGGTGGATGGAGGCCCTGGCTGACCAGGCATCAGGGTCTGGTGGACACCAGGGCCTCCCCGCTGTGAAGTGAGGGAGGTGGGAGACCAGCCACTGCCGAGTGCCCTCTCCGTCCTTTTTAATTAATTTATTTATTATTATGTTGTTTGAGACAGTCTGACTCTGTTGCTCATGCTGGCGCGACCTCGGCTCACTCACCCTCCGCTGCCCAGGTTCGAGCGATTCTCCTGCCTTGGTCTCCAGAGTAGCTGGGATTACAGGCACCCGCCACCTCGCCTGGCTAATTTTTGTATTTGTAGTGGAGACGGGGTTTCACCACGTTGGCCACGATGGTCTCAAACTCCTGATCTCAGGTGATCCCCCCACCTCTGTCTCCCCAAGGGCTGGGATTACAGGCTTGAGCCACCTTGCCCCGCCCCATCCCTCTTTTTTTAATAAACACCTGGTTGCCAGGTGGCACTGAGGGGCCAGCTCTGCAGGGACGGCAGAGGGCTGTTGTGTGGATGGACAGGCAGCCTGTGGGGTGCCCCTTGGGGTCCCTTTGCCTGCACACTGGCTGAGCCAGGCACCCGTGTGAGCACGTGTGATGTGTGTTCTCATTGCACACTGGCTGAGCCGGGCACACGTGTGAGCACGTGTGATGTGTGTTCTCATTGCACACTGGCTGAGCCGGGCACACGTGTGAGCACGTGTGATGTGTGTTCTCATTGCACACTGGCTGAGCCAGGCACACGTACGATGTGTGTTCTCATTGCAAAACACTGAGTGTCACAAGCTGCGCTCAGCTTTCACACAGATTGAGACCACGGTGTCACCTGCAGAGCATGCAGAGGTGAGAGGGACTCGGGCCGCCGTGGGCTGGGGAGTAGGGTCTTAGAACTGGGGGGCAGAGCAGGGGCGGAATGGGTGAGGAGGGGGTATGCCGGGTGCCTGAACCCGAGGTCTCATCTAAGGGAGAGCCCCCATGGTGGGGTTGGAGGTGCCCTGGGGCACAGAGGTGGGCCCCATGTCCCCGTGTCCCCTCCAAGGTACAGACATAGCCTCCGAGTCCTGAGCAGGGGCAGAAATTGCAGCCAGGGTGTGGGAGGCCGGGAAGGGTCTGCTCTGCGCAGCACATTGAGTAGGGAGTGGCCCTCACACCTGCCTGGCCTTGGCTTTCCTGGGGCAGGGGTCCCCTCAGCCACCGTGTGGAGGAGGATGCAGGGGACACAGGTAGGGGCCTGGACAGGGCAGGTGGGGCAGGGAGAGATGAGACATAGTTTGGGGCAGGAGTGCAAAGTATGTGGCAGAGGCTGGGACGTCGCTGGATGGCGCTATCGCTCCCACAGGGAGACCCTTTCGGGGTAGAGGACCACAGTGAGGTCAGCCCTGCTCCAGGCACCCCTGTCCTGGACTCCCCGGCTCAGTGCCCAACCTGGCCGCCTGTGTGCTGAGGACAGACCTGCTGGGCCATCTGCAGGGGCAGGAAAGAGCTTGGGCTGGACTGCTTCCACTGGCTTTCTGGATAGACCCAGGGGCGGAGCTCCAGGCCACGTTCCCATGGAAGGAGCGCCTGGTCCCCTGGGGTCTCTAATTTGGGCCGCGGCAGCTGTGCAGTGGCGCTTAGGCAGTTATTTCTGGCCTGGAGAATTCCAGCCTGGAGCAGGCCCGTCCCGGGGGCGGTCTGTCCTCTTCCCCAGGGTCCTCTCCTGGCTCTGTTTCTGCTGCCCACGCCTTTCCCTTCCCAGCCTGGGGGCATGCGGAGCCCTCATATGGGGACCAAGATGGGCAGGGCTGAGGCCGGAGAAGAGACGCTCTCACCCGACACAGCCGGCCCTTCCGCCTCCCACTCCCAAGACAAAGCCAGCGTGACCAGGTGGCCGGGACCCGGGGCAGCTGCTGAGCCCCTGGCCGCACCTGAGCCAGCCAGGAGAGTCTTGGGGCCTGCCCCACTTTCAGGCAGAACATGCCTGGGTGCTCATGTGCCCGCAATACTTGCCGGCATTGCCGCACGCTGCCACCAAGTGGCTGGCGGGGTCTCCGAGAGTCTTCTATGCCTGCGCAGCCAGGCTTCCCGCAGGCATGGAGATGGGCTGGGGCCATGCACTTTTCCACTCGGTTGTGCCTTGAAAAGTTCCTGAATCAAGCTCTTTATTCGAGCTAAGTAGGTAAATTAGGTCTCTTCCTAATTAGTGTGGCTTTTAAAATGTGTGCGCAGTTAGAGGAGCTGTTGGCTCGTTCTCCAGCTCCGTGGTGGCCCCGTGAGCCAGCCTCTCCTTTACTCCCTGGAGGTGGGGCATCCACCCTTGTCTCAGGCCTGGAGAAGGCAGTGCGTGTGCTCTTGGTGTGAGACTGGCCCCTGCAAACACAGGCGGCGTACACACATCACACACCCACACCCAGACACGCAGCCCTCACACACACACGCGCCCTCACACAGAAATGCACACGGGCCCCTGCTGCCGCCTGTCCCTAGCTGCCGTGTGCTTCCCGTCCTCCCCGTCGGCCCACACTGAAGGGCCTGGTGATTCCCTGGGCTGGGGCAGGGCGGGGTCCATGCCTGAGACAGCTCAGGCAATGCGACCATTTCAGCCCCTCCAGTGGGTGGCGAGTGGGAGGCCCTGCAGGGTGGGAGAGCCGGGCCTGCGTCCACCTGGTGCAGCCTCGAGAGGACATGGAAGCGGAGGCCAGGGCTGCTCTCTGCGGGCCCGAGTCTCCGGAGGCCACTGCAGGGAGTAGCTCCGTTGCTCTGTCAGCCGGGAGACGGAGCGATGACCTCTATCCCCTGGGTGGTGGCCTGTGGTGGGCGTGGGCTCCCGCACCCCTGCGTCGGGGGAGGTGCTCTCCCAGGGCGGCCCAGCCCCCTGCGCCCTCCTGTGACCCTCGGCGCTGGTTGGAGACAAACACTCCATGTTTGGCCACTGCCTGGACTCCCTGCCCCGCACCGCCCTGTGAGTCAGGCAAGCCCAGGCGGCCAGCTCCAGCCTTGTTCCCTGGCCCAGGCCACCGGGTAGAGGGGCTGCCACATCAGGGCCTGGCTGGGCTGAAAGCTCCTGGCAGGCTGCACGTCAAGACTCAAAGCAGATGGGGGTCAGCTGGGAGAGGTCGGGGGTGAGGACCAGGACTGAGGCCAGGAGAGTGGGCGTCAGCCAGTGTGGCAGGGACCCTTTACCCTGGCCCTCCCCCTCTGTTGCCCTCTCTTCCCTACCTGGGATGGGGTACAGGTGACCTCTGTGGATCTGAGCCTTGAGTCCTGGGCCCAGCCTGAGAGCTCCCCAGGGTGGCAGTCGGCCACAGCATCAGTGGGCACTGTGGGTTCTCGGGAGGCCAAGCCCACCCATCCCGTCGAGGCCTGGGTCCCACCTACCACCCCCGTCCCGCATGACTCCCGACATCCCCAGCGTCAGGGACCAGGGTGGGACACAGTGGGACCCAGGAAGGCGGCTGTTCCCAGGAAGTTGTATGTTAGGCCTAGAGCTCTGAAACCTGGTACCCCTACACCCCCGTGCGCTGAGGGAATCCTGGAGCTGCCCTCGGGAGCCAGCCTCCCCGGAACCCCTGACCGGCCGTGTTGGGTCTGATGGCTCTGCGTCGCCTTCGCTTTCCCCAGCACATAGGGGACCTCGGGACCCCACCCCTTTGATCATTTCTCCTGGGAGGAGACAGGCATGGGGGCCGCCCTCAGTGTGGAGCCGGGGATTCCTCCCAGTCCCTCCCCCAGCCCTGACCGGGCTGCCTCCTCCCTTGTCACCATGGCAACGGCCTCCGGGGAAGGAGGAGAAACTTCTTCCATCAGCGCATCCCTGGCATCCCTGATCCTGGACTGTGTGGCCGCCTCGCCCTCCCGCTTCCCACCCACTCCCGTCCCCCTAAGGCCCCAGTGGAGAACAGGACGCTCGCCCAATTGTGGTGTTGGGGTTGGGGTCCGCGCTCAGGGCAGGCTCTGGAGCTCCCCAGGCACCGTCCCATCCTGCAGCTTCGATGTATTTTCCGACATCTCCCCCAAGAGGCTGGGGGCCAGGGCGCAAGAGCACAGGTGTATACACAGGTGTGCACATGTGGCCTGGGGTGCTGCTTCCCTGGTGGGGTCTGTCCCGTCCCACTGCCAGGAGACCCCAAAGTCTGCAAACATCCAGCCCAGAATGGGTGCCTCACGATGGAGGGAGCCTGAATTAATTAATTCTGTCTGGACTCAGTCCATCAACCCCTGGGGCTCCTGGGCAGGTGTCCGTGCCACCTAGGGAAGGTGCATCTGCCTGGCCGGCTGCTCGGCTGCCCCAAGGCTTCACCGGATGCTGGGGATGGAAGAGTGAAGGCTGGCAGGGGTGTGCTTGGCCCCTCAGGCCTAGGTGGAGCTGGTGGGGGAGACGGGCCGGGGCCACACTCAACTCCAGGGCATCATTCCTGCCCAGAGGGGCTTCCAGTGCTTCCAGAATAGTCAGGCCCAGGCTTCCGCCTGCATGGGGCCCTCCCAGAGCCCTGAGACCAGGGAGCAGACCCTGTCCAAGGCCCAGATCTACTGAGTGCTTGACGGCTTTGGGCCTTATGCCTAAGGCAGAGGCTGGGCTGTGGAGGTGGATGAGCATGGGACCGAGGTTCAGGGGTACATGGGGCCACCAGCCCCAGAGGACTCAGGGTGGCTTGGCCTTGGCACCTGCGCACAGAAGCTGCCCTGCCTTCGAGGGCTCCCCACCTCCGGGATGGGCTGCCTGTTTCCCGGCCCTCACCCTCATCCTCTGTGGGCCTGGGAGGAGGCATCCCTGCCCTCTCATGGACATCTGGACGCCCTGGCGGAAGGCAGGTCTCAAGGGGCTGGAGGGTGCCAGGAGGAGTCACGTGGCTGGGTGGACCCGGGGCTTGTGGGGCCCTTCTGTCCAGCGAGCGTGGAGGTGTGTGGCAGGAGGAGGAGATGCTGCCACCACCCTGAGCCTGCCCAGGTGCCGGGTCTCAGTTCCCCATCCGCAGGGTGCTTGGAGTGGCGACTCCAGACAGGCGCAGGGCTCCAGCGAAAGGAAGCAGCCACTTAGAGGAAACGCTGGCAACGCAGGCTGTGGTGGTGGCTGAAGTGAGGTTCGCCGTTGTATTTGCTTGTTTATTTGACAATCAGGTGATTTTAAGGAATTAACATTTTGAAGTGCACAGGTCAGCGAGGTTTGAGCCATCACCTCCGCCTGGTTCCCGAGCACTGCCGCCACTTGCCCCAGGAGGAAACCCCGTTCCCCCAGCCCTCGCTCCCCAGCCCTGGTGGTCTCCACCCCAGTTTCTGTCTCTGGCTTTACATATGTGGGACTTACCACGTCTCGTGGTCCTTCTGTGCCCAGGGCCTCCTGGCATCACGTTTCCAGGTTCACCCGTGGCGTGGCGTGGCGAGCTTCCTTCCTTTTCCTGCTGAGTTAAACTCTGCTGCACGGCCGGACCGTCCTGCGTTCTTTCATTGGTCTGTTGGCGGACACTGGGGCTGTTTCCACCGCCGCAGTGGAAACAGGGTCACCGCCGCCGTGAACTCACGTGGGCCTGTCTGTTGTGAGTGCCCGTTTTCCTTGTCCCTGGTGTGTAGGCAGGATTGGCCTTCGTGGCCTCACCCACCGGTTATCCGGAGCCCACTTGGACATGCCCCGGGTGGGAGCTGGACTCCCGCATGGACCTGGCCATCTGCAGAGCCTACCCCCCAAGCCTGCCCTTCCAGGAGACCCCGGAGATGCTCAGAAAGCCTGGGTAGTGGGGCATGGAGGTCCGTGGCTGGCATGCATAGTGGCAGTAGGGGGTGTGTGGGGTCGGGGTGTACATCCTGGGGATCCCTGCTGCGTGGGGCTTCTCTAGAAGAATCTTCTCCTTCATGGTGTTTTGGATAAAATGAGCAGCTCCCTCTGGGGTGTCCCGTCAGGGCTGTGTACATGCTGGGCCCAGGGAGCCCGGAAGGCAGGGACCAGCCTGCTGTGACCGCACAGGCCTGGACTCCTATGTGGATGTCGCTTTTGCATTTGCACGTGCAATGCCTGGTTCACTGAGCAGAAAGCCAGATGATGCCTCGGCAGGGGGTGAGTGCCAGGGGTCCCTGTGGACTGCGCCAGCGTCCTGAGTGTTCTCATCCTCCAGTGATTCCCCGGGAACTTTTCTGGACCTCTGCACACACGTGGGCACACACGCACCCCTCAAGACGGCCTGCAGTGCGGCTCTTGTGAGTGGGGTCCTGTGCCCTCCGTGACTCGCTCCTCCCGCCCTGTGTGTCCTGGACCTGGCTCTGTCCTAATCCCCAGGGCACCGCTGCCTCCTTTCCAGTGGCCACATCACTCTTCGTGGCCAGGTGAATGTGCCACGTCAGTGGAGACTTTCTGCCCTTCTAAGCTTCTCTCGATAAAGCAGCGCACTCTTGCCCTCAGGGCTGTGTCCACCATCAGGGCCGACAGACTTCAGGGTGGTCGTCCCACCCCTGTGCCCTCAGGGTCCTTTGGAGCCGCTCACACAGGGCCAGAGGGAGAGGCTCTGTGAGGGCCGTGTGCTGTGGTGTTAAGTGCTGGCCGGGTGGCTGGTTCCCAGAGGTGTCCTATGCCACCCACTGACTCCCAGAGTCTGCGGCTGGCCCGGCCCCTCCTAGGTCTCTTGATGTGGGATGAAGCTGTTGCTTCCCCGTGGACAGAGTCCCTCGGAGAACAGGACCATGCCCTCCGCACTTTGGGTTGATGGCGCTTGCGGGAATGGGCTTCCCCCATGAATAAACATAGGTTTTCTCCTTGAGCAAATTGGAAAAGTAAGGTTGAGTGCTCCCTCATTCCCCGGGAGGGGAGGCGGCGTCGGTGTGGGGCCTTGGGCAGAGTGGGTGGGGAGGGAGCAGACTCAGCCTTAGCACAGTCTCACCAGGGCAGGGAGGGGTTTGCCCAGCCAGGGGTTGGTGTGGAGAGGGGAACACGTGCCTGAGCGTCCCAGCTGCTCCGTAGCCGGCTGACTGTGACCCCTGCTGCAGTCTGTGCCCTGCAGGGCGTGGAGTCCTGAGTAGGGGGCTCTGGCTCACCTCACCCTGGGCTTCCCTTCCTGCTGTGGGTGCCTTCCCTGCCCATGTTCTCTCCCCCTCCCCTTCAAGCCGCTTGTACCCAGCTGTTCCGGATTTGGCCCAATGGGGCTCAGCTGGCTGAGCAGATTGCTCTGGGGGACCAAGGGCGGGGTAGGGGGACTCCCACCAATCCGCCAAGCTGCAGAGCTCGGCAGCCTCTGCACCAATGTCAGGCCAGCAGGGAGCCACAGCCCTGCTTAGAGGTCAGCAAGCATAGGACTAACTGAGGCTCAGGGGTGAATGGGGCCACCCTTCTCTTTTCTGACAGACCGAGGTGGGGGACCACAGGGGCCTTCTCCAGCTCCTGGAGTCTGGCCCGGGCGACTCCTTCCCCAGGCAGCCCTCACTGGACTCGGCTCGCTTGCCCCACAGTGCAGGCTGAGGGCTCGGGAAAAATAACCAGAGAGGGACTCAAACAGGGCAGTAGGGCTGAGGACCCCCTCAGCGGTGGGGTCCTGTCTGTTGGAAGACCCCTCAAGCACAGCACCCACCCTCTCCATCGGTCCCACGCCAGGCTGGGTGCAGTGGTTCACACCTGTAATTCTAGCACCTTGGGAGGCTGAGGCAGGAGGATCACTTGAACCCAGGAGTCCGAGGCCAGTCACTGACTGTAGAGGAGGGGACAGGCAGCAGCCCCACCTGGAGACATCCAGCCTCTGCCCGGGCTCGCCCTGCCACAGTCCCCTCCCCGGTGATCTGAGCAGCCGAGGTCAGTGCAGGGCTTTTGGGAACCCTTAATCATCTCATGAGGAGGGCACGCAGCCCCGCCTGTGTTCCTCTGTGGGAACATCTGTCCTGTCCCGACCTTCCTCCTGCAATCGTGGAGGCCTCGGTGTGGTGGAAACGTGCCCTCCAGGGTCAGCAGGGACCAAGCCGAGCCAGAGTCGGGAGGAGTAGATGGGGGATTTAAAGCCCAGGTGGTTTCGTAGGAGGGTCTACATGAAACCCATCGGCACCAGAAAGACGAAATAGCCCTGTTGTACAGATGGGGAAACTGAGACTCAGATAGGGAGGTGCAGTTGGGGTCAGGCTCTTGCCCCACAGCCCTGGCCTGGGCGTTAGTAACTTGGCAGAGTGGTGGAGACCCTGGCCCAGGGGTACCGAGCCAGCAGGTCTGGGTGGGCCTGGCAGTTGGTGTTACCTGGCAGGGTTCAGGTTAGGGTGGTTTGGGCCACACTGTCCCATAGCATTTGGGCTTCTGAGGACCCCCTGTCCCAACCCAGGACCCTGGAGACTGTCGGCTCTGGGGAGAGGGGTCCCAGGACACCTCGGGGCTCATGCGGCACTGTTTGGGGGTCTGGCAGCCCCAGCATTTGCTGAGTGGCCCTGAGACTGGCTCCTGGCCCCTAAGAATCCTAGGTCCGCAGTGAATTTGTCACAGAGGGAATAGCAGCTGCCGGGGTGTCCCCGCTCCCAGGCACTCCCCTCACCCAAAAGCCGGGTATGCAGGTCTTGCTGCCCACCCCAACACACACAACGGGCAGTGCCTCCGGGACTCCCCTCGCCCACGCCCAGGGGCCAGAAGAAATGGCACTTTGAGAGCCGTGCTCTCGAGCTGGGAAGAGGGGTGTCTGATGTTTCTTTTCCTCCTCAGCTCCCCACCCCTGCCCTGATGAGAAATCAGGGATCGATGGAGCAGCTTCAGTGAAGCTCTGTGTTTCCAGCCAGGAGGCTGCTTCCTCGCCCCCTCATGGACGTGCCCCCCATGCCTAACCCCAGCCCTCCTGGCTCTGGTACACCCAGGACAAGCCCAGGGCAGGAGGCCACTTCAGCACCATGGACAGCAGCTGCAGCAGCACCACCTGCTGTGTCCACGGGGCTGGCATTTGAGGTGTGCTGGAACTGGGCCCCTTGAAGGGCCCCCCCAGATCCTGAGAGCTGAGGGGGCTTCCATGGATCTTGGCATGGGCCTCCGTGGCCACAGGCAGTACCTGTGTGGGAAGGGGGGCACTTTCTGCCACAGAAAGGAGGCAGGGGGATGCCACCTTTGTTCCAGGGCCCGCAGCAGAAGCCTGTGGGGTTGAGAAAGAGCAGTTCTCCCAGAGGCTGAGGAGCTGGTGCCCCTGAAGCGTCCTGGGCAGGACTGGTATTTTTTGTGGGTGTCAGCTGTGGAGGCCCAGCCTCAGGCAGGGCCACAGGAGTGAGAAGGGTACTTAGCTCCTACCCAGCCGCTCAGAAGTGCACAGGCCCAAAGGTCTGAGGAAGGGGAGGCAGGGAGGCTGTGCTGTTCCTGGCAGGTGCCCTGAAGAATGTTTTTTTGGGGGAGGGGGCAGGATATTGCTCTGTTACCCAGCCTGTAGTGTAGTGGCACAGTCGTGGCTCACTGCAGCCTCCACTTCCCAGGCTCAAGCAATCCTCCCACCTCAGCCTCCTGAGTAGGTGCCATCACACCCAGCTAATTTTTTTGTTAAATTTTTTGTAGAGATGGGATCTCACTATGTTGCCCAGGCTGGTCTGGGACTCCTGGGTTCAAGTGATCCTCCTGCCTCAGCCTCCCAAAGTGCTGGGATTACAGGTGTGAACTACTGCACCCAGTTCAAGAGCACTGATTTTGGAGTGTAGGACCGACGGAGAGGGTGGGTGCTGTGCTTGAGGGGTCCTGTCAGAGGGGTCCTCAGCCCTATTGCCCTGTTCAAGCTTCTCTCTGGGGGTTTTTCTCCTTTATGAGCCTCCGGCCTGCATTGTGGGGCAAGTGAGCCCGGCCCGGTGGGGGCCACCTGGGGAAGGTGTCACCCAGGCCAGACTCCAGGGGCTGGAGAAGGCCCGTGTAGTCCCCCAACCTAGGTCTGTCCGAAAAGAGGAGAATCACTGAGGTCCTGGAGCTTGGTCCAGGGAGATAAGGAGTGAGGGTTGGTGGGTGCATTGCTGCTGCCTGGGCCTCAGGGTCTGGTGGATGCTCCCTGCCTGAGCACCTCACTGCTCTGCTGCCACCGGCTGCCCGCCTCTTTCCTGGCTGGGTCTGCAGCCGCCAGGCCCCAGCAGCACCAGACCTCCTCCCAGGGCTGCCTGCTCCTGGCTGCATGTCTGCCTGGCTTCCTCCGACCTTCAGTGGAAATTGATTCTGATTTGTAGAAGTTGATTTGAAACCTAAAGGAATTTTTAATTAAAGCCCAGAAAATCCATCTGCATAATTAAGGCTCCAGAAGTTACTGGGCTCCATGCAATGCAGCCGGCAGACACTGCCTGTCCTCAGCTGCCCACGGAAGTGTGGCTGGGACAGTGTGACGCACGAGGCCGGCCTGTTCGCCCGGGAGCTGCCCAAGCCCCTGCTGGCTGCCGTGAGATGTAGGACCTGGGCTGGCTGCTCCCCTCTCTAGGCAGAGTCCCAGAGGGGACTGGGACCTGCTATGTCTGGCGGCCCCTCTCCAGGGCACGGAGGGCTGGTGGCCGGGATATGACTAGCTGGGAGGTGCCCAACAGCCTGCCTGCTGTGTGGCCACAGGCACACTCGGGGTCTCTGCGAGCCGGCACCTGTGCAGCACTTCGGGTCCCAGGAGATTCGGTGTTGCTGTTCTCACCAGGCATAGCTCAGGAGGCTGTCTGCAGCAGGGGGTGCCTCCAGGCCTAGCCTTGCCTTTCCAAAACCTTCACCAGCTGTGTGTGTGATTTGAGGGGTGCACCTGGATGGGAAGGGCTCACTGGAGCCATGTCCCTGCTTGGAAAAGACAGTGCCCCAACCTCCACTAAAGCAGATGGTCCTAGAGGTCGGGGACAGGCACCCAGGCTCCCTCCTGGCTTCCCTCGAGATCAGTCACACGGGCTTGGGGAGGGTCTCAGTGGCATGGCAGAGGGGGCAAAGGTGTCCAGGTATCCAGGTAGGACCCTGGCCCGGGGACCCCTAGCCAGCCATCTTTGAGGAGTTGCTAAGCACTGGGTCCCACCCACCCCTGCCAGCTTCTCCATGCCATGGGCAGCTCTCATGGGCACTGGCACTGCCCGGCCCTGACCTCTGACACCATCCACTGCACTTTGCCAGCTGGGCAGGCCCAGAGATGGCTTGTCAGGGGTGCTTGCACCTTCTCTTCTGTCCCCACTGGGCGGCCCTCTGCATCAGGGTCTGGGTGGGGTCCAGAAGTCAGAGTCCCCCTCAGTGTGGGGAGGCCATCCCTTAGCCTTAGCTCAAAGTCCTGAGCTGTCTGGGGGCCAGCCGGGTGCAGGGAGGGTGTGAAGGGCCTCGTGTCCAGGTAGCCCCCTAGCTTAGGGCACCCCCAGCTCCAGTCTGGACATTTCTGGCGGGTCTCTGGGGTAATCTTAGCGCAAACACCAGGCAGGCCCCGGATGAATCGGGCAACGGCAGGAAGCATCTGGAAGCGAGTCTCAGCCAGAGTCCTGGAGTCCAGGGCGGCTAGAAACCGCGTGCCTTAGCAGAGTAAGTGTGTACTGGTTGAGGGCTGCCTAACTTGAAGGAGAGTAGGGAGAGATGGGACAGAGAGGTGGTCCCAGGCACCTGCAGGACTAACAGTCCCACCACCCCTGTTGGGTAGATGGGGTAAGCTGAGGCCTGAGATGCCCTGTGCCCGGGGAGAGGTGGTGCCACCTGCAAGAGCCATGCCCCAGCCAGGCTGACGTGGGGCAAGGGCTCAGGTCAGGGAACACCATTCCCCACACTTGCCTCTGTGCTGTGTCTCCCGCTGTGGTGCCTTTGAGCTCTTCTCTGCGGGCCTGTTCCGTTTAACCAAGAATACCCCTCCCCCTGGGAGATGGCCCTCGGAGATGCGCAAGGACAGTCCCCAGCCACCCCCGCAGAAAGGTGCTATTTGCAGTAGTTCCGGGGGCAAAGGTGCCAGAGGCTGGGGGCAGAGCCGCCATCCACAGTTGCTCCCTTGCCCTGGCACTGGGTCAGGAGACAGGAGAGTCCAAGGGGCCCAGGACGGCTTTCTAGGCTTCCACAGCGGGCCCTCGGTGCCTGCCCCCGCCACCTGCCCTCACCACCTTGAGCAAGTCATGCAAACCCCACCCCCACCTCGCCTGGTGCTCAGAGGCTGGCTGTGAATGAGCTCAGGCACTCTGGCCCCTGGGCCTGCAGTGGATGCACCACCAGTAGGTGGCAGTGCTTGCTGTGGCCTCGCCTACCCACAGGAGGGGACAGCAGCGTGGCCGTGCCAGCGTGCCAGCTACCTTGGCGGGAGGCTGATTTCGGCTTCTCGCAGCCGTGTTGCAGCAGAGGCGCCTGTTGCTGCTGAACCCATTAAGTATAATTACCAGGCTCTTGGCGGGAACTCGTAATTATGGTGGCTTGGAGCTGTGGCACTGGCATCAAATGCTGACCAGCCAGGAGGCTGGGGCCCTGGCTTGGTGTGAGGGAGGGGTCTGGGATGGGCTGCTGGGGTCCCTGGGGGAGGGGTTCCAGGCTGGACTGACAGCTAGGAGCAGGGCAGGTCGTCATCCCTGGGCCCCTTCCCCTCCTGCCGTGGCTGATCCCTGTCCTAGACAGTGGCAGCTGCCCTTGTGGTCATCCTGAGTTTCAGCCACTCAGCCCCTGACCCAGTGTTGCAGTCAGTGCCTAGGACCTCGCTGTAGTGAGCGTGGCCCTTGTTGGTTAGGGGCACTGCTGCCACTATCATCTAGGTCCCAAGCAAACCTGCCAGTGGGGAGGGGGAGCTGGGGGCTCTGAGGCCTGTGGCCTGTGCAAGGTGGTTGCCAGGAAGTGCAGCCACCAAGATTCAAGTCCAGAGCCAAGGGTGAGGGGCAGCCCCCCGAACCAGCTGTGAGGGATGGATGCCCAGCTCCCTGTCCTCTCCTCAGTTCCCAGGTGTTGGGGACGGTGGGGGCTGGCAGAGCTGGGACTGTTCGCTAAATGCAAGCTTCTGTCTTCCTTAAGGAAGGTCCTTCTGGGTCCACTGCCATCCGGCGGGTTGCCTCTTTCTCCCTCCTCTGGTTCCCTGGTGAGGGTTGGGCCGGGCTGGCAGACGGCGCACAGCCCTGGGAGACAGGCCTGAAAGCCTGCCCCAAGTGTGCCACTACCCAGGCCTGGAGGGTGGGGCGGGGAGTCCTGTCCCGGTGGGATGCATGGCCATGCCCCAACATCCCAGGGCCCTCCCAGCTGTGCAGGGCGCCCTGCCTGCAGCCCGCCAGAGAGGGAGCCCCATGCAGCCTGGCCCCCACGTGGGTAGCTAGGCCCTGGGAGTCTGAGTGGCCCTCACTGGGGCTTTACTCCTGATGCGACCAGCCCACGGAGGGCTCCTGCACCCTGCTTTCCTGATAAGCCTTCCTGGGGACCTGGGAGCCAGGTCTGGGACGGTGACCACCAGTGTGCAGAGCCTAGCCAGGCACAGGCCAGGGCGCCACCTGGTGGCTGCTTTCGGGAGCGGTGGGTGCCGATCTTGAGGCCCCCATGCCAGGCTGGACACCCTCGCGTGCACACAGCCCCGTCGTGGGCACCAGCTGACAGGTGGGCACTTGGGAGCCCCTTGGGGGCGGATCCTGGGCCGCTTCGGTGTGCTCCTTAACTCGCAGTGACACGTGGTTCGAGCACGTGAGCATGCTGGTCATCATGCTCAACTGCGTGACCCTGGGCATGTTCCGGCCCTGCGAGGACGTGGAGTGCGGCTCCGAGCGCTGCAACATCCTGGAGGTAAGGGGCGGGGCTCGGGGCGGGGGCTTGGCTGGAGTGGGGGCGGAGCTCCGGGTGGGTGGGCGGGGCTGCGTCGTCCCACGGCCCCTACTGACCCCTCCTCCCACAGGCCTTCGACGCCTTCATCTTCGCCTTCTTCGCGGTGGAGATGGTCATCAAGATGGTGGCCTTGGGGCTGTTCGGGCAGAAGTGCTACCTGGGGGACACGTGGAACAGGCTGGACTTCTTCATTGTCATGGCGGGGTAGGCCCCGCCCCACCCCACCCCACCGGGATCCCTCTATCCCATTGTAAAGAAAGATGAGAGGCGTGTTCCGGAGGGGTCCAGGTAGAGCCAGGGATCCTGTCGGGGAGTCTGGAGACCCACCCTCCTGGGCACAGGTGATGGAGGTGGTCTCCGTGTGACTAAGGGTCATGCTCCCGCTACCTTGGGGCCCATCCTGGCTGGTGCAAGGCCCTCCAGCCCTGCCAGCCCTGTTGTGCACCCCAGCCCACCCTTGGCCCCTGGGCCTCTCACTGAGCTGCCCCCTCACCCCGCCCCGCCCCCAGCATGATGGAGTACTCTCTGGACGGGCACAATGTGAGCCTCTCGGCCATCAGGACTGTACGCGTGCTACGGCCCCTGCGTGCCATCAACCGTGTGCCCAGTAAGTGACCCTCCCCACCTTGGCTTGAGACCGGGAGGCCTGCATGTCCACCAGCCCCGCAGAGCACTCAAAAGGACCCACGGGACCACAGGACTGGGAGGTGAAGATTCCCCAGCACCCCGGCCCCAGCCCAGGTCCCAGCACTGGGGTGGCCCCTTCCATTCACCACGGGGCCTGCAGGACTTGCTAGAGGTTTTCTGGAGAGAATCCAGCTGGGGTATGGTGGGCAGTCAGCATTCACAGGGTCCCTGGCTCCCACATGGCTGGGTGACAGGGGCCACTGTGAACCTCAGGTTCCTCGTCTGCCTGGCATTTAGGGCAAGGCTGGGGGCTAAGCAGATTGCTGGTGGCTTTGCTGTCTGGCCCATCCTAGTGTGGTTCACGCTGGTGGAGACACATTTGTGAGTGCGGCTCAGCTCTCCTGGGGGCTCTGTGCAGCACCCACTTCGCTCCCACACATGCAAGGGGAGAGTCTGTCCTGAGGACAACTCACCCTCCCCACCCCTACAGCTGCCTCGCTCCCACCCTCCTGCCAGGAGCACCACCCAAGGGAAGAGGGGAAGATGGCTGGCCCGGGCTGGGCCTCCGTGTCCCCTGCTGGGCAGCTGATTTTTGAGAAGGAAGGCTAGAAACCCTTCAGGACTTGGCCAGCGGCTGTGAGGAGGGGCCTGGTGGAGAGGAGCTGCTTGTGTGTGCTGTGCGCTGGGAGCGAGGGGAGGCGGAGGAAGAGCTTCAGGAAGTCACACGCCTGCTTGTTTGGGAACCGTGCTGTCAAACCTGGGCCACCCACCTGCGTCAGAGACGGGATGGGATAGTTCTTTAAAGCACTCAGGGCTGCATTCAACTGCTCCAGCTCCTGGGGGCGGGGGCGGCCCCCACGAGGCCGTACGAGGCGTGAGCGCACGCTGCATGTAGCTGTGGCCCTGCGTGTGCACGTGTGGATGTAACAGCCTTTCTGGCTGCCTAACCTGGGTCCTGGTGGCCTTGGCACTCAGGGCTTGTCGTGCAGCACATCCCAGGGTTAGGCACTCCCTCCCCTGGGGCCTCCAGCTTCCTGAAAGGCAGGTGGGTCAGGATTGTGCTCCTGGCCCCTGAGCCTTCCTTCCATCTGCCTGCCTAGATCTACTGTGCAGCTCAGATGGGGGTTGAATACTGTGACTGAGGCCGGGTGCGGTGGCTCACGCCTATAATCCCAGCATTTTGGGAGGCCGAGGCGGGTGGATCACAAGGTCAACAGATCGAGACCATCCTGGTCAACATGGTGAAACCCCGTCTCTACTAAAAATACAAAAAATTAGCTGGGCAAGATGGCCGTGCCTGTAGTCCCAGCTACTCGGGAGGTTGAGGCAGGGGAATTGCCTGAACCCAGGAGGCGGAGGTAGCGGTGAGCCGAGATCGCGCCATTGCACTCCAGCCTGGGTAACGAGCGAAACTCTGTCTCAAAAAAAAAAAGGCCGGGCGCGGTGGCTCAAGCCTGTAATCTCAGCACTTTGGGAGGCCGAGGCGGGTGGATCACGAGGTCAACAGATCGAGACCATCCTGGTCAACATAGTGAAACCCCATCTCTACTAAAGATACAAAAAATTAGCTGGGCCCGGTGGCGGGTGCCTGTAATCCCAGCTACTCGGGAGGCTGAGGCAGGAGAATTGCCTGAACCCAGGAGGCGGAGGTTGTGGTGAGCTGAGATCGCGCCATTGCACTCCAGCCTGGGTAACAAGAGCGAAACTCCGTCTCAAAAAAAAAAACTGTGACTGAGTCTGAACTTCATTGTCTCCTGCAATAGTGTACAGGGGTGTCTATGGCCCCAAGGGTGGCTGAGTGTGCAGTGAGGTGATACACGTGTGGCTCTTGGCCCTGCACCTGGCACACACTGTGCTGTCTGCACACCAGTCTGGCCCCACCTGCTGGAGCATGAAGCAGCCCGGCACACACGGCCCCTTCCATGATGTTCGCTTTTCAGGTTAAATTCCCACAGTGGTCCTCATTCTCACCAGCAGCCTGGCCTCCTGGGGATGTGCTCCTGTCTCAGAGAGGGAACTAGGAAACTCTTCCAGACTGGATCATGCGTTCCTCATGAGAGCACGTTCTGGGCTGCATCCCGTTCTGTTGACCTGGGGTCCACTCTCACCCCTGGATCATCTGTGATCTTTGAGCCAGTTGTGGTCTGGCCAGGGCAATGCTCACTGATCTGTTTCTGCTGTGGTCGGCTGTTCTGGCACTTCCATGCCCCTCCTGGATCTCACTCACCCCCATGACCTGAGGAGCCTGTTTTGCTATTGACACCCCTGGGTGCTGGGTGAGATCTCAGCATCCCCAGGCTCCTGGCCCGGGGCTCTACCTGCTGCCTTAATGTGGCCCTTGTTTAAATTTGGAGGAAAAGAGGTCTTGGGGGAACAGGCCCATGAGGGAGCGAAGGGTGCCTGGGGCTTGGCTGACCCACTTGCTGGATTAATATGGAGTTCACACAGCCCACAGCACCCAGGACTGAAGGCTTCAGTGCTGCCTCATGAAAAGCCACTGCCTACTGTCCCCACTGCCCCCAGCAGCCTCTCTCTGGGGTCGGGCTCTGCTCTGGCAGGATTCTCACTGGGAATCAGACAAAAAGCTTTCAGAACCCTGGAGCTGCTGCAGAAACTCCCCCAGGAGACAGCCCACCACCCAAGGCTCTGGGGCTCCCAAGGCTGCTGCTGCCTTGATGGCAACTTCACGGTGCCATGGAACAAGCCTTGAGGGCCAGTGGAGTCTGGTCATCCTGAGGCCCTGGGATGCTTCGTGGCCAGACCTGCCCTGGCAGTCCCCCACCTCCACCCCTTCACACCCCAGCCCTCCAAAAGCAGCAGGACCAGCCGCCCTGGGCTGGTTGGAGGTGGAGACCTAGCTCCCCTCTGGGCGTGTCAGGCCCCAGGGTGTCCGTGTCCCTGGGGGCCGGCGGTGGTGGAAGGGGAGCCCTGATCACACTTGGGGTGTAGAAAGTCACCAGGGGGCAACCCAAGTCAGCGTGCAGTGGGCATGGACACCCACTGTGAACAGTGGACAGGGCTCAGGGCTCCAAGGAGGGGCTGCGGCCCGGAGCACGCACGTGCGGGGCCTGGCAGTGCCGACCCTGGATTGCTGCCCACAGGCATGCGGATCCTGGTCACCCTGCTGCTGGACACGCTGCCCATGCTCGGGAATGTTCTTCTGCTCTGCTTCTTCGTCTTCTTCATCTTCGGCATCGTCGGCGTCCAGCTCTGGGCCGGCCTCCTGCGGAACCGCTGCTTCCTGGACAGCACCTTTGTCAGGTAGCCAGGCCCGGCACAGATGGCTTTGCCCTCCACATCACTGCCCCCCATGGGTCCGCCCACCACCCCGTTACCGCACCTGTGGTTCACCCATCACGCAGTTTCCGCCCCACGTGGCCCCACTCAACGCAGTCACCGAGCCTTGTGGCTCCGACCACACAATTACCGCCTCATGGCTCCGCCCTCCTTGCACTCACTGCCTCCCGGCCCCGCCCTCAAGTCACTGGCTCCACCCAACACGCAGTCACGGCCCCACATGACTCCACCCGCCAGTCTCTGCACTTTGTGGCCCCACCCACCATACCGTCACCGCCCCCATCATGGCGCCACCAACCACAGCGTCACCGCCCCACATGACTCCGCCCACCACGCAGTTACTGCCTCGCATGGCCCCACCCACTGTACCGTTACCGCCCCCATCATGGTTCCACCAACCAGTGTCACTGCCCCACATGACTCCGCCCACCACGCAGTTACTGCCTCGTAAGGCTCCGCCCACCGTACCGTCACCGCCCCGCATGGCTCCGCCCACCATGCAGTTACCGCCCCACATGACTCCGCCCACCACGCAATTACTGCCTCGTATGGCTCCGCCCACCGTACCGTCACCGCCCCGCATAGCTCCACCCACCATGCAGTCACTGCCCCGACTGGCACCAACCCCTAGTCAGTCTGCGCCCCTACCGGCACCTCAGCTTAGCGCCCACCGCCCTTGCCACCTTCCATCAGACCCCGGGGCAAAGTCACTCCAACAGCCCGTTCTCTCTCCCAGGGGTCTCCCAGCCCTCAGTCCTCACCCGGGGTCTCCTCAGTCCTCAGTCCTCCCCCGGGGTCTCCTCAGTCCTCAGTCCTCCCCCGGGGTCTCCTCAGCCCTCACCCGGGGTCTCCTCAGTCCTCCCCCGGGGTCTCCTCAGCCCTCACCCGGGGTCTCCTCAGTCCTCAGTCCTCCCCCGGGGTCTCCTCAGTCCTCACCCGGGGTCTCCTCAGTCCTCACCCGGGGTCTCCTCAGCCCTCA
>CM052660.1:110241443-110286795 GCA_028533165.1 Leontopithecus rosalia | reverse complement strand
GGGTCTCCTCAGTCCTCACCCGGGGTCTCCTCAGTCCTCACCCAGGGTCTCCTCAGTCCTCATCCTGGGTTCCCTCAGACATTGCCCCAGGGACCTCTCCTCTCACCCGTGCCCCGTCCCCTTATCCCTCATCCTGTGGTCCCTTCGCCCCTCTCCCTGGGGTCCCCTTCCCTCACCCCTTGCCCCTCACCCTTTCAGGAGGAGCCGTGGTCTGAACGTGGGTCTCCCGTCCCTGCTTCCGTGTGTTATTGTCCGTGTCTGTGTCCCTGTCTCTGTTCTCTGTTCCTTTCTGTGTCTTTCCATGGACTTGGCCTGAGAAGGGTGAGGTTCCTGCAGCGCCCCTGTGGCCTTGGCCCTGGCTGTGTCCCCTGATCCTGGTCATGACACCTGGTCCTGTCACACCCCCGATCCTAACCATGCCCCCCTGGCTGTCACTGGTGGCCCGGCCCTGACCCTGATCGTGCCCCCAAAGCTGGCCGTGTCTGCCGCCCCTGATCGCGCCTCTGGGCGCCGGCTGTGCCCACCCCCCAGGAACAACAACCTGACCTTCTTGCGGCCGTACTACCAGACGGAGGAGGGCGAGGAGAACCCGTTCATCTGCTCCTCTCGCCGAGACAACGGCATGCAGAAGTGCTCGCACATCCCCAGCCGCCGGGAGCTGCGCGTGCCCTGCACGCTGGGCTGGGAGGCCTATGCGCAGCCCCAGGCTGAGGGGGTGGGCGCCGCACCCAACGCCTGCATCAACTGGAACCAGTACTACAACGTGTGCCGCTCGGGCGACTCCAACCCCCACAACGGCGCCATCAACTTTGACAACATTGGCTACGCCTGGATTGCCATCTTCCAGGTGGGCGCCCGGAGGGTGGGCCGGGGGCCCTGCTGCACGGCGGGGGAGCGGGTGTGGGACTCGCCCCCAGCCCGGACCCCAGGGGCGTGGGGAAGAGGAGGAGGGGTCGTGCGGGCCCACGTCCAGCCACCGCCCCTGCAGGTGATCACGCTGGAAGGCTGGGTGGACATCATGTACTACGTCATGGACGCCCACTCGTTCTACAACTTCATCTACTTCATCCTGCTCATCATCGTGAGTGTGGGCAGCCGCGTTCGCCAGGATGGGCCCTGGCGTCAGCTGGCTGGGGGTGGGGTGGGCTACCCCGCGTGGTCAGAGAGACTTCTGGCCAGCCTCCAGCTGAAGGGGCACACGGGCGGGAGGCAGAGCTTGTGGGAATGCGGACGTGCAGCTGGCGATGCCAGGAGGCCATGTCATCACCTACACAGGGTCCAGGCCTGTGGGTGCCAGCTCAGGGCTAAAGAGCCAGGAACACCTCTGGGGGGTCCATGGCCTCCCAGCACAGCTTTCCACGGTGCATTCGGCCCCAGGCATGCTCCTCACCTGGTCCTCTCACAGGCCCAGGTGTCCCAGCAGATCAGTTGAATCAGCAGACATCAGTAGGGTCCTGGGTGTGCCTGGAGCCACCCTGCAAGGACCCGGCAGGTCACAGAAGCAGACACACATCCCTGCCTTACTCACAGACAGCAAGTGGGACGAACACCCAGAGGAGACTTGCTGACCTGCGCTAAGGCAACACATCCGGGGTGCTGGGGAGGGAAGGGTGGCCCCGTTAAGGAGGTCACCTGCAGGTGAAGGAGGGGCCGAGTCACCTGCACGAGCAGGAAGGAGGGTGCCTAGTCTTGTCCAAATAGGCACAAAGCACCTACTGTGCGACGCCTGCTTTAGATGTGGGGGCTCAGCACCGCGCACCACAGTGACCTGCCCACAGCGGGGTACTCCGCCCACTGTGCCCATGGCATGGCCCCTACTCACACAGGCGGCACACAGTGGGGCTCTGCGGCGAATTGGGGACCTGGTCACTCACTGCCACCCACCTGCCCTCCGCCGTCACAGGTGGGCTCCTTCTTCATGATCAACCTGTGCCTGGTGGTGATTGCCACACAGTTCTCGGAGACAAAGCAGCGGGAGAGCCAGCTGATGCGGGAGCAGCGGGCGCGCCACCTGTCCAACGACAGCACGTTGGCCAGCTTCTCCGAGCCCGGCAGCTGCTACGAAGAGCTGCTGAAGTACGTGGGCCACATCTTCCGCAAGCTGAAGCGGCGCAGCTTGCGCCTCTACGCTCGCTGGCAGAGCCGCTGGCGCAAGAAGGTGGACCCTGGCACAGTGCAAGGCCAGGGCCCCGGGCGCCGCCAGCGCCGGGCGGGCAGGCCCACAGCCTCGGTGCACCACCTGGTCTACCACCACCATCACCACCACCACCACCACTATCACTTCAGCCACGGCAGCCCCCGCCGGCCCGGCCCTGAGCCGGGCGTCTGTGACACCAGGCTGGTGCGGGCTGGTGTGCCCCCCTCGCCACCCTCCACAGGCCGCAGACCACCCGACGCAGAGTCTGTGCACAGCATCTACCATGCCGACTGCCACATAGAGGGGCCACAGGAGAGGGCCCGGGTGGCACATGCCGCAGCCACTGCTGCTGCCAGCCTCAAGCTGGCCACAGGGCTGGCCACCATGAACTACCCCACCATCCTGCCCTCAGGGCCGGGCAGCAGCAAAGGCAGCACCAGCCCCGGACCCAAGGGGAAGTGGGCCAGTGGGCCACCAGGCACCGGGGGACACAGCCCCTTGAGCTTGGATAGCCCCAACCCCTACGAGAAGATCCAGCATGTGGTTGGGGAGCATGGTGAGGACCCCAGCCCACCCCACGGATAAGGCGGTGGGACCCAGGCAGGGCGGGCAGGGTCTCCAGTATGTCATTCTTGCACCCACCGTGGGCACTCTGATGAGTCCGACTTGGGGTTTTGTGGAGCAGATCAGCCATGCCTCTGGGACCCCTAAGAAGGGAAAAGAGGGAGGTCCTGCCCCCATCAGTGCCACAGCAAGGCCTGGTGGCCATGGAGGCGGGATTCTGAATCTGACAAGATTTGTCAGACCCTCCTGGGCCAGCACTCCATTGTCTGCCTGGCCCCGAGAGGTAGTGTGTGCTCATGTCCACAGCCTGCATGCTTGTCTGCAGGACTTACGGAGCCCTTCGTGGGCATTGAGGCTGGCCCCTTTCTAGGTGGAGACACTGAGCAGGGGAGTGCAGGGGGCACCAACAGAGAATCAGAAGGTTCAGGAAGAGACAGGCTGGCCTTGGCTTCAGCCCACCATGGACAGACAGGGGAATTGGAGACTCCAGGACCCACAGATGGTAGGGTTCCACACAGGCCTGGGTGTCCTAAGTTCTATGCACAGGCGTATAGATGCAGGCAAGCATGGGGCAGACACGAGCGAGGCTGCCGGGACGCTGTGTGCCCTCATGCCCTGGTACTCAGGGTGTGCAGACGAGCGTGTCAGGCATGTGCTTCTAATCCTTGAATTGTAGGAGTCCAGCCAGTGTCATAAAGGGCACACGGGTTGGAAAGACAGCGTGAAAATGTCACAGGACGTCTCAGTCATTTTCTGTCAGTTTCGTGTGGAGGTTGCATCGGGTTACGCAGAATTCTGTAGCTAACGTTGCCTGTGTGCTATTGCTCCTGGAACGTGGGTGGCGGTATATTTTTGTGGATGGCAGAGCCCAAGGCAGGCAAACATCTCTGCACCTAAGAGTGTCCCTCCGCTAGTATGTGAGCCGCAATGCGGCTGTGGGGTAGGGAGTGTGCGCCCAGGTGTGTGTGTGTGTGTGTGAATGTGCCCAGGCACGCGTGTGTCTGGCTGCTGTCACCATGTACTTTGGGGCTTTGAACAGTGGAAAACCACGTTCTCAGCTCTGGAGGCCAGTGGTCCAGTGTCGCAGGGTTAGCTCCTCTGGAGGGTCTAGGGGAGGACTCTCCCCACCTCTCCTAAATTCTGGCAGTTTCACCACTCCCCGGCTTGTAGGCACGGCCCTGTGTCTTCTGTCTGTCTTCGTGTGGCTGTCTCTTTGTTTCCTTGTTTTTAGTGGAATAGTCATGGTTGGGGGCCCTCCCTCCAGCACAGCCTCCTCCCCCGTGTTAACTCATCATACCTGCAGAGATCCTACTTTTAGGTGAAGGCCACTCGCAGGTTCTGGAGGTTGGACCCTGGATGGACCTTTTCCGGGGGCCACGTTCACCCCACCGCTTGTGTGAGTGTGGGTTCCAGGCCCTGGTGGCAGCACAGCTGAGTGGGCCTGCCCCTGTCTGTGCCCTCTCCCACAGGACTGGGCCATGCCCCTGGCCACCTGTCGGGCCTGAACGTGCCCTGCCCCCTACCCAGCCCCCCAGCAGGCATGCTGACCTGTGAGCTGAAGAGCTGCCCGTACTGCACCCGTGCCCTGGAGGACCCGGAGGGTGAGCTCAGCGGCTCAGAGAGTGGAGACTCAGATGGCCACGGCATCTACGAATTCACGCAGGACATGCGGCATGGCGACCGCCGGGACCCCATGCAACAGCCCCCTGCAACAGACACACCAGGCCCAGGTAGCCCCCGGCAGAGGGCAGCCCCCGGCGAGCCGGGCAGGCTGGGCCGCCTCTGGGGCACCTTCAGCAGCAAGCTGCGCCGCATCGTGGACAGCAAGTACTTCAGCCGCGGCATCATGATGGCCATCCTCGTCAACACGCTGAGCATGGGCGTGGAGTACCACGAGCAGGTGCGGGCCGGTGGGCTGGCGTGGGCTCCTGCTCGTGCTTGTGGGGCCTGGGGTGTCTCAGGAGGCCTCCAGCAGCCTGAATGCTTTACCTGACGGTAGGACAGTCAGGCAGGGCCTGGGGAGGCCTGGGACGGTGAGGTAGGAGACCAGGCGTGCCGTGCCTCTGCTGGAGGGGACATCCCTGGTCCCGGCTTCCTCTCTAGACAGCAGCTGATTAGGCTCCTTCTGAGATGCTGTGGCAGTCCCCTGACCCCTTGGGGCCTTGATGCAGCCAAAGCTGCCCCCCATCAGTGCTGAGGAGGGGTGGGGGCTGTTGGGGGGGCCCTGACCACGCCACCTCCCCTTGCAGCCTGAGGAGCTGACGAATGCCCTGGAGATCAGCAACGTCGTGTTCACCAGCATGTTCGCCCTGGAGATGCTGCTGAAGCTGCTGGCCTGCGGCCCTCTGGGCTACATCCGGAGCCCATACAACATCTTCGATGGCATCATTGTGGTCATCAGGTGGGTCCCCACCCCTCCCCAGGCCACAGGGGCATGGGAAGCTCCACTCAGAGCAAAACCCTGAGCACAGGAGGAAGCGCTGGCAATGGCAGAGGACTTGACGCGTGGGAATCAGGTGCTTGCTGACCCCACTGGCCCAAGGGACTGTCCTGGGAACCGTCCCCTCCCCAGACCCTATGCTTCCCCGCAAGTACCACTGTGTCCGCACCTATTACATCAGCTGTACCTCAGATGGATGTTTCTAGAAACTAGTGGAGCTGTTCCCTGTAGGAACAGAGCTCACATGTAGTGGCCTCAGGCCTGAGCTGTTAAGGGCTCAGGCCCTGCGGGAAAGACCAGCTTAAAAGGCTACGTCATGCTAGCTGCTGGGGGAGCATTTCTGCTACAAAATTAAACCAGAAAGGACAGGCAGAATTTGAGGGGAAATGCCCCCGTCCTCAAGAGTAGAGGGGTGAGGGGCCTCACCCCTGGGCAGGGAGCGGGTGAGCAGAGCAAACGGGTCAGGTCTGGCTGTGGCGGGGCCAGGACAGAAGAGCACCCTTAGTGAAGGAGCGTCCCCGACCCAGCGAGAGCCTGTTCTGCTCTCCGAGGGAGGTCGGGGGCCAGATAGCCACAAGAGCCGTCAGCAGATCAGGCGGCTTTTGAGACGCTTCTACAGCTGCTCATGCACCTTGATGCAGCCAGACCTGCTCCCATCTGTGGGATGCAGCACAGGCCACTGCGGCTCCCGGGCAGCTGATCCTGCTTCCAGTGGGAGGAGGGCCTGGGGTCAGGGATCGAGGCCCCGCTGACCCTCGCCCCCACCCGTCCGCAGCGTCTGGGAGATAGTGGGGCAGGCGGATGGCGGCTTGTCTGTGCTGCGAACCTTCCGGCTGCTGCGTGTGCTGAAGCTCGTGCGCTTCCTGCCAGCGCTGCGGCGCCAGCTCGTGGTGCTGGTGAAGACCATGGACAACGTGGCCACCTTCTGCACGCTGCTCATGCTGTTCATCTTCATCTTCAGGTGGGACCCCCACCCCTTGGCCCACCCAGCGTCTCATCCCAGGGCAGCTGGGAGGCAAAGGGCTGGTTCTACCCCCAAGGAAAAGGAACCCTCCCACCACTAGCCCCAGAGCATCTACAGACACTCGGCCTCTGCTGCCTTCATTTGAGAAGCACTGATGTGCCACTCGCCAGAGGTAGAGGCAGCCTGGGCTGTGCTCCCTTGGGACTCACAGATGGCAGGGTTCAGAGATGGGCCACCAGGTGGACAAGCTGGGCACTTGCTCACATAAGAGCAGAGTGCTGGGGGTGGGGGTGGGCACCGGGCTCCAGCCGGGGTGTTCTGAGCACCAGCTGGGTGCCAGTCTGGCCTGGAGCTCAGGGTCAGGGTTGGCTGGAGGGTAGGTAGTCAGGCAGGCTGGGCTCTCGAGGCCCAGAGGAGCTGAATGAGGCAGGTGTCCCAGGTCCCAGCTGCCACCCGAAGCCAGAGTGGCCTCCCGTGTCTGTCCCACCTTTGGCCTTGGTCTTGTCACCTGTAGAAAGGACACAGTAGCACTGAGTCCTGGGGGTAGGAGGTCCCTTCCAAGCCTGGGAGCCCAGGTGCTCAGGGAGGGTGGGAGGCCAGGAGACTCAAGATGAGCAGAGCTGGCCCTGCCCCTTCCTTCTCCGCCCCCCTTTTGCTCCTCCCTCTCTCCCCGTCAACACACCCCTGCCTCCCCCCAGCATCCTGGGCATGCACCTCTTCGGCTGCAAGTTCAGCCTGAAGACAGACACCGGAGACACAGTTCCTGACAGAAAGAACTTCGATTCCCTGCTGTGGGCCATCGTGACTGTGTTCCAGGTAGCGCCTGGGGTCCCCGCACCAGTGCGGTGCTGAATCTGATCTGCAGAGAGGTGGATGATCCAGCCTGCTCGTGCAGAGCATTTCGGGGCTGGGCTGACCACCCGGGCTCCCCACTGTCCCTCAGATCCTGACCCAGGAGGACTGGAACGTGGTGCTGTACAACGGCATGGCCTCCACCTCCTCCTGGGCCGCCCTCTACTTCGTGGCCCTCATGACCTTTGGCAACTATGTCCTCTTCAACCTGCTGGTGGCCATCCTCGTGGAGGGCTTCCAGGCGGAGGTGAGGGAGCAGGGATGGGGGCTTCCCTGAGAAAGGTGTGGGGCTGCCAGGAGGAGGGTGAGGAAAATGAAGAGGGTCTTCTAGGTAGAGGGGAGGGGTGTGGAGGAGTTGAGTAGAGAAGGGAAGCTGGCTTCCTTGAGGAGAGGGGGGGCCCCAGGAGGAGGGGAGGCCGGGAGCCCAGCGGAGTGGGCAGGGGTTGGTCTGGAGAGGCAGATTTCTCCTCTAGCTGCCTGCCCTGGCAGTGACATCATCCTCTGGGCCCTCCTGTCTACACCCCCACCAGGCCGGCCCAGCCTTCCATCCGGCGTGAAGGGTCCCCACTCTCAGGGCCCTCACGCCTGCCTTGTGCTTTGTGGGGTGCAGGGCGACGCCAACAGATCTGACACTGACGAGGATAAGGCGTCCGTCCACTTCGAGGAGGACTTCCACAAGTTCAGAGACCTGCAGGCCACACGTGCGTGTGGTCAGTGCGTGGGCTGGGTTCTGGCCGTGCAGGGCTCCCTGAGGGCAAGTCCTAGGTGGGTGGATTCCTGGTCCGGGAGCCTGGCAGCTCTAGGGGTCCGTTCCTCCCTCTGTCCTGCAGAGCTGAAGGTGTGCTCCCTGGCGGTAACCCCCAACGGGCACCTGGAGGGCCGTGGCAGCCTGCCCCCTCCCCTCATCATGTGCACAGCGGCCACGCCCATGCCCACCCCCAAGAGCTTGCCGTACCTGGACGCAGCCCCCAGCCTCCCAGCCTCTCGGCGTGGCAGCAGCAGTTCCGGAGACCCCACATTGGGAGACCAGAAGCCTCTGGTAGGGACCATCTGCCGCCCCAGCCCTCAGGCCCCTTCACATTCTGGCTCATTACGGCCTTACCCAAAGACAAGTGAGGGTCCCGACCCCTATACCTGTAAAGTCCCAGCCCCATGCAGAGACTAAGAAAGAGCTTTGTAGTTTCTAAAAACGGAGGCCAGAATGAAGGGGCAGACGTGGCAGCTTTGGGTGCCCAGCAGTCTCGAAGAGTGCACGGTGCACAGCATGGGAAGAACCCAGCAAGCGGGCCGGGGGCGGTGGGCAGAAACGTGGCCTGGAAACAGAAGGCAGGTCGGACGGGGGGGTCCAAAAATGCCAGCGGTCGGTGTTAATAGTGATGCTTCCAGGCCACTGACTCCCACCACCTCCCAGGCCAGCCTCCGAGGCTCTCCCTGTGCCCCCTGGGGCCCCAATGGAGCCTGGAGCAGCCGGCGTTCCAGCTGGAGCAGCCTGGGCCGTGCCCCCAGCCTCAAGCGCCGCAGCCAGTGTGGGGAACGTGAGTCCCTGCTGTCCGGCGAGGGCAAGGGCAGCACCGATGACGAAGCCGAGGACGGCAGGGGCACGCCTGGGCCCCGCACCACCCCCCTGCGGCGTGCGGAGTCCCTGGACCCACGGCCCCTGCGGCCAGCTGCCCTCCCACCTACCAAGTGCCGCGACTGCAATGGGCAGATGGTAGCCCCGCCCAGTGAGTTCTTCCTGCGCATCGACGGCCACAGGGAGGAGGCGGCCGAGCTCGACGACGATTTGGAAGATGTGAGTGCGTGGCACTGGGCCCACAGCCTCCTTACCTCCCCTGTCCCGGGGCCCACGGCTGCCTCTCCTCCCTCTGTCTGGAGCAGGTTGTCTGAGTGGATTCTGAGATGGGACTCGGGGCATGTTATTCACTGGAGGGGACTCAGAAGGGGAGAGAAGCAGGCCAGGCCGGGGAGGAATCCAGCAGCGGTCAGGGATGCAGCCACAGCTGATCCCAGAGTCCCCCCAACTGCCATGTACGGGCCGTGCATTAAATGATCCACGTCTGGCCTGCACACCGGGCTGGGCTCTGCACTGTCTGGTCACCCACAGGCTCTGAGCTCCTGCCAAGGCTGGGGCACGTATCCACTAGACCGTCAGGCTCCCTTGGGTTGAGGACTGCTCCCCAGAGCCACAGGCCCAAGAGCACCCACTTAATTGGCCCCGTGGACTCCCAGCATGGGTCACTCTGCCATCCCCAGGGTAGAGAAGGAGGAGGCTCCTTGGCATGGGCCCCAGAGACCAGAAAGCCAGAGGCCAAGGGCCAGTGGGTGAGGAGTGAGGACTGAGAAGGGCCCAGGAGAAGGGCTGCTCAGGCTGGGAAGGGTGGCCCGGCTAAGCACAGAGGGCCCTGGGGTGGCTGGGCAGGCAGGCAAGGGGCTCTGAGGACCCGCCTCCTTGTCCCCAGAGCTGCTGCTTCCGCCTGCATAAAGTGCTGGAGCCCTACAAGCCCCAGTGGTGCCGGAGCCGCGAGGCCTGGGCCCTCTATCTCTTCTCCCCGCAGAACCGGTGAGGTGGCCCGGGTCAGGGGGCGGTGTGGGTAGATCCACCCCATGGGAGCCCCGCCTCCAGGTCCTCACTGGGCAGGGCTGGCA
The DNA here is from genome assembly GCA_028533165.1 of Leontopithecus rosalia. Classification (NCBI taxonomy): domain Eukaryota; kingdom Metazoa; phylum Chordata; class Mammalia; order Primates; family Cebidae; genus Leontopithecus; species Leontopithecus rosalia. The sequence goes on along the minus strand of CM052660.1, from coordinate 110,277,192 downwards.
CGTGCTGGACATCCCCGGGTGGGCACCCCATCCGAGACCACAGGGACCAGGGCTGAAGCAGGGGCCTGGTCGGGGCTGTCCTGCACCCCCCATCCACTCTGCCGTCCATGGCGCCCAGCCCCACCTCTCAACCGGTCCTGCCCACGCAGGTTCCGTGACTCCTGCAGGAGGATCATCACGCACAAGATGTTCGATCATGTGGTTCTCATTTTCATCTTCCTCAACTGCGTCACCATCGCCCTGGAGAGGCCTGACATCGACCCTGGCAGCACTGTGAGTCAGCCAACCCCGTCGTCCCGGGCCACCACGACCCCCAGGGAGGGGTGGAGTGGACACAGCTCCCCAGCGTCCTCTCCCGGCAGGAGCGGGTCTTCCTCACCATCTCCAACTACATCTTCACGGCCATCTTCGTGGCGGAGATGATGGTGAAGGTACCTCGGGGCCTGGGAGTGCCCCTCGTTCCCAGGTCCCCATTCTGCCCACAGCCCCACCCAGCTGTGTGCCAGCTCTCCAGGCCCCTCCCCGAGCCTGAGCTTAGTGCCACTGGCCCTCCCCAGGTGGTGGCCCTGGGGCTGCTCTCGGGCGAGCATGCCTACCTGCAGAGCAGCTGGAACCTGCTGGACGGGCTGCTGGTACTGGTGTCCCTGGTCGACATTGTCGTGGCCATGGCGTCAGCTGGTGGTGCCAAGATCCTGGGCGTTTTGCGCGTGCTGCGTCTGCTGCGGACACTGCGGCCTCTGAGGTGTGGGCAGGGGCACCCGGGGGCTCCTGGGGCAACTTGGAAGCACAGTCCCTTGATGCTACCGCTCATTACTGCTTTGGCAGTCCTGAGCTGCTCGCAGGCCACCCAGTCGGCCCCACTCTGGGGCCTTTGCATGAGCTGTGCCAGGGCTGCCAGCTGCCACCATAGATGACCCCAGTGCATCCCTGTACCCTCGCCAGGGTCATCAGCCGGGCTCCAGGCCTCAAGCTGGTGGTGGAGACTCTGATCTCGTCGCTTAGGCCCATCGGGAACATCGTCCTCATCTGTTGTGCCTTCTTCATCATTTTTGGCATCCTGGGTGTGCAGGTGAGTGGCCTGCACGTGCCTGGGGGTCTGCCCCGTCACAGGGTCTGTCACCCAGTGTGTCACCCACAGCAGTGCAGCTGCAGGGCTTGAGGGACAGCTCAGACCTCACTTGCACCCCAAAGCCCCAGGAGGCCCTGAGTGGGGTAGGGCACAGGAGCCAGGCCCTCCCGGGTGACCACCCCACCCCGGCAGCTCTTCAAGGGGAAGTTCTACTACTGCGAGGGCGCGGACACCAGGAACATCTCCACCAAGGCCGAGTGCCGGGCCGCCCACTACCGCTGGGTGCGGCGCAAGTACAACTTTGACAACCTGGGCCAGGTGGGCCAGGCGGCCGGGGGGACCCCTGGAGCCAGAGGGCCAGCGACCCCAGCTCCAGGCCTCGGCGGTGACCCTGGATCTGGCCCTTAGGCCCTGATGTCGCTGTTCGTGCTGTCGTCCAAGGACGGCTGGGTGAGCATCATGTACGACGGGCTGGACGCCGTGGGTGTCGACCAGCAGGTGCGCACAGGCCGGCGGCAGCCTCCGGGGTCGAGCCGCGTCACCTCAGGGTCTCCCCCGAGTGGCTCTCTTGGCCTCTGGGGGCTTGCAGGACCTCGGGAGTCGGGGCCGTCCTAGGTAGGGTGCCTGGCGTGCGGGCGGGCGGGCACCCACTGCCTCTGTGCCGCAGCCCGTGCAGAACCACAACCCCTGGATGCTGCTCTACTTCATCTCCTTCCTGCTCATCGTCAGCTTCTTCGTGCTCAACATGTTCGTGGGTGTCGTGGTTGAGAACTTCCACAAGTGCCGGCAGCACCAGGAGGCGGAGGAGGCGCGGCGGCGCGAGGAGAAGCGGCTGCGGCGCCTGGAGAGGAGGCGCAGGAGTAAGGAGCTCCCGGTGGCGGTGGCGGGTCGGTACCTGTGTGCCCACCGGGCCCTCCAGCCCTGCACGCTCGTCATCCAGAGGGCACCAGAGCCCTGCCCGCTCCACCCTGGCCTCCCCGAATGGCTCTGCACGCCACCCGCCTTGCTGGGCCTGCTTGGGGGCCGGGCCGTGGAGGGCTGGCCGGAGAGGGCGACTGGGGGAGCTCACCACGGCAGGAGAGGAAGAGACACCCCCCAACCCCATCCCCAGTGCCCAAGGGGCAGGTTCACCCCGATTCCTCACTCCACGAGGAGCCAGCACAGCCTCCAGGACACAGGCTGAGGGAGAGCAGAGAGGGCTCCTGCCCGAGCATCCCCGTGCCCTCGGCCCTCAGACCGTCTCCTTGTCTTTCCAGGCACTTTCCCCAGCCCAGGTACCGGCCCTGCCCCGCATGCCTCAGGCCCTCCTTCTGCAGCCGCTGCTCGGGGGAGGGCGGGCATCCCAAGCCCACTGAGGTCCTCTGAAGGGCGGGCACAGGTGGCCAGAGGTGCTGAGTGTGTGGCTCGGGGAGGGGGTGTGCTCACCCGCCAGGGCCCGGGCTGCTGTGTGCATGCCTGCGAGTCGCTCTGCCCGGCTCGCAATCTGCCTGCGTCTCCGCTGTGCACAGGACACCCAGGGCAACAACGGGCTGCCCACACCCCTGCAGGCTTGTGGCTGCTCTATGTCCTCAGTGGTCCGGCCCAACTAGGCGACTGGCCCCCCTCTGGCTGCCCGGGCTGCAACAAGCGCTTCATTGACTGCATGGCGACCTGCAGAGCGTGAGGGTCGGGTGGGGGGTGTTTCCTGCTCTTTCAGGCCCTGCGCCAGTGGTCCCCACCCACGTATGGTTCTGTGGCCGAGGCAGGTCGGCGGGGGGTGGGTGGCAGGTCATGCTTTCCCCCGTGGGAGCTCATCCCTGTGCATGTAGGGACCCTGGAGACCAGGCGTTCAGTGCAGACCAGTACAGGGGGGACACGCTGATGATCGCAGGCACCAGCTTCAGATGTGCTGGAGTCTGGCAGACCAAGACCCTACCCATGGCCCTTTGCAGGATGGGGAGGGGAGGGACTTGGGCTGGTGGCCAGAGGGCAGGTCACACTCTCATCTCTGCTCCAGTGAGGCTGGTGGGCCCAGACCCAGAGGTGGAGTGGGGTTGCCCTGCCCAGCCCTTCATCAGTGTCTCAGCCTCATGCTGTGCCGACCTGGGAGCCCCAGGAGGGCGGGGTCTGCACAGGCACCCAGGTGGGATGTGAAGAAGCCATCTCAGCTTCCATACCCACTCCTGGGCGCTGCCTGCGACGCGGCTGCGTTGAGGAGGACGTTAGTCAGCGGCCTGCCCCCAAGGCCTGCTCCCGTGCAGGCCTCCCAGCCCAGCCAGCTTCACAGTGAGCTGCCTCTCACCTAGAACAGGGGCCCCTCCTCCAGCCTTGTGTGAGCCCCCCAAGGAGGCAGGGCCAGCCGCATCTTCACATCTGAGCAGTGGGCCCCCACTTCTCCCCTACACTTGGCCACCTGGGAGGAAAACAGGTCTGCAGGAGCCAGCAGCACCGGGCAGCCCCCCGCCCTCCCTGCAGAGGCACTCACGGCCGCCCTCCCTGCAGAGGCCCAGCGCCGGCCATACTATGCCGACTACTCACCCACCCGCCGTTCCATTCACTCGCTGTGCACCAGCCACTACCTCGACCTCTTCATCACCTTCATCATCTGCGTCAACGTCATCACCATGTCCATGGAGCACTACAACCAGCCCAAGGTAGGCGCCTTCCTCCGGACCAGGGCAGTGAGAAGGCTCCCTGCGTGGCAGCCAAGGCAGCGGGCGCAACCCGGGACTGGGCCCCCGCCCCACTCTCATTGGGGCTTGGCTGGAGGGTGTGGAGGTTTCCTTTGAACAGAGACCTCTTTTAACATGGATTGAAACTCCCCTCCCTCTGCCCTGAGGGACCCTCCGCAGTCTGGCCAGGAACATCCCCGCCATGAGGAGGGGCCTAACAGGACACAGGCAGGCCTAAGAGGACGAGTTCTTCCTTGGCTCGGACTCCCTCTGCGCCCCTCCCCTCCTCAGTGGACGATGACTTTCCCAGTCCTTCAGAGGGAGGAGGTGGCCTCAGGGCAGCAGTGAGCCTTTGAGGCTGAGCAGACTCTGCTATATGGAAAGCCCAGCCTGCGCTGGGGGCGCGGGGTCTTCCCTCACCAGAGGCTAATCCTCAGGGTGGGGAGCTCCAAACAAGGTCCCTCCAGGCAGGTCTCCCAGCCTGGCTCAGACTGCATACCGTACGTGCTCAGGGCTGGGCTCGGTGAGCCAGTGTCCCCATGCCCCCCGGGTGCTCCGGTCAGAGGACGGGTGGGTGGCCAGGAGCTGGGGCACGCAGATGGCTGCGGGGCGTGACATAGGCTGGCGGCTCAGGGTGGCTTTGCAGAGGCAGTGGTGTTCAGCTGGGCCTGTGGATGCAGGAGGGTACCTTCCACTCTTTCACCTCATCAGACGCTTTGGGAGCACTGCCTGTTTGCTGGGCTAGAGGAGGGGCAAAGAGGCTGCCGGTGCCCAGGGAGGAGCTTCTGAGTTGACCTGGGAGCCTCCAGGCCTGACCAGCAGGGCACTCACGGGTGTGCAGGGCGGGAGCCAGGGAGAGAGGTCGTCCCGGCCTCACCTCAGCCAGCCCCACCTCCACCCCCAGTCGCTGGACGAGGCCCTCAAATACTGCAACTACGTGTTCACCATCGTATTTGTCTTCGAGGCTGCACTGAAGCTGGTGGCATTTGGGTTCCGTCGGTTCTTCAAGGACAGGTGTGTGGGGTGGGGCTGTCTTGGGGCTCAGGGCTCTAGGGGCTGGGGCAGGTGAGGCCGCAGGCATTTCCCTGGAGTCTGCAGAAGTGATGGAGTTGAGGCTGAGTTGGAGTCTGCTGAGTTGAGGCGGGACCCGGCCGTGGGCACTGAGCCTGCGGCTGTGCAGGTGGAACCAGCTGGATCTGGCCATCGTGCTGCTGTCACTCATGGGCATCACACTGGAGGAGATCGAGATGAACGCCGCGCTGCCCATCAACCCCACCATCATCCGAATCATGCGCGTGCTCCGCATCGCCCGCGGTGGGTGCCCGGATGCCCGCCAGGTTCCCTCTGCGGGAGGAGGGTGGGGCTTGGCCTTGGGTGGGAGTAAGTGCAGGGGCACCCGGGGTCCCCACGCAGCAGGGAGGGTCCGCCCAGCCCCACTGACGCTCAGCTCCCGGCTCTAGTGCTGAAGTTGCTGAAGATGGCCACGGGCATGCGCGCCCTGCTGGACACCGTGGTGCAAGCCCTGCCCCAGGTAGGTGGAGCCCACAGCACCCCCGAAAGACAAGGCTGCAGGGAGGGCCTCACCGTCCCCCAACTCATCTCTCTCATCCCTCGGGCGTGCGGCTGCTGCACCTGTGTCCCTGCTGTGTGTGCAGCGCATGGCTTGGCTGGGCTGGGAGCGATGGATCCAGCCACTGCCCTCTGGGCCTCAGTTCTCTGGCAAAGACTCATCACCAGGGACACCTCTGTGGTGCACTTCTGTAGGCAGAGGCCATGGAGAGCCGGATGGATCTGGGCAGAGCACAGCAGGTGGCCAGTGTGTGTGTGTGTGTGTGTGTGTGTGTGTGTGTGTGTGCGTGCGTGCACAGGACCACACTCTGGATGCAGGCGTCAGCCGCAGGCCCATGTGCCCCTCGGAGCCCACGCAGGCTTGGCCTCCTTGCTCCCTGTGCCCCTGGCCCCTGCCCACATCCATTTTGGCCTCCAGAGCCGAGAGACCCGATGCCTTGCCCCATCCATAGTCTCCAGTCCATCTCTCCAACCCTAGCGTGTCCGTCCATCCACCAGCCCAGCCACATTCCCAGCCACCCCTCCCCCGCGGCTGCACACGCACCTGGAGCCGCCGCCTCTTCCCACCCCTTTCCCATCCCTGCGCCATGTGTCACGTGCCCCCCGCATGTCTTCTGCCTCCCACCTCAGCTGTCCCCACTCATGCTGTCCTCAGCAGCGTGCCTCGCTCCGTTTGAGTAACACTCCCGAAGGCCTGAGTAACCCCCAGGTGCTCAACTGTGTGGAGGAGGGTCTCAGAGCAGGGCCAGGCCTGGCCAGCCTTGCAGGGTGGGCTGCCCAGCGAGGCAGTATGTGCAAAGGCTGGCGCTGGTGGGGTGGCTCACAGGAGAGCTGTGGGCTGGGGAGGGGTGAGGCTCCAGGCCCACCTGCCGGGACCCCTTAGCTTCATGCTGGTCTGGGCCCCACCATGGGAACTCTGAGGTACCCCGTGCACAGGGCGGGCCAGAGCCCCCAGGGGTATCCTGCTAGGCCTTGGGGAACCTGCTGGGCAGAGTGGAGTGGGCTCTGGGCCAGAGGCTGATGCTCAGGGCCAGGGCCGAGGAAGGGAGAAGCCAGCACGGAGGGGTGGGCCCTGTCCACCTGGTGAGGCCGTTGGAGCCCCCAGAGGGGCATGGGGCTGAGGCGCAGGGGTCCTTGCCCTGCTCTGGGAATTTGCTTCCACTTGGCCGGGGCCGGGAGTGCCGGGGAAGGGCCAGGTGGGGTCTGGTGGCCGAGGCGCTGAGTGCCCTGCGGGGTGGGCTGAGGCCGCCCCACCTCCTGCCTGACCCAGCTCTGCTTCTCTCTCGTGTAGGTGGGGAACCTGGGCCTTCTTTTCATGCTCCTGTTTTTTATCTATGCTGCACTGGGAGTGGAGCTGTTCGGGAGGCTGGGTGAGTGTCCCCTGCCCGCCACTCCAGGCACACATGGGGTCCTGGCAGGCTGAAGCTCATGAGTCAACGCAGTGCACCCAGCTGTGACATACGTGTGCGGGCATGTGCACAGGAGCACAGACAGGGATGCCTGCCACACACAAGAGCGAGTACACGTGGACACGTGCACACACACGTGGAAACATGCCACCAGCCCCAAAGCCACGTGGTCCCGGGAGATGCATGCCGGCTAGGTCCCCTTGCCTGGTGGCTGTAGCCTCCCGAAGCCTCCACCCGGGCCTCAGCCTCAGCCCAGGCTGGGCAGGGCAGGTGGGGACCCTCCTCGGACAGCCCAGCCCCACCCCTGCCAGGTCCCACTTCAGCCAGGCCAGTCCCTGCCGGGTCCTTCCCCAGGGCCCTGTCCTGACAGTGGGTGTGGCATCGTCACAGCCTGTGTCTGTCCACTGGGCAAGCTCAATTCCAGTCACCCGGCTCCCCCTTAGGCCCCACCACCCACTGTCACAGACACAGACACTAATGACTCTTCCAGGGCCCGGGGTCACCACAGCCAGCCCAGGTGTGGCAGCAGAGGCCTTGGCCCAGGGGCTCCGGCTTCACACCAGGGTCAGCCTCTGCCGGCCCACTTGGACCACCGGGGCTTCGTCATCTACGTCCTCTGAGCTCCCCAGGGTGCATGTGGGGGCCAGGTGTGCGTCCCACCCCCACCCGAGCAGGCGAGGCTGACGGGGTGCGTCTCCCTCCCACAGAGTGCAGCGAGGACAACCCGTGCGAGGGCCTCAGCAGGCACGCCACCTTCAGCAACTTCGGCATGGCCTTCCTCACGCTGTTCCGCGTGTCCACGGGAGACAACTGGAACGGCATCATGAAGGTACCCGGCAGCCCCAGCGGTTTCTGGGGCTCTCCCAGGGACGGGCCCGGGCAAGGGGTGGCGCCCACAGGCGGTGTGGACCCCAGCCGGCAGCTGCCCCCCACTGCAGGACACGCTGCGAGAGTGCACCCACGAGGACAAGCACTGCCTCAGCTACCTGCCGGCGCTGTCGCCCGTCTACTTCGTGACCTTCGTGCTGGTGGCGCAGTTCGTGCTGGTGAACGTGGTGGTGGCTGTGCTGATGAAGCACCTGGAGGAGAGCAACAAGGAGGCCCGCGAGGACGCGGAGCTGGACGCTGAGATCGAGCTGGAGATGGCGCAGGGCCCCGGGGACGCACGCGGGGTGGACGCAGATGGGCCTCCCTCGCCCCAGGAGAGTCGGGGTGCTGGGGATGCCCTGAACCTCCTGGTGGCACGCAAGGTGTCCGTGTCCAGGATGCTCTCACTGCCCAACGACAGCTACATGTTCCGGCCTGTGGCACCCGCCCTGTCACCCCGCCCTCGCCCGCTGCAGGAGGTGGAGATGGAGACTTACGGGGGTGGCACCCACTCGGGTACAGCGGGCATCGGGAAGATGTGGGCTGGGCGGAAAGCAAGGCAGGCAGGTGGGAGGGAGAATGGCCCCGGGCAGGGAGGAATATGGGGGCAGGTGGCAGGGAGGAGGGGTCTGACCAGAGCCGGCAGGAGGGAGGATGGGTGGGAAGGAGGATGGGGACAGGCAGCGGGGAGAGGGGAGGCCAAGGGTGGGTGAGAAGCAGCAGGATGGGCTGCTGGGAAGGACCGGGGTGGGTGGCTTAAAGGGAGGACAGGCTGGGCGAGGAGGAGGATGGGCGGAAGGACGGTTGAGGGTGGGTGGAAGCTGGGCAGAAAGGCAGGGGCAGAGCTGCCAGCTTAGATGCTTCCCTGCTGCCTCAGGCTCGGCCACCTCTGTGCACTCGCCCCCCGTGGAGTCCTGGGTGTCCTTCCAGGTCCCATTGGCTCTGTCGTCTCCGGCCAGGAGCAGCGAGTCCATCCACACCCCGTCCCCTCGGCGCACAGTGCGCTCCCCCAGCCTCAGCCGGCTGCTATGCAGACAGGTAGGAGAAGCCTTGCCCCCCAGCAGAGGCTGGGTGGGGTGGGGGCTTGCAGGGACGCCTTCTCTCATCTGAGGCAGACGAGGACCAGGCCCGGGGAGGGCGGCACTGGGTGCTTGGGGCTCCGAAGTTTTCTGCCTGTTGCTTGGTGGATCTTGGGGTGTTGGGCCCAAATGGGCCCTCAGGCCTGTGAGCTTGTGACCACAGAGCACCTGGCTTCAGGGACCCGAGTCTCCTTGGACTCACAGCCTCAAGCCTTATGGTGGGCAGATGGCGGCTTCTCAGGCCTCACGGGCAGACAGCGGTTCTCCAGTCCTGGCTTGTGCCCCAGCCTCACCCACCTGCAGCCTCAGCTCCTCTTCGAGCCTCTCCCTACGTTGCCCAGTGCAAGACCCCTGCACTGTGTGGGAGCAGTTAGGAGAACCCCATCCTAGGAGTGCCCAGCTGGGCTGCTGGTGTCCAGGGGCGGGGAGCTGGCCTCAGCCTCAGCCCTGTGCCCCTGGGGGTCTCCTGCACACAGCATCTCTTCCCGAAGGGCAGTGGGTGGGGGCTTTCCCCAGAGCCTCACAGGTCAAGGGTGAGAGGGGGATGCCCACTCCAGTGCCTTCCAGCCCAGCCCCATTTGGAGGGTCAGGAGCCACCCAGGAACCTTCCCACTTTGGCCTCTTCAGTACAGGATGGCAGAGGGTCCCCAAGCCCTGGCCACTGACAAGGCCCTCCCAGGGTCCTGCCCTCACTTTCACCCCCACTGATGAGGGGTGAGGTCATCAAAGTGAGGTCCTGCCCTCACTTTGACTGCACGCCCCTGCAGGAGGCTATGCGCACAGATGAAGGGCAGATTGATAGCCCTAGGGACACCCTGGACGCTGCGGAGCCTCCCGAGAAAACCCCAGTGAGGCTGGCATCCCAGGGGGGCTCCCTGCAGTCCCCCCAGCGCTCCCCACGGCCTGCCAGCGTCCGCACCCGGAAGCACACCTTCGGACAGCGCTGCGTCTCCAGCCGGCCGGTGGCCCCAGGTGGAGAAGAGGCTGAGGCCACGGACCCAGCGGACGAGGAGGTCAGCCACATCACCAGCTCCGCCTGCCCCTGGCAGCCTGCGACTGAGCCCCACGGCCCCGAAGCCTCTCCAGCACCCTGCGGCAGCGAGCGGGACCTGCGAAGGTTCTACAGCGTGGACGCCCAGGGCTTCCTGGACAAGCCGGGCCTGGCGGATGAGCAGTGGCGGCCCTTAGCGGAGCCGGGCAGCGGGGAGCCCGGGGAGGGCAAGGCCTGGGGCCCTGATGCTGAGCCTGCTCTGGGCGCGCGCAGAAAGAAGAAGATGAGCCCACCCTGCATCTCTGTGGAGCCCCCTGCGGAGGATGAGGGCTCCTCGAGGCCCCCCGCAGCAGAGGGCAGCAGCACCACCCTGAGGCGCAGGACCCCGTCCTGTGAGGCCGCCCCTCACAGGGACTCCCTGGAGCCCACCGAGGGCTCGGGCCCCGGAGGAGACCCTGCAGGCAAGGGGGAGCGCTGGGGCCAGGCCTGCCGGGCTGAGCACCTGACCGTCCCCAGCTTTGCCTTTGAGCCGCTGGACCTCGGGGGCCCCAGTGGAGACCCGTTCTTGGACGGTGGCCACAATGTGACCCCAGAACCTAGAGCTTCCTCTTCAGGGGCCGTTGTGCCCCTGGAACCCCCAGAAGCAGAGCCTGCCATGCCTGACAGTGAGCCCCCAGAGAAGAGGCAGGGGCTGTACCTCACAGTCCCCCGGTGTCCTCTGGAGAAACCAGGGTCCCCCTCAGTGACTCCTGCCCCAGGGGGTTGCACAGATGACCCCGTGTAGCTCAGGGCTTGGCGCTGCACAGGGCTTTGGCACTGGGGTCTGGGGGCCCCGGCGGGGTGGTGGCCCAGGCAGAGCCGTGCGTGGACCCTGACTTGGGTCCCATCGTGGGCAGGGGCCACAGAGGATGACAGTTGAGGCGGACCCCGGCAGGCACTCATTCCCTGCCCAGTGAAGCAGGGGAGGTGCTAGGTCCCGCGAGCCTCCGTCCATTCCAGTTCGGGTTTCTCTAGAGTTTTGCTGCCAGCCGAGGCTGTGTGGCGGTGGTGTCTGTGTCCCGTCATGGGAGAAGCCACGTCTGTGGGGAGGGTTAGGTACCAGGCTGCGTCCTCTCAGGCCGCGCGTTGATACGGGACACTCGCTGGGGGCCTTTGCCCTTGCCAGCAGCAGGTGCGGCCACTGCGGCCCAATGTCACCTTCACTCACAGTCTGAGTCCTTTGCCTGTCACGCCCTCACTACTCCCCTTCCAGCTGCCACCCTTTCCGTTCCGCCCAGGCGTTCCCAGAACCGTCCGTGACTCTGGGGGATGCTGACATCATAGGGATGTGACACGCCCAGCCATCACTAGGGACATCACCGTGGAGTAACGCGCCCGGCCCCCATGCGAATCGGGCCTTCCCTCCATCCGGGGGCTTAGGCCGAGAGATTCCAGTTGACACCTTAGTTTTGTGTGCTTTTAAATTCAGGTTCAATGTTGCAATAATCTAATGCAGAACATTCAGCTTCTCAAGGGAGAGGGAGGGGCAGAGCGGAATAAATAGTAACTTATTTAAGAAACGCCCTTGGACTCCTGCCATCATGATGGGGGGCGGGGGAGGAAGCACCACCCCCAGCCTGACACAGCAGGCACTTGGCCACCAGGACACAGGAGACCAGCAGAAGGAAGAGGCCGGGGAGGAAGAAGCCAGCCAGGAGGGGTAGCCTGGGGTACCCAGACCTTGGGACCTCTAATGCCAGGATGTGATGGCGGATCCAGGTCACATAGGCAGGGACGAGGGTGTAGACCCCTGGTCTGTTGGGGCGGCCGCAGCCCTCACCCCAGCTCACAATGCCGGCCTGCAGCCAGAAACCATTCACCTGGCAGACCAGAGGCCCTCCGGAGTCATCCTGAGGGCAGAGAAGACGAGGTTTGGGTGCCAAGCAACTGGGGAGCCCCCTCCCTGGGCTGCAGGAACCCCCATCCTCCATCATGGCCTGCCATGGGCTCACCTGGCAGGCATCCCCAGGGCCCTGAGCACACAGCATGTCGGGCTGAAGGGCACTGCCCTCGGGGCTGGGGTAGTCCTGACTGCAGGTCTCTCTGTCCACCACAGAGACTTCCACCTCCTGCAGGCTGTATGGGGGTGGCAGAGGCTCTGGGGTGGGAGGACAGGTGTCAGGGAAGGCTGGGGCAGCAGCCCCTGCGCTGGGGGAATGGGAGGCCTTCCCGAATCCCATACCAGTGGCCCTCATCACTGGCATGTGGGTTATGATCTGGCATTTTGTTCACTGCTATGAATCCACACAATAAGCTTTGAAAAGGGACAGCCAACAGTAGTGGCCTTGGCTGGGTATAGAGGCCACCGGGAGCAGGTGGTGGCATAGGTTTCCCTCGAGCCAGCTCTCTGTCTGCCCTTTCCTTCCTCCATCCCAGCGTCCCCCCCCCAGGGCTCCTCACTTCCTTCCTGTGTGTAGCCCCAGCCAGTCACCCAGCACCGGGTCCCAGGACAGAAGTCAGCCGAGGCTTCCGGGAGGCAGACGGGCAGGATCTGGCTGGAGAGGGTCACAGGGACGCTGAGCTGCACGAGGGCAATGTCCCCGCTGGACCCCGGCGGTCCTGGGGGGCTGGAGTGCAGGATGATCCGCCTCACGGTGGAGAAGTGGGAAGACAGAGTGATCTTCAGCTCTCCCAGGTGCACCTGGTAGTCGGATGCGTTCAGGGACCTGGGAGGGAGGGTGACGGAGTGTTGGGGGCATCAGTGCCCTGAGAGTGGTCGACTGCAAAGGCCAGAGGTCAGTGTCAGCCCCGCCCAGACCCCATTTCTGCGGGCATCCGATGCCCACCCCTTCCCTCCTGAGCTTAGGGCACAGAAGCAGTTCTGGGCATTGGGGACAAAGCCTGGACCATGGCCTTGCCCTTGGTCCACAAAGCCCAAGGACTGTGGTAGCACCTTGGGGATCCTGCCAGCACCCAGGAGGGAAGCCAGCAACACTCCCGGCACCCGGAGGGGCTGGGCAGGAGGCAGGTGGCACATTCAGCTCCACTCGAAGAGACGGGGCTGGGAGGGTGGAAGCTGCCCTCCCTGTGAGCCAAGATGGGCAAACTTCACAGGGTGGGCAGTCAGCTCCTCCCCATCCCCTAAAGGGAAACGCTCAAGAGTTCCCAGGCCTCAGAGTGACAAGTGGAGGCGTCAGCACTGCCCCGTGCCCCACTCGGGCCTGGACGTTCAGACTTTGCCTGCCCACCCAGACACTCACCCAGAGAAGCAGTGGGCAGCTGTGAGCACCCACTGGGGGCTGAGCAGGGACCCACCACACACATGCACCCTCCGCAGGCGGAGGCTGGCCTGCCACGGCCATGCGCCGGCTGGGGCCACGTGGCCTCCTACGATTCGGCCTACTGCATCGGAAACCTGCTGCCGGCCACATCCTAAGCCAAAGGAGGAAGGGGTGGCTGGTGGGGGTCCCAAGAAGCCCACTGCCCTTCCTTCAGGAAGCCTTCCCTGACCACAGCTCCCTGCCTTCTTGGGGACTTTTCCTTTCCAGTGTCCCCTTCTGCCCGACTGTCCCCAGAAGCATCATGGGTGCAGCAGAAATGGCACCCCAGGAGCAGTGAGCGTGCCCAGTGCCCAGGCTGCAGTTTCTAAGCACCACCCCCCACAAACTAACCAGGGCCCCCAGAGGCGGTGGCGGGGCTGCCGAGGGCACCTGAGAGGCTAAAGAGGGGATCAGGGAATGGTGGAGCCCCCGGGAAGGCCAGGATGCTGGGGGCGGCTGCCTGGTGGGCCCCCGGTTTCCTTCAGGAGTGATGGAGATGTTTGGAGCTAGGCAGAGTTGGGGGCACGTGGCACTGTCCAGGGTCCCCAGGGCCTCTGCACTGGACCCTTGGTGATGTAACTTTATCTTCTATGAACTTCACTCAGTAAATTAAAGAGAAATAAGAGGAAGTCAGCTTGAGGGCCACTGGCCATGCCTGGGCCAGCCTGAGCTGGAGAGTTAGGATGGGATGTGGCACACGGCTGAATGGAGCAGGAAGCTGGGTGGAGACAGACGTAGGTATCTGGGGCGGGGGCGCACTCTCCCGCGCAGCAGAGCCCCCAGCGGGGACCCCGTAGGACGCTGTGGGGAGGAAGTTTGAGGAGGGCTGGATGGCCTTCATGGCCTCAAAGCATCTCCCAAGGTACAAGCTGACTGCAGTGGTGGAAAGACTGCCCCTCAACTGAGAGAGGTGAGCCGAAACCGCCGTGGCAAACCGTGGCCTCCTGGCCCCCGGTGGGACCCCCCGGGAAAAGACAGGGTCCCCTGGAGGTTCTCCTGCCCGGCTCGCCTGCACCCACCTCCACACCCCTATGGGGGACGTACCTGGCTCCAAAGCCCTGAGGGACACACCTGCGGGAAAGAGACGGAGGGTGGGTGATGGAGGGGGGCTGCCGAAGGGAGGGTTGTGCAGGCTCCAGAGGCCCCTGCACGGCGCCCACCAGGCCTCAGGGTGACACTGGGATGGGCCCCATTCCTTATCGGAGAGGCCCAGCCTGGTGAGGCTGGTCAGCCATTGTCTCGCTGGCCCCGGGGTGGGTGGGACCAGCCGAGAGCCATAAACAGCAGCAGGAGGCCGGGAGCGTGGCCTCAGGCATGGGCCTCCTCCCCACCCTCCAGGTCCTGCTCAGGGGAGAAGTCAGCAGAGTTCCGGGACCTGGAACTGCAGGCACCCCCAGCTCCTTCAGCTCCCACCCACACCTCTTCCTGCCTGTCCTCAGGCACTGATGGCTGGACCTCCAGCCAGGGGTGCAGTCTGCCGAGGAGGCATGGGGCGCCCCAGGGTGGGGGCTCAGCGTGTTTCTTCCTCTCTCAGGCAAGCCCTCAGCTTCACTCCCACCCCTGCCAGGGATCCAGGCAGGAAGCAGATGCCCCCCCATCCCCACACCCAGGACAAGTCACCCACCGGGCACCGCCAGGAGCAGCAGAAGGCCACGGGCCCCGAGGGCCATGGTGTCTGCCACTGCAGGGAGAAGCAGGAGGGCCCCCCGACCCTTGGACCTGCTGGGCGTGGGGGTGGCCACACACCTGCTGTTGGGCAGGGCAGGAGGCTGGAGGAGGAGGCTGGAGCGCCGCAGACGGCCCCACCTGTTCCTTCTGCACACCTGCAAAGAAGGGTCGTTACCTCCATTTATCCCTGTGTGGACGCCACAGCCCTGGCACCCAGTGGCCAGCCTGACAGGGCACAGCAGGGAAGGACAGAAGGCAGGTGCTGCTTTGCACCCCATCTCAGCTCCAGGGCGAGGGCTGAGGGAGAGGTAGGTGTTCCTATCAGTGCCACCCACTCCAGGAAGCCCTCCCTGACTCTCTCTGCTTCATCCTCTGGGAGCCCAGTCCTTGGGGTTCCTCAGGAGTGTCCCAGCCCAAGGCCTAGCAGCCCTGTGGAGACAGCTCAGGCCCCCGTGACAACCCACCCTCCAAGAAGTCCCTGTCCCCACAACTATCAGCAGGTCCCATGCTCACGCCACAGATCAGATGGGCACCATCTCCCGGCCCAGCCCGGGTGGGCCCTTCCTAACCGTCCTGGCTGCCCCGGCCTGATGACTTAGCTGATTAGGGGCCCTGGGCAGCGCCCGGGACTTTCCTGCCCCACTCGCCAGATCCAAATCACAGGCCAGGCCAGAGGATCCAGTTGAGACCTTCTAGGTCAGGGATCCACTCTTCGATGTGGGGAAACTGAGGCACAGGGGGAGTTGCCTGACCACCCACCAGGATGTGGCCTCCTGGGCACGGACTTGGCCTCCTGCACGCCAGCACCTGGGGCAGCCACGGCTCAGAGCTGCGGGTTCAGTGTTCGCCCTCATGACAAGCATGACACCAGCCCCTCTCTCTGCGTTCCCGGTGGCAGAGCACCAACCACAGGGCCCCCTCCTCCCTCACAGCAGTCGACACCTGGAGGGGTGTCTCGGGGAGGCAGGACAGCATCATCCATAGAGAGAAGTGGGACTGAGCCTGGAGTCCCCACCCAGGGCGCCCCTACCCAGGACAATGTCACCCAGTGCAGAGGGAGCCTAAGGGGCAGGGTCTTATGGAGCAGGGTCCTCCAGTCCTGACGCCCCAGGGCGGTCCCCAGGTCCCCACAGGAGGGGACTTCAGGGCCTTCACCTGCCCCAAGCTGGTTCACCTGCAGCACTGGGGACCCGTCTCTGTGCCTGTGCCCAGCACACCAAGCATGCCACACTGCCCAGATTGCAGCCCACACCCTGTGGCATCATTCCCTCCCCATTTGACAGGAGCCAGCTGAGGAACAGGGAGGGGGGCCTAGCCCTGGTGATGGCCCCCTAGTGGTGGGGTCTCCAGTAGCCTAGGGCCCCGGGAGACCTGGGGTTGCTTCTGTCTGCAGTGACCTGGCCACTTGGGCACTGTCCCCTCAGTGGAAACCCTGTCTGGCCACAGAGGGTGGACCCCCGCCCCCCCCCACACTCACCCATCCCCCTTACAGCCCCTGTGATGGGGAACCAGGGCCTCCTGTCAACGGCCACGTGGGTGACCTTGGAGCAGATCCCCCAGTCCCAGTGGAGACTCAGGTGGCTGCAGCCTCGGCCAGCAAGCAGCCTGCCCGCCACGTCCTGAGAGCCCCTTCCTGCCAAAGCCCATGCTCTCTTCCGCCACTGTCGCTGGGCCGAGCCTCACTGAGCTTCCCGGGGATCCTAGATCTAATTCGGGGAGCCCTGGGGCTGGAGCTTGCCCTGTGCCCTGCCAAGTGACCAGCCCCTGGAGTCCCCTTCCCTTACTCCGGAAGCCCCGTCCTGAGGGGCCACGTAGCTTCCCTTCGGGATCTCATCCCTCCAACTCCCACCCCCACGAAACCTCCACTGGAATTGTGGAAATGTGCTTCTAAGCAGAGCTCTTAGAAGGGCTCTGAGCAGGGACTGGGGGTCACCCGCACTGTCCCTGCTAAATGGGATAAGACACAGCACTCGCGAGACACGAAGGGCCCGCGTGCTGATGTAAAGACCTCAAAATGTTTTAAAAATCTGAAACTCAGGCCAGGCGCGGTGGCTCAGGCCTGTAATCCCAGCACTCTGGGAGGCCGAGGCGGGCGGATCACAAGGTCAGGAGTTCCAGACCAGACCGGCAACACGGTGAAACCCATCTCTACTAAAAATACAAAATTTAGCTGGGCCTGGTGGTTCATGCCTGTGGTCCCAGCTACACGGGAGGCCAAGATGGGAGGGTCTCGAGCCCAGGAGTTCAAGGCTGCAGTGAGCCCCGATCACCCCACTCCACTTCAGCCTGGATGACAGAGGGAGACCCTGTCTCCAAACAACTGGGCAAGGCAGAAGCATCGGACAGAGGGGCGGGGGGAGGGCCTCGTGGGAAACGCGGGGGGAGGGGCTCCCGGCCAGCGTGCTCGGTCTCAACCCTGATGTAGGACCTGGCTGCCCTCTACAATCTTCTTTCCAGTTGCCTGAGTGGTTCTGTGTGACCCGAATTCTGGAGGCATCCTACAGGAAGAAGCTGGCCCTGGGGACCAGGGCTGCCCAGGAGGCCGTGCCCCACAGTGACCGGCTGCACCTTGGGGGCTGGGACCCCAGAGCTCTGGCAGCTTCCTCAGCACACCTGAAGCCCTCCTTCCCCAGTGACACCCACAACCAGAAGCACAGAGACACCCACACCAGTGATTTGCATGCACTTTAATGAGATGCAGCCCTCAGGAGGGCCAGCGCCTACCACATGCTACCTGGGCAGGGGGCACAGGAGGGCTGGTATCGGGGCTTGGGCTCAAGACCAACCAGGGGAGGGGGCTCAAGATGGGGAAGGGACTCAGGACAGAGCAGGGTGCCCAGGACAGGGACGGGCACTCAGGACGGGGCAGGGCAGGTGTGGGGGGCGGATGTCACCAGGGTAGGAAGCAGTGGTGTTGGGGACAGGAGGGGAAGGCTCTCCAGTGACCTGGGTCACACCTGCCGGCCTGGCTCAGGGCTTCTTGGGCACGTATTGGTGGATCCAGTCCAAGTAGTAGGTGACGCGGGTGTAGATGCCAGGCCGGTTGGGCTGGGCACAGCCCTCGCCCCAGCTGACCACGCCCGCCTGCAGCCAGGTGTCATTCACCTTGCAGACCAGGGGCCCTCCAGAGTCGCCCTGGAAAGTCAGGGGTCAGCGCTCACCAGCCGGGCCCGGGAGTGGGGGCTGTGGTGCGAGGGGTGGGGGCACACTCGGGGCCCACCTGGCAGGAGTCCCTCCGGCTGTTCCCGGCACACAGCATGTCGTCACGCACGATGTGGACGGCATCTCCTGTGTAGAGGCCGGCGTGGTACTTCATGTCACAAACCTGGTTCTCCACAATGGGAACCTTCACCTGCTTCAGGGGAAACGGCGGTGGCAGGGGCTCTGCGGGTGGGGAGGAGGGTGCAGCCTCAGGACGGAGCCCGGCAGCACCCACCTGGATCCCAGAGGGAGCCCAGAAGCTGACTGTGGCTAAGAACCAGGCCCTGCCTCCCACCGTCCCCAACACAAACCGCCACTATTCACGTCGCCCCAGCCGGTGACCCAGCACGGCGTCCCCGCAGGGAAGGTCTCTGAGGCAGGGGGCAGGGTGACCGTGCGGACGTGGCTGGTGACGTTCACGGGTTCCTCCAGCTCCAGCAGGGCGATGTCCGCCCCGGTCTCCACGATGTAGAACTGGGGGTGCACGATGAGCCTGCTGACGGGCAGCAGCCGGTCCTTGTAGTAGAGGTGCTGCTCCCGCAGCTGCACCCTGAGGTCGGCCAGATCCATGACGTCCCTGGTGGTGGACGCTCCACTCAGGCCCTGGGCAGCCCCCAGGAGCACCCGGGAGCCAGGGCACACCCAGCCTTCGCCCACTGCCCCCCCCAGCCCCCGGGAGACTCACGGTCCCAGGCAGTGCGCCGCGGTCAGCACCCACTGCGGGTGGATGAGGGAGCCCCCGCAGAAGTGCATCCAGAACCGGCCGTGGAATCTCAGGCTCACCTGCCAGGGCCACCTGCTCCCGGGGGCCTCCTGCCCCCCGACGATGCCCGCTCGTGGCAGTGCCTGGCCTGGGGCTGGGGCAGGAGCCAGTTCAGGACCGGGAAGCAGCCCCACGCCTGGGCCAGACCTCCCCTGTGTGGGGGCCAGCCCGGCCTCCCCAGAACCCTTCCGGGCCCTGGCCTCTGGGACCTGGTGAGGGGCAGGGTGGGCCCAGGATGGGACTCACCAGGGGCCGAGTGGGTCGGGCTCACCAGGACGGGCAGCACCAGCAGCAGCAGGCTCAGCATCTGAGGAGCAAGAAGGGGCGGCATGAGCCTGGCTAGGGGACAGGGCAGGGCTGGGGGCTGCAGAGTGTGGGGTGCAGAATGAGCCGGGGCGGGGGACCGGCGTGGGTCCAGGGTCCAGGCCTGCAGGCCTGGGTCTCGGCGCTCTGGGTCTGAGGCTGGGCCGCTCTGCTCCAGATGACGCTGAAGTCAGGTCTCTGAGAGTGGGGACTTACCCTGGCTGCTCCCTGTTCCCTCTACCCAGCGGTCTCTCCCCTCCCCATTTATCCCTCCAGACCAGGGAGGGGCGGAGGAGGGGCATTGCACCCTCCCATCCAGCGGAGGAAGTGGATGATTCAGCCCCGGGGCCCCCATGTGACACGTGCCCCCGCTGCCCTGATGCCCTCTGTGTGTGGGGCTGCCAGGCCGGCCCTGCCAAGTGCTGAGCACTGGAGGCTTGCAGCTCCACCTCAGCTGTGGGTCCCAGTGCGGAACGTACCACCTTCCCGCTGGTGGGATCAGCTCCTGCCCCTGCCCCGGTGCCAGGAGGCCTTCAGGCACGGCCGCACCCAGGTCTGGCTGCCCCATGCTACAAGACCAGTCACCCCACAAGCTGTTTCCCCAAGAGGGACACGGGAACAGGAACCCATGTCCATGGGCCACCCTCCAAGAGGCAGGAGGTGCCAACGGGGTGGGGACAGGACTGGAGTCTCCCCTCCTACAGACTCCAAATCCACGGGGGTGGGGCCAGCCCTCCCACACTCACTTGGTGGGGGCCGCACCTGAGACCCCCTTGTCAGATGAGGACACAGCCTTGAGAGGGACAGCACCGAGTGTCCTCGGCCAGGAAGGGGCCCTGCTCCCTCCCTCCCATGTGAGACTCAAGTCCTCCCACGAGTCACCAATGTCCACCTCTGGGGCTGTCCGTGCAGATGCCTTATTATCCTGGGATCCGAGCTTCATCCGCAGAGGGAGGAGCAGGCGAGAGTGCAGATGTGACTCGGGGAGACCCAGCCCAGCTCCCGTGGACTCACTCCAGCCCCAGCTCCCTGTGCCCTCCATCCTGTCCAGCGCTGACACTGTCCCTGCAGGTCCATCCACCCCACCTCCTGACTCCCCCAGGCCTGCTGGTCACCGGGCCTCCAGCCTACTTCCTCCCGCTCTGAGCCCCAGGACCCCCTGCCTGCCCCTGACTTTTAACACAGGGCCCACTCAGAGCTCCTCCTTCCCCCACCCTGCCTGGTTTGGGGCCGACTGCACACTGGGGCCATATCTACCTGGACTCCTCCCAGGTGCATCCCCAGGGGACAGGCAGGGGTGATCCAGGCCCCTCCTGCTCACAACCCTGCTCCTCATCCACCCTCTCAAGAAACTTCCCAGAGGTCTCCACGTGCCCCATCCTGGTCCCACGAAAGAGGCCCACAAGATGGGACCTTCAGGAGCACAGGACGTGAGGGGCTGGGGTGATGAGTGACACCAGGGATGGGGGTGGGGCAGGGACACAGGAGACACCAGGGCTGATGGTGAAGAAGAGACTCGGGGGACACCAGGGCTGAGAGAACCCAGGGACATACGGGGACACCTGGGCTGGGGCATTCCAAGGGCTCTGGCACCCCCAAGTCAGGGGCCCTCCTAGGAATGCTCCGATTGGGTCAGGCCTGGGTGGTGGCCCAGTCAGCACCATGGGGATGAGAGCGCTTTGACTGGCTAACACTGGGCCAATCAGGGCAGGTCCTGGGCACCCAGCCGATCCATCCCTCCCCTGGGGGTGCCGCAGGGCACCCAGTGGATGGACCCTGCTCCGGCGCCTCTCAGGAAGCACCCACCTCTGCAGTCCAGCAGCAAGAAGCTGAACTCCCATCACCTACAACCAGCAACAAAATAAAGGCAACGACAAAGCTCACAGCTCACAACCCGATGGAAAGGACCCTGTGCGCTCCAGAAGGTTCAACCCGGTTTAGATTAAAAATGCAAAATAAAACCAGCAATCATTTGGTGGTTCCAGCCTTCGGAGGTTTCTGAGACGGAGGAAGCCAGCATTGCCGGGAGGTGGTGTCCCCGGGGCTTGGGAAGGGATGCTGTGGCCGGGGGCCCGTCAGGGGCCCTAGGACGGTGACCTTCGACCTTGCAGCGACTCCACCTAAAGGGGGCGAGGGTTCTTTTTAAGGCGATAAAAATGCTCCAGAATTGGCTGTGGTCACAGCTGCTCTACTCTGAATACGCTGAACCCCCGGAACTGTGCAGGTTGAGTGGGTGAATTGCATCTTCAATAATCTGCTTAAAAAAAGAAAGGTCCGGCAGGGTGGCTCACGCCTGTCCTCCCAGCACTTTGGGAGGCCAAGGCAGGAGGGTTACCTGAGGCCAGAGTTGGAGACCAGCCTGGCCAACATAGGGCGATCTCATCTCTACACAAAATTGAAATTAGCCAGGGGTGGTGGTGTGCACCTGGACTCCCAGCTACTTGGGAGGCACTGGAGCCCGGGAGGCGGGGGTTGCAGTGAGCTGTGACTGCGCCACTGCACTCCGGCCTGGGTGACAGAGCGAGACCCTGTCTCAAAAAAAGAAAAAAAGAAGATTCCTCATCAACAATGGAACAAGACTTGATGGAGGAGGAGCGCATCCCAATAACAGAATCAAAAAAAAAGATAGGACGTCCTGTGTCCTTGTACTTTAACCAGGATACCTGTGCTGGACGTGCTCACGGGCATGTCCCAGCGGGCAGCCTATGCCCCTTACCTGTTTAGAAAAGTTTTCAGTCATCGCCAATCAGGTTTTAGTTTAGATTGTGAGGTCTGACTCCAGCCAACGGAGATCACACTCAGCAGTAAGGACGACCCCAAATGCGTGAGGGATAAAGGTGTGTGTTTTCCTTTGCTCATTGCACTCCTGGGGCACGATGGCTAGTGAGGGTCCCCTTCCTGCCGTCCAGGAAGTAAAAATTGCTTTGCTGAGAGATCCTTTGTCTCAGTGCTGATTTTTCTTTGTGGCACCGAGCATCCGTTTCCAACACACCACGTGGCAGACAGCCCCATGCAGCCCTGGCGACTGCCAAGCGGAGGGCAGAGTGGTCATCACCCTGGCCTTGTCCTGGCCCCTTTCTCCTCCCGGGCATTTGGAGCCACACAGCTCCAAGCTGAGATCTCTGAGAGAGAGCAATGCCAGATATCTGGAAGGCTGGCCCGTGGCCACCAGCTATCCAGAATTCTGGCCTCCCCCTGACGGCCAGGACAGTGTGAAGACAGAAGAGCAGAGACCTCGCCAAAGGTGGAGCCCTCAGTTTCTCCAGCTATTCTGCTGTCTCCGACGGTGAGGAGCTCCACCTCCGTGCGTTTTCCTGTGTGCTTCCGCTCCAGCCTGCCAACTTCCCAAACTCAGCCCAGTGCAGCAGGATATGGCGGCACGCCTGGGACCACCACGTCCAGCCAAGATGGAGTCACGGGGCCCCAGTGTGGCCTCCCACCACAGACAGGTAGGCAGCTGGTAAAGATGCTGAGGTCGCCGCTGACAGACAGGGGACAAGAGGCCACGTGTGGCAATGTCCCCGGGGGAAGGGTGGGAAGCAGCGGGAGACGACAGTGACCATGCCCAGACTCAGTGCGGCAATGGGACACTTAGCCCCGGAGCCTGCTGGGCTGAGACGGACACGCCTCCGGAGAGGCGCAGGCAGCCAGGACTTGGGAGGCAGAGAGGAGAGAACTGCTCAGAGTGCTCTGGGGTCTGCAGGGGTCCCCAGAGTCCTTGGCCGAGTGCCGGAGACGCATGAGAGGGACGGAGGAGCCACGTCAGAAACAAGGACGAACCACCGGGTAAGACGGGCAGAGAACTCTGGAGTGCACGCGGGGTGGGGTACCGCATGCTCCCGCCAGCCGAGTGGAGACCTTGGCAGAGGCGGGCACTGGAGAGTCCTCAGAAGGCTCTCGACCTGCTAGGGGAGCAAAACCACCGGAAACCGAAGGCTTCTCTGGACCCACCCTCACAAAGCTGAAAATTGGCTGTGCTCGTGGCCAAAAGCAAAGCACAGGTGGGTCCAGATGATTGCAAGTCACTTAACTGCCTGTTAGAACCCATCCCAAAACAAACACTCCAGAGAATCTCACAAGATCCGGGGTGGGTCAGAAATAAGCAGGTGTGAGAAAGCAAAGGAAAAGGTGACCCTCCGATTAAAAACAATCGTCATTAGAAGCAGATCCAGAAACCTGGGGAGGGATGGAACTCGCAGACCAGTGTGTTGACGGCCACCGCAGGTGGGCTGCGTGTGTTTAAAAAGATAAGAGGCGGCCAGGCGGTGGCTCACACCTGTAATCCCAGCACTTTGGGAGGCAGAGGCAGGAGGATCACCTCAGGTTGGGAGTTCGAGACCAGCCTGACCAACATGGAGACATCCTGTCCGTACTAAAAATACAGAATTAGCCGGGTGTGGTGGCACATGCCTGTGTCCCCAGCTACTTGGGAGGCTGAGGCAGGAGAATCGCTTGAACCCAGTGAGCCGAGATTGCACCACTGAACTCCAGCCTGGGCACAGAGCGAGACTCCATCTCAAAAAAAAAGTAGGAATGGGGGCACACTCCAGGCCACAACGGGGGTCTCCTTCTCAACCAACCCACAGGCCTGGCCCCTCCCTAAGGGGTTGGAGACACCTGCTCCCTCCCCTCCAGGTTCGGGTTGAGCCTTCTCCAAATGCACCCGCCTCCTCCAACACTTGGAAACATTCTCCAACCCTCTGACTCCCAGGAAGCGGGGCCCAAGCTGCCTTCAAGCAGCTCCACACGGGCTGCTGGGGTCCCAGTGGCTGCTGGGAAGGGAAGACGTGGAGAACCTTGCACAACTGTGTGCTGATTCTTTCACAGCCCCGAAACCACAGCCCCTCGGCGACCCGCCCGCCCCACGGACATCCACAGTCATGTCCCGGCCTTGGAGGCTCTCGGCCAGAGTCTCGGGGTGCAGGGTGGCTGAGAAAGGAATGGAGTTGGGGCACAGATGCTTGTCCTCCCTTGAGACCAGTGCCCCCGTCCCTCTCGGGTTTATAGAGTCCACCCTGGGCGCCACGGCCGGGGAGGAGCCTCTGTAGCCCCAGGCAATGCCCTTCCCACCTCCCCCGCCGTGGGTGCCGTCTGTGACCCAGATCAACCAACAGGGAGGATCCCGCTGTGCCTGGAGCCAGGGGATCTGAGAAGCAGGGACGGGGGTTTCACTGGTTGGGCTGGAGGGTCCGTGGCAGCTGAGTGATTGCCAGCCACCAGCCACGCTGGCTCCCTGATCTCAGACCTCCATCCTCTGGGGCATCAGGAATGAATCCCTGCTGTGTCTGAGCTGCCAGGCTGTGGCACTGCTGCAGCCTCTGGAGCCACCACGCCTGGCTAACTTTTATATTTTTTGTATAGACGGAGTTTCACCATATTGTCCAGGTTTGTCTCAATCTCCTGGACTCAAGCAGTCCTCATGCTTTGGCCTCCCAAGAGCTGGGATTACAGGCGTGAGCCACCCCGTGCAAACACCTGTCCAGAAACGAAGATCAGACAAAGACGCTTTCAGTGGAACAGACACGGAGGTCATTATCCCCAGCGTAGCTGCAATGCCAGAAACACAAAGGGAAGTTCCGCAGGCAGAAAGAAAACGATAAGAGATGAAATGGGAGATGTAGAAGGTCTTCCAAGGGACGACAAGCCCTGGAGACAGAGGCCGCTGCGGCTGTGTCAGACGGTTTCCTCTTTCAAAAGAGATGTCAAGAGAATTGGCAGTTTGAAGCTAGAACAGGAAAATCGAGTCAGTGTATTGTGAGGTGTATAGAATGTAACGGGTGTGGGCCTGGCGTGGTGGCTCACGCCTGTAATCCCAGCACTTTGGGAGGCCGAGGCAGGTGGATCACGAGGTCAAGAGATCGAGACCATCCTGGTCAACATGGTGAAACCCCGTCTCTCCTCAAAATACAAAAAATTAGCTGGGCATGGTGGCGCGCGCCTGTAATCCCAGCTACTCGGGAGGTTGAGGCAGGAGAATTGCCTGAACCCAGGAGGCGGAGGTTGCGGTGAGCGGAGATCGCGCCATTGCACTCCAGCCTGGGTGACAAGAGCGAAACTCCGTCTCAAAAAAAAAAAAAAAGAATGTAGCACGTGTGACGTGTGCCACAGTAGCAGAGGGGATCCGGGCAGATGAGAAACGCATCGTGGTGAGTTAAACTGCATGCGAAGTAGCTTGTTTTCCAGTGAATGCACTTTATTTTATTTATTTATTTATTTATTTTGAGACGGAGTTTCGCTCTTGTTACCCAGGCTGGAGTGCAATGGCACGATCTCGGCTCACCACAACCTCCACCTCCGGGTTCAGGCAATTCTCCTGCCTCAGCCTCCCGAGTAGCTGGGATTACAGGCACGCGCCACCGTGCCCAGCTAATGTTTGTATTTTTAATAGAGACGGGGTTTCACCATGTTGACCAGGATGGTCTCGATCTCTTGACCTCGTGATCCACCCGTCTCGGCCTCCCAAAGTGCTGGGATTACAGGCCTGAGCCACCACGCCCGGTCTATTTTTTAGAGCAGTTTGAAGTTTACAGGCAGCTGGGCGGGTAGCACAGGTTGTATCCGCCCCCCTCCCCACACACAGAGTCCCCGCTGAGGCTTGCATCAGTGTGGTGCATTGTTACAACTGATGAATAATATTGACACATTATTATTAAGGAAAGTCGTAGTTTACAGACGGGTTCGCTCTGCGTTATACTTTCGGTGGGTCCTGGCAAGTGCACAGGTCGTGTGTCCATCATTACCGTATTATGCAGAATACATCCACCCTCCTCAAATCCCATGCTCCACTGACTCTCGCCCCAGCCCCTGGAAACCATGGATATTTTCATGGTCTCTGAAGTTTTGACTTATCCACTATTAATGATATACTATTAACTTTTTCCAACTGGCTTCTTTCACTGAGTAGTATGCCCTTAAGGCTCCTCTATGTCTTTTTATCTTTTATTTATTTTTTTGTTTTGAGACGGAGTCTCACTCTCTCACCCAGGCTGGAGTGCAGTGGCACGATCTCGCCTCATTACAACCTCCACCTCCCAGGTTCAAGCAGTTCTCCTACCTCAGCCTCCCGAGTAGCTGGAATTACAGGTATGCACCACCATGCCCAGCTAATTTTTTGTATTTTTAGTAGAGACAAGATTTCACCATGTTGGACCAGGATGGTCTCGATCTCTTGACCTCGTGATCCACCTGCCTCAGCTTCCCAAAGTGCTGGGATTACAGGCTTGAGCCCATTTTTTTTTAATTAATGAGACCGAGTCTTGCTCTGTGGCCCAGGCTGGAATCCAGAGGCACAATCACAGCGCAGTGAAGCTTCAACCTCCCAGGCTCAAGCAATCTTCCCATCTCAGCTCCCAAGTAGCATGGACCACAGGCACGCACCACCATGCCGGGCTAATCTTCTGAGTTTTTGTACAGATGAGGTCCCACTATGTTGCTCAGGCTGGTTTTGAACTCCTGAGCTCAAGTGGTCCTCCTGCTTCAGCCTCTCAAAGTGCTGGGATTACAGGTGTAAGCCACCATACCCAGCCTAATTTTGTTGGTGTTAAACATCAATTTCTTCCTTCATGCATCATGCTTTTGGCCTTGTAGCTAAAACCCAGGGTCATCTAAACGTTTTCCCAGTTATCTTCCAGAGTTTTAGAGGCTTGCATTTTTTATTTAGGTCTACGATCCACTGTGAATCAGCTTGTATAAGAGGTCTGCGCCCAGATTCTGTGTGTGTGTGTGTGTGTGTATGTGTGTGTGTGTGTGGTTCAGTGGTTAGCACCATTTATTTAAAAGACTGTCTTTTCTCCATTGAATTTCCTTTGTTGTTTGTCAAAGTTCAGTTGACCATATTTGTACTCATCCATTTTGAGCTTCTCATATGCTGTTCCATTGATACACCTGTCTATTCTTTTGCCAATATTACCACACGGCTTCACAGTAAGTTTTAAATTTCTGTACCCTTTCAGTCCTTCGTTCTTTTTCTGCAGTATCGTACTGGCTGTTCTGTGTCTGAATCTTGTTCTGTTGTTTTGCCTCCTCAGACTGTGTTTTTCTTTGCCTCAACACACCTCATAACGTTTTTTCTTTTTTTTTTTCTGAGACAGAATCTCGCTCTGTGGCCAGGCTGGAGTGCAATAGTGTGATCTGGGCTCACTGCAACCTCTGCCTCCCAGGTTCAAGCAATTCTTCTGCCTCAGCCTCCCGA
This sequence comes from Leontopithecus rosalia, assembly GCA_028533165.1. Classification (NCBI taxonomy): domain Eukaryota; kingdom Metazoa; phylum Chordata; class Mammalia; order Primates; family Cebidae; genus Leontopithecus; species Leontopithecus rosalia. The sequence continues at coordinate 110,250,132 of CM052660.1, read as the reverse complement.
GTAGCTGGGATTACAGGTGTGCACCACCACGCCCGGCTAATTTTTGTGTTTCACCATGTTGACCAAGATGGTCTTGATCTCTCAACCTCATGATCTGCTCGCCTCAGCCTCCCAAAGTGCTGGATTTACAGGCATAAGCCGCCTTGCCTGGCCACCTTGTAACTTTTTGTTGAGAATTGGATGTAATGCCTTCAGTAGTAGGAGTTGAGGTAAATAGGCTTTATCATGGTTTTCTGTTTTCTGGCTGGGAGTCAGGCTGTGTCGGATGCTTGCTGTAGCTGTGAGTGCAAGAGGCTTTGATTTCCTCTGGTGTCCTTGTTTCTGTTTCGCTTCTTTGCTTTGGTTTCCCTAGAAACTCCTTCTTAAATAGAATCAGTGTCCTGTGATTCTCTAAATTGTCCTCTGCTGTAATTATACCGAAGCCCTTGGAGTGGCAGTGAGGTGCCATGGGACAGGGAATATGTCCTGTACTGTTATGACTGAATCTCAGCATTTTCTGCCCAGCAGGCTTGAGTCCTGGGGCTGACGGGAAAACTGGGGGAGCTGAGGTGTCTCATTGCCTTTTCCCTAGGTCAGACTGGGATCTGGTAAAGTACTTTGTCTGGAGGGCAGGCTTTTGTTATAGAGAACAGGAATCTCTGGGTGCGTTTCCAACGAGTCACTTCTGTCCTCCCTGTTCCTGAAGTACAAGGGGATTTTTCTCCAATCTTCCCTTTTAGAACCTGTTGGCCTCTGGCAGGAAACACTCCTGAAAGCATGGAGTCTCCCTAAGACCAGCACTTGCAATGTTTAGGTCTCAGCTCCTCCACTCTTGCCTCCAGCAATTACTCAGTCAACTGCCACATGTTCCCGCCTGGCTTCTGCCCGTGAGTGTGGATTCTCTGTAGCCACCTGTCTGTCCCGTCTGGGGTGGTGCTTTTCCCTGTGAGCTCAGTTCTCTGATGGCTGTTCAGCTGCATTTCGGCTCACTCAGCATTTTTGACATGGCTGTGAGGATGGGATTGATGAATTCCAATCTCTTCATATGTCCCAGCGATAACCTGTTATGTATAAAATTTTTCTTTTTGGTTCCACAAAGAAACATTAGTACTGGGACAAAGGATCTCAAAGGATCTCTCAGGAAGTAATTCTTTTTACTTCCTGCAGAAAAAGGTACCCTCGCTAGCCATCTTGCCACAAGAGTACAGTGAACAAAGGAAAACAAACATACTTATCCCTTATGTGTTTGGGGTCGTCCTTACTGCTGTGTCTGATCTCCGTTGGCTGGAGTCAGACCTCACAGTCTAAACTAAAACCTGATTGGCTGACAACTAAAACTTTTATAAACAGGTAACAGCAGTGGAGAGCTGGGACAGGCCTGTGAGCATATCCAGTGCAGATATCCTGGTTAAAGTGCAAGGACATAGAATATACTCTGTGCCTGTGAGCATGGCGTGTCTGACAGCTGCATAGGAGAGGGCCTCTAGCAAAAAGACAAGAAGGCTTTTGAAGAAAGTGTTTAAAACATAGTATCTCTAACTTAAGAATCATTTATTTATTTATTTATTTATTTGTTTATTTATTTTGAGACGGAGTTTTGCTCATTACCCAGGCTGGAGTGCAATGGTGCAATCTCGGCTCACCGAAACCTCCACCTCCTGGGTTCAGGCAATTCTCCTGCCTCAGCCTCCTGAGTAGCTGGGATTACAGGCATGCGCCACCATGCCCAGCTAATTTTTTATATTTTTAGTAGAGACGGTGTTTCACCATGTTGACCAGGATGGTCTCGATCTCTTGACCTCATGATCCACCCGCCTCGGCCTCCCAAAGTGCTGGGATTACAGGCTTGAGCCACCGTGCCCGGCCAAGAATCTTTCTTAAAGGAAACTTTAAAGAGGAACTTTTCTACTTCCCAGGGAACTGAATGTATACATATATATTTTTTGATTGAGAGAAAATTAAACAAAATGCACAGACTTCACATGTTCAGTTCAAAAAATTGTGACGATTGTCAAACCTGTGTAATCACAGCCCAAAGTGAGACGTCAAATGTGGTCATCACCCTAGGGTGCCTTCTCCCCTCCCCTTCAGGCATGGTGACCAAGAGCAAAGGAAACACTAGATTATTTATTTATTTATTTATTTATTTATTTTTATTTATTTATTTATTTAATTTATTTTTTTTTTTGAGACGGAGTTTCGCTCTTGTTGCCCAGGCTGGAGTGCAATGGCGTGATCTCGGCTCACCGCAACCTCCGCCTCCTGGGTTCAGGCAATTCTCCTGCCTCAGCCTCCTGAGTAGCTGGGATTACAGGCATGCGCCACCGTGCCCAGCTAATTTTTTGTATTTTTAGTAGAGACGGGGTTTCACCATGTTGACCAGGATGGTCTCGATCTCTTGACCTCGTGATCCACCCGCCTTGGCCTCCCAAAGTGCTGGGATTACAGGTGTGAGCCACCGCGCCCAGCCTTATTTTTTTATTTTTATTTTTGACAACAGAGTTTTGCTCTTGTTGCCCAGGCTGGAGTGCAACGGTGCAATCTCAGCTCACCACAACCCCCGCCTCCTGGTTTCAGGCAATTTTCCTGCCTCAGCCTCCCTACTAGCTGGGATTACAGGCACATGCCACCACACCTGGGTGATTTTCTGTTTTTTAAATTAGAGACGAGGTTTCACGGTGTTGGCCGGGCTGGTCTCGAACTCCTGACCTCAGGTGATTGGCCCGCCTTGGCCTCCCAAAGTGCTGGGATTACAGGCAGGAGCCACCGCACCCGGCCAGCAACGCCCCAGGGTGATGAAAATGGTCCGTGTTCCGGTCTCTCCCCTTTTGCAGGGCTTTGAAATTCCCCCCCTCCCCCGGCCACGTTTGTGCTTTCCGGTGTAAAGATCTTGCAAGCCTTCCATTAAATGTATTCCTAGTGTTTGATTTTTTATTCTATAGCAAAGGGTATTGATGTTCACGTTTATTTTCCACTTGTTCATGGCTGGCGTTTGGAAATACGATACTTTTGCATATGCTGGTTTTGTATCTCACAGCCTTGCTGAGTCCGTTATTCCGGGGTGCACGGGACCCTCCAGATTTTCCACGCAGCGATCACAGACGTGACTCTCCTGCGAGGCACGCTCCCTCCGGAGTGCTGCACTTCCCCGCCTCGCCACCAGAGGGGGCCCCTGACCGTGCAAAGCGGAGCCGGGCAAGGCCGGGCTGGCGTGGGGGAAGCGGGGGCGTCTGCGGAGGGGGCAGGCAGGTGCGGGGAGGGGCGGAGACGAGCCAGCTGCCCCGCCCTCCCCACCTGCTGTGGGGTCGGTTCAGAGCCCGGGAACTTCCTGGGCTGGGATAGGCCCTGCGTGTAACCATAGGAGGTAACTGCGCCCTCTCTGCCTCAGTTTCCCCACGGGGAGAAGAGGCAGGACTGCCCCGAGACTGCACTGGGGTGCGAGCCAGGGCTGTGCAGGCCTAGAGCGGGGTCTCCCTCCAGGCCTAGGCTGTGGCCGTCGCCCTCCATTCTTCTGGGAGGGAGCTGGAGGGGCTCATGCGAGTCAGGGGTCAAGGGTCAGAGGTCGGCGGAGGAAGCCCCAGAGGCCGCTTAGGGCAGCCGAGAGGAAGGCGGGTCGGAGGAGGAGGAAGAAGCCCGCCGGGAGGGGAGCCTGGGGAGGCGCTGGGATCTGGACTGTGAACCCCTGCACCCCCGATCCTGGGAGAGGAGGGTGCAGACCCCTGGCCAGTCGGGGCCGCTGTAGTTCTTGTTCCTGACGCCAACCTGCCCCCAGGAAGGTGATCCTGGCAGACCGGAGGCCCTCCCAAGTCACCCTGAGGGCAGACAAGGCGGGGGCTGTACCTGAGCTCCGGCACCCCCACCCCGCGCAGCCTGGCTCATCAGGCTGGTCACTGGGGCACCGCGGCGGGAAACCGCAGGGAGCGCCCCCCACACACTCACTGATGGCAAGATCTCCACTCACTGCAGCCTCCGCCTCCCTGGTTCCGGTTCAGGCAGTTCTACCTCAGCCTCCCGAGTAGCTGGGATTACAGGCAGAGCCACCACGCCCAGCTAATTTTTTTTTTTTTTTTGTATTTTTTAGTAGAGATGGGGTTTCGCCATGTTGGGCAGTCTGGTCTTGAACTCCTGACCTCATGATCCTCCTGCCTCGGCCTCTCAAAGTGCTGGCTTTACAGGCGTGAGCCACCGCAACCGGCCTGGCCAGAAACCTTTTAAACAGTCAAGCTCTGCCCCCATCTCCACCCCACCCCTTCCCTTTCCTTCTGAGATATTTGGTCCTAAAGCCCAGGGTGGGCCTGGGAGGAGTGGGGCCCAGGGTGGGCCTGGGGTGCCACAGCCACAATGGCCCAGAGTGGGGTGCACAAGGGGGATTGTGACATCGTCTATGAATTGGGGGTGGAGCCCGCTTCCCACTGCTGGAGAAGGCAGCACCATGGGAGAGCGGAAACGCAGAGTAAGTCCCGGGGTGGAACCACGGTCAAGGCACTGTGGGAGCTGATGGTTTCATTATAGATATGGCCGTGTCCATGTGCACGTGGGAGCGTGTGTGTCACTGTGCATGTGTGAGTATGCATCTGAGTGTTCATATGTGCCTCAGTATGTGTGTGAGCATGTGTGCACCTGTGCATGTGAGTATGAGTGTGAATGTGTGTGAATGTGTGAGCAGGTGTGTAATGTGTGTGCATGTGTGTAAATGTGTGAGCATGTGTGTAAATGTGTGTAATGTGTGAGCATGTGTGTGAATGTGTGAGCATGTGTGTAATGTGTGTGCATGTGTGAGCATGTGTGTGCATGTGTGAGCATATTCGTGTGCATGAGTTCGTTTGCATGTGAAGTATGTGTGCCTGTGAGCATGTTTGCCTGCGTGAGCATGTGTGTGCCTGTGTGTGCATGTATGTGAATGTGTGGACATGTGAGCATGTGATTGTGCCTGTCTGTGTGTGTGCATGTCTGTGTACCTGTGTGTGAATGTGTGTGCATGTGTGTGTGCCTGTGTGTGCATGTGTGAGCATGTGAATGTGTCCATTAGCATGTGTGTGCATATGTGTGCATGTGTGTGTGCATGTGAGGATGGGTATGCATGTGTGTGTGCATGTGAGCACGAGTGTGTGTGTGCATGTGTGTGCCTGTGTGTGAATGTGTGCATGTGTGTGCCTGTGTGTGCATGTGTGAGCGTGTGAATGTGTCCATTAGCATGTGTGTGCATATGTGTGTGAATGTGTGTGCACGTGAGGATGGGTATGCATGTGTGAGCATGAGTGTGCCTGTGTGTGAGCGTGTGTGCATGTGAACATTTGTGTGCATGTGTGGGTGTGCGTGTGTACACGTGTGTAAGTGCGTGTGAGTGTGCGTGGGTCACGTGGTGCCTGCCTGCGTGTGCATGCGTGTGCCTTTGTGTGAGTGTGCATGTGCACACATACATGTATTCCCTAGCTCTGTCCCCTGGGAAGCTCTGTAAGCAGTGACACCCAAGAGCGGGGGACGCCCTCGTCACCTAGATCGTGTTCTCTAAATGCCGTTTGCCACTGGCAGGAGCTGGACTTCCTGGAGGAGCGCCTGGAGCAGAGGAGGAGAGACGAGGAGCCCAGAGTCACCTTGTGGGCGGGAGCGCGCAGGGTCGGAGCCGTCCGGCGTCCGCATCGGGGTGAGTTCGCCTGTCACATAATGACTGGAGAAAAGCAACAAAAATGACTGAAGAAAACAGGAGACCGTGAGTCCCTGCAGTTATAATAAGCAAATGAATGCAGACAGCGTGTGACTGGGCCGGGCGCCGAGGCTACGCCCGTCATCCCAGCACTGTGGGAGGCCGAGGCAGGTGGATCACGAGGTCAAGAGATCGAGACCATCGTGGTCAACATGGTGAAACCCCGTCTCTACCAAAAATACAAAAAATTAGCTGGGCATGGTGGTGCGTGCCTGTAATCCCAGCTACTCGGGAGGCCGAGGCAGGAGAATTGCCTGAGCCCAGGAGGCGGAGGCTGCAGTGAGCCGAGATCGCGCCATTGCGCTCCAGCCTGGGTACCAAGAGCCAAACTCCGTCTCAAAATAAATAAATGAGGCTGGGCACAGTGACTCAAGCCTGTAATCTCAGCACTTTGGGAGGCCGAGGCAGGTGGATCACGAGGTCAAGAGATCAAGACCATCCTGGTCAACATGGTGAAACCCCGTCTCTACTAAAAATACAAAAAATTAGCTGGGCATGGTGGCGCGTGCCTGTAATCCCAGCTACTCGGGAGGCCGAGGCAGGAGAATTGCCTGAACCCAGGAGGCGGAGGTTGCGGTGAGCCGAGATCGCGCCACTGCACTCCAGCCTGGGGAACAGAGTGAGACTGTCTCAAAAAAATAAATAAATAAGAGAGTCTGATGCAAACTCAGCTAGTTACAGGGTCTCAAGGAATCTCCCCACGAAACATGCAGTCATCACTAAGAAAGGAGCGGCTTCCGTGGAGAAGCCGGCCAGATGCCCCTTGCTTTAGTGTTGAGAGTGGACATCCCAGCAGGTGGGACACGGGAGGCCGAGCTCAGAGCCGGGTCTGCGGACGTCCCAGCAGGTGGGACACGGGAGGCCGAGCTCAGAGCCGGGTCTGTGACGTCCCAGCAGGTGGACACGGGAGGCCGAGCTCAGAGCCGGGTCTGTGACGTCCCAGCAGGTGGGACACGGGAGGCCGAGCTCAGAGCCGGGTCTGCGGATATCCCAGCAGGTGGGACACGGGAGGCCGAGCTCAGAGCTGGGTCTGCGGACGTCCCAAAAGGTGGACACAGGAGGCAGAGCTCAGAGCCGGGTCTGTGACGTCCCAGCAGCAGGACATAGGAGGCCGAGCTCAGAGCCGGGTCTGTGACATCCCAGCAGCGGGACGCAGGAGGCCGAGCTCAGAGCCAGGTCTGCGGACGTCCCAGCAGCGGGACACGGGAGGCAGAGCTCAGAGCTGGGTCTGTGACACTCCTGCCAAAAGGGCCTCCCCTTAATGTAATAGTGAAAAAATATCAGCCTGGCTTGAGGGGCGCTCCACGAAATGCTGGCCCGAAATCTTCAAGGCTCTCAGAGTCAGAGGAGTTGAGGAAGACCGGGGAGCATTCCAGAGCCCAGCGATCCTCAGTGGGACGCTTCTGCCTCAAGGACGTTACAGGAGAGTTGATGGACTTGGGTTGGCGATTGAGAATTACGTGGCAGCAGGGTGTCCTCAGCCTCCTCGGGGCTCACTGGCTGTGTGGGAGAACTACAGGAAAACGCCCTCCCTCCTTCCCTCCCTCCCTCCATCCGTCCCTCCCTCTTTCTTTCCCTTCATTTCTTCTCTCTCTCTCTCTCTCTCTCTCTCTCTCTCTCTCTCTCTCTCTCTCTTCTCTGCCCCTGCCCCTGCCTCTGCCTCTCTCACTGCAGACTTGACCTTTCAAGCTCAAGCAATCCACCCACCTCAGCCTCCAGAGTAGCTGGGACCACAGGCGCGTGCCACCACGCCCGGCTAATTTTTAAACTTTTTGTAGAGATGAGGTCTTGTCATGATGCTCAAGCTGGTCTCAAACCCACAGGCTGAAGCAGTCCTCCCAACGTGGCCTCTGGAAATGCAGGGTTTATAGGTGTGAACTGCTGCGCCTGCCCTGCTTAACCTGTCAGGGAATTCAAACTGTTTCCCCTTGCTCTCCACAAGCAACCTGTGAAGGTTGCTGTTTCTCTGCATCCTCATCAGCACTTGGCAATTTTCCTTTTTTTTTTTTTTTTTGAAACAGAGTCTCGTTCTGTTGCCCTGGCTGGAGTGCAGTGGCACAATCTCAGCCCACTCTAGCCTCTGCCTCCCGGATTCAAGCCATTCTCCTGCCACAGCCTCTCAGTAGCTGAAATTTCAGGCGTCCGCCACCACACCTGGCTCATTTTGTACCTTTAGTAGAGACGGGTTTTTACCATGTTAGCCAGGATAGTCTCAAACTCCTAAACTTAAGTGATCCACCTGCCTCGGCCTCCCAGAGTGCTGGGATTACAGGCGTGAGCCACCATGCCCGGCCAGAATTTTCCTTTTCTAATTCATAACCAACCTGAGGGGATGATGTGGCATTCCCCTCACGATTCTTAATGCCAAGCATCTTTCCATGTGCTTGTTGGCTGTTTGTGTATCTTTGGAGAAATGTCTATTCAAGTCATTTGCCCATTTTTTTAATGGGGCTATTTGTCCTTTTGTGTTTTGGTTGAAAGAGTTTCTCTGTATGTTCTGAATAGTAGACCCTGATCAGATGTATAATGTGTAAATGTTTTCTCCCTTTCTGTAGAACGTGTTTTCACTTTTCTTGGAAATGTCCTTTAATGCGCAAAATTTTGATGAGGTTCAGTTTATCTATTTTTTCCATTGTTCTCATGCTCTTGGTGTCTTATCTAAGAATCCATTGTCAAATCCAAGGCCATGAAGACTTACTCTTCTGTTTTCTTCCAAGAGTTTTGTGGGTTTCACTCTCATATTCAAGTCACTGCTACATGCTGGGTTAACTTTTGTATATAGTGTGAGTTAGGGATCTGACTTTTGGGGGTTTCACTCTCATATTCAAGTCACTGCTACATGCTGGGTTAACTTTTGTATATGGTGTGAGTTAGGGATCTGACTTTTGGGGGTTTCACTCTCATATTCAAGTCACTGCTACATGCTGGGTTAACTTTTGTATATGGTGTGAGTTAGGGATCTGACTTCATTCTCCTTCCTGGGGATACCCAGTTGTCCCAGCATCC
>CM052660.1:110222268-110232424 GCA_028533165.1 Leontopithecus rosalia | reverse complement strand
GCGGGGCAGGTGGGGGCGGGGCGGGGCAGCAGAGCTCACGTAGCAGGAGTCGCGGCCCTCGCTGCCTGCGCACAGCATGTCATCCCGGATGATCCGCCTGTCGCCCGCGTGCATGGAGGCGTTGCGGTACCGCTGCTCGCAGATGGCGTTCTCCACCACCTGCACACTCACCTGCTGCAGGCGGAACGGCGGCGGCAGCGACTCTAGGGACGGAGGAACCCCGAGCTGGCGCAGTGGACCCGGCCCTGCCAGCGGCCTAGCGGGCCCGGTGCCTCCCCGACCAGGACAGTGGAGACCCTGGGTCGGAGGTGGGGGGCTCCCCTGCTGTCAAGGGCCCCTAGTCCCTGCGCCGTGGCCCGGCGGCCTGAGCACGGTGTGTGGGACCCCGTGGGGGGGCCTGTCTCCCTCTAAACTCCTAGGGCTCAGAGGTGGACCGCCCAGAGAAAAGTGGACGGATGAGTTTTTCTGGTTTTTTTTTTTCCTCCAAAAATGCCTTTTGGTTTTGATGGGGTTTTCTTTTTGAGAGATTTCTTGCTGTGTTGCCCAGGCTGGTCTCAAACTCTCAGGCTCCAGCAATCCTCCTGCCTCTGCCTCCCAAAGTGCTGGTGTGAGCCCCTGCACCTGCACCCAGCCAAAACAGTCTTTTTTCAATTTATTTAATTTATTTATATATATTTTTTGAGACGGAGTTTTCACTCTTGTTGCCCCTGGAAATAATCGCACAGTGTCAGCTCACTGCAACCTCGAACTCCCAAGTTCAACCAATTCTGCCTCAGCCTCCCCAGCAGCTGGGACTACAGGTGCACACCACCACACCAGCTCATCTTTTGTATTTTCGGTAGAGGTGGGGTTTCACCATGTTGGCCGGGCTGGTCTCCAACTCCTGACCTCAGGTGACCCACCTGCCTCGGCCTCCCAAAGTGCTGGGATTACAGGCGGGAGCCATCATGCCCGGCCAAAAGCCTTTTCTTAAATAGAAGACAATGAGAAGTATTTTCCCCTCCGCATGTCAAGTCTGCGCTTGGTTCTGCCATTGGCAGTCACAGGACCCCTGACTCTCCCAGCCTGGGCAGCACAGAGCTGTTGGGAAAAGGAGCTGGAGGCACTGTGTGGCTGTGAGCAGCGCCATCTCTTCCCTTGCTGGAACTCACCCTCCAAAAACCCTGGAATGACCCAAGTCCTTTCCCACCCCCACTCAACAGGCACCGAACATCCTGACCGCTCCCCAGCTGGTCACCCAGCACCGGTCCTTCAGGGTGAGCTTCAGTGAGACGGGGGAGAGCTTGACCATCTTCACATTAGAAGCGCAGATAACCGGGCTTGCCAGCTGGAGTAGGGCCACGTCCGCTCCCAGCCCCGCCATCACGTAGTCAGGGTGGACGATGACCCGGCTGACATTCAGCAGCGCCCGGCCCCCGTAGAGATACACGTCCCCGGCGTGGATCCGGTAGGTGGACGGGTCAGTGTCCTTCCTGGGGAGGACGGACCCAGGCTTCTCAGGGGGCCTGGCCTGGGGCGGCCCCACTCCCACCCTCCCCTCACTGGGGTCCCCGCCCAGGACTTACCTGAAGATGCAGTGGGCGGCGGTCAGCACCCACTGGGGGTGGATGAGGGAGCCCCCGCAGATGTGCACCCAGGACGCCCAGTGGTAGCTGTAGGTCCTCAGGCTGACCTGCCACGGCCACTTCCCCTGGGGGGCGTTGTGGCCCCCCACGATGCCCAGCAGGTCATTCTCGGGGACAGGCGCTAGAAGCAACAGGAGGAGGTCAGGGAGCCCGGCCTCAGACACCCGAGCCTCAGCCCATGCCCACACTTGGGCCAAAGCCAGACTGTACACACATCCCCTGGATCCTGGGTCAGGGCCGGCGGAGCCTCTGGGAAGGGAGGGCTGTGAGGGCCGGGACTCACCTGGGCTCTCGGAGCTGCAGCTCCCCAGGGAGAAGATGGCCAGGAACAGCAGCAGCATCATCTGCAGGGAGACAGCATGGAGTGCGGGCTGGGGTCTCAGACCCAGGGTCAGGGGTGGGGTCGGGGAGCTGCCTGCAGGCGTCAGGGAGGGGATGGCACCCTTACCATGCCAGGACTCTGCAGCTCTCCCCAGCCCCTCTTAGCCCCTTTATCCTCAGCCACAGGAAGTGGGCAGGTGCCAGTCAGCCCTCTCCTTGGAGAAGGGGCGGGGAGGAAGCAGCCCCTTGTTCAGGTTGAGAAGGGTGGTGGCCAGCGACCAGGGGTGTGGGTCCTTGGTCCAGGCTCCAGAGGTGCAGCTGCCCTGAGCCTCTGGGTCACTGTCCCCACCAGCATCACCAGCAGAGGGGAGCTGCCAGGGTTAGGGGAGGAGGGTACGCAGCCTCACTGCAGAAGCGCCACCTCACCTGGCAGGTTCCTGCGCCCAGAGAGGTGGTGGGATGGCATCCCCACCTCGAGGCCAGTGATGCTCAGAGCCAGGTGGCCAAGCATTTCTCGATGCCCAGGGCAGGTGGTGGCAATGTTGACGACATGGGCAGGCCCCTCCCCTGGAGCCGCACGGTGCGGTGGTCTCCCAGCTTCCACAGCCACCCCACACACGCCAATTGGTGCCCAGCAGCCCGCTATCCCTGGGGGGAGGTCCTCACATCCTCACCGAAGGCAGTGGGGTTTCACCAAGGCCTGGGCTGATGACCCGAGGCTGAATCCTCCCCGCAGGGGTGGAGACGGGGCCCACGGGAGCCGACCCCAGACTCTCATTTCAGGTCCACAGAGCAGCCCGGCCCTGGGTCAGATCCTCTTCCAGTGGCCAGAGCAGACGGTTCTCTTCCTCAAAGAGAATGCCTGTGACCTGGCCCATCAGGACATCCCGGCAGGTGCAGGTCACTACGGGGGGCTGGAGGGTCCTCCTCCCCAGACTCCACCCAGGGCTGCATAATGGAATCCTCCCCAACTCCAGGTGAGCCAAGCAGCTCAGTGAGAGGTAGCCGAGCCTCTTCCTCCTGGCTGGAGGCCCCCCGGGTCATCACCAGCCCCACCCTCAGTCCCCCTCCTCAACCACCAGGAACAAGCCTCTCCATGGTGACTCGGAAAAGCAACTCTGAGCCCTGCCCCAGCCCCCACCTGCTGAACTCCTGGCTCTGAGTGGCCTCTGGGTGGCTGGTGATGCCAGCGGTGACAGTTACTGAGTCCTCAGGGCTGGCCGTGCCTCGGGAACCACAAGAAGGTGTCTGGGGAGAAAGCACACTCAGGCCTGGGGCCACCTCCAGCCAGGCAGTTGGGGGCGGGCCCTGAGCTCTGCTTCAGGGGCCCCAAGCCAGGTTATCCGGTATGTCCCCAGCCCTGCCTGTCCAGGGGGCCTGGGCAGATGGCACTAGTGTGGACAGGGTAAGCCAGAGGACACAGGGTGGGGCATGGGGCAGGCTGGGTGCTTGGCTCTGGGGCAGCCCACGCTGAGCAGGGCAGGGTGTGGGTGGGCAGAATGTCTGGGAGCTGCTGGGATTCAGGACTGGGAGTCTGAGCCCAGGAGGCTTTGGGGCACCCCAGGCATGGCCCAGCTCCACTGCCAGTCAGAGAACGTGTTGCTTCCCAGGACTGGGAAGAGTCAGGCGGTGCTGGAGAAACAGCCCAGGGGAGGCCCGGAGGGAGAGAAAGACGTGCCAGCGAGCAGCGGCCCTCAGGTGAGAAGGGAAACGGAGAAGGCAGGGCTGCGTGTCCTCACACCCCCACGTCCCCACCTCGACCTGGGGCTGACTCCTGGGATGGCCACCATGGCACAGCGGGGAACACAGGGGTGGGACGAGGGCCAGCTACTGAAACACCTGCATCCTGCTCTCTGTGCTGACCACGGAGGCACAGGTCCCTTATCTAGGAGGGATCAACCTGGGGCTGTCACCCACAGGCTGTTAGGCCACGGTGCCTGGGGACAGGATACCTGTTTGTCCTGATAGAGTCGGGACCAGACCACCGTGAGAGCGTTTGACGATAGGATCGGAGGAAGAACTGGGGGCCGTGTAACCGTTAGAAGGGGGTCAGAGGCCCTGGCCAAGGACAGGGTCAAGTCGAGGCCTGCGGTCAGGGCACCCCCACCCAGGGTCACCACTGTGTGAAGGATGTGGCTGCTTCAGGCCAGGGTTGCAAAAGGGCTGGGCTGGAGGAAAGGCCAGGCAGAGGGTCCCAGCTCAGGGGCACGGGGGTCTCAGAATACGATACGCAAAGCCTGAGGACCTGGGACCTGGGAGATGAAGGGTTCCTGACCGCCATTTTTCCATGTCCCCAAGGTCACCCAGCATTTGTGTGCACATGGAACCCTGTCACCCATCAGTACCGGCTTCCCCGGTGTGGGCTCAACTTTCACAGACCTGGAGAGTCCTGCCCGCCTGCTTCCGGGGTCCTGGGAAGACGCTTCCTGCGCACAGGTGAGTCCGCTCCTCATCCCGGGCGTCCGCTGCTCTTCCCCTGACACCCTGCATGCTGGGTCCCTGCTGCCCACACGGGGTCGCCCTGGGTGACGGGGCCACTGAGCTGCGCTTCCTGGGTTGGGAGACCCTTTCCTGAGGGTGTTTTCATGGAGCCGTGGAGTTTGCCACGAGCATTGATGTGACGGAAAAACGCTCATCTTCTTTCAGTGTGAAGTAGTTTTGTTTTTGTGAGTCTTGCTCTGTCGCTCAGGCTGGAGCACAGCGGCTTGATCTCGGCTCACCGCAACCTCTGCCTCCTGGGTTCAAGCGATTCTCCTGCCTCAGCCTCCAGAGTCACTGGGACTACAGGCGCGAGCCACCGCGCCCGCTAATTTTTTGTGTTTTTGTAGAGAGACAGGGCTTCACCATGTTGGCCAGGATGGTCTCGATCTCCTGACCTCATGATCCACCCGTCTCTATCTCCCAGAGAGCTGGGATTACAGGCGTGAGTCACCTCACCCGGCCATGAAATAAGTTTTAACGTAAAAGACCTAGGCCTAACATAGACGTTTGAAGCAGAAATTCTGCGTAATTCTAGACCCTGCAGTCACCATTCTCGCCACCCAGTACCACCTCCCCGACTCCACACGTGTGTTCACGAGAGGGAGCTTCGCAGTGACGGGACTGCCCCGACACGCAGGCAGAGATGTCAGGCTTAATGGCGCCCTGCAGCCAGCTGTATGGATTTAGGGAAACATTTCACCAGCTCTTCATGGACAGTTAGACAGTTTCCAGTAATTTGCTGTTATAAATAATAATGAAAAGAATGTTCCTGCATGTACAGAAGATGTGTGCTTCTCCCATTTAATTACACACAACGCACAATGCTCGGTCAGGTGGGTCTGAGTCCAAAATGAAACCCAAGCTGAGACTGTGGAGCCACTGGAATCTATCTACTCACCCACCCTCCCATCCATCCATCCACTCAACATGCACCCATCCATCCACTCAACATGCACCCTCCCATCCATCCATCCACTCAACATGCACCCATCCATCCATCCATCCACTCACCCATCCATCCATCCACTCATCCATCCATCCATCCATTCACCCATCCATTCACCCATCCTCCTATCCACTCACCCACCCTCCCATCCATCCATCCACTCACCCACCCTCCCATCCATCCATCCATCCATCTATTCACCCATCCATTCACCCATCCTCCCATCCACTCACCCATCCATCCATCCACTCATGCATTCATCCATCCACCAACTCACCTATCCATCCATCCATCCACTCACCCATCCTCCCATCCACTCACCCATCCTCCCATCCACTCACCCATCCATCCATCCACTCACCCATCCATTCACCCATCCTCCCATCCACTCACCCATCCAGCCATCCACTCACTCACCCATCCATCCACCAACTCACCCATCCATCCACTCACTCACCCATCCATCCACTCACCCATCCATCCATCCACTCACTCACCCATCCATTAACCCATCCTCCCATCCACTCACCCATCCATCCATTCACTCACCCATCCATCCATCCACTCATTCACCCATCCATCCACCCACTCACCCATCCATTCACCCATCCTCCCATCCACTCACCCATCCAGCCATCCACTCACCCATCCATCCATCCACTCATGCATTCATCCATCCACCAACTCACGCATCCATCCATCCACTCACCCATCCATCCATCCATTCACCCATCCTCCCATCCACTCACCCATCCAGCCATCCACTCATCCATCCGTCCATCCAAATCATCCATCCATCCAAATCACCCATCCATTCACCATCCTCCCATCCACAAACCCACTCATCCATCTACCCACTCATCCATCCACTCACTCACCAATCCACCCACTCACTTACCTACCTATCCACTCATTCATTCACTCACCCCCCCATCCATCCACCATCCATTCTTTTTTTTTTTTTTTTGGAGACAGAGTCTTGCTCTGTGATGCAGAGTGGAGTGTAGCAGTGTGACCTCGGCTCACTGCAACCTCCGTCTCCTGGGTTCAAGTGATTCTCCTGCCTCGGCCTCTCAAATAGCTGGGATCACAGGCTCAATCCACCACACCCAGCTAATTTTTTTTCTTCTTTTATAGTAGAGATGGGGTTTTCCTATGTTGGCCAGGCTAGTCTTGAACACCTGACCTCAAGTGATCCACCTGCCTCAGCCTCCCAAAGCGCTAGGATTATAAGCGTGAGGGTTAGGGTTAGGGTTAGAGTTAGCTCTGGGAAGTGTGGCTGCAGGAGACAGGGGACGACCAGACACTGGACCCCAGGCAGCCTCGCTCCTCTGGCCCTGGGCGGCCAGGGTGTCTGGGAAGGACCAGCTCCCACATATTCCACCTCCCCAGGAACCGCAGACACTCCCCGGGGTGTGCACATCATCTGGACGGGGATGAGAAGTGAGGCCACCCCAGCCCTTCTCAGCCGTGCTTCTCTGGGGCTGAGCTGAGGGGAGAGGTGTGGTCAGCGCTGGGGGAGGATTTCTCCAGTGTGTGCAGGAAAGCCTTGCTCAGCCCGTCCTACCTCAGTTCCCTGGGACAGGGCTGGGGCCTGTGACTTAGGATTAATGAGCTGACAGAAGAGTCATATCATTAACGTTATTTCCTCACTATGAAAATAGCTTTCTTGTTCATTTTACATGGGCAATGCCAGTTTGCTATACAGGTTCCAAAGATGCAGTGGGAGCCCAGGGTGTCTGGCCTCTCCCTTGGGCACAGGTGGTTCTCCCGGCCGGCCCCACTCTCTGTCCTGCCTGCAGGTTCATCTTTTCAACCCAGCCACACCTGATGCCTCCAGGAACCACTCAGGCTTCCCTTGGGGCTAAACCTCACTGACACCCAGGGGAGCCACCTTGGGTTCTTTTGAGGACTCTTCCGTCTATGACACCACCTCCCACTGCATGTCTTGTCTTGTCTTCAATTTTTTGGGGTCAGAGTCTTGCTCTGTTGCCAGACTAGAGTCAGTGGCATGATCTTGGCTCATTGCAACCTCCGCCTCCTGGATTCAAGCTGTTCTCCCACCTCAGCTTCCCCAGTAGCTGGGATTACAGGCGCCCACCACTGCATCTGCCTAATTCTTGTATTTTTAGTAGAGACGGGGTTTCACCATCTTGGCCAGGCTGGTCTCGAACTCCCGACCTCCTGATCCACCCGCCTTAGCCTCCCGGCTGCATTTCAAATCCCTGTCACACACTCACCACCCTCCAGGCCCTGAAATCAGGTAGAACAAGTTTATTCCCCGATAGTCCAGGATAGGCCACCTTAGTGGCATCAGTAGAACCAATGAATAAAGAAATGAATGAATCAATGAATGAATGAGAGCCTGAAATTGACTGAATTGTTTGTGAATCTACCAACACCCTCACTTGGTAATGGGGTACACTGCCCATAAAACACAATAGGGGTGGGGCACGATGGCTCACGCCTGTCACCCCAGCACTTTGGGAGGCCGGGGCAGGTGGATCACCTGAGGTCAGGAGTTCAAGACCAGTGTGTCCAACGCAGCAAAACCCCATCTCTACTAAAAATACAAAAATCAGCTCGGCATGGTGGCGGGCACCTGTAATCCCAGCTCCTCTGGAAGCTAAGGCAGGAGAATCGCTTGATTCTCCTGCCCCAGCCCAGGCCTGCCCGGTTCCCCCAGCACTCAGGTTTCCCAAATGGGAGAGCTGGGCCACCCACTCTGCAGCCACAAAGACCACTCTGACCACCAGCCTGTGTACACAGACAGTTTAATGAGACAGTCACAGCCGGACGACACCCCAACACCACAGAGGCCGCCACCCTCCTCTTGGGACCCGCGGAGAAGGAGAGGGGAGGAAGAGGGGGATGGGAGCAGGCTGAAGCTCAGGGAAGTGGGTGGGAGGTATAGGTGGAGGGGACGAGAAAGCCGTGCCAGGGAAGGTCAGGACAAAGCTGCTGCCTCCTCCACTGATCTTGGTGCCCCCCTGGGGCTCACCCACACTTCCTGATTTGCCAGCGGATCCAGGTGACGTGGCTCTGGACACTTGTGAAGACGGCCGGCAGCTGGATCATGGAGCAGCCGATACCCCAGCTGACCACGCCAGCCTGGACCCAGGAGCCTCCCTTCCTGCAGACCAGGGGCCCTCCGGAGTCCCCCTGCAGAGAGAGGACACAGTCACACATCTCGCCAGGGGCCTTCGTACAACGGGACTCCTCGTCCAGCCTCGAAAGGCCCAGGCCAGGAGGAGCCCCCTGGGGCAAGGCGGAACCTGAAGGTCTCACCATGCAGGGCCCCCGGCCCAGGGTGCCGGCACACAGCATGTCCTCTGGGATGACCTTCTCGTTGGTGCTGGTGTGCAGGTAGTTCTTGTAGCCTTCCTCACAGGCCCCTCGGGCCTCCAGCGGGATTTGCACCTGCTGCAGGCGGTAGGGTGGGTGTAGCGGTGCTGGGGGAGGAAGAGGGGGGTCAGGAGGCAGCAGGGGGCTGTGTCCCCGACACGGTGGGTTCACTCACACCCGCCACGGCCAAGGCAGCCACGGGAGGGTCCACACCGCCTGTGACGCATGGGCCCTGGGCTCTGGTCCGGCTCTCACCACTCCGACCTGGAGCCAGCCTGGGCCTCAGTGTCCCCATCTGTCCTTGGTGGGGGTGTGTCCTCAGCCCATCTCTGCAGAGCCCTCGTTCCGTGATAGACAGGCTCAGATTCCGCAGACAGACCCTGACAGACCGGAGCTGGGCATACATGTCTCTCCAAAGCTCCAGGGATCTTACTTGGAACTGGAATCTTGGCAGATTAAGGTGGGATGAGGCCATGCTGGGATGGGACAGGAAGGGCCCTCAGTCCGAGACAGGTGCCCTCAGGAGAGGCAGGACAGGAGCGGACCCAGGCTTGGGGGAGAAGGTGACATGAAGACTGAGGCAGAGATGGTGGGCATGTAACCATGAGCCCCGGGACACCAGGGCCACCAGAGGCTGGGAGAGACCAGGAGGGACCCTCCCCTAGAGCCTGAGAGGGAGCAGGGCCCTGCCCACACCTGGACTTTGGGAGAACACATCTCTCTGGCGTGAAGCCCCAGGGTGTGGGCTTTGTCACAGCAGCCCCAGGACACAGACACCCGGGGCGGGCGCTGGGGGCCAGCAGCCCGAAGGTCCCCAGAACATATGAAGAAGCAGGACTCCCCCGCATTGAAAAATGTAACCAGATTCTTCCTCCCACCCCGCTCCGTGCCCCAAACATCCACACAGAACAGAGTGAGGGCAGCAGGCTGCGGACCCGGGGAACAGCCGATGGCAGACCGAGAGCTGGGAAATGCCCTCCACCGTCCTTAATGCAAAATGAACATCAGCGCACCAGAGCGGACACGGGGCTGAGAGGCCCAGCGGAGTGGGGGGCGGGGCGGGGCGCAGCTGGAACCTGCTGGGGGGAGGGGGACTCCTTTCCTTCCCTGTCCGACTTATTTCCGAGCTTGTGAATGTCAGCCCTCAAGGAACCTGCCTCCATAAATGGGCATGGAGGGGAAATTCTGGAACCTTCCCCATGCCTCTCCACCACCCTCACCCTCCCCCGACCCGCCATCACTGTCACCGAAGTAGGATGTCCTGCCCCAGCCGGTCAGCCAGCACTCATCCTCCGGGGTGAAGTTCAGGGCCTCGGGCGGCAGGGTGACCGGCTGAAGGTTGCTGGCTGCATCCACGGGGGTGGCCAGCCTCAGCAAGGCCAGGTCAAATCCGAGGTGGGCAGCAACGTAGTCAGGGTGGACAATGACCCGGCTGACA
>CM052660.1:110184865-110213438 GCA_028533165.1 Leontopithecus rosalia | reverse complement strand
GAGGGAATGAATGAGGGCAGGAGGAAATGAGGGAGGGAGGGAGGAAATGAGTGAGGGAGAGAATGAGTGAAGGAGGGAGGAAATGAATGAGTGAGGGAATGAAGGAGGGAGGGAATGAAGGTGGGAATGAGTGAATGAGGGAGAGAATGAATGAGTGAGGGAGGAAAGGAGTGAGGAAGTGAAGGAATGAGTGAGTAAAGGAATGAATGAATGAGTGAGGGAGGGAATGAGTGAGGGAGGGAATGAGGGTGGGAATGAGTGAATGAGGGAGGGAATGAGTGAGGGAGGAAATGATTGAGGAAGTGAAGGAATGAGTGAGTAAAGGAATGAATGAATGAATGAATGAATGAGTGAGGGAGGGAATGAAAGAATGCGGGCATTCCCCGTGGTCCCCAAGCGCCCGGACACAGTGACCTTGGCAGAGACCCCGCCGTCGGCGAAATGGGGGCGGGCGGGCCGGGAGAGCCCGGGGCCAGCCCAGCCGCGCGTTGGCGGAGCGTCCAGCGCGCTCGCGGGGCTGGGGGCCTCCTGACCCGGTCCCCGGTGTTGGCGCGGGGATGGGAGTGGGGGTGGGGCCGGGAAGCGTCCCTCCCCCACGGGCCCGCCCCGCCCCCGCCGCTCGCAGGCCCCGCGCCCCGCCCTCGCCCAGGGCCCGCCCCCAGGTTAGGGAACATCCTCACTTCTCCTCCCGTCGGTCATGCTCGCATTCGGCCTTTTGTACCGGGTCAGCTCATTGGACGGATGAGAAGATTTCCCCGCCCACCGCCCCTAACTGGCCAATTGCAAGGGGTTTCACAGGGCGCTAAACTAGCGGGAGCGTCACCGTCCTGCGACGCTTCAGGGGATCCTTAGGCCTCAGTGGTCTTTGTCCCCTTATCCCAGGCCCTGATCCCAAGGAAACCTCCGGGACCTGTGCCTGGAGAGGTGACCTCAGGGTATCCAAGGAGCTTTTGGAGTTCTCGGCCTCCTTTTGCCCCCGCTGCTCGCCGGCGTGTCCTCGGGTGGACGCGGGCGCCCCGAAGGGGAGTTTGCAGACGCTCCCTCACATCGGGGACGCGGCTCCTTTAAGGGTGTGGGTGTCCAGGGCGCCGCCTGACTGGAAAGTCGCCCCCCGACCGGGCTCCTGGGGCGGACCCCGGTCGTGGGCGCGCGGTGGCGGGGCCCGGACGGCGGGGGGCGGGTGGTGACGCGGGCAGCACTGGGGGCGGGACGGCGGCGGCGGCGCGCTAGGCAGGCTTGCGGAGGGCAGCCCCGCGCCAGGCCCCGCCCCGCGCGCCCCGCCCGCTCCAGGGTCCTCGGAGCTGCTCGGGCTGCGCGCGGAGCGGGCTCCGGAGGGACGTCCCGAGACAACGGGACGCGCCGCCGCCGCCGCCCCGCTCGGTCCTCCGCCTGTCCGCGACGCTCGCCGGGGCCGCGGCCGCCCGAGGTGAGCGCGGGCGGGGGCCGGGCCGGGGCCGCAGGGCGGGGGTCGGGCCAAGGCCTCCAGCGCTGTCGGGCCCGGGCCCCCGGCTGCCCCGCGCCCCGCCCCGCCGAGCCGGGCCCCGCGTCGCGGCCGAGCTTCCCAGAGAGCCCGAGAGGCCCCGCGCTCGACGCCGGCCCGGCCCGCGCTGCTGGCGTCGCGGGCTGTAGCCCGAGCGCCCGGTTCGCCGCAGGCCTTCGGGGCCGGGGCTCCCCCACTTCGCCCTCGAGGTGCGCCTGGCGCGGGGCCGGGGCAGCCACCTGCAGCCGGGGCCCCGCGAGGCCGCGCCTTCCTCCTCCGCGGTGAGCGGCTTCCGGGGTCACGGTCGCCCCGCGGACGGCGAGGATGGGCCTCGCGGGGGGGGCCGCGGATCGCAACGTCGCTGCCTCGCGCGGGGGGGGCCGGCGGGCGGGCGGCTCTTCGGGGCCTTCAAACCGAAACCCGTCCAAGTTCTCTCGCGCCTCCGAAGACGCCGCGGGCGCCGCTGGGCCGGGACGTCGACGCCTCGCTGGGGGGAGTTGGGTCCCGTCTCGGGCCGCTTCGTGCCGGTTGAAAAAGTGGGTGGGCTCTGGAAGTTGGGGGCGCAGGAGGCAGGTGCGGGGCGACGCGCTGGGCTTGTGATCGCGGCCTGCGGTCGGGCGTGGAGTCGGGAGTCAGGCTCGGCTCCTCTGTCCGCGGAGTCTGGGGGGCCCACCCCGCCCGTTTCTTGCTCTTTGGGTAGAGGACCTAGCTGAGAGAACACGGGGCGGCCCCTCCGTTCGCCCTGGTGGCTCACACAGAGGTCCCTCCCCTAGGCTCTTGGGTGGCTGCAGGTGCGCGCTTGTGTGGTGTCCCAGGGTTTGGGATCTTGCTGCGGAAACGGCCTAGGGGCCTGGGACAGACAGGTCAGGTGGGGCCAGGTGAGCGTCTCCCGACTGCAGGTGCCCGGGTCGTGCAGAAGGGAACTTCCTCCCGGGCCTGGGAGAGTGTGCATTTGGGTGCAGGAGGACCTTTGAGGGCTTCAGGTGCCAGCCTGTCGGGGCGCCCACCTGTTCTGGTGATGAGGGCGGCGGAGCTGTGGGAGGTGGGCGCTTTGCTCACTCTCAGCCAGGAAGTTGCTCTCAAGTGGGTGCTATCGGCCAGCAGAGCCAGGTGGTGATCGGACGTGCTCAAGCTCAGCCCTCTGCGTGTGCCCTGTGGGAGGGCAGGCGGCAGACTTTCGGGCAGCTTCTGGAGTGCCCGGCCCAGAGGTCCCGTTGCTGCCAGTGTCTGGGCCTTGCCTGGCACTGACAAAAGAGAGTTGTTTTTGTGTTTGTACCGTAAAAGTGTCCTGCTTTGAAGCCTTTAGTGACTCCTAGCTGTTCACTAAGTGCCTATCTGTTAGTTGGGGAGGGTGGATTCAATTTTCATTGGGTTTTTGAATGCTGGGTCTGTGCTGTGATTACATTGTAACAGATTGGCCACTTTCTCCAGTAGGCAGGCCAGCGGGAGGGGTTGCAGGGATCTTGGAGGCCAGGCCTGGCTTCTGCCTAGGATGCGGTGGGTGTGCACCTGTGGCTCCTTGCCCTGATGGTAGAGCGTCCTGTACAACCACCGCCTGGTGCTGAGTGCTTTGGGGCTGGGGGCACAGCGGCAGCAGCCGGGCCTTGGCAGGAGGTCTGGCAGGACCACCCTCATGACTTCTCACCCCTGAGGCAACAATAGCTGGGGGCTGAGCACGGCCTCTGGGCAGCCCTGTCCAGTCCTCAGCAGGAGAGCCACCTGTGGCAGAGTCCCAGGCCTGCTGGCCTCTCCATGGCCTCTGGCCTTGCCTGGCTGTGAGCATCGGTGCCCATGTCCTTAAGTGTCTGGAGCGTTGGTCTGGGGCTTCAGAGGCCTGTCTGATGCCCGGCCCCGCTCAGACCATGGGCACCTGGGAGCTGGCGCCTCCGTGAAACAGCCACTCGCCAGGCTGCTATGCGCTGCGCAGGGCACAGGTTGCAGCCACTCAGAGAGTCCTCCCTGGGGCTGGGGAAGCAAGAGCCCCTGAGTCCTCAGGCCGCCGGCACCAAGATGGAGCTGGGCTGCTCCATGTGGAAGAGCCAGTGGAAGGGGAAGACCGGCTAGGGTGTGGAGTGTCAGACCCAGCGGTGCACAGAGAACCTGGAATCCGTGGTTGGTGGGCACTCCAGCCTGCCTGGGGCCCGTACCCCGCCTGCCCCCAGCTCGGCCCAGCTGTGTCCTCCCCCACTTTCTCCCAACTTACAGAAGGGCGTGGGGAAGGGCAAGCGGTCAGGAGGGCAGGTGGCCTGTGGGCCCTCTGCGTCTCAGTGAGGAGGATGTGGGGAAGGACATCCCAGTGAGGCCTAGTCCATGGCTGCCTCCAGCCCGGGCTGCCTGTCTTGGACTTAGTCGTGGAGCTGGAGGCCAGGGCCCAGTGGCCCCTGTCATCTCTCCCAGTGACACCAGTGCCTGCTGACTGGAGGACCCAGGTTCCTCTGCCTGCTTTTTCTCGGACTACCATGAGAATCCATGTTTGGTGAAAATGAACCAAATCCCCCTGCAGGGCACGCGGCTCTAGCAGCCCTGCCTGGCTTCCAGAACCCTGGCGCCCTGGCGACACTGGACCTGCCTGGGCTTCTTAGATCCCAGCCCCCACACCTCTGCTTTGCTGACTCAGGGAAGGTCATTGTGCTGCCCAAAACCTGAGTGCAGGCCTCTCAGAGCCCCATCCTCGGTGGGTCTGCTGCAGCCTGGGCCTCACCTCCCTGATGACGCCAGGTGGGGCTGCGGCGCTGTGGCCCTGGTGGAGTGCTGCCCTGGCCCTTCCTGCGGCTGTGAGGTGTGTGAAGTGCGCAGGCCTCCACAGGTGCCATGCCACCCAGGTCACCAGGGTCCTTGTGCCCATTCTAGGACAGCCCATGTCGTAGTCGGGACGGCCCCCCTACAGCATAGAAGGCCTGGCGGAGTCCCCAGCTCCACAGAGGTGCCCCTCTTTGATGTTGAAATACCAGACTTGGGGGCAGCCGCAGCGTTCCTGTGGACTTTGATGACCAGCACACACTTAGGTTTCGATTCTCCAGCAAGTTTTGTAAACAGAGTGCTGTTTTTCGTGAGTAAAGGTGGCCACCAGTAGGGTGACAGTCGAGGGTGGCGTTGAGGCTGCTGGCCCTGCCCGCTGGTGTCCTCAGCGCCAGGAGCATCTCCCTGGACCTGCAGCCCTCCTGTGGCGACAGTGTGGTCCAACAGGCTCCAACCTAGAACCATAAGGCAAAGGTGCCCGGCCCCTGAGGTCCCGTCCAAATGTGTGGAGCTGGAATCTGGCCTGTGTGCCGCTTCATCTGGCCAGGGATCTGGTCCCCCACGCTGTGCTCCTGCTCCGCCCGGCAGGACCCAGCTGTCCCCTGAAGCCACAGGGATGTGGTAGTGGCTGCAGGGTCTGGGAAGGGTTGCCCTGTGGTGCTTGTTACGTCCTGTCTTCAAGGATAACAGGAGTCCACTGGCCGGTGTCTCAGTTCTGAGTGCTTGATCCTAAGTCAGGGACCCAGTACCCCACACACACCTGGGGACCCAGCCCTGCCTACTCCCCACCTGGCAGTGTGGTGGTGACCCTGCCATGCCAGCCACCACAGGGTGGCAGCTACCACCTAGCCTCTGAATGTCTGTTTCGTCCCCATGGAGCAGAGGCCACACCATGTGCCACAGATGGGGGCATGGTGGGGGTGGCCACAGGGAAGGGATCTTACCTGCCCCCCACCCCCGCAGGTGATCTGGGAGCCGCTCACAAAGCCTCCCCTGGTGGACCCCAGGGTCGGACAGTGGCTTTCAGAAGAGTCCTGCTGGGCTGGGCCAGCAGGTGTCGGAGCAGGCCTGCCTGCTGCGCGCCGGTGTGCGCGTGATCAGGCAGCAGGAGCCTGTGTCGCCTCTCCTGATCGCGTGCTCTGCCTCCTGTGTTGCAGGGACTCTGAACATGTCGGGGATCGCCCTCAGCAGACTCGCTCAGGAGAGGAAAGCGTGGAGAAAAGACCACCCGTTTGTAAGGAGAGCTTCGTGTCCGTGTGCAGCGCAGTGGGCAGTCTCCTGGGTTGAAACTGTCATGTCCCTGCCGGAAGGGAGCCAGCCACGTGTCTGTGCCAGGCCGCTGGGACTCGCAGGCGGGTTCTCGGTGATCTTGGTGAAATGATGCCACCGCGCTGATGGGCTTTTGTGATTGTTTTCTCTCAGGGTTTCGTGGCTGTCCCAACAAAAAACCCCGATGGCACGATGAACCTCATGAACTGGGAGTGCGCCATTCCAGGAAAGAAAGGGGTAAGAGGCGCACACTGCTGGCCTCCACCTGGCGGGGCCCAGCACACGCGTGTGGCAGCACCATGGGGAAACCACTCAGATCCCTGCCGTCCATGACGGCCAGCCTCGTCACAGGTCAAATCCCAGCTCTGTCCGGGCCCCCACCCCATCGGGACGTGAACGCAGAAGGTGGGACTGGCAAGGTTTGACAGCAGTATCCCCTCCCAGGGCAGTTCTGGTTGAGAAGGAAGCAGGCTGGCACCTGGCCGGGTACAAGGCTGAGCTGTGGCAGCAGGGAGGGGCCCTGATATGTGTTGGGAGCACAGAGCTGCACAGGCAAGGTTGAGAGCAGGCGGAGAGGCAGGAGTCCGGGATTCTGCTGTGTCCTTCAGGGTGTGGCTCAGCTTATGGGAGCGGGTTTGTGGGGAGAGCCAGTCCTGTGTAAAGCCGCCTCCCAGAGAACCCCCAGGGACTGGCAGCGTCTGCCTGGGCGGCCTGCTTGGGGACCCCTGTGTATCCCTGGCAGGCAGCGCAGCCCATGGGCCTGTCCTCTTTGGCCGGCACACGTGAAGCACCTGGCCGGGGACTCCAGGCTCGGTGCACGTACAATTCATGCTTGTTGATTCCAAAGGAAGCAGAGAGATCCCTGAGGTGATGGTCCTGCCTAAGGCCTTGTTCCCTCCGGCCCGGGCCCCGCTTTCAGTTTCACCGTGAAACTCAAAGCAGCTCTGGTCCCCTGAGCTCAGCAGCCCCCTCAGGATTCTGCTTTGCCCGAGACATAGTGTGGCTTGGGTTTGTCACTTGTACGAGGCTCTGCTGAGGGGTCCTTGCCCCTCACGTTAGGGCGAGGCTGGTGCACAGCGCCAAGGAAGGTAGAAGGTGGTGTGGGATCATGGGCGGCAGAGGTGCCTCGTCCAGGATGGGGGTGGGTGCTTGGGAACACCCCTGGGGTGAGGGCAATGCTGTGCTCGGTGCCCTTGTGCCAGCCCCAGTGTGCGGCGCTCTGCCCCCCAGCCCGGCTCCCACCTCCCGCCTCCACTCCTTTCCAACTTACTCTGGGCACGGCAGAGGTCCTGACAGCCCTCTTGCTGAGGCTGTTCCAGGCTGCAGGCTGGTTTAGGAGCTGCCTCTGTTGGGCCTCTGGCCCCTGGTGTCCTGGGGGCTGTGCCTGAGAAGCAAGCCCCTTCCTCCTGGGCCGCTGTGCGGCGGGCGAGCAGCCCATCTCACCACGGTTTATTTCCCTGCAGACTCCGTGGGAAGGAGGCTTGTTTAAACTACGGATGCTTTTCAAAGATGACTATCCATCTTCACCACCGAAATGTAAGTACCTCACCATTCAGTGCCCTGGGAGGCACCCCTGACTACGGCCATGGCGCCCTGGGCCGGGTGGTCTGTGTGGAGCTGGGAGGGAGATCACAGATCGGCAGGTCGCCTTTGATCCCTGATCCCAGCTGGGCTTCAGATTCGAGTCTGTTTCCAGCTCGGGCTGGGCCGTGCACACAGTAGGCTTAGTCTCGTCCTGGCTAATGGGCTGGGAAGCTCCAGAGTCCTGTGCACGGAGGGACTGAGGGCCAGGCCAGAGCTCCTGGACTGGGAGTGCCTGGAGCCTCACTGAAGACAGTGGACTTGGTGCCCGCACGACCCTGCCCTGGACAGATGGACTTGCAGAGGGACTGCCATGCAGTCTCGCCCTCTGAGGATTTCTGTTGGTCCACCTTCTTACTGCTCTTGCTGTGTGGTCTCTTACAGTCTGTCCCCACCGTGGCTGCGTCTGCAGCCTGAGCAGGTATAGAGCAGGTGACAGCAGAGGAGGCGTGGGAAGAAAGGCCCCAGATCCTGCCCACAGCTAAGCTAATGACCTCAGCCAGTGCAGCAAAGCTCAGGAGAGGGAGGAGAGGGCCGCCGGGTCCCTGCCCTCCCGTAGCTGGCAGTCAGCAGGTCGTGTCCAGTGAGTTCCACGCGTCAATGCACCCAGCACCTAGAGAGCGCCTGGCCGTGGTGAGGCGAGAGTTGAGAAAGCTTTCCCCTGTGATTATCGGTCAAGGCACACAAGCATTCCACCGTGGCACCCTCCAGAGGAACCTGAGGACAACTCTCGGCACCACCACGGCCGAGACTGGCTCATTTTGGATTCTCCTTTGCTATCTGATTTTTTTTTTCACCATGCCCAGGTATTACTTAAAATAATTTCCTTTTAAAAAAAAAATTTTTTTAATTTTTATTTTTTTATAAAGATGGGGTCTCACCATGTTGCTCAGGCTGGTCTTGAACTCCTGACCTCAGGTGATCCGCCCGCCTTGGCCTCCAAAGTGCTTGGATTACAGGCGTGAGCCACCGCTCCCGGCAAAATAATTTAGTTTAATTAAGAGAAATGTCAAAATAGCTGTGTTCATCGATTCAGTTTTGTATTGGAATTCCAAGCAAACGCAGCTGCAGCAAGGCAAGAAGGCACAGGGAGGGGTGGGGAGGAAGCCAGGCCCGCGGACAGGCTGCGTGCCTAGGCTGCAGTGCAGGAGGCGGAGGTGGTCATGCTCAGAGCCCCAGCACTTCGGGGGGCCGAGGTGGGCGGATCACCTCAAGTCAAGACCGGCCTGGACAACATGGTGGAACCCCATCTCTACTGAAAAAAACAAAACAAAAAGACATATAGCAATTAGCAGGTGTAGTGGCACGCGCCTGTATTCCCAACTACTTGGAATGCTGAGGCAGGAGAATCCCTTGAACGTGAAAGGTGGAGGTTTCAGTGAGCCAAGATCGTGCCACTGCACTCCAGCCTGGGCGACAGAGTGAGACTGTCTCAAAAAATAAATAAGATAGAAATTGAGTTACACAAATCTGCTCTTACGTAATTTCAATAAGCAAGGTTTTAAAACTATGCCGTTTACAGTAGCATGAAATAGGTTGGAATAAATGAAGAAAAGGTTGGTTCAAGACCTCTGTACTGCAAACTAGAATATTGCAGGGGAAACCAGGGTGGCCTGAGCAGTGGCTGAGCTCTCTGCGTGTGGAGGGGAGACAGGAGCAGACGGCCGTTCTCTTCCAGGCCGTCTGCAGATTCCGGGTGGTGCCCGTCTCCGCGGAGACTGTGGCACGGACTGTGTGTGTGGAGGTGCAAGGGCCTTGGATTCTCGGTAGAGGTGGCAAGAGCCAGGCTGAGGCTCAGTGGGTGCACATGCACCCTGCGAGACCTCCCTCAGGACACGGTGATGGAGACTGCGGGACTGCGGAGAAGACAGGCGGGCCCAGCGAGGAGGCCAGACACCACGCGTGTGGCGGCTTGGTCAGTGACGGGACCGGTCTGGAGGGCTGTCCTAGCAGGAGAAGCAAGCTCTGCTTCCCTCCTGCCACAGAGAAACAGCTTCCAGGTGGATCGTGGCCCTCAAACAACAGCATGGAGAGAGACCCGGGAGGCGTCTCCCTGAGCTCTGCAGGCAGGGCTCTCTCCACCAGGGGCGCTCTGGGAGTGCTGGCTGCGGGACACCGACGAGGTGACTGCATTGAAACCAAGAACGTCTCTTTATCCTAAAGACGGCAGGAGGCACTCCGTAGTCTATGTACGTGTCTCAGCCGACCCACGGCTCCTGGGAATCACTACGAAGGCAGACAGCCATGAGGTCCAGCGTGTTCCTCACAGGAGAGACCTCTTCCCGGCAGCAGACCTAGGCCGGGATACCTGGCTTTGCACAGTGTGGAAGCCTCCCCAGAGGGAGTGGCCGTACGGCACAGGAGCAGACAGAGCAAGGGTGCAGGGCCGCTGGAGGCTTCCCGTGGAATCCTGCCTGTCACGCCTCTGGAAGCTGAGCTCATGCCTGCTGTAGGGCCTGGCTGTTCACTCTAGTCAGCCACGATTCACAGAAACGCATGCGCTTGTCCACCAAAGGCACAGACGGGTGCTGGTGTCGGGCCCCTTTGCCACAGCCCGGATGTCCTAGGATGACAGGTGGGGAAGAGTGAAGAGGCCACGTGACACCCGGCGGACAGTCCAGGCGGGAGGGCGCTCCTTTTTTGTGCCTTCTGCGAAGCACAGGGGCAGCCAGGCTGGGTGTCATGAGGAAGCAGGAGGCAGCTTCCCCTTCCGAGGGCCGGCGTGCTGGCAGCCAGCACCTGTGTGCCTTTCTGCGGGTAAGCTGTGATTGGCAGAAGAAATGAGACTGAGAAATCAAATTGAATTGAAATCAGGCTCTTGAGTTTGCCGAAAGATTCCCTTAGAAGAGCAAAGAGTCAGGCCGGGTGCAGTGGCTCATGCCTGTAATCTCAGCGCTTTCGGAGGCTGAAGTGGATGGATTACCTGAGGTCAGGAGTTCTAGACCAGCCTGACCAACATGGAGAAACCCCATCTCTACAAGAATACAGAAATTAGCCAGGCGTGGTGGTGGGCACCTGTAATCCCATCTACTCAGGAGGCTCAGGCGGGAAGAATTGCATGAACCCAGAAGGCAGAGGTTGCAGTGAGCCAAGACCGTGCCGTTGCATTCCAACCCGGACAACTCTCAAAAAAAGGAAAGCTAAAAGTTGAGCCCAGAGCAGGAGAAGAACCCTGTGAGATGTGTCATATCAGGACTTCTTTGAATCATTCGCCTGGAAGGGGCTCCACTCAGCGGTCCCCAGGAGGTGCTGTGTAGAAGCACGGGAGTGCCCGCCGTGCACCTCACCCGGTGGCTAAAATCCGCTGGCGATGCAGCCTGCGTGAGCAGCCTGGAGGCAGCAGGGCTGAGGACAGACGCCGTGATGCAGCATTCCACAGCACCACGCTCCTGCGCCAGGGTTCACACTTGGGACCGCCACGCAGCTGCTGGTGCCACCCCTGGGCTCCTGCAGCGTGGATGGTCCACGGTGTGGGGCAGTCTGCGGTGGTGCCCTCACTGCATTCCCCAAGGAGTGTATCCTGTGCTTCTCCATGGTACCTGAAGTCCAGGAAGCTGCCCGCGGATGCTGGCATTGGGATTGGGGGCAGGCACAGTGGTCGGTAGGAGTGAGTGTGGGGGAGACACGGGTGTTCGTGGACATTGTCTATTTGGTAATTCCACTAGACTTGCTGCACCGTGTGTCAGTAAATAGCATTGAGAGAAGTGGGAGAAGGCCCTGGCAAAAGATGGCCCCAGACGGGGCTAATGTCGGCAGACTTCTCTGCTTTTCCGTAAGAAATAACACACGGTCCAGAAGCCTGTGTGTTGTGGAAGCCGCTGACTCTGGAAGGGCCTGGCTGTTGCCCTGGACGCCTCCTCCTGTCTCCCCCGAGTCTGGCCCAGCTGGGAAGGACTCGGAGCTGCAGGTGAAGTGACCACCCCGGGGCTGCTATTCCCAGAGTTCCATCCTGGGAGACACGGCTTCGTCTCTGGCC
Organism: Leontopithecus rosalia; assembly: GCA_028533165.1. Lineage (NCBI taxonomy): Eukaryota > Metazoa > Chordata > Mammalia > Primates > Cebidae > Leontopithecus > Leontopithecus rosalia. Next base: position 110,202,393 of record CM052660.1, on the reverse strand, counting down.
CGAGGCCGTGTCCCCTAGGCCCTGTTCCTGGGTGCAGAGGTGGATGTTTCTTCCTCTTGTCTCCTTGTCGCCACAGTTCTGTTTTTTTTATTTGAAAAGTTCTTGGCCAAATACCTGGCTGGCAACCCGGTGCCCCAGTGTGGGGAGGAGGGTGATCCTGGACAGTGTCTGCCTCCAAAAAGCGCTTCCTCTCTTCCTCGTTCTCCAGGTAAATTTGAACCACCGTTATTTCACCCAAATGTGTACCCTTCGGGGACCGTGTGCCTGTCCATCTTAGAGGAGGACAAGGACTGGAGGCCAGCCATCACAATCAAACAGGTAGGGGCCTCCGCCTGCACGCCAGGGCTGCCTCTGTCCCCTGCGGCCACGCGGGTCTGCAGTCGCTCTGGCTGAAGCCCAGTCTCACGGGTGTCTCCCTTTCAGACTGCTCACACCCCTGTCTTGTTTTTGTCTCTGGCCCAGATCCTATTAGGAATACAGGAACTTCTAAATGAACCAAATATCCAAGACCCAGCCCAAGCAGAGGCCTACACGATTTACTGGTAGGTAGCAGCCCTGGCGCCACCGGCGGGGGCTCCCTGCATCCCCACTGAGACCGCCTGGCTGGAGGGGAGGGGGCACACAGGCTCACGCCAGAGACAGCCAGGGTCCCGCCTCCAGGACAGAGGTCGGGGCATAACCCCTGCGGGCAGCAGGCACCGTTGTACACGGGGTCTGCAGTGGGCGTGGGCGGCCCTGGAGCCCTGCTTGCAGTGGGAGCAGGCCAGGTGACGGGCCATCCTGGACCACAGCCCCAGTGAGTCGTGGCCAGCTAGGAGGGAAGGCTCCTGGGTGCGGGCAGCGGAGGAGGCCATGCTAAGGGGACTGTCCACCAGCGCAGCCTCCCACACCGCCCCTGCTGCTTGTCCCGTCCCCAGCACACTTGCCTCCTGTGGGTGAGGCCAGCCCCACAGGGCTCAGGGTTGCTGCCACACAGGCACGCCCTCCACCCTGTCCCTGTGAGGTGCTGCTTCGGCTGGAAGGGTCCCCATGGTCCTGGGCCACCATCTGCACCAAGGGCCTGGTGTGAGTCAGGACACAGACGACAGCCAGACAGTGCTGGGGACGGCAGGGAGGAGCCTGCCCTGAGCAGAGGCCGTGCCCTGCCTGTCCTGTCCCCAGCCCTCGGGCCACCTCTGCAGCTGCTCTGGCCAGGTCCGCAAGGAGGTGGGTTGGGGGCTCTGACTCCCACTGCAGCACTAAGAAACCCAGCCCCATCTCAGCACAGGTCCCCACACCTCTGAGGGGGTCCCGGGGGCCCCAGCAACCAGGTACCCAGAGGGCTCACCCAGCAGCCACGCCACACATCCCTGCAACTGTGGGGTTGGGGGCCCACTCCTGCTAGGGGCGTCTCCTGGTCAGAACAGGGAGGCCAAGGGGTCCTGGCTGCACTGAGCCCGGCCTGCCCGGGTCCTGAGGGAAAGCCCCTGGTTCTGGAGAGACGCATTTCTCCTGGATGCAGGCCCAGCCCCAGTGTCTGCAGGGTGCCCTCCCTGGTGGCTGAGGGTGGCAGAGAGGCCCCAGGCAGGGAGCAAGTATCACAGCAGCCACCCCGGCCTCAGCCTGGCTCCCCTGCATGCCGCACAGCCGCTCCGTCAGCCGAGCGTTTGCTGGAACTGGCTCGTGGGACATGGCGTGACTTGGGTTTGTGTGCTGGCCTGCTGTGCACTAGGAGTCTGTGAGACGCATTCCCTTGGGCAGGAAGCCACAGTCCTCACAGGTGTCCACATGGCCCTTGAAGCGGAAAATTGGGGTTTTTTTTATATTGAGTTTTGCTCTTATTGCCCAGGCTGGAGTGCAGTGGTACGATCTCCACTCACTGCAGCCTCCGCATCCCAGATTCAAGCCATTCTCCTGCCTCAGCCTCCCAAGTAGCTGGGACTACAGGCTTGTGCCACCACGCCCGGCTAATTTTTTTTTTTTTTTTTGCAATGGTGCGATCTCAGCTCACCAAAACCTCTGCCTCTTGGGTTCAAGCGAGTCTCCTGCCTCAGCCTCCCGAGTAGCTGGGGTTACAGGCATGGCCTGCCACACCCAGCTAGTTTTTTGTATTTTTAGTAGTGACGGGGTTTCTCCATGTTGGTCCGGCTGGTCTGGACCTCCTCACCTCAGGTGATTCATCTCTTTACCTTCCAAAGTGCTGGGATTACAGGCGTGAGCCACTGTCCCTGATCAGAAAATGTTTCCTAGGCCAAGTGTGTGGCTCACGCCTGTAATTGCAGCACTTTGGGAGGCCAAGGCAGGTTGATGGCTTGAACCTGGGTGTTTAAGACCAGACTGGGCACCGTAGTGAGACCCCATCTCTATAAAAAGTTTAAAACTTTGCCAGGTGTGGTGGCTCACGGCTGTAATTGGAACACTTTGGGAGGCTGCTGTGGGAGAATTGCCTGAGCCCAGGAGTTGGAGACCAGCCTGGGCGACGGGAAGGCCTCCTCTCAAAAACAAACAGAGCTGGGCGTGGTGGTGCTGCACGCCTGTGGTCCCAGCCAGTCTGGAAGCTGAGGTGGGAGGATCACTTGAGCCCGGCAGGGTGGTGCTGCAGTGAGCCAAGGCCGCACCACCGCACTCCAGCCTGGGCAACAGAGCGAGACCCTGTCTCAAAAAAACGAAAAAGCAAATTTTTCCTGTCCGGCCCTCTGCTGGTTTGCCGTCGCCAGCACGGTGTGAGCGTGAGCCATGTCTGGCACCGCCCTTGCTGACTCCTCCAGAGCTAGACGGTGGCTCCAGGCTGTGGCGTGGGCTGGCGGGGCTGCCATCCCCCTGTGACTCTGCCAGTGTCTTCTGGGCCTGGGGCCTGCTGGGCTGCCCTCTACACTTACTCGTGTTCACATGAGCAAGCATTCTTTCTCCCACAAACATGCATTTGGAAAGCACCCTTTGTGCTGCTCGTGTGCGGGTTTCAGATCCTCTTTCCTGGGCTTCCTGGTGGCCTTGGGCCGTGTTCCTGCCCTGGCAGGTGCCTCTTTGTGTGGGCACTGCCTCTGGGTGCTTCCATGCCCACCCAGCTGAGCTGCTCTGCCCTGGGGCCACCTGGTGGTCTAGGGTGCCATCCAGGCCCTTGGCCTGCGTGGGAATGGCACTCGCCCTGGGGCCATCCTGGGCTGCTGGCCTTCACTCTGCACCATCCCTGGCTCAGCTCAGGGTCTCAGAGCACCTCCAGTCCTGGTGAGACTGCCAGGAGCCACCTCCGTAAGTGTCGTGGTGTTCCCGTGGTCCTCAAGGTTAAGCTGCCCCCTGCAGCCCATCAGCCCCCAGGCAAAGCCTTGGCCACCCTCCCACGGACCTGTTTTGCCCAGGCAGTATGTGTCATTTGCCCTCCTGGGCAGCTTTCCCAGGCCTAGCCTCCCTCCACCCAGCCCCGGTCCTGTTCCCCAAAGTCCCTGTACCATCCAGCTCGGGTACAGCCCCTTCTGAGCCAGGCCTGCCTTCCCACACCTTTAACCCTGGGTTGAGAGCCTCATGGAAGAGCCCTCCAGAACTTAAGTTTCTATTTTTGGGAATTAACAATGGCAAACAATCAGTGTTTTTAATTTATTAGCACTGTTGTAGACTTACAAAAAAGAAGCTGCTGATGGCTAGTTAGGATCAGATGTGGGTGCTGGTGATGATGGTGCAGGCACCCTGGCAGCGAGAGCCACGTGGGGCCTGTGCCCTGCACTCCGACGCCACATCTGCCCGGCGCCGATCCTCTCCTCCCTGCCTGTCCACCCCTCCCCACAGGCTGGTCTCGGCCTCCTCAGAGCCCGCCTGGTCCCCGCCACGCAGGCCTCCCTGCTTCTGCACTCCCCCAGGAGGTCCCGTCCCGTTCCCGTTCCCGTTTCCCGTTCCCCGTTCCCCGGCCGCTGCGCTCCTAACCGTCTCTTCCTTTGACCCCCTCAGCCAAAACAGAGTGGAGTATGAGAAGAGGGTCCGAGCGCAAGCCAAGAAGTTCGCGCCCTCGTAAGCGGCCCGGGCCTCGGGAAGGAAGGGGCTGGTTTCGCAGGGACTTGTTTACACTTCAGACCTAAAGTTCTCCGTCGGTGACTGGCCACCGGGGGGCGGGCGCCGTCTTCCATTGCCGCCGCGGGGGCGCAGTCTCGATTCGCTCAGTTGCCCGTCTTTCATACAGGGTCTCTTCCTTCAGTCTTTTGTATTTGGATTGTTGTGTAAAACTTGCTTTTACTTTAATATTGATGTCGGTATTTCAACTGCTGTAAAATGATCAACTTTTATACTTGGGTAAGTCCCCCAGGAGCGAGCCCTCGCTCTCGGACGCAGGCATGCTTCTCACCGTGCAGAGCTCCACCTCGCCCCGGCTGGCTGTCTGGAAATGCGCCCCCCCGCCGCTCCTCTAGGGCCTGGGCTGTGTTGCTTTCGAGCCTCAGATCCCAGGTCAGCCGCCTCCGTTCTGCGTCACTTCCTTTGTGTTTATATGGCGTTTTGTCTGTGTTGCTGTTTAGGGTAAATAAACTGTTTATATAAAGGTTTTGGTTGCATTATCGTCATTGAAAGTGTGAGGAGGTGGCCTCCGAGTGCCCGGCCCTCCCCTCCCGACTGCAGCCCCCCCAGGGCCAGGACCGGCTCTCCCGTCTGCTGCCCAGGCTGCGTGGCTGCGTGGCTCCGTCTTGTCCTGGATCCTTGTAAACAGGACTGTGACAGTCCTGCTGAGGTTTCTGTGCTCCCCACCCCAGAGCTTCCGGCCGGAGAGCACTGGGCAGTTAAGATCTGCACAGGTTGGGATGGGCATGGAGACCCTGGCAGGTGTGCCCTGGTGCCAGCTGTCTTGGGGGGCCGCACGGCCAGGGTCAGACCAGGGCTGAGGCTGCATGAGGACTGCTTTCAAGGCGGCCTGCTGGTGGGGCTACCTCTCCTCAGTGGCTGGGTCACGGGCACCACCTCGGGTGTCTGTCCCTCACGCCCTCAGGAGGCAGCTTTGCTACCACCCCAGCAAATGCAGGAGAGCCCACAGCTTGGCCCCTCCAGGGCTTCCCTGACCCTTAGCAACAGGTGGAGGGCCCTGGGCAGCCTGTGTCTGGAATTCTCTGCCCTGATGCCACCTGAGTGGTCTCTCCCGGGGAGCCTGTGGCCCTCACAAGCAGCCCTGGCGCTGAGCCCTCTGCAAAGGCTGGGTCAGCTGGGCCTCATGTGGCTGCCTGAGCCAGGGCTGAGCCATCATAGGAAGTGGCCTGGCTAGGTAGACACCCAGCAGGAAGGTGCAGTGGACAGAGATGGGAAGGCCTGGGGGATGCGGCCCAGCCCTCCAGGCCCCACCCGGTCTCCCCATCCTATCGAGCTTGGCCCTCCTCAGTCTCATTTTGAGCTCCAGGGATGGAGCTGGCCCTGCTGCCCTGGCACACCCCGGCAGCTGGAGCTGGGTCCCAAGGGGGCGGGGTGGGTGCAGAGAGTGCAGGGAGGGCGGCCCAGGGCCTGGGATGGGGAGCTCGATGCCCGCCCTCTGTGAGGGGCCCCTACCGCCGTGGGCGAGGGGACTTCAGAGTCGGCGCTGGCGCTCTGGTGCAGTGAGTGCCTCGTTTGCTTTCTGGCTTCTGCAGGGCCAGGGCGCTGAGCTCTCGGCTGTTTTCGACCCGTTTATAACGCAGGGGGCCTTACCTGGGGAATTTAGCCGCTTTGAGTATTTGCAGCCCACTCCCAGAATGTCTTATTTTGTGTGACTGAACTGCGTTGAGGGTTAGTTACACATGTGAACGGTTCATATATATGGAAATTCACTATATTTTCTAGTTAATGTATTCTGAAGTAACGGATGTTTCTCGCCGATCGTAGTGACTTCAGTTAAGGAAATGCTCCTTCTGTCCCACAGTCCTCGGCCTCACGAGGACGTGCGTCTTGTAACAGCTCTGAAACGCGTTCGTTTGTTGAATGGAAGGGAAGGTGTGTTCCCTGCATGAGGTGCCTCTGAATGAGTGACAGCTGTGGGCAATGGGTTAACCACTGTATCTGAATCCACCAATTAAAGCATTTGCACAGACTGCCGCCTGCTGGGTGTGTCCTTTCCTGCCCTGTCCCCAGCTCCCCTTGGCTGTTGGGGGGGGTGGGCCAGGGCTGCCTCCAGCCCAGCGTTAGCCCCTTTGGGTGATGGCCCCTCTAGCCAAGGTGAGCCCCAGCCTCAGGGTCTCCGTACCTACACCTCCCTGGCCTGCTCCAGGGGTCTCCCCCAGGACCCAAGGCTGCTCTGGCTGCTCCTGGCCGGGGACCTCCTGGAGAGCAGGGACCCCAGGTGTGCAGAGAGCTCTCCTCACAGGGCTCAGCCAGGGCTAGCTGGATCCCCCAGATAGGAGGCCGGTGCCCAGGTGCAGGGAGTCCAGCCCCCCGTGGACAGGCTAGCCCGGCCTGAGCTGGCGCTGGGGGAGCCCTCCCTTGGCTTTGGGGGTCAGGCTGGCCGCACATGGCCTCCATATCTCAGGTCCCTTGGGACTTGGGTCTGGCTGGACTGGAGGAGGTTAGGAGATGTGGCCACCATGCTGGCCACTGCCCCTGCCCCGGGAACGCGGGCTCCTGGCCAGGCTGCTGGTCCTGGGTCCTCTCACCTTCCCGGACTGACCGGAAGCCTCCCTCGTGGTTGCCATGACGATGATTTGCCAGGTAGGAGGGCCTTGCACTGACTCAGACTGGCTGCAGCTGGTCTGAGCCAGCTCTAGCAGGGAGGGGCCTGGGAGTGCTGGGTTTGGGATTCATCCCCAGGCTACCCTGATTCTGGGTCCAGGGCGTCCTGCTGCACCTGCTCAAGAGACGCGAGCAGGTGCCTGAAGTCCCCAGGCACTGCCTGGTCCAGGGAAGCTGTTGGCCCAGTTGGGGTGGGTGCTCCTGGCTTTGGCCCATTGGGTGGGAGGGGGCTGGGGCAACGGTCCCATCCACCATGCCTGTCTCCGGCCCAGCCTGGCCCAAAAACTCCCGCACCTCCCAGGAGGCCAGTTTATCCAGCTCTTAGGAAAAAATACGAACGGGCACAAGAAACCCACGGGCGTACTCGGCCTGGGCTCTTCCTTCCCTGGGCCTCTGCCTTCCTCCAGGATGCCCTCCTCCAAAGAAGGCAAGTTCCCACTCCGTCATGCGGGCAGGGCCTTTGTTTTTTTTTTTGGAAACGCAGTTTCGTTTCGCTCTTGTTACCCAGGCAGCGGTGCACTGGCTAGACCCTGGCTCACTGCAGCTTCCACCTCCCGGATTCAAGCGATTCTCCTGCCTCAGCCTCCCAAGTAGCTGCCAGGCACCTGCCGCCACACCAGGCTGATTTTGTATTTTTAGTAGATACAGAGTTTCTCCATGTTGATCAGGCTGGTCTCCAACTCCTGACCTCAGGTGATCTGCCCACCTTGGCCTCAAAGTGCTGGGATTTACAGGCATGAGCCACCAAGTCTGGCCTGGGCTGTGCCTTTAAGGAGGGACTGAAGCCTCCAGGCCGGGAGGAGTTGCCTCCCTCCGCCAGGCCAGTTCTACACAAAACGATGCGTGCAGAGGGCCTGGCCTCTCCCTGCCGGGCCCCTAACCACGGTGAGCACAGAAGCCCGAGGCCTCTGACACCCCCACCCTCGGGCTGGTGGGAAGCCTGGCCAAGGGACAGGGCGCCATCCTCCCTGCCATCTAGGCCTCACCGCAGCAGGGGCTGTCCTGCCTGCAGGGCTCTGGCACACCAGTGGCCTTTGTTAGGGGTCTTGGTGGGACCCTGTCTTGGGCCCACCTCTCTGCCCCCACCCCGCCCTAGATCCCTCACAGATGCTGCAGTGTCATGGAGGCCTGAGAGAACTCCAGTGTGGCACCGGGTGGTCACCTCCAGCCGGCTCCACCTGTGCAGTCACAGTAGCAAGACTCCCAGAGCTGCCGGGGTGGGCTCTGGAGCCAGCACTCCAGGAGCAGGCATCTCGGCCGGGGCCCGCCCACCCAGAGCCCCTCTCTTGCTCAGGCACTTCTACCCCAGGGGCAGTGGGGGCAAGGGGCAGGCTCTGGCGGTCTTCAGGGTCCCTGGCTAGAGTCCCTGGGCTGACCCCATGAGCTCTCCTTGGCCCTTCCTTTCCCTGCTTGGGTACACAGAGAGGAGTGGGGGCGGGGACTTCTGGGAGGCTGTGCCTGCAATTCCTAGGGCTGGCACCAGAGGGCGGCAGCACCGGGCCGTGCACTATGCTCATAAGTGTGCAACAGAAGCGGGCGTCTGATGCTGCCATGACCTCACCTGCGTGCTTCAGCAGCCGCGGAGGCCGTGTGTGCAGAGCCTGTTTTTCCCTGGCCCTGAGCAGGAAAAGCCGCCCTCCCTGCCTGCCAGACCCTTCCCAGCACAAAGTCCTGAGAATATGAAAAGAACCAAGCTTGAAAAGTGGCTTTTCTCAGCTTTGCACAAGCAGCCCAGTATCCCGACAGCCTCCCCAGGCTCTGACCCCGCCTGGGCAGGTGGTCCTGTGTCCCAGCACATCGCTGGGAGGCGTTCCTGCACCTGCACTGCCCCCTCACTGTCCCCGGAGCACGCAGCTGTCTGCACTCTGCTCTGAGGCCAGAGGCGCCCCTTCAGAGTGAGGCCTGGGCTCAGGCGTGGGGAGGGTGAGCGGCCCCCTCTCCTGCCCTCTTTCTTAGTGGGAGAGGACTCATGTAAGGATGGGCTTCCAGCCCCAGGCTACAGAAAGGTAGACTCGGTCACTGAAGGGGCCGGAGCTCTGGCTGGGCGGCTGCTGTTCCAACCCCCACCAACTTCAACTGAGGCTGAGCTGCTGTGAGTTGAGATTGGCTCACTGAGCCCCACCCCCCACGCAGCTGCACCCAAGGTGGGCGCTGCTGTTGTCTCCATCTTACAGATGAGGGAAACTGAGGCACAGGCAGTGGAGGGTCACCTTGGGGCTGGGGTGAGCAGGAGGCCGGGACTTTGACCCAAGTCAGCCTGACTTCAGCCTCAGAAAGTGAAGGCATTGGTCACCGAGTGGGACATCACTCAGCCCGTTCATCCGGTGACTTCGCCCTAACGTCTGTGGAGGGGAGAGTCCGAGGGATCATCCTATCCTGGGGGAACCAAGGCCCAGGGCTGTTCTGGGACTCAGTCTGTGACTCTGGCCCTGAAAAAGCCCTTTCCCATCTGGGGACTTTGGTCTCCCTGCCTATAAGAGTGGAGAGAGGTCTCCAAGGGCGCTCCCACCCGCGACGGACGGCCGCGTCGGTCTCAGGGCTGCTGCCCTCTGGGGGCTGAGCAGCGGCCGCCCCTCCCAATTTCCTGTTTACTGCAGCGGCAGAGCTGTCCCTCCACCCAAGCCAGTGTGATCGCCATGGCAACCGGCCCGTGTTGGTTCCAACAGGTGGGCAGAACCTGGTGCAAGACTGCAGAGGCGGGGGCGTCACTCCCAGACCCGGGCTCCAGACCCGCCAGCCCCTCCCCTGCTTCCCCGCTGCACCCCCATCCCAGGCAGCCCCTGCATTTCCTGCTTACTCCCTGCCCACCCGAACGGGCCTGGCTGTGCTGGGTCGAGGCAGGGCCCGGGCAGGAGCTTCCTGGAGAGCCCACCCGGCAGTCCTGCCCCCCAGTCTACAAACAGGTGCGGGGAGGGCATGGATGTGAGTGAGTGGGGACCCAGAAGTCAAGCCAGTTGTTGGCAGACTGGCCCCCTTCCTTTGACGAGCTGTGTTCTGGAAGCCCATCTGGCCTCGGGCTGCCCCTCACCCCAGCGGCCCCTGAGTGCAGCATTCCTGCTCTGGGCCTGAGCTGGGGTGTGCTCCAGGCCTGCCTTTCTGCTACTCACGAGGCAGGAGCCCCGCCATTAGGGACGCGCCCTTTTGGGTGAAAACTCCAAAGTCTGACCCCCACTTCCCCAAAGGGCTGTGAGTGTTCAGCTGTATCCGTCCAAGCGCAGGTGGGGATCCAGGGGCCGCTGCACCCTCAGGAAGTCCGAGAGCCTTGGGACGCCCAGGGCCGTGCTTAGCCCGGAGTTCTCCAAGTGTGGTCCCCGGACCCGCAGCAGCAGCAGGCGGGAGCTGGGAAGTGCAGTGCTAGCCGGGCGGGCGCCAGGGCCACACCAGCGATCTCAGCGCCTTAGGAGGCCGGGGAAGGGGGATCCGTTGAGCCCCGGAGTTCGAGACCAGTCTGGGCAACATAGGGAGACGCCCCCTCCACCCCATCTCCACAAGTAAAAAAAATTACCCGGCGGGTGGTCCCAGCTACTGAGGAGGCTGAAGCGGGAGGATCACTTGAGCCAGAGAGTTCGAGGCTGCAGTGAGCCGAAAGGCCGCCTCTGCATTTCAGCCTAGTTGAGCTTTTTTTGAGAGTGTTTTTGAGACTTCGTCTTAAAAGAGGGAAAAAAATGCAGATCGCGGCCCCGCCCGGACTTTGGGAACCAGAGAGTTGGGGGCCGGACCCATCCATGCCTTAACAAGCCCTGCGGGAGACCGCGGGCTGGGGGGGTCGGAGGACCCTGCGGCAGAGGGAGGGTGGGGAGCGGCCCGGGAGGGGCCGGCCGGGTCCAGTTTAGACCCCGGGGGCTCCGGCCGGCTGTGACCCCGCAAGCGCCCCACTGGGCCCTCACCAGCGCCCCAGGGACGATCGCCCCCGGCCGTCCGCGTGGGCGCGGGGCGTCCCGAGTGGATCCCTGCAGAACACACCCCCGCCCCGAGAAGACAGCGGCGGGGTCCTTGAGCCAGGCCCTTCCAGAAAGGTCTGCGCCGCGGCCGGTGTTGGCGACTCTGGCTGCCCGGGGGCTCCGCGGAGGAGACTCCGCGAAAACCCCTCCCAGACCCCACGCGCCGCGGGGAGGGCGGGTCCAGCGGCCGCCGAGCCCCGCAGCCACCTGTGGGTTGACTGGCAGCCCCGCACCCCGGGGGAGGGGGCTCTGGCCCGGCTCGGGGCGCGGGGACCCCCGTCCCGTCAGGCGCAGTGGGCGCGGGGGGCGGGGTCGAAGCAGGGCAGTGGGCGGGGCGAGCGCGATCAGGCCCCGCCCCTCCTCGCGATCCCGCCCCCGCCCCGCCCCCGCTGCGGGTCCGCCCCGCCGTTGCTCAGTCGTCGGCGCGCGCGGCTGGAAGCGGTCGCTGTGCCTCGGCGTCCCCGAGCTGGTGCCCCAGCGCGGCGCCCCAGGAACCCCCTCCCCGCGCCCGGCCCACGGTGAGTGCCGCGGGCTGCAGCCGGTGCCGCTGGGCCGCCGTCGGGGCTCGGCCCCGCGCCCGCACCCGGACGACCGACGGCCCGGGTGGCCCCCCAGGCGTGGGGGGCGGTGGGAAGGTCTCGAAGTTTCCCCCATGGAGCCTGGGGAAACTGAGGCCGCGTATCCTCGGAGGGGCGGGCTCTCGGGGTATTTTCCCCCCGAGCGCGCAGGAGCGCGTGCGGCAGCGGGGTCCGCACTGCGGAGGGACGGGGGCGCCAGCGACGGCCTCCCCCGAACTTGGGCCGCCAAGCCAGGCTTCGACCCCCGCGCCCCTCCCCAGGGGAGCAGACGCGGCCCCGGCCTCCCCGCACCCTCCCGGGCGGGCTGCGTCCACCAGCGCCCTCGTCCCTCCCGTTCCCTGCGGGTCCCCGTAGTCCCCCCAGAATCCCTCCGAGCGCAAGCCCGCCCCTCCTCCAGCCCCACTCCCCACTCCCCACTCCCCACTTCAGCCCACTCTGTGGGCTCCTGCCTGGGCTGGGGTCTCGGGGGGAGGAGTTTAAAATGACACCCCAGTCCCGCTCCCAAACTCCGCCCAGAACGCCCACCCCCTCCGAGTGGAGAGACCCCCATAGAGCTGGGGGTGCGGCCCCCGGGGCGCCTACAGCCCCGAGTCCCAGAAACGGGTGCTGCGAGGTGGGGCAGGGAGGAGGGCGGTGAGCAGAGGGAGGAGGGAGCGCTGCGCCGACACAGGTGAGCCGTAGGGAGGCCCACGGGCTCTGGGCTCTGGCGCCCCTGGTGGGCGCCGGCCGCTGGACCTTGGCAGCCGCTCTAAGCTTCAGGGAGCCTCGGGCCACCGGCAGCGCTTGTTACAATGCAGATTCCCAGGGCTCGGCTGGAATGAGACCCCAGGAGCTGCGTTTGTGGGGGGCGCCAGGTGACCTGCGCCTGGGCACCGGGCTCAGTGCATGGGCTGTCTGGAAGTCAGATCAGGGAGGATGCCCGCGGGAAGCCCCCAGGACCTGGTGAAGGGGCAGAGGGAGGACGAGCAGGAGGGCGGCGAGGAGCGCCAGCCTGTGGGCATATGTCCTGCCACCCCCCCCAGGCACACACCCAGGGAGCCATCCGCCAACCCCCTGCCCTAAATGTGGTAAGAAAGGCTGAAAGGCTGAAAACGTTTGTTCATGGACACCCTGCACTAGGGAGGAAGGCTGACCCAGCCTCTGCTCTGCCGCCCCCCAGGCTCTGCTGTCTCACTGCCCCCCGCCCTGAACCCCTAAATGGCCTGGCAGGAGAAGGCTTGGCTTGAGAGTCCCAGGTTCACATCTGGACTCTGGGCAAGCGGCCCCTGCCCTGGGCTGTGAAAAGAGACGTGCCATCCTCCTTGCAAAATGTCATTCCCCATTCAACCCAGGCCTGGGGGACAGCCAGGGAGCATGGTGGAACGGGACGGGCATGTGTGGCTCAGCCCCAGTGCCCAGAAGGCAGGAGCTCCGTGGCAGCCCTCCCTCTGCTCACTGGACGGATGGGAATGGGGTCCTGGCCCTGGCATTGGGCATGAGCAGAGTATGAGTTCATGCTGCCCTGTGCTACTGTCCCCGGGTGAGAGGCTGGAAAGGAGTCACATCACAGCTGGGCCCACGGGAGAGATGGCGGGGGGGAGGGTCCTCCACACCTGGCTCACCGCTGCCCCATAAGTGCTGAGAGCCACCCAGGCAGCCAGTACTTCCCGGACTGGTCACAGACAGATGCCCGGGGGTGACAGGCATATGCCCACGACTCGCAGCAGCTCTGGATGAAGTCCCTGACCCGGACATGATCCAAGGCCTCAGTGGCAGGTGGCTCCCAGGGCCCACACCGTTGGGTGCAGCCAGGCTATCTGCTGCCCAGGCAGCCTGGGGTTTCCAGGGGAACCGAAGGGGTTTCTGCACACCCAGGACGAGCCCAGTCTTCTATACACCTGGGCCAAGATGCCACTATTGCCCCCATCCTAGCAACAGGCTGCAAGAAGGGCAGGAGCTGCGGTTAGTGTCAGGACAGCCAGCCCAGCTGCTTGTCCCAGGAGCTTAGCACTGGGGACACCAGAGAGACCTGGACAGCAGTTCTTGGCCCCACTTGCTGGCTCTGGGACCTTAGATGGGCTCCCAGCCCTGTGCCCCCATTTGCCCATCTGAGATGCAGGGAGCAGAGGGCACCCCTCTTGGGCTGCTCTGGGGATGAGGAGGTGTGTGGAGAGGAAAATGTGGGGAGGCGCCGAGCCCCCTCTTTCTGCCTGGAACATCTTGTTCTCACAGACACCCCGTCCCCATTCCCGCAGCTCAGGCCGCTTAGCTCCTGCGTCACATTTGAGCCCCCATCGCCCTGTCACACGCACATGCTGTCGGCGGTTGCCCTGGCAACAGCTTCAGCAGCGGCGACTCTGCTGGCTTTGGGGGGCTGTAGGGGGAGCAGCCTCTTCCACCCAGCAAGGGAAGGAAAGGGGGGCCTGTTACTCCCAAGCCCCTGGGACTTCACTACTGGCTGTGGGAGTGACAGCTTCCAGAAGCACTGTACCCAGCCCACCGAGCCCCCCATCTTTGGTGGAGGCTCCGAGGGGAAGGCACTGCTAGGTCTGAAGGAGGCAAGGCCCCCTGAAGCATTGCTCCTCATAAAGTGGGCGCTGCAAACCCTCCTTCCTGTCCTTAGCTCTGGGGTCTGGCCCCATGAGAGCCTGCACCCATTGCTCGGGGACTTGCAGGGACCCTGGAATCAGGATGAGATGTCCAGGAATGGTGTCTGAGCTGGTGTGGGTACAGATTGGGGCTAGTGACCCTGAACCCCCACAGACAGACACAGCAGGGGCCTGGGAGCTGGCTCACCAAGGTCTGTTTAGAACCCAGCATGCTCGGGCCCCTCAGCTGCCCACGGAGCTTCTGAGTCTGGTGCAGCCCAAGGGAGCTGGCCTGGGCACACAGGGCAGGGGCGGGCTAACCTGGCTCCTACCGCTAACTGCCTGAGAGATCCTGGGCAAGCGGTGGAACCTGCTGGGCCATGAGAATGACTGCCCCCTGCAAGGGTGCCCTCCTGAGGTGGACCAGAAAGCACTGGCAAGGGAGGGGACCCAGAACGTGAGGCCAGGGCCTTGGAGACCTGAGAGAATGCTTTGTCCTGGAAATCAGGCCGGCGAGGCTGGGATGGGAGCCCAAGTGGGCGGCTTTCTTGTGGTGGGCAGAGGCCTGGTTCTGGGACAGTTTTCACAGAGGACAGACGGGACCTTCCTGGGGCTGCTGGGGGGCCATGCAGGGCAGAGGCAGTGCCTCGGCTTGGTGGTGCAGAGGAATAGGGTCTGAGGAGCCTGCCATGTCTTAGCCATCATCCTGCCCGTGTCGAAGGGACTGTGCAGGTTGGTACCACCTGGCCTTCCCCCCTGACAGGCGGGCTGGGCACACCAGCTCACACCTGTCATCCCAGCACTTTGGGAGATTGAGGCAGGCGGATCACCTGAGGTCAGGAGTTCAGTACCAGCCTGGCCAACATGGTGAAACCCCGTCTCTACTGAAAATACAAAAAAGTTAGCCTGCTGTAGTGGCACATGCCTGTAATCCCAGCTACTTGGGAGGCTGAGGGAGGAGAATCACTTGAACCTGGGAGGCAGAGGCTGCAGTGAGCCGAGATCTCACCACTGGACTCCAGCTGGGGCAACAGAGCGAGACTCCCTCTCAACAAAACAAAACAAAGTGGGTGGGGCCTTCCAGGGGACTTCTGGGCAGGGGTCTGGCTGGGCCCAGGCTCCAGGCCTCGGGAGAGGGCAGCTCTGTCCCAGCTGCTGCTTTAAGCAGGAGGCTGCGGGGTGGCTCAGTTGTGCTGGCAATGTGAGGGTAACTGAAGCCGGATGAACTGGAAGGGAGCGGGAGCTGTGGCCCCCACGCCTGGCATTTTCCAGTGGGGCCCGGCTCGATTCATGTTCTCCTTTGTATCAACTGTGAGGAGGAGGCCCTGTTTTGTGGGGGTGCTGCCCCCCACCTTCCCCTATCCACCCCAGGTTTGCCGACCAGCCCCTGGGGTGAGGAGGGGGCATTGACCCCCACCGTGCTTGGTGAGCGAGGACCCCTAGGCAGCCCCCTCCAGGGCTTCCTGGCCATGCGGGTACTGGCTGCCCTACCTGGGCTTGGGGTTACAGCCCAGGCTACCACCCCCCTGCTGCAAGGTGTCCAAGTCTCGAGGGCCGTTCTCACTGGAATCCTCTGTCATATGGGATGTCAAATATCTAGCGATATTTTTACCTCCTGTGTAGGAGACCTGGATGCCTGGCATCTGTTTTGGCCCCAGAGTGGGCACGAGGGCTGTGGGAGCCAAGCTCTGCAGCCCAGGTTTTGGTCCTCTCAGTGAAGACCCAGGAGACAGGCACCGCCCGCTGTGCTGTTGGGGCAGGGTTGTGGGGGGTGGGGACGGCAAGCACCTCCCTCTCCAGTGAGATCCCTGAAGCCCCTGGATGGAAACAGGTGGGCACCAGCCCCACCTTCCACAGCGTCCGCTGCCTCTCCCCGAAGCTGCCCTGCAGGGGATGGGGGTGCTTAGCAGGTCACCCAGTGGGTGTGGGGACAGTACCTTCCAGGCCATGGGTGAGCTCCTAGGCCTGGGCCTCTGCCAGCCTCTTCTGCCCTGCCCCCAGGCCGTGGCCTGAGGCTGTGGGCCATGTTCTCTGCCATAGGCCGCCCGCCTGCCCGCCCGCCATGTCGACCTTGCTGGACATCAAGAGCAGCGTGCTCAGGCAGGTGCAGGTGTGCCCACCCTTCCGCCGCAGGGCTGAGCAGGACCCAGGGAGTGCCAGCGCCAACCCGCAGGAGCCGGCCACGGGGGCCTGGTGGGTGCCCAGGGGCCCAGCCCCACATGATCACATGGTCGTTTCCTGCCGGACTTCACACTGCCCCCCTGGCCCCGGCCCCTCTGGGTGGGAAGGAGGGTCTTCGCTCAGCCATGCCGCACTGTGGACGTTACGCGGCCCCACCTGCCCCTGGAGTCGAGGGTCTCAAGCAGGGGCAGGCGTGCTGAGAGCTGCCTGCTGACCTAGCACTTCTTCCAGGAAACCTGGGGATGGCGTGGAGTTCTTCACCCAGATGCGCCTCATGCTGAAGAAGGGGGAAGGCAGACAGGGCCTGCCATGCTCCGAGGTGAGGGTGGCGTCCCTGGGGCCCCCCGCACGGCAGCCCAGCACGAGGCTCCCCCTCCTCTTTCCCCCTCCCCCCTGCCCTTGCTCCCACCTCCTGGGGTACCGCCTGTCCTCCCCGCCCTCAGGAATGTCACCCCGGGCCCCCCACACAGGTCCCCCTGCGCAGTGGCTCACCACCACCCCCGGAGCCTGTGGACCCCAGCCGTGGCCTGAGAGCCCTGACGCCGGAGGAGGTAAAGGTGGGGCCCCAACCAGGCTGGGTCTGCAGCGGCTGCTCCCTCAGCCGTTGATGGCACCTTCTGCGTGTGTGTTGGGTCTGGTGACAGTGAAGAGCCGGGGTGGGTTGGTGAGTGAGGAGCGGAGGGGCTCCCGGTGTAAGGTGGCGGAGGAGGGGCTGCCAAGGGCTGGGGGCCTGGGACACAGCCCTGTGGCCGCCGTCCCCACACCTGCAGGTGGAAATGCTCTACGAGGACGCCCTGTACACGGTGCTGTACCGCGCCGGGACCATGGGCCCTGACCAGGTGGACGACGAGGAGGCCCTGCTCAGCTACCTCCAGCAGGTCGGCCCACCCGACCCCGACCCTGCCCGCTGACGCCGTCATCGCCCCAAACAGCACACAGGATCTCCCCATCCCTGCTCCACACACAGACAGCTGCACGTGTACACACATACAGACCACACATACACACACACAGGCACACAGGCCACACATGCAGACACACAGACACACTCGCACATAGACACATGCACACGCAGACACACAGACCACACATGCACACACAGACACGCACACATAGGCCACACATCCAGACACGCACACACAGGCCACACATGCAGACAGACACGCGCACACAGGCCACACATGCAGACAGACACGCACACATAGGCCACACATGCAGACACACAGACACGCACACACAGGCCACACATGCAGACACAGACATGCACACACAGACACAGACACATGCACATGCAGATGCACAGACCACACATGCACACACAGACCACACATGCACACATGCAGACACACAGACACGCACACACAGGCCACACATGCAGACACACAGACACGCACACACAGGCCACACATGCAGACACAGACACGCACACACACAGGCCACACATGCACACACACGCACACAGGCCACACATGCACACACAGACATGCACACACAGACACAGACACATGTACACGCAGATGCACAGGCCACACATGCAGACACACGCACATACACAGACACATGCACACACAGACCACACATGCAGACACACGCACACAGGCCACACATGCAGACACACA
>CM052660.1:110133943-110184765 GCA_028533165.1 Leontopithecus rosalia | reverse complement strand
ACACATGCAGACACACAGACACATGCACACACAGGCCACACATGCAGACAGACACGCACGCACAGGCCACACATGCAGACACAGACACGCACACAGACACACGTGCGTACAGGCTGACAGACACACCCTGAAGGACATGCTTGGCCCCCTCCCAGTTGCATGTGCTCTGAACTCCCCTGTGCCCCGCCATCTCCCCTGTCCCCCGCCATCTCCCCTGTCCCCCGCCATCTCCCCTTTCCCACACATGCACTCGTGTCCCTCATCACGCCCACAACCTCTGGGCACGCTCGGGCCCCTTGGCGGCTTCCCCCACCCTTGCACCCTGAGGACTGAGGTCGGGCGTGTGTGACTGGGGCCGAAGCCGAGGTCCCAGGACAGTGGCCAGCCTCACCTCAGGCGTCGCTCGGGCCTACCAACCTACCTGTGCTTTACAGGCGTTTGGCACCAGCCCTGAGGAGCACGCTGAGGCTGTCGAGCGAGTGAGGAAGGCCAAGGTGAGGCTGCTGCTGCCTGGGCAGGTGCTGGCCAGCACGTGCCTGCGTGGCAGGGCATGGGGTAAGGCCCTGTCACCCCCACGCTAAGCAGGGTGTCCAAGGGCAGCTCAGCCCACCAGGCCCACCATAACCCTCTGTCCACAGGCCCCCACGTATGCCCTGAAAGTCTCTGTCATGTGTGCCAAAAACCTTCTGGCCAAGGACCCTAATGGTGAGTGGGGCCCCAGCAGCCCCTGGTTTCGGAGCCACCCACCATGCCCAGGCTTCACTGACCCGTACTGCTTGCTCGGCTGCAGAGGGCAGAGGGTGTGGGGGCGGGGCTGAGCCACCCTCCGTGCCCAGGCTTCAGCGACCCGTACTGCATGCTGGGTATCCTGCCTGCCTCGGGTGCCTCGAGGGAGCCCAGTCCGCAGAAGGAGCAGCGATTCAGCTTCCGAAAGGGCAGCAAGCGCAGCGGGCCCCTGCCCGCCAAGTGCATCCAGGCCACCGAGGTGAAGAGCAGCACCCTGAACCCTGTCTGGAAGGAGCACTTCCTCTTGTGAGGCCCTTCCCCATCTAGGTGCAGGAGGGGGGCTCTGCCTGGGGTCCAGAGCTGGGCTGTGCCTGGAAGGCGGTGGCTCGCAGCGGTTCCCAGTTTGTATAGGGCCGTGTGCCCACTTTCCAGAGGAGAAAACAGGCCCAGAGATGGGCGGTGTGCCACCGGGGCCAGGCGTGTGGCTGGCGAGAGTGGCGGGATCGGGATTTGGACCTGAGCAGCCTGTCTGGAGAGCTGGAGCGTGTGGCGTGGTCCCTGACCCCGGCCTGGGCAGAGCCTCGCTGGGGACCCTCACGAGCATCTCTCTGTTCTTGTAGCGAGATCGAAGACGTGAACAGGGACCAGCTGCACCTGGACATCTGGTACAGGCTCCTGTGCCTGCAGGGCAGGGTGGGAAGGGGAATGGGCACCTCTCGGGACGGAGCAGGATGGACTCAGGGCCGGGCTTGGGGCTCCAGACAAGCCACGTCCTCCCCTCTCCCCGCCAGGGATCATGATGACGATGTGTCCCTCGTAGAAGCGTGCAGGAAGCTGAATGAAGTCATCGGCCTGAAGGGTGTGAGCAGGTATGGCTGGGGGACCTTTCTACCCACTCACCTGTGTCTGAAGCTCGGTCATGGGGCCTGATGCCTGCCACCCGCCGCGGCCAGGTACTTCAAACAGATCGTCAAGTCAGCCCGTGCGAACGGGACAGCGGGGCCCACTGAGGACCACACCGATGACTTCCTGGGGTGCCTCAACATACCTATCCGGGTGAGTGGGGGTGGGGTGGGGCTGGTGACACTTAGGGCAGGGCCTGGGGGGTGTCCCAGCCTTCAAGGGGTGGCTCACTGGAGGATCTCCTGCTTTTGGGCCTCCTGAGGGCTCACCACTGCTTGTCACCCACATTCCCGGGAGAATGGAAGCCCAGGCGGAGTGTTATCTCCAGAGTCTCACAGAGTCAGTGTGGAGGAAGAAGGGGAGGGTTCTGATGGGTCTGACCCCCCCCATGCCACCTCCAGGAGGTTCCCGTGGCTGGTGTCGACCGCTGGTTCAAGCTGGAGCCACGTTCCAGTGCCTCGCGTGTGCAGGGAGACTGCCACCTGGTTCTCAAGCTGATCACCACGCAGGTGGGGAAAGCGGGCGTCCCTGGCCTCCACCCCTGCCCTCGTGGCTGCGGCGGAGCTGGTGACCAAGTGGGCTCTGTGTTGCAGAGGGACACGGCCATGAGCCAGCGCGGGCGATCGGGCTTCCTGTCCTACCTGCTGCTGCTCAGCCATCTGCTGCGGTGTGAGCATCCGGCAGAGGAGGTAGCGGGTGCTCCTGGGACTGGGACAGCCCGGCAGAGGGCCTGAGGAGGGGATGGGGGGCTGTCCTGCCTCCACCCACGCCACGCCTCCTCCCCCAGCCCAACTCTAGCAGCTGGCGCGGAGAGCTCAGCACACCAGCCGCCACAATCCTCTGCCTGCACGGAGCCCAGAGCAACCTGTCACCCTTGCAGCTGGCCGTGTTGTGAGTGGGTGGAACTACGAGTGGGCGGGGCGTGTGCAGGTGGGGCACTGGGGGCTGTGCAGTGAGTGAATGTGGTGACTGGGAGGGTGGAGCAGGGAAAGGGGCGGTGCTATGAGTACCTGGGGCAGCGAAAGGGTGGTGCTATGAGTCGGTGCAGCAGAACTGATTGGGGGACAGGGAAAGGGGCGGTGCTATGGGTAGGTACAGCAGCGCTGATTGGTGGGACAGGGAAAGGGGCGGTGCTATGAGTAGGGGAGGCAGCACTGATGGGGACAGAAAAAGGGGCGGTGCTACGAGCAGGTACGGCAGCGCTGATTGGTGGGACAGGGAAAAGGGCGGTGCTATGAGTCGGTGCAGCAGAGCTGATTGAGGGAAAGGGGTGGTGCTGCGAGTAGGTGGGGCAGCAAAAGGGTGGTGCTGAGTCGGTGCAGCAGCGCTGATTGGGGGACTGGGAAAGGGGCGGTGTTACAAGCAGGTACGGCAGCGCTGATTGGTGGGACAGGGAAAAGGGCGGTGCTATGAGTCGGTGCAGCAGAGGTGATTGAGGGAAAGGGGCGGTGCTATGAGTAGGTATGGCAGCGCTGATTGGTGGGACAGGGAAAGGGGTGGTGCTGCGAGTAGGTGGGGCAGCGAAAGGGTGGTGCTGAGTCGGTGCAGCAGCGCTGATTGGGGGACAGGTAAAGGGGCGGTGCTACAAGCAGGTACGGCGTCGCTGTTTGGTGGGACAGGGAAGGGTGGGTCTATGAGTAGGTGTGGCAGTGCTGATTGGGTGGGGCAGGGGAAGGGGTGGTGCTGTGGGCAGGGGAAGGGGTGGGTTCTTTGAGTTGGGGCCGGGTGCTCCCTGACCCTGGGCTGGGCCCCACAGGTACTGGCAGGTCAGCAGCCGCCACCATCAGACCCGCACGCTGGACTACAGCTACCTGCTGGGGCTGCTGGAGGACATGCAGGCGCACTGGGAGGAGGCGGCCTCGCTGCCCCAGGAGCAGGTGGGCGTAGCCCGGGCCCTCCTGCCAGCCACGGGGAAGGGAGTGCTGGGGGCCGGGCCATTCAGTACGGGGCAGGGAGGGGCAGACATACGGACAAACCACGTGAGGTGGGCGAGTCAAGCTCCACAGAAAGGAGACAGGAGACTCGTGGGAGTCACCTCAGGGGGCGATTAGAACTTAGGGCAGGGCTGGGGAAAGCCGCCAAGCTGATGCCCATTTGAGCGACATGAGGGAGCAACCCTCGCAGGACCGGCGTGGGAAGAGCAGGTGCACAGACCCTGCGTGAGCTGCCTGGGTGGAAGTCAAGGCTGGGACAGGCCGGCTGGGCCTGTGGAGAGTGCTTCTCCGGGCAGAGCTGGGCTGGCCACGCCACGGGAAGGATGCTGCGGGCAAGGCCAGGACGGCGTTTCTTCTCATCTGTGACCAGTCGGGGCTGCTGGCACTGAAGGGCCCTGTCCCCACAGGAGGAGAGCCTGGCTGACAGCTTTTCCGCCTTCTCCGAGTTTGGGCTGCAGCTGCTGCGCCAGCTCCGAGACTACTTCCCCGCCACCAACAGCACTGCCGTCTACCGCCTGGAGCTGCTGCTGAAGTGGGTGCAGTGCTATGTGTCAGCGTGGGTGGGGGTGGCTGGCAGGACAGGCCCCACATCAGCGTGCTGCCCCCACCCAGGTGTCTGGGCAAGCTGCAGTTCTTCCAGCCCTCCTTTGAGATCTGCCCCTTTGAGACAGAGCTGAACATGGACGTTGCTGCAGCCCTGAAGGTGTGTTCCAATGCCCATTGGGGCCGGCTGCTAGCCCCCCGCCTTCCCATCCCCTGCACCTCCACCCCACGGTAGCTTGCCCCACCTCTTTCTCTTTCCTGCAACACACCATGCTGTCTTGGTGGTGTCTGTTGCAGAGAGGCAATCGTGAGTGGTACGACAGGATCCTCAACACCAAGAGTCCCCGGGAGCAGGTGCGGGTGTGGGGGACCCCGCCCTGAGGGATGTGGGCAGCTGAGAGGTGGGTACAAGCCAGGCTTCCTTGCAGCCAGCGTCACAGCGCCTGCCTGGGCTGGTTGCACTGGCCGATGCCGTCTATGATGACCTTCAGTCCTGCTACAGCGTCTACGCCAGCCTCTTCCACAGGTGGGCCCAGCACTTCAGTGCTGTCCTTGGGCTGGGGTTGGGGCCGACAGAGAGCCTGCAGGTGGGACGCAGGTGGCTGAGGTGTGTCCCTTGCCCGGTAGCATCCTCAGTGTGGACTTCTTCACCCTGACTTTCCGGCAGTTGGAGCGTCTGGTGAGGAGGGTCCCTGACACCCCTAATCCCCAACCCTGGGTGTCTGCCAGGCATGGGGAAGCGGGCAGAGGCCCTTGGCTGGGAGGGACCATTCCTTGCTGCCGGTGGCCTAATTCTGCTGTCCCGGACAGGTGGCTGAGGAGGCATGGGTGCTGACAGAGGAGCTGAGCCCCAAAATGACACTGGAGGTGGCCTCGGGGCTCTTTGAGCTCTACCTGACCCTGGCTGACCTCCAGCGCTTCTGGGATAGCATCCCTGGTCGGTGGGTGCCCGGGGCCCTATCTCCTGCAGATAGACTTTGGGGCCACAGCCCCAGGCCCTGCGAGGGGGAGCTCTCCTAGATGATGTGTAAGTCAGGGTCAAGCCCTGACCAGCCTCCCAACACAGGGACAGCCGTTCCCTGGCCCTGGCTGGCATCCACACCCCATTCCTGCCTGCCGTGAAGCTGTGGCTGCAAGTGCTGCGGGACCAGGCCAAGTGGAGGCTTCAGGGAGCTGTGGACATGGATACAGTGAGTGATGCCCTGGCCTGAGGACACTGGGGCAGGTCCAGGCTCTCAGCAACCCTAGCCTCCTCCTGCCTCCCCAGCTGGAGCCCGTGGACCCCTCCTCCAGGCACAGCAGCTCCGCAGCCACTGCTGGTCTCTGCCTCAGCCACATCCAGGAACTGTGGGTGCGCCTGGCATGGCCTGACTCTGCCCAGGCTCAGGGGCTGGGCACCCAGCTCGGCCAGGTATGTGGGTGAGCCCTAGGGGCAAGGGGAGTGGGTGAGGGGGAGATGGGGCAGGGGGAGGGCTCCAAGGATCCCCACTGCTGTCCCCTCCCCAGGACATGTGTGAGGCCACCGTTTTCTACACGGAGCTGCTTCGGAAGAAGGTGGACACTCAGCCCGGGGCGGCTGGTGAAGCAGTGAGCGAGGCAGTGAGTAGCCAGCTGGGGAGGGAGCAGGCAGGAGGCGGGGGGCCACCACCAGGCCCTGGACCTATCTCCCCACACTTCCCCCAGCTCTGCGTGGTCCTCAACAATGTGGAGCTCGTGCGAAAGGCTGCTGGGCAGGCCCTGAAGGGCCTGGCGTGGCCAGAGGGGCCCACGGGGCCTGAGGGGGTGCTCCCCCGCCCCCTGCTCAGCTGCACACAGGCCTTGGACGATGACCTGCAGCGGGAGGCCCGCACGGTGACAGCGCACCTGACCTCTAAGGTGGGTGGGGCCTGGAGACAGTGTGGGGGCTGTCCCTGGTGCCCCCAGCGTTGAGCACTGCTCCTGCCCTCAGATGGTGGGTGACATCCGGAAGTACGTCCAGCACATCAGCCTCTCGCCCGACTCCATCCAGAACGATGAGGTGAGCGCCAGGGCGAGGGGCCGTGGTGGAGTGTGTGTGCTGGGGGCAGGGCAGAGGGGCAGGGTCTGCCTGACCTGATGACCCCTGCCTGCAGGCCGTGGCCCCACTCATGAAGTACTTGGATGAGAAGCTGGCCCTGCTGAATGCCTCACTGGTGCAGGGGAACCTGAACAGGTGTGGGCGGCGGGGTGGGGCGGGCTGGCCCGTGGTCACTGATGCCACCCTGCAGGGTGCTGGAGGTCCTGTGGGAGCTGCTCCTGCAGGCTATTCTGCAGGTGGAGCCGGCCCATGGTCACTGTGCCACCCTGCAGGGTGCTGGAAGCCCTCTGGGAGCTCCTCCTGCAGGCCATTCTGCAGGCAGTGGGGGCAAACCGCGACGTCTCTGCTGACTTCTACAGCCGATTCCACTTCACGCTGGAGGTAGCGCCCCGTGAAGGAACCCTCCCTGCCAGCCCTAGCCTCAGGGCTGCTCTGACCCCTCCCTTTGTCCCCACTGGCCCACCCTGCCTCCTCTGCCTAGAGAGAGCTAATCCAGGCCTGTCCGCTGTGCCTCCTCCCACTAATGCCAAGGTGTGGCCTTGGGTGATGGCCTTTTCCCAGGCTTCCTGGGAGCTTTCGATGGCTTCCAGATGTGAGAAAGGGCTCTGTCCTGGGCCGCTGAGTCCCCAGTGCTGCCTGGGGCCCTTTGTTCCGGGGGTCTCCATCTGTCCCTAGCACAAGCCAGGCTCCGACACCTCCACCTTCTTTCCCTGCCCCAGGCCCTGGTCAATTTCTTCCACGCAGAGGGCCAGGGTTTGCCCCTGGAGAGCCTGAGGGATGGAAGCTACAAGGTAAGGTGGAAGCCTCTGTGGGGTGCGGTTCTGGGGTGTAGACGAGGGGACTGAGTTCAAACAGCACCCCGCATGAGCTGTGTCCTTAAGCATAAGGTGGCCCCGCTGGGTGGCCATGGGGAGCCAGGTCGCCGAGTGCCAGCGCTGACCACCACCACCCGGGGCCCCTCCCCACACGCTTCCCCCCACAGAGGCTGGAGGAGGAGCTGCGGCTTCACAAATGCTCCACCCGTGAGTGCATCGAGCAGTTCTACCTGGACAAGCTCAAACAGGTAGGGGCGCCGGGGCGGGGCACGGCCCCCGATGCCCTGCCGCGTGCCACGCTCACTCGCCTTTCCACAGAGGACCCTGGAGCAGAACCGGTTCGGGCGCCTGAGCGTCCGCTGCCATTACGAGGCGGCGGAGCAGCGGCTGGCCGTGGAGGTGCTGCACGCCGCCGACCTGCTCCCCCTGGACGCCAACGGTGAGGTGCGGTGGGGGCGGGTGGGGGCAGGATCGGGCCGGCCAGCTCACGACTACGCTCCTGCAGGCCTGAGCGACCCCTTTGTGATCGTGGAGCTGGGCCCGCCGCATCTCTTCCCACTGGTCCGCAGCCAGAAGACCCAGGTGAAGACCCGGACGCTGCACCCCGTATACGACGAGCTCTTCTACTTGTAAGTGGCCCCGGCCCCGGCCCCGGCCCCCAGGCTGCTGGAGCAAGGCTCCCCTGACTGGCCTGTCCACAGCTCCGTGCCTGCAGAGGCATGCCGTCGCCGCGGGGCCTGCGTGCTCTTCACCGTCATGGACCATGACTGGCTGTCCACCAACGACTTCGCCGGGGAGGCAGCACTCGGCCTCAGCAGCGTCAGCGGGGTTGCCCGGCCCCAGGTGGGCGGGGGTGCAAGGGCCGGGCAGCCTGTCACCCTGCACCTGTGCCGACCCAGAGCCCAGGGTGAGTGAGGGTCCAGGCGGGGGCGGGGCAGCGGGCAGCAGACCTGAGCCTGGCTCCCACACACCTGCCCGCACCTGCTTGCAGTGAGGTCTGCGCTGAGGATGCTGGAAGGCCGCACCAGCAAGGAGGCACAGGAGTTCGTGAAGAAGCTCAAGGAGCTGGAGAAGTGCATGGAAGCAGACCCCTGAGCCCGCCGGCCCCGCCCACCCCACTTCCCTGAGCCATCCTCTGCTCACCGTGGCCTGCTCTGTGCTGCCAGGGCCCACGCTGCCCCTCGTGTGCTGTGAGACATGTGTTGTGCTGGCCCCGTGGCTCCCATGGCCCTGGCTACGTGATGTGCGTGTCGTGGCTAGTCCTGGCGCTCCTGTCACCCTGGCTGTGTCCGTCTGCTGTGTGCCGTGAACCCCTGCACCCAACCCCACATCTGGATGGCCGACTTGGCAGGACCTGGCCAGCAGCTACCCAGGAGACAGTGCAGGCCAGAGTGGACCTGGCCACCAGGTGGGCTTCCCTGCCCTTGGGCAGGCAAGGGCAACTGCTCTCCAGGGACTCGGTGAGTGGCTGTGCTCGCTGGGAAACAGCAGGCAGCGTGCAGAGGCACTTTCGGTAGTCATGGCTGCCGTTGGCACCACCGGGTAGAGGATCCAGAGCCTCCACTCACAGGGGACGTGGGAGCAGGTGAGCCCTGAAGTGCATGGGACTCCAGTCCCCACCAGGCTCTCAGGCCCGGGAGAGGTTCCCTGGGGTCACTCTGTAGCTGGTGGTCAGAGTGAACGGCTCCATGCCAACTGGCCAGCCGCCCTTCACACATGCCCGTGGCCACCAGAGACCTGCTCCACAGCCCTTCCAGGCGGGGCCAAGAGTTGGCCCCAGTCCTTCCTCAGGCCCAGTGTGAAAAACAGACTCACTCGGGGCTCCTCGGCCTGCAGCTTCATTTCGAGAGCACCAAGGTGGGACGCAGAGTACAGCTGTGCTGGAGGTGCGGGGAGGACCCAGATGGCTGAGTCCCACCGGCAGATGCAAAGAGCCAAGACTGCCAGGCTCGCCTGTGTCCCCCATGTCTCTAGATTTTCTTGTCACCCAGCCTCAAAAATACAGATGTCTGTAATCCTCAGTCTCTCTGCCGCTTCTTGATTCCCTTCCAAACTTCGGCTGGGGGCCTGGCCTCAGCCCCCAGTCCCGGAGTCTGTTCCTCTTCAGAGCTGCTGCTGCCAGCTCCTCCATCCTCTGCGCCAGGCCCTGGGTCCTCAGACGCATCACTATCATCAGTGTCCGAGGGCAGCCTGGGAGGGGAGGGGAGCATGTTCCTGAATGATGTCCCCCCTGGCTACCAGAGGCAACCTCGTCCACAAAAAGCCCCGAGCCAAGGACACATTCCTTTTCCGTTTTGTTTTGTTTTGTTTTGAGACGGAGTCTTTGCTGTGACCCAGGCTGGAGTGCAGCGGCACAACCTCCACCACCGGGTTCAAACAGTTCTTCTGTCTCAGCCTCCTGAGTAGTTGGGACTACAGGCACGAGCCACCACGCCCAGCTCATTTTTCTATTTTTAGTAGAGACGGGGTTTCACTACGTTGGCCAGGCTGCTCTGTAAGTCCTGACCTCGTGCTCCGTGCACCTCATCCTCCCAAAGCGCTCGGCTGACAGATTCCTCTCGTTCCCCGTGGTCTCCAAACCCAAGCCCCACAGTGGGATCTGCTCAGGTTTTCTAGTCAGAAGACCCCACCCCCACGCAGCAGGACAGCTCAGGCCAGAGGAAGAGAAGAGCCCTGGGTCTGAGTGATCATGAAATTGAGAAAACCAAGGACTTACCAGGTGCTGGCCACGGGCCTGTTGGGGTTTCCAGACTCTCTCCCTGAATCCACATCGAAGGGATCTGAAGGAGACAGGCAAGTGGCCTCTGAGCTCAGGGCAGGACCAGGCCTCCCGTCGCCCAGGCTTTGGAGGCCCTCACTCCCACCCGCCAGGCCTCACCGATCTCCTCCTCCTGTGGGTTTTCCTTGGCACTGGCCAGGAACTCCTGCTCTGCCTGCGACACCTCCTCCGGGCCACCGCAGGCTGCGTACTTGTCCAAGAGCTGGCGGTTAAGATCCAAGAAACCCTTGCCCCACTTAAACTTCCGCAGCAAAATGACAGCGAGGTCCGGAAAGCCTGATGGTGTGGGACACGGGAAACCCGAAAAAGTCACCGGTCCCCTGGGGTGTGTCCCCATCACCCTGCTGCCGTATGACGGTGCTGTCCCAGGAACTGCAAGGTCCCCACCAAACACCAGCGCCCAGTCCTGAGAGCCAGCGCTGCCCCAGACCACACCTCTGCAGCCGACCCCATCCCCCTCCTTTGCTGTGAGACCCAAGCGTTCAGACCAAGACTGCACCACGGCTCATCTGGGCCTCTTCAGATGAACAATTCCGTGAGAAGGACATGGAGGATGACTCTCAGGGCAATGCTGCCATGATCGTGAATGGTGCCCCACACGCCAGCCCTTGTAGAGCAGCCATGGCATTCTTCTCTACCCAAACTCTACAGGCCGAAAAGCAAGTGAAAGTGGGACCGAAACCCTGGTCTGTCTGAACAGCTTCCCCGCCTGTCCCTTATACTCCTCCTGAGGTCTGCCGGTACTATGCACAGTGCCAGGAGCACAGCAGGAACACCAGGCTGCCCGACAGGGCTGCTGTGGGGCCTCCAGACTCACCTACAATGCAGAAGGTGGCAGCAAAAGCTTCCAAGCAGGAAAGTTTGCAGGGCCGGCCATAGTTCACAGGGTTAGCGGCCACCAGGTAGGGCAGCAGGCGCAAGTGGCTCCCTCGCATTTTCCCAAACGGCGTCTCATCCAGTCTGGCCCAGGAGCAGTCGATGACGGCGACCCCAGACTGTGCCACCAGCTGTCTGTCAGGGCAGCATGGGGTAAGTTCAGGAGCTGGCACTGCCCAAGGTGAAGTATGCCCCTGGAAAATGGCCTCGCTAGCGATTCAGGGACTACATTCCTCTCTCCCCAGACACCCTCAAAGGGACTTTGTGAGCAAGCTTTGGAGGCAGCTGCTTGGGGTACCTAGAGCATGCGTTTATTCACTCAACAAACGTTTACTATCCCAAAACCTTCTGCATCCCAGGCTCTGGGCTGTGGAATGGAGGCACCGTGGACAGACGGTGCCAGCCCACGTGGATGCGGCCGTGGGCGTGTGTATGACACTCAAGTCCCAGTACACGAGCCCGGAAGGGAACCACGCGCTGGACAGTAAGGCGAGCTAGGGCGCGACCCTGCGCCTACCTGTCTGCGGGGGACACGTACTGCTTGCCCACGGGGCTGAGCACCAGGCCGCCGAACCTCCGGCCCAGGCGCAGGCAGCGCACCAGCCCCAGGCGGGCCAGCTTGCGGCCGGTGCAGCGCCGGGGGTCGCAGTGGCCCAGCTCCCACATGGCCAGCGCGCAGGGCAGCGTCGCTGGGCCCGGGTCGCCGTCGCCTTCGGCCGCCTCCGGCTCTACGGACGCTGCGCGCGAGAGAGAAGGAGACTCAGCCTCAGCGCGGGACCCCCGGGCCGGCCCTCGACCCCCGGCCCGCCCTCCCCATCACGCCTCGTTGACCTCGCAGCGCGGCGCCGACGTCCTCGGCGAAGGCCTCCAGGGAACGGCTCGGGAGGCGCCGAGCGCGGCCGCCTTCCGCCCCCGGCCCGCGCGCTGCCCTCTTGCGGCCCATGGCGCGGATCTGGGGTACCCGAGACCCCGGCGGCCGCGGCCCTCAGCCTCCCGAAGGGCCGTGCGGCTGTCTGCGCATGCGCCGGGAGCCACTTCCGGTTCCCGTGGTCACGTGACCGCCAACCCACGTGACCTCGCGGCCGCTGCAGCGCGATGGCGGCGGGGCTGGCGTACCTCCTGCTGCTCCTCGGGCTCTCTGCGCGTGGTGAGTGGCCGGGCCGCCCGCATCCCCAGGCCCCCCGCGCACTCCGCACCCCGGCCTCCCCGCTCACTGTCTCGTTCCCCGTAGGGCCCGCGCCAGCAGGTGCCGCGAAAATGAAGGTGGTGGAGGAGCCCAACACGTTCGGGTGAGCAGCGTCGCTGGCGGGCGGTTCGCTGTGGGCGGCGGGCGGCCTGGGCCGGTTCCCCGCTGACCTCGCCGCCTCCCGTAGGGTGAACAACCCGTTCTTGCCCCAGGCCAGTCGCCTCCAGGCCAAGAGGGATCCTTCCCCCGTGTCTGGTGAGTGAGGGGCGCTGTCCGCGGGCGTGGGGTGGCCGCGGGGAGCAGGGGGTGGCCGCGGGGAGCAGGGGGCCGTCCTGTGTGCCGACCACGGCGGATGGGTCAGCGCTCGGAGCCTGCGGGAGGGACTGGGGAAAGCTCTCTAGCTGGCAGGCAAAGCGATAAAAAAGGAGAATGCATGAGGGACCCTGAGAGTTAACGGCCTGGAGTCTCAAGCATGGGTTCAACCCTCTACAATTAATGCTGAAGCGGGAGAGAATCTACCAGACGTTCTTGTACCGAATTAAGTTATTTCCAAGCCGGGCGCAGTGGCTCGCGCCTGTTATCCCAGCGCTTTGGGAGGCCGAGGCGGGCGGATCACAAGGTCGGGAGTTCGAGAGCAGCCTGGCCCATATAGCGAAACCCCGTTTCTACTAAAAATCCAAAAAAAAAAAAAAAAAAACCTTAGCCGGGCGTAGTAGCGGGCGCCTGTAGTCCCACCTGTTTGGGACGCCGAGGCAGGAGAATGACTTGAACCTGGGAGGCGGAGGTTGCAATGAGCCGAGATTGCAACACGCCGCTGCACTCCAGCCTGGGTAACGGAGTGAGACTCGTCTCAAAAAAAAATACAGGTCTTCCAGGGACGTTGTGTGCAGGCACTCAGAATGGTCCAGCGTTTGACACACTGGCGTAGGCTTTCCTACAATACGGTCTCTAACAAAACTAGGCTGTCCCGGACCCCTGGTAATAGAATTGTTGACCTTTATCCCAGGAAGGCTGGGAAAGCACCAAAATCAGCATGTGGCGTGTGCCCAGGCAGGCTTCGAGGGGTTCGTGCTGTGAGACCTAAAGTTCTTATGAGATTGTCCAAAACAAAGAAACGTGTCAGCCGGGCCTGTGGTGGTTCCATGTGCGCTAAATGTGTTCGTGACGGGATCGAGCGTGCTTTCCTTACCGAGGAGCAGAAAATCGTTCTGAAAGTGTTGAAGGCGCAAGCACAGAGTCAGAAAGCTAAGTGGCTCAAGCCTGTAATCCCAGCACTTTGGGAAGCCGAGGGGGGTGGATCACGAGGTCAAGAGATCGAGACCATCCTGGTCAACATGGAGAAACCCCGTCTCTACTAAAGATAGAAAAAATTAGCTGGGCACGGTGGCGCGTGCCTGTAATCCCAGCTACTCAGGAGGCTGAGGCAGAAGAATTGCCTGAACCCAGGAGGCGGAGGTTGCGGTGAGCCGAGATCGCGCCATTGCACTCCAGGCTGGGTAACCAGAGCGGAACTCCGTCTCAAAAAAAAAAAAAAAAAAAAAAAGGTGAAACTTTTTTGAGTAATAAAAATGAAAATACTTAAAAAAAAAAGTTATCTTTAGACTTAGTCCTTCCTTTCCAGGAGGTAATTGCTGTTAACGGCCTGGTGACTTTGCAGATGCGTTTCTGTGGCTTTACATGCTTACATACGCAACTGGAAAACGTCTTTTTTTTTGTAATCTTTGTCGTTTTAAAAAGTCATACTGCATATTGGGCTTA
Source organism: Leontopithecus rosalia (assembly GCA_028533165.1). Taxonomy (NCBI): domain Eukaryota; kingdom Metazoa; phylum Chordata; class Mammalia; order Primates; family Cebidae; genus Leontopithecus; species Leontopithecus rosalia. The sequence goes on along the minus strand of CM052660.1, from coordinate 110,171,189 downwards.
TCTGTCGTTGTCACTCGCTGTATGTCTTGGGTCTCTTCATGGTGGTGATGTAGGTCTTCATTCTTAGGTGCCCAGTACGATATGGATGGCACTGCATTTCCCGATGGGCAGCTATTGTATTGAGGTTGTTTCCCTTTTTTTTTTTTTTTTCCTGACATTAGAAATAGTGCTGTGGAGAATATGCCGTGTGGATGCCTGTGTTCGCTCTCATGTGAGTGGTTTCCCAAGGCAGTGTTTCAGAAGTGAATCTGTTGGGTCATGAGTATATGATGCCTTTTAAACACTGAATGAGGCCGGGTACGATGGCTTACGCCTGTAATCCCAGCAGTTTGGGAGGCCCAGGCGGACAGATGACAAGGTCAGGAGTTCGAGACCAGCCTGGCCAATATGGTGAAACTATGTCTCTACTGAAAATACAAAACTCTGCTGGGCATGGTGGTGGGTGTGTGTGGCCCCAGCTGCTCAGGCGGCTGAGGCAGGAGAATCCCTTGAACCTGGGAGGCAGAGGTTGCGGTGAGCCAAGATCACACCACTGCACTCCAGCCTGGGTGACAGGGTGAGACTCTGCCAAAGAAAAAATAAATAGAATGGTCAATGATGAAAAATGCCAGGCGGATATGTGAGGGAGAGGAGGGAGGGAGTGTATGTGTGTTACTGTTTGGAAATTGCTTTTATTATTTTTTCCTTATTTTTTGTGGCAGAGTCTTGCTCTGTCGTCAGGCCGTATTGCAGTGGTGTGATCTCAGCTCACTGGATCCTCCACCTCCTGGGCTCAAGCCGTTCTTCTGCCTCAGTCTCCCAAGTAGCTGGGACTTACAGGCGCGTGCCACCACACCCAGCTAATTTTTTTTTCTTTTTTGTATTTTTAGTAGAGGCGGGGTTTCATCATTTTGGCCAGGATGGTCTCAATTTCTTGACCTTATGATCTGCCCACCTCAGCCTCCCAAAGTGCTGGGATTATAGGCGTGAGCCACTGTGCCGGCCTTATTTTTATTTTTTTTAGAGATGGGGTCTTGCTCTCTCACTTGTAGTGCAGTCGTGCACCCCTTGAACTCCTGGCTGGAGTAGTCCACCCACCTCGGCTTGCTGAGTAGCTGGGACTACAGGTGCATATCACCATGCTCTGCAAATTTTAAGTGTTTTCGTAGAGAAGGAAGTCTCCCTGTTGCCCTGGCAGGTCCCAGACTCCCAGCCTCAAGCGATCCTCTTGCCTTGGCTGGGGATTGCTTTTAAATTGGGCAGTCAGGAAAAGAAAGAAATGACCCTTCAGCCAAAAGCTAAAGGAGAAAAGGGAGGCTGTGGCTGTTTGGGGAAAGGGCTCGAGGACAGGGAGTGGCCACAGGCGGTGAGCAGAGAAGCCAGGGCCACAGGGGTTTCCACTGGGGCAGTTAGAGATCAAGAGGCCCCTATGAGACCTCCCCATCAAGAGGATCAGATGATGCTGAACCTTGTTTGTAGGTTTCACGGACTTTTCACTCCAGACAAATCTTGTTAAGGTTTTTGTTGTGTGATTGGGCTCCCTTCCCTGCGGCTAAGAAGCCATGGGATGGTGGCTTCCACGGGGCCTGAAGTGCTGGCGTTGGAACACCACCTGTCCCAAGGAGCTGGGAAGGAGGGCCGGCCACTGAGTAAGAGCGCAGTAACCCACGGAACCCCTTCAGGAGGAGAGGGGCACTCCTTGGGTAAGGGGACCACGACTTTTCAGAGGTGAAGGTCCTGGAAAGAAGACGGAATATGCTGGTCGTGGCAGTGCGTGCTTGTGGCCTCAGCTACTCGGGAGGCTGTGGTGCGAGGATCGCTTGAGGCCGGGAGTTCGAGACCAGTCTGGCCAACATGGTGGAAACCACCCCCACCCTCCACTAAAACAAAAAACAATTAGCCAGTCGTGGTGAGCACTCGTACTCCCAGCTACTTGGGAGGCTGAGGAGCCCACCAGGTGGTAAAGCTTGCAGTGAGCCGAGTTCACACAGCTGCACTCGTCTGGGTGACAGAGCGACAGAGCGGGGACTTGTCTCAAAAACCCTGTGAAAAAGAGTGCCTTTTACAGTGTCCCCCAGGCCCATCCCCACATCAGGGCGTCAGGGTTCACACGTGCATTTGCTTCATTAGGCCTCGTTACGGTTCTCATCTGGGAGTTCTCTCCCCACCTTTGGGTGTAAGCAGCACGTTTATTTCCCAGTGTTTGTTTTGTTGGTGTTTTTCTCCAGATCATTTCTTCGTGCATCCGCGGGGTCAGGCGTGTACATTCTAAGTGTTTTTCCTTGCTTCGACGTAGCACTCCTCCACCATAAACGTGTGAAGTGGGTGGGAGAGTGTGGCCTGTGGAATGAGCTGAGCAGAAAGATCATCATGGTGAGAAACTCGGGTACCACGGTAATTGTGGTCTAGGGCTCAGGATGTCCCAACAGAAGAGCCTCTGCCACATAAGAGGAGGGGGTGGGCTTGCCAGGGCTGATGCTGGTGGGGCTGGGCTGGGCTGGGCTGGGCTGGGCTGGGCCGGGCCGGGCCGGGCGCCACAAGAGGGGCAGAAGTTGGTAGGTCTGTGATTTGGAGCCGGTGTCCTGCTGTGGCATGGAGGGGGTGGGGCGCGGCCGGTGTGATGGTCCTGGCTGGGACCTGCCACCTGGCTGGGACCCCAGGGCTCTGGCTGGGGCCTGGATCTGGGGAGGAGCGAAATGACCCCAGGATCGTGGCCACAGAAGCTATGGAAAGTGGGTCTCCCATCAGGCTGAGAAGCCCAGGGCCCAGCTGAGTTTCGAGAGGCAGGCTGGGTCTATGAGGCACTTCTGGGGCTTGGAGAGGGGTCATGGTGGGCACAAGACTCATCAGTGGGGGTGCATGAACCCCAAGGGTGATGGTGAGGTCCCTGGTGAAGCTCTTGGTGGGGTGGGGTGTGGGGGTTGTGGAAGTTGGCAGGGCACTGGGGTCAGGCCAGGGAGCAGAGTGGGAGGGAGGACCACCCTCAAGAAGGGCTTGTCACCCAGAGATGAGGCGTGGGGGTGTGGGAGCATGCCTCCCTGCCTGCCTTGGCTTGACCCGGGCAGAGGGGCAGTGAGGAAGTCAGGGAAGTCAGAGCCCAGCCAAGCTGATGGGGCCTTGAGGAGCTGTGGCCCTGGGCGCAGGGACAGCTGGTGGTATAGCCACCTGGGTGTGCAGGAGCTGAGGGCGCCCAGTGTCCTGGTTGCTGAGGCGGTGAGCACAGAGCCTGCAGGTGATGTGCAGGTGAATAAGGAGCAGAGGGGGAGCCCGTCGGCAGGGGTGGAGGCTCCAGCCTGGATCTGGCTGTGTCTGGCTCTAGAGGAGTATACAGCGGATGCCTGCAGGAGGGGCCGGCCCCCACCAGTCTCAGGAAAGCATGCTGCTGGGGCCTGAGGGCCGGGCGGAGGGGATGGGCTGTGGCCAGGGTTCTGGTGCAGGCCAGGAGCCAAGGACCTGGGGCACTGCTGCTCTTGGGGGCTTGTGGTTACTGTCCTCAGCAGGAGGGTGTACCCTGGCCAGCGGGAGCACCCTGAAGCTGTGGACAGCACCCAGGCAGAGGCCTCCTCCCAGCTGGGGAGCCAGGCCAGGCCCTGCCGCCCTCATGCCGTCCCGTTTGAGCGGTGGCCCTGTTGAGTGCAGAGCTGAGCCCAGAGCCCATGGCCCTCCAGGGGTATCTCCAAGCAGCGTCTCCCAGGGGCAGGCCTGGGAACGTGAGTTCCTGACAGACACAGGCGCTTGACCCGCCATCCTCCCAGTGGGACTGTGTGTGTGAATGGCAGATGGGCAAGGGGTGCGTCAGTGTTTCTGGGACGGCTCCAAAGGCTGCTGTGTGCCTCATGGGCAAGAGCCTGGGTCCAGACTGGACGGGGCCAAGCCCAGGCATGGCAAGCTGGAGGTCCTAGCCCTCAGGCTGGGAGATGGTGGCGAGCCCGGGAGTAGGGACCACCCCGATAGCAGTTGATGAGGAAGGACCAGGACCTTATACCCACAGCCACCTTCCCCCGAGCAGGGCAGCCTGGCCATCTTGGTCTCCCTCTGTCTTGGAAGGAGACAGCCCAGGGATGTCTCAAATGTCAGGGAACAGAAGTTCAGGCCGGGCCAGCACCCCGGGGGCCTCAGTGGCATTAGCCTCTGCCCTCTGGGGGAGAGGGCCAGACTGCGGGTGGCCCCAGGGTGGCATCTGGCTCCCAGCCCAGCCAGATTCCCAGGGACTGGTCATCCAGCACCTCGAGTGTGTTTCAACTTTATTGTTAATACGGTAAAACTGGATAGAGCTGAAAAACTGCCTCACTGAAGCATCAGCCACTAGACCAGCGCACCTGCTGCTTCAGCGCAGACGGTTTGGGGGCCAGAGGCCAGGATGCCTCCCTGCTCCACGGCCCAAGCCCCAGAGCCAGTCTCGGAGGGCAGCATGTTACAGGCGGTGCATCCAGCCAGGTCCCGACTTGTCAGTGTGCTGGAGGAACAGGGATTCTGGTTGAACAGGAAAGGCCCATGTCTCGCTGTGGCTGCTTTTACTCACAAGTTGCCGCTGGCCTTGATTTATACCTGCCGTCGCTCTGGCGCTGCCTGTGGCTGGCCTGGCTGGGGACGAGAGGCTGCTCACACCTTCCCTCTTCTCCCCAGGGCTGTGTGCGCTGCTGGCCTCAGCTCCATGGCTCTTGTGCTGCTTTTTAAATGTCTATTTCACCGCAAGAAAAAGCATGAACTGTGTCGTGTCAACCGTCGGTCACGCACGGTTCTGCGGCTTTACGCTGCCCTGGTAGCCATCAGAACAAATTGATCCTGTCCCCTCCAAACGGCCCCCCAGTTGCCCCAGTCCCCGGCCCCCACACCCACCGCTCTGCTTTGTCTCTGAACGTGGCTGTTGGAGAGACGTCACACGAGTGACTCAGGCTGTGTGCAGCTTTGGCGTCTGATTTTCTCCTCTGAGCTCAGTGTCCCCAGGGTCTGTCCAGGGTGGACACTGTGTCCGTGCTTCCTGCCTTTTAAGGCTCAGGACAGTCCCATTACAAGGACGGAGCATCTATTACCTACCTGCCATCCGTTCAGGGACACTGGGGGGCTTCCGCCCTTCAGCTGTGAATAGGCTGCTGGAAATGTGCGTAGGTATGTGAGTTTCTGCTTCCAATTCCCAAGAGGAGGTCTGCGGAGTCTTGTAAGAATGCCATGTGTAGCTTGTTGAGGGGCCCGCCCCTGTTCCCATCATGGCTGTCCCATTCCCCAGCCAGCATCGCACAAGGGCTCGAATTTCTGCGCATCCTCCCCAGGATGCGCTGTTTTTGCTAACAGCCCTCCTAACGGTGTGAAGTGATCCCTTAGGGTTGTTTCAATCTGCTCCCCAGTGATCAGTGATGCAGCATCTTTTTGGTTGCTTCTGGTCAGTTTCTAAGTGGTCTTTGGAGAAGTGTGTGTTCAATCCTTTGCTTTTTTTTTTGTTTGTTTGTTTGACATGGAGTCTCGCTCTGTCACCAAGGCTGGAGTGCAGTGGCAAGATGTCGGGTCACTGCAACCTCCGCCTCCTGGGTTCAAGTGATGGTCCAGCCTCAGCCTCCCAAGTAGCTGGAACTAGGTGTGCACCACCACGCCCAGCTAATTTCTGTATTTTTAGTCGAGACAGGGTTTCACCATGTTAGCCAGGATGGTCTGGATCTCCTGACCTCATGATCTGCCTGCCTGGGCCTCCCAAAGTGCTGGGATGACAGGCGTGGGCCGCCGTGCCCAGACCACATTTTCCAACCTGTTTATAGCTGTGAACTTGGATCTCATCACGGGCTTTGCCGATCATGTAAATTTCCTGTAAATATGGTGGCTTTTCATTTTTATGTCTCAAGGTACTTTCTAATTCACACTGTGATTTCTTCTTTGACCATCGTTTAGGACCAAGCAAAGCGCAGTGGCTCATGCCTGTAATCTCAGAACTTTGGGAGGCTGGGGTGGGAGATCACCTGAGGTCAGGAGTTCAGGATTTGGCCAACATGGTGAAAACCCATCTCTATTAATAATACAAAAATTAGCCAGGTGTGGTGGCGGGCATCTACAATCCCAGCTACTCGGGAGGCGGCGACAGGAGAATCGCTTGAACCCAGGAGGTAGAGGTTGCAGTGAGCCAAGATCATGCCATTGCACTCCAGCCTGGGCGACAGAACAAGACTCTGTCAAAAAAAAAAAAAAAAAAAAACTGTCTTATTTAATTTCCATTTGCTCTTCTTTTAATTTCCAGTTTCACTGCTTTGTGATCAAAAGATAATTTATTTTAAGACCAGTTTTGAGGCTGAGTGCAGTGCCATGCCTGTAGTCCCAGCACTTTGGGGGCCGGGGTGGGCGGATCTCTTCAGGCCAGGAGTTCAGAACCAGCCTGGCCAACTGGGTGAAACCCCACTTCTACTAAAATTGGCTGGGTAGGATGGTGGGCGCCTGTAATCCCAGCTACTCAGGAAGCTGAGGCTGCAGTGAGCCGAGATTGAGCCACTGCACTCTAGCCTGGGCTACGGAGTGAGACTCTGTCTCCAAACAAAAAAAGACCAAATTTGTGATGTAGCATGTGGTCTCCCCTTGAAAAAAAATTCCATGTGCACCTAAAAAAAAGTGTGTATTTGTTGTTGTGTGGAGTGTCCTGGGAGGCGTGTTGGGATCTAGGGCTGTGGGGGGCCTGTCTCCTCATGGATCTTCCCTTTGGCGGTGCTGTCGTTAGAAATCAGGTATCAGGCTGGGCGCGGTGGCTCATGCCTGTAACCCCGGCACTTTGGGGGGCTGAGGCAGGTGGATCACATGAGGCCAGGAGTTCAAGATCAGCCTGACCAACATGGTGAAACCCCTTCTCTATAAAAATAAGCTGGGCATGATGGCGGGTACTTGTGATCCTGGCTACTGGAGAGGCTGAGGCAGGAGAATCACTTGAACCTGGGAGGTAGAGGTTATAGCCGAGATCCCAGCACTGCAGTCCAGCCTGGGCAACAGAGCCAGACTCTGTCTCAGAAACACAAAAAAAGAAGTGGGGCATCACTGTCTCCTGTCCGTGCTGCCGCCACGTGGTTGGTGGTGCATGCGTGGATAACTGCGTATAGTGGCTCACTGACCCTCGTGTCGGTGGGTCTTCCACGCCGGGCGCGGTGGCTCACGCCTGTAACCCCAGCACCTGGGAGGCCAAGGCGGGTGGATCACGAGGTCAAGAGTTAGCGACCAGCCTGGCCAACACAGTGAAACTCTGTCTCTACTAAAAATACAAAAGTTAGCTGGGCATGGTGGTGACACCTGTAATCCCAGCTACTGGGGAGGCTGAGGCAGGAGAATCACTTAAACCCAGGAGGCGGAGGTTGCAGTCAGCCGAGACGGTGCCATTCCACTCCAGCCTGGGGTGACAGAGTTAGACTGTCTCAAAAATAATCGCCATCATCTAATGCCTGATGATCTGAGCTGGAGGTTTCCTTCCCAAACCTCGCACCCCCCAGCCCTGGGTGGCGGGAACCTGCCTTCCATGAAACCAGTTTCTGGTGCCAAAAAGGCGGGGGACTGCTGTGTTCAGACCTGCATGTTTACAGACCACAGCTAGGAGGAGAATGGCCTTTAACTGACCCACACGCTTCCCTGTTCCAGGGCCTTCTGTCTCCTCCGGATGGGCTGCTGTCTGCTCACTTTCCTGGGTGGCACACAGGACTGCTGCTGACCAGCTTCTGAAGGTTTTGTTTATCTGGGCGTGTCCGCTCTTTTTTGGAGACAGGGCCTTGCTCTGTTGCCCAGGCTGGAGTGCAGGGGTGCAATCACAGTTCACTGCAGCCTCCACATCTCCTCGGCTCAAGGGAAGCCTCCCACCTTAGCCTCCCAAGTAGCTGTGATTACATGTGCACACCTCGGCACCCAGCTAATTGTGGGTGTGTGTGTTGGTGTAGACACGGGGTCTGGAAATGTTGCCCAGGGTGGTCTCATACTCCTGGCCTCAAGCGATCCCTCCGCCTTGGCCTCCCAAAGTGCTGGGATTACAAACGGGAGCCACCGCACCAAGCCTCCACTCTCGTTTTGAAGGGCTGCTTTCCTGAATGGAGAATTGTTTGGGACCCCTTTTCCTGAGTGAGTCTTTGAACATCTTGTGCTTTTTGTTGATAACGGGTCCTTTGAAAACAGATTCCTCTCTATCAGTCTTTGCTCACGGGTTCTGTGCTTGAGCCTGGGGATCAGTGTGTGGTCAAAGAGAAAGGTCTTCGGTCTTGTCTCAGCCTGCTGCTGCAATTCCCAGGTTCCTATGTGCGTGGCTGCCGCAGAGTGCCTTCGTTTTTGGAGTCCTGCCCCAGGCCTCTGTGGGTCTGCCGTCCCTGCTGCTCTCTCCTGGGTGACCGGCCCTCCTGACGTCTGAGTAGGGCAGAGCAAGGCCGGTCCTCTGGGCAGCCCCGGCCAGGCCTGGGTGCTGTGCCGAGGCCCTCCCGGCGCCATGCGTGGGCACAGGAGAGCTCGGTCTACTGCCTTGAAGGTTGCTCTGTGCTGATGGGGTGACCCCTCCCGTGAGGTGAGCTCAGGTGGCTGGGGGTTCTCATTTTCACGGAGAAAGAATCTCAGAGCTTCCTGGCCTGGCGTTTGCTGCCATTGTTAAAGCTCTGGTTGAGTCTCGATGTTCGTCCCCTGTGGCTCTGCTCCGCCCGCTTTCACGGCTCGCTTCTCTTCCAGGGCCTGTGCATCTCTCCCGACTCTCCGGCAAGTGCTTCAGCCTGGTGGAGTCCACGTGAGTGCAGCGTGGGTGTGAGGGTGGACTGGGCGCGGCCTGGGGACCTCCCTTATGCCACCTGTGCCCCCAGGTACAAGTACGAGTTCTGTCCATTCCACAACGTGACCCAGCACGAGCAGACCTTCCGCTGGAACGCCTACAGCGGGATCCTTGGGTGAGCGGGGCCGGGCCAGGGGTCTGCAGCAGTGCAGCTCCCCGCCCAGCCTCACGCGCTGCGCCGTGCCCCCCCCAGCATCTGGCACGAGTGGGAGATTGCCAACAACACCTTCACGGGCATGTGGATGAGAGACGGCGACGCCTGCCGCTCCCGGAGCCGGCAGAGCAAGGTGAGGCCTCAGACAGGAGTGTCGGAAGAGGGGCCCTGGCCTCCCCAACCCACTCACACTCGACGTCCCTCCCCAGGTGGAGCTGACGTGTGGAAAAAGCAACCGGCTGGCCCACGTGTCCGAGCCCAGCACCTGTGTGTACGCGCTGACGTTCGAGACCCCCCTCGTCTGCCACCCCCACTCCTTGCTAGGTAGGGGTGTGGGTACGGCTGAGTCCAGCGACGTCGTCCTCGTACCCAGCCCTGCCGAAGTGGGACCAGGTTGGGATGGCCAGGGTTGGGACACAAGGTGCAGCTCAGCCTGGCTTCTCTTGGGTCCTCAGTGTACCCGGCCCTGCCAGAGGCCCTGCAGCGGCGGTGGGACCAGGTGGAACAGGACCTGGCCGACGAGCTGATCACCCCCCAGGTGAGCGGGCACTCGGGGCGGCCCCAGGCGGGCCTGGCTGCGAGCTGGGTGCTGCCCCTGCGTCCTGCACCTTCAGGGCCATGAGAAGTTGCTGCAGACACTCTTTGAGGATGCCGGCTACTTGAGAAGGCCAGAGGAAAATGAACCCCCAAAGCTGGAGGGAGGTCCTGATGGCCTGGGGTTTGAGACCCTGGAAAACTGCAGAAAGGTACGGTCTTGGGGGCAGGGGGCAGCAGGCAACAGCCTCCCCAACGTGGCCTGGCCTGGCCCTTCCACTCGTTTTGCCGTAGGCTCATAAAGAACTGTCAAAGGAGATGAAAAGGCTGAAAGGTCTGCTCACCCAACATGGCATTCCCCACGCAAAGCCCACAGGTGAGTCCCGCCTGTGGGGAGGGGCTGGGCCCACCCCAGCACCTGCCACCTGTGGGTCCGGATCAGGACCCGCCGCCTGTTCTTTTGGCAGAAACCTCCAGCTTGGAGCACTTAGGCCACAAGACGCCCAGACCAGGGCCTCCAGAGCAGCTGCGGGGTGACCCGGGCCTGCGTGGGAGCTTGTGAGCCTTTGGCGTAAAGAGCCCCACGGAGAAGCCAGCCGGAGGGAACCTCCAGGGACCAGCCGGCCAGGCTTGTGCTCAGAGAAGCAGACAAAACAAAGATCCAAGGTTTTAATTAATTCCCATACTGATAAAAATAATTCCATGAATTCTGTAAACCATTGCATAAATGCTATAGTGTAAAAAACTTAAACAAGTGTTACCTTTGAACAGTCACTACAAGTAAATGATTATGCATTATAAATACTACCTTCTGGGTTAAGAAAACGCCATTCAATTAACATTCTCATCTAAATAGATTGAGGCTTCCATAAATTAATCCACGTGACACGTCCACGTGGACCGAGGTCTGCTGACCACAGTTACACACACGTGACGCCATTGTATCACGGCTACTGTTGAACACGAGTTACAGGCAACAAGACCATGGCGGGACCAGCCACCACCCGGGGCCCGCCTGGCCACAAGGGGGAGCCACCGAGCCTGCCTCCAGCTCAGCACCTTCCAGCACTGCTGGGCACCTCGACCACTCAGGATCCATACCCGAGGCCTCGGCCCTCAAGACCAGAGTCGGGTGAGGAAGGGCCCAGGACCTGGGGCCCCACGATCCTACCTCCGTTTCCAACCCCAGTGGTGCCCATGTGCCCCGGGCCACTCTTTGGTCTTCCCACCGCACTCCCGTCCTCAGAGCCAATACTGATCTGGGGGTGATCCTCCAGATCACCTCCATCATCTCTCAGCCCCTGGAAACAGCCCTGGAGATGCCTGAGGGGCCACCTCGTTCCCAGAAAGAGCAGAGCAGCGGCAGTCGAGGGCTCAGTTACCCCTGACTGCTGACAACCAGGGGACCCCTGGGCAGGCACCACAAATCCCACAAAAGACCAGAGGCCCAAAATGGGAACCGAGTGCATACACACTAATGAAAACAAAGGATTTTAAACACTGATGACAGGAGCACAAAATATACCTAATTTCCAGATACTGAGCCAATAAATCATCACTAGCATTAAAAACAGAACAGTCACTAAAACCAAGTCAGCAATTACCTGTAGTCGCTGACTAGCTGCAGAATGTCACGGATCCACTTCCTCTAAAATGACAGAACGTGGCGATCAGCTTGTCTTACGTTAAAAAGTTCTTAAACCTCCTACTATATTAAATACATTCTAATTTGGTCACTGATAAAATTTTTACCGAGCATTTTGCACTTTTAAAAAAATGCTATTAAAAGTCTTTGGCAAAGCCATGGGCCAGGAGAACTGCCCTGGTGCCGCCTCCCGCCCCCTCACACCCGTGTGGCCTCGCGGAGAGCCAGGCTGCCATCACGTGGACGCCTACACCTGCTCAACTCCCAGGGACGATCCCAGGCCTGAGCAGAGAAGGGTCAGGTTGTGGCGGGGACGTGTTCTTAGTCACGTTTCTGCTACGGCCAGAAGCCACGCTGTCGCTCCAGGGCGGATGGACATGGGACCGCAGCAGAGCCGGGACTGTGCAGGCTGCTTCCCGCACGTGCTCCAGGCTGCTGAGGGACTGGGTCCTCTGTATGACCTCACTGGCCACATGGATGAGCTTCAGTTTAATACCTGGCAGTACAGGGCAGGTGACTGTCACACACACACCCAGCGCCCTGGACTGTGGCACACACCACGGCTTGAGCGTCTCCTACTCGAGCAGGACTGGGGACGGGCACAGGTGCCAGGGAGGCAATTCTCCAAGGAGTCACAAAGCACCATGGCCTATGACAGCTAAGTCAGCAGAAGACAACTGCCCTTTTCTTTTTGAGACAAGAGCCCCACCTGTGCCAGGCTAGAGTGCAGTGGCGAGATAACCAGTTCACTGCAATCGCCACCTCCTGGGTCCCCAGTAGCTGAGGCCGCAGGTGCCCGCCACCCCAGCCAGCTACATTTTGTATTTTCAGTAGAGACGGAGTTTCACCTTGTTGGCCAGGCTGGTCTTGAACTCCTGATGTTAGGTGAGCCTCCCGGCTCAGCCTCCCAAAGTGCTAGGATTACAGGCGTGAGCCATCACACCTGGCTGGAAGACAGCTTCTTAAGTAATTCTAAAATCTCTGAGGTCTGGTCCCTCTGCTGCATTTTTTGTTAGTATCAAACGGTCTTTCAGAGGTTCAAGGGAGGCAGTAACACCAGTGATGTTCCTGCACTTGTTTTCAAGGCACAGGCACTTAGAATACATGGCCACAGATCACAGAAATGCAGGCCTGGGCTCTCCTGCCCCACACCATGACGGTGGAAGGCGGACTCCAGCACCATGCACACACGCATGGGCTTAGGAAAGCTAGCTCCTTCCATAAAGTTAGTCTCTCTCAGTAATCACTCTGCTTATAAATACTATTTGCACTTAATTGGAAAATGTAAAAATCCTAGGTCTGGCTACTAGAGAAACGCTCATTTCATAAGTACTAGTTTCAGAGTATGAAATCTAGAGCATTTAGCAGACTATGAATTAACCACGGGTAAGAAATGTCTAAGTTCACAGTACACGTAGAAAGCTTCGTATCGTCGCATATTACAAACAGGAATGTAGAAAGCAGCTCAGAGCAATTTAGAACCTCCACCTAAATTCCTCAGTACAAAGTGCTTCGAGACCCCAGCTCCCAGTGGCCCGGTCACAGCAGTGTCAGGACCACCAAGCACCCACGCCGACCCCCGAGGCACCAGGCCCCGCGAGGTCAGGCAAGAGGGTTCTGTGGGTTTGCTTTTAAGGTTTTTGAGGAAAATACCTTGACACCGTCGCTGGGCCTAGAGAGGTGATCATGTTACCACGAGGGCTGCTGGGCCGAGCGTGGGCGCAAGCTCCCAGCCTTGGTCCTTGCTTTGGAAGCACCAGCAGTGACAACGCGGCTGTGGTCATGAGGAGCACTGGAGCCAGGGTGCCCACCAGGAGGCAGCTGTCCCTGCTGAGGTCACCACCGCAGGGGCTGGCCCTTACAGTACGGGCACTCAGGCGCGCTGGCCACACAGGTCTCACATAGGACACGGTGCTGGCAGGGCCGCAGGATGGCACCATGGGCTCGTTCCCGGCAGGCCACGCATTGCTTGGCACGGAGCTGGAAGATCACCTGCAGGGCCAGAACAACACTGGAGTCAGGAGGCCCCTGCCCAGCCAGCTGGGGAGCCCGAGGGCCTTTGGAGCAGGACCCAGCATCTCGGGCCACCCGGCCACCAGCCACAGAGACAGGGTCGAGGAGATGCCCCGGCCAAGGCAACCTCAGAGAGAAGGGCAGCTGCGGGATGAGATGCTCTGTCTCAACAGCTGTGGGCAGAGGATGGCCTCCTGGGGCCACCACAGACATGGCAGTGGCCGGACAGGACAGGCCCAAAGCCCCTGGCAGCTGGGCACCCAGGATGTGGGCTACTCAGGACCCTCTAGCCCAGAGCAGCCAGGCCAGGAGCCCACCATTGGGAGGCGAGGTGAGGAAGAGCATGCTCGAGGGCTGCAGCTGTGAGCAGGGAGGGATGGGCCACTTTCGCCGTGGAGGGTGCAGCCTGGCATTCGCTGGCAAGAGGGAGGAGTGAAAAGGGCAAACGTGGAGCATTCCAGAAAGCAAGAAGAAGGGCCAGCCAGACAAGAGAGGCAGCTCCCAGGAAGACAAGCAAGGAGGCCGACAGGGGAGCCGTGCTGGAGGTAGGGCTGTGCTGAGGCAAGGCAGTGTCCCCTCCACAGACCCAGAGCAGACCCAAGGGGAATGGGGAGGCAGAAGGAGGAGACACCACACCAGCCAGAGCTCTCCCCGGACAGGGACAGCAGCTCCCACGCCCCCCGACTGGGACTCACGCCGTCCACCGCCTCCAGGTCCAGGCGCAGCTGACTCTGCAGTGAATGCAGCTTCTGCAGGGGAATGGCGCCGATGTCGCTGCAGCCACGCAGCCCTGGCAGCGCGGAAGCCACGCCCAGGCCCTCCAGCTCCTCCTGCAGCTGCTTCACCTGCGCCTCCACCTCCTCCTTCTTCTGCAGCGCCAGCTGCCGGTCGCTGTCCGCCACGCGGGCACGCTCCTTGGCCTCCTGCGCCTCTCGCTGCCATGCGTCGCAGGCCTGAAACCCAGGGCCCATACAGGAGGTGGCCAGGGCCCACCTCAGCCCCTTCCACCTGGCCTGTGTCCCCTGCAGTCTTCCCCACCCGCCCCCCCTCACCTGTCACCCCCACATGCTCACCTGCTTCACCTGCTGCCAGGACTCCTCCCACTGCCGGATCTTCCTCCTGGCCTCATCCAGCTGCCGCCTAACCCGGGCCAGCTCAGCCCCATTTGCATTTGCACCGGAAGAGGACGAGGGGCCGGAGCTCAGGATGGGGGACGGGCTGGGGGAGAAGCTGCCGGAAACAAAGTCCCAGATGCTCCCAGGGACACCGTTCAAACCTGAGTGTGAAAGGGGCGATGACAGCCCCATGGTGCTGGTGGCCGGGTGCGACTGGTGGGTGCTATTCCCAGGAAGCACCCTCCGGGACCCACCTGCCGTGACTGCAGGGGTGCGGCCACGACAGCCCCGTCCCCACTCCCGGACCCCACCTGGCTCAGGAAGAGGTGGGGTGCTGGCAGCGACACTTGCCCTGGTCTCCCCACCAGATTTATGCCTTCCTGGCCACCTGAGGAGCCTGAAGAGAGGAATTCAATTCGAGCTCCAGCGAGTATCACAAAGTGGGAGGGGCAGTGGTTCAGACTCACTCCCAGAAACCCTCACACCGAGACTCTCAAGGACGCCAACGAGATGTGTCCATGTGGTGACATCTGTCAGTGTGTATGCAGCTTTAGGTGCTGTGACTGAGCTGTTTCAAATGCTACTTTAAAACAAAACTGGGCAGGCAGGGTAGCCCACACCTGCAATCCCAGCACTCTGCGAGGCCGAGGCGGGTGGATCACTTGAGCTCAGGAGTTCGAGACCAGTCTGACCAACATGGTGAAACCTGGTCTCTACTAAAAATACAAAAACTAGCTTGGCATGGTGGTGGGCACCTGTGCTACTTGGGAGGCTGAGGCAGAAGAATCACTTGAACCTGGGAGGCGGAGGCTGCTGCAGTGGGCCAAGATCACTGGAGCCTGGGCAACAGAGTGAGACTTTGTCTTAAAAAAAAATAAAAATATTTTAAATTTTGTACTTTTTGTAGGCAGGAATCTCACTGTGTTACCGAGGCTGCTCTTGAATCCCTGGCCTCAAGTGATCCACCCGCCTCGGCCTCTCAAAGTGTTGGGATTACAGGTGTGAGCCACCATGTTGGCTGAAAGTGTGGAGTTTTGTTTTGGTTTGGTTTTAGATGTAGTTTTGCTCTTGTTGCCCAGGCTGGAGTGCAATGACGTGATCCCAGCTCCCCACAACCTCCGCCTCCCGGGTCCTAGCGATTCTCCTGCCTCACCCTCCGGAGTGGCTGGGATTACAGGCAGGCACCACCATGCCCAGCTCATTTTGTATTTTCAGTGGAGATGGAGCTTTACCATGTTGGTCAGGCTGGTCTTGAATGCCTGGCCTCAGGTGATCTGCTCACCTCCGCCTTTCAAAGTGCTGGGATTACAGGTGTGAGCCACCGTGCCTGGCCAAGTGTTGGTTCTTTTAATATGTAACAAATAGCCACGTGGATCACAAGGTCAAGACATCGAGACCAGCCTGGCCAACATGGTGGAACCCCACCTCTACTAAAAATACAAAGATTAACCGGACATAGTGGTGCACACCTGTAATCCCAGTTACTCAGGAGGCTGAGACAGGAGAATCACTTGAACCCGGGAGGTGGAGACTGTGGTGAGCCAGGGGGATCATCCCACTGCACTCCTGCCTGGGCAACAGAGCGAGACTCATCTCCAGAAGGGCAGGGGGTGTCGGAACACGTGACCAGTCACATAAGTAACGTTTTTTTAATGGAAAGATGCCGTGAGCATGTGCCATGTGGTTTCCCTCCGTGGATCAGGCACATGGCTTTGTGCGGGGCCCCTCACTCAGGAGGGCTTCTGGGCGGGAATGCTCGTGGGGGGCGCCGGCACTCACCTAAGGGGCTGTAGGATGAGGCTGCGGAGCCCAGTGCCCCCGGCTCTGAGCGCAGGGGCGGTGGCTGCTGGGGGGGCGTCATGGCCGAGGAGCCCGAGGGCCCCGGCAGGGGCTGGGACAGCGAGCTGAGCGGCGAGGTGGATGCAGAGGATGGCGAGTGCACTGACGGTGTTCGGGGCAGGGAGCCGGGGATGGCGACAGGCGCAGAGCCAGCCAGCAACCTGGGACCTGGCGGGGGCGGCCCAGTGAGTGAAGGGAGTAAGGCCAGGCCTCTGCCCAAACATCTGCCCACGGGCTGGGGGCAGCCACGGAAGACGGACCCTGTAAGGCGGTGGTGGTGGTGGGGACACGAGGGTGGGGAGACAGGTGATGGAGGCCGGGCCAGGCCGGCAGCCACCATCCATGGGTGTGGAGCCACAGAGCTCCAGGTAACCACATCCCTCACAGCTGGGGAAGCCACAGGCTCAAAGGGATTCTAACCAGAGGTGGGGACACAGGCATTAAATGTGGTCTCCCAAGAGGCCGGACACCCACCAGGCCCTGCCGGTCAACTCAGCCATTGGCACAGCCCTCCCAGCACTGGTCTAGACCCCCCGAAATGGTTTATTTTCTTTTAAAGTCAGAAAGAAAAAGATAAACTTTTAGGCTGAAGGAAGGCATCTTGTGTAAGATGTTAGGATACATTAAGATACATTTGCATCAGCCTGGCACGGTGGCTCACATCTGTGATCCCAGCACTCTGGGAGACTGAGGCAGGCAGATCACGAGGTCAAGAGATGGAGACCATCCTGGCCAAGACGGTGAAACCCCGTCTCTACTAAAAATACATCAATTAGTTGGGCATGGTGGCGCAGGCCTGGAGTCCCAGCTTCTTGGGAGGCTGAGGCTGGAGAATCACTTGAACTCGGAAGGCGGAGGTTGCAGTGAGCCGAGATCGCCCCACTGCACTCCAGCCTGGCGACAGAACAAGACTCAGTCTCAGAAAAAAAAAATACATTTATATTGGCGTAGATCTTTGGTCTACAATGTTAATACATTCTGTATACAAAGTAACTACGTTTGTCCTCCGGGGAGTCAGGACTCTCCTCAGGAAAGCCCCACCTGTCTCTGCAGGGCCACTTTGCTGGGACAGGGTAAACTGAAGAGGTAGGAAGATGACCTGAGGCGCTGAGGAGTCCTTGTGCAAGGGAGTGCAGTGCAAGTGAGGCACAGGTACTGCCAGAGGGGACCCTCCCACCCCCAGAACCAGAAGTGGAGTCTTGCCCTGTGACCCACACAGCAGTGCAACGGTGCGACCTTGGCACCCTGCAGCCTTGGCCTCCCGAGCTCAAGCGATCCTCCTGCAAAGCGCCCAGGAGTTCAGCGGCTGGAGGAGCGGGCCTCAGGTCCTCCACACCCTACCTGCTGGTCCCAGGTCGTGGCCGTCTTGCTCTTCCAGGTCCTTCTCTAGGGATGCAATATTCACATCACTAAGATGCAGATCTAACGCAGAACCTGTCAACAGAGGCCTCCATCATCCACAAGCCACCCGGTGCTGCAGAGCTCAGAAGCCTAGCTGAGGACGACCGTCCGCCTGGGCTTCCAAGACCCAGGGTGGAAGGCGTGAGGGTTGCTCAGGGAGCCCTGGAAGGACACCCCCACCCTGTCCGTGCAGCCCCCAGCAGGCAGGAGGATGCTTGGCTCTTCCAGTGGCAGAAAAGCATGTGCTCAGACAGACGCCCGGCACTGCACCCCAACAGCTGGGCCCTTGCCTCTGACGCGCTGCTGCCCCTCACAATTTAAATACCTAAGCACGTGTTAGCCTCTGACCAAGCGTGCACGCTTGACTATGTAAAAAACTTTCTGGGAGGCTGATTTTAAGGAGCAGGTGTTCATGTGCAGTTTCATGCAGAGCACCGAGACTCAGACCCCACCGCTCAAGCCGGAGTGGGCCTACCTGGCCAGCCCTGCCTCCCAAGGCTGTCCCCACCTGTCCCTGCAGGCCATGGAACTGCCTTCCCTCCCAAGTCCCCACTCCTCACCCCAAGCGGCAGGAAGCAGTGACCCCAGTGCCCATTCCTAGAATTAGGAAGCGGTCTTGGGGAGGCTGAGCTCAGGCCGCCAGCCCCGCCGCCGCAGCTCTTCTTGAAACTGCGCAGCCTCCACACAGAGGTTGGGTTGGGGGGTGGGTGCGGCTGGAGGGCCTGGGATCTGAGAACCCTCAAGCCACGTGGAGCGGCCAGGGGACACCCTGTCGGACAGTGCCACCTCCCCAGACCAGCATGGCGGCCAACACCGCACGGACACCTCAGCAGCACAGAGCACGTACACAAGCCTCCAAAGGTGCCCTCCACCCACCAGCCCACCTTTGCATTCAGCCTCCCACATGCACTGCATGGTGTCTCTCTGGGGGTCCCTGCCCTGTCACCCCTGCTGGTTACAGGTTCTTGGACCCCCACCAATGCCTGGTACGGGACAGTGTGCTGCTGAGTCCTGCACTGAGACAGGCAGAGCCACCCCTGCCTGTCCCTGAAGGGCCCCAGACCCCTGTCCTCCTGTCCTCACCTGGGACAGGTGGTCCCTCCACAGCCCCAGGCAACTGCACCCCAAGGGGACACCTCTGCACAGTCAGACCCGACTGCAGGGGTCAGCGCACCGGGAACCTCCAGCCTGGCCAGCCGCTGCCTGGTACTAGGTTCAGACCAGGTGGGGCCCAGAGGGAGCACAGAGGCGGTCACTGCCCCCCACCTGCCCAGCATCCAGGCCTGCCCTCACGGGGCTCTGAAGGCCTCACTCCCCCACCCACCAGGGCTGAGACTCCCGGGACCCAGTCCTGGTGGCCATGTCAGGGTGACAGCAGGTTCATCACACGGGGCGGGGGGGGGGCGTCACGACAAACAGCTGGACAAACAAAACCCACTCTGCCAGGGAAGAGGGTTGGGGCCCTTCCAGACAGTGCCAGTGTCGTCAGCAGGAGGAACAGGAGGGATGCCTTCTGAAGAAGGACGCGGCCCAGCCACACAGGAGACTGGTGGGGAACGCAGCGTGGGGCCCAGCATCAGCACGTGGCCCGCACCCCACCCTCCATCCAGGCGTCCCCCTGGAACCAGCCGGCACCAGTCAGCGCCGCGGGGACCACGTGAGCAAGTGCAGGGAGGCCGCTCACCCGAGGCCTGCTGCTCGGTGGCAACACGCTCCAAGCTCCCCCTGCAGCCAGGACATCCTCGTGCCTCAGTGGTGGCCTGGCAGTACACGACCCATCGCGCACAGGCTAGTGTGGATACAGGGTTGCCTGGTAGGTCCGGGATTCTCACTTCACCCCGAATCTAGACCCGCTCAGCAGCCACACCGCGCCGAGATGGCACTCCACCACCCAGAGCAGCAGATGGGAGGAGCCTGGCTCAGGCTCAGGGTGGACACGAGACTACAGAGGCCGCCCACACCCCACTCCACAGCACCACCCCAGACCCAACCCTCAGTCACACACCAGCCTCGAGGAACTTCCAAGCTGCAGAGCCATCTGGTAACACAGTCCTTCCCCATCCCGTCACACAGAGGCAGCAGCGCCGGGTGCACAGAACCTGATCCCCCAGCCCTCCAACAGGGCACATAGTGCATGGGACAGCCAACCCCACTCCCAAGGAGACACCGTTCAAATGAAGCTCTTAGAGAAGAGACTTCTGAAGGCCTTATCCAGAAACGAGAGGAACAGGTTGGGGTGGGAGCAGCCAGGCCAAGCCCCCCTGAGGACCAGGAACCCACAACAGCAGCCGTGAAGGCCTTGGCCCTCGAGGCTGTTCATCAGTGGAGCCAAAGGCAGGCCCCCGGCTGGCAGCACCCACAGCCATGCAGTCTTCTGCAGGACGGCCAGCCCTGCTGGTCCCTGTCACCCGGCCAATGTCCTTGACCACGGCGGAAGCAGGCGTGACGTCAAAGCCTGACTGAAGCCATGCTGAGCAGCACAGGGCCAACGCTGGAGACGGCAACAGAGGGCCAGGCACCGAACAGCCTCACACAGGCAGCTCCAAGGCCTGGAGTCTCAAGACAGGCAGTCGGCAGGGCCGCCTCCCTCTTCCCTCCTCCTTCCCCACTCCAGGGCCTGGGGTGCTCCTCCTCCTCCTCCTCCTCCTCCTCCTGGCATCCATCCTCTTTCGTGGCTGGCAGCCCCATGGCTCCGGTGTCTGCCTCTGCTCTGGGGGCTATCTCTTCAGAGTGTCTGTGTGCAAGTTTCTTCTTATAAGGAGACTGGTCACTGGTTTAGGATCCCACCCTACGGGCCTCATTATAAGCTGATTTCAAGGACCCTGCAGTAGCACCCCCAAATTTGTAGCAGGGGGATACATTCCAAAACCCCGTGTGGACACCCGACGCGGCAGACAGCACGAGACCCCCCATACACCAGGTTTTTTCCTATACGAACATCCCCTTTTGTGCATCAAGCCCAGTAGATGTTAACAAAATTAACTAGCAACACAGACGGATTTCAGCCTTGCATGGTAATGGTTCTGTGAGCGACAATGTCCTCCTGTATTCTACCGCCCTGAATTCGGACCTCACACCAGTAACCGAGACCGTGGACAGCCAACCCTGGGAAAGGACCTGGCGTGTTTCCACGTAACACCACGTTCCCAGGTGAGGGGCCTGCAGCTCAGACGCCTCCCCGCCACGCCCCTCAAAGAATCTTGCTCTGTTGGCAGGCTGGAGTGTAGTGGGGCAATCTCAACTCATTCCCACCTCTGCCTTTTGGGTCCAAGCGATTCTCCTGCCTCAGTCTTCTGAGTAACTGGGATTACAGGCGTGCACCACCACGCCTGTATTTTCTGTATTCTTAGTAGGTATGAGGTTTTACCACGTGGGCCAGGCTGGTCTGACTTTGACCTCGTGATCCACCCGCCTCAGCCTCCCAAAGTGCTGGGATTGCAAGCATGAGCCACCATACCTGGCCTCAGATGCATCTTTTAGGGTACACAATTCAACCCAGGACATGGGGGACACCTGAGATACCCCTGCTAGTCCTGCCTGTCCTCCCCAGGGACCCCAGGCCCCTCAGGACTCTGGACCAACAGATCTGCCCCGTGATGTACACAGCCGTCCCTCAGGGAGGAGACCCCCACCGCTGACCAGCCTGCAC
This sequence comes from Leontopithecus rosalia, assembly GCA_028533165.1. NCBI lineage: Eukaryota > Metazoa > Chordata > Mammalia > Primates > Cebidae > Leontopithecus > Leontopithecus rosalia. The sequence goes on along the minus strand of CM052660.1, from coordinate 110,150,105 downwards.
TCCTCCTGCAGCTGTTTCTGGGGCCTCCTCACAACTTGCTCAGCCTAACACCACCGGGGCCCTTCCCTCCAGCCCTGCACCTATGCCCTGAATTGCCTCTGGTCACAGCACCAGCCTATCCCCAGGCCTACCCCCATGCTCACCCTCCTCCCCGGGCGCTGGCAGCCTCTCCTGTGGTCTGGACCCACCCAACAGTGGCTCTGCAGTCCGAGCCCAGATGTCTTGGATGTCCCTGGGTGGGCGGGGGGTGGGGGGCACAGCCCTTCCTCCTCTCTGGCAAACGATCCTCATGCGGATCTATTGCATGGCCTTCCCAGACACCGTGTGTGCAGGCGCCTCCAGGAATCGGGCACTGCAGGGTCCCCGCCTCAGGGGCTGCTTGCCGGCCAGGCCCTGACAGGAACACTCAGCTCGTCCTCCCTCAGCCCACACTCACTGAGGCCCATGCCCAGTCTTCGTGTGTCACAGGAGTGACCTTCCTACTGTAAAAACCTCATTGCGTCCTGAGTCCTGGCCTGCAATAAGGAAGGGAGCTTGTGCCCTCACGCATGCCAGTAAACCATACCAGACCCTGGACGGACTCACCCACTGAGGACAGGCACCAACCCCCCACCACAGGCCTGCCCCACAGCCCCCTGGTGCTCCCATGCTGGGACTTGATGACGGGGAGGGCCGAGCTGTGCCTGGTCAGCTCAGCCAGACTTAGGAACCTGGACCTGCCCTCTGCACCCAATTCCCAGAATCAGGATGTGGCAGCCCCTTGGGAGCTCACCCTTCCTCACACCTGGCAGAGATCCAGAAACTCATCATGAAAAGCAAAGATACAAAGGAGGTGGGAGGGACAGGATCAGAGGCACCTTTTCTCCCCTTGAAGTGGGTTAATCACCCCGGGATCTGTGAGTAAACTCGGCACAGAGGCGCCCCCCACCAGGTGCCGCCTGCACTGCTCACCTGACAAGCTTCGGCTCCCACTCAGCTCAGAGGGCGGCAGCCACCACCTAACTCAGCCAAGTCACTTGCACTGGAGCCGGGAAGCAGCCTGGAGAAGGGATGTTTGGGGAGCATCCGAGAGCCGCCAAGACACTCTGGCCCTGCTTCAGAGCCAGGTACCCCTAATCCAAAGAGGGCACCAGGGAGGGTCCCAGGAGGCTCCACCACCCTTCGGGGCTCACTCCCAGAAAGCTGGCGGGGAACGGCTGCTGCACCATTCTGGCCCACTTTCTCTACCGCAGGGCCTCCCCCACCTCACCTCACTGTTCCAAGGTCAGACCCAAATCTTCTGAAACATCCACAAAGAGCTGACCCTTGTGCAAAGGCAAAATCTAGGTGACGCTGGTTACCTAAGTGAGAACAGCTGGGCCAGGCACCTGACCCAGAACCAGTCGCGCCAGGCCAGGCTGCCTCAGCTCCCGGAGTGAGTTAGGAAACCCCGGGACCCGCTGAGTCACGGCCACACAGCCGGGCTCCGCCGTGACACAGCACATTCAAGGCACTGCGGTCCCCCGGGGTCAGGGACACCCGAGGACAAGCTACAGACTTCTCGGAACTCGGGCCAGGGCGGGGACTGCCCCGTTGCCAGCGAGCAGAGTGCGGGCTGGGCCCGGCCAGGGCGCAGGTGTCGGCCCTCTCCTGCGCCGCTCCCCGGAACTCTCCTGCCCCGCTCCCTGCCCTCTCCTGCCGCCCTCTCCTGCCCCGCTCCCCTCGCCTCCCCTGCCCTCTCCTTGCCCACCCCTGCCTCCCCTCCCGTCCCCCGGGCCCGGCCCCACCCCGACCCCGCCTCAGTAGGGGACTCAAGAGGCCCGGACCAGCGGTGAGAAGCGGCGAGCGCCCGGCAGAGGCAAGTTCCGAGGCGGCGGCGCCTACGCCTCCTCCCGGCCTCTAGAGAAGCTCGGACCCACCCCGCGGCGGTCACACCCGGCTCCGGGACGCGGAGACGCACCTGGGGGACGCACCTAGGGGACGGCCCGCTCCTGAGCGCCGGGCAGAGACCCACACCTTGACGGCGGAGGGCTGCCCAGCACCCGGGTGGCCGCCGATGCTGACTCACGATCTGCGGCCGCCCCGCACCGCCGCCGGGGATTCAAACCCGCCCCGCCCACCACTCCGCCCCGCCCCCCGGCCCCGCCCCCCGCGCTGCCCTCCCCCAACCTTACCCCCTACCCGGGCGTACCCTGCCCCCGCGGCTCCTGGCCACGAGCGGAGCGGGCAGGTGGGCGCGGACAGAAGGGGACAGGGGTCTTCAGGCGAATCGCCCCAGAGCCGTCCTGCTGCCCAGAGCTTCCTGCCCTGCCCACCTGCACCTGCGGCGGCTCCGGGCTGACTCCAGTGAAACACGCTGGACCCAACACAAGGGCTCGCGGGGGCGGCGTGACCTGGAGCCGCTGCCTCCCCTGCAGAACTCTCCTCCCGCCCAGCCCCACCTCAGCGCGGGTAATGGGCTCACGGGTCACTCTCAGAATCTGAAACCTGTTCCTACGAAGTGGAAGGCGAAGTCAAAGGGAACCTATTGGATAACCTGAGACGACTCCACTCAATCCCTTAAATACAGAACCGCTCATTCTACCCCGGGCTTCAGTCATCGCACAACCTGAAGGAAATCACACTATTAACGCAAGGAAAAAACGACCCGGTCCACACCTGCTTCGCCCAACACCCTCTACAATAGCTAATAAAATACCGAGCAGGCAGGCAGGCCTACACCTGGGGCCAGGCAGGCCTGGGAGCCCTGGGCGGGGAATCCCTGCGCCTGGGGTCAGCGGGCAGCTCTGGGGACACTGCCTCCTGTACCTGCGGCTCCTGCAGAGCTGTAACTTCACAGCGATGCCATGGGCACGGACAGAAGAAAAAAATGAGGCTGCCACTGGGTGGCAAAACTCACAATTTCAGCTGCAGCAGCAACAATATGTTGCCTGTAACTAAGGCAGTGTCAATCCCGAAAAAAAAAAATCCACCTGTTCACCTCGAAGTAGCTGGTTCAGGTATTTTTTTTTCCTTAGACAGAGTGAGACTGTCACCCAAGCTGCAGTGCAGTGGCACGATCTCAGCTCCCAAGCTGCAGTGCAGTGGCACGGTCTCAGCTCACTGCAACCTCCACCTATGCGGTCCAAACAATTCTGGTGCTCAACCACCCGGAGCGTCTGGGACTACAGGCGCGCACCACCAGGCCCAGCTCATGTTTGTATATTTAGTGGAGACAGCGTCTCACAATATTGGCCAGGCCAGTCTAGAACTTCTGACCTCAGGTGACCCGCCTGCCTCCGCCTCCCAAAGTGCTGCAATTACAGACATGAAGCCACTGCTCACCGCTCAGGAAATATTTAAGTCAATGAAAGTTAATGTGCTTCAAGATCGAGAGTGACATCCTCAAACAGTTGAAAACATACCTCAGATATTAAAGAATGGCCGGGAAAATTACTACAAATGTGTACACTCCAGTCTATCTGAAGGTGCGCTCTGCACGGGCAGCCAGGCCTCTGTCACGCACACAAACACCTGGTTCTGTTTTCCACCTGAGTGGGCAGAGTGGAAATTCGATGGTCTCACTTGTTTGAGATTTAATTTTCCTAAATATTTTTCTGTTGTGCTGGAATTCTACCATTACTACTTTTAGGTTGGGGAAGAGAAACTTTAAAAAACAATGTTTTTGTTTTAAAAAAATAAATCAATCCTAGCCAGGCACGTTGGCTCATGCCTGTAATCCCACCACTTTGGGAGGCCAAGGCAGGCAGATCACCTCAGGTCAGAAGTTCAGGACCAGCCTGGCCAACACAGTGACAACCCCGTCTCTACTAAAAATACAAAAATTAGCTGGGTGTGGTGGCTGGTGCCTGTAATCCCAGCTACTGGGGAGGCAGAGGTTGCAGTGAGGTGAGATTGCACTGCAGCCTGGGCAACAGAACCAGAGGGAAAAAAAAACCTGCTCAGAGGCCAGACCCTCATGGGGCTTTAGCCTGTGACCCTCTAGGTTTCTGAGGGGATGTGTGGATTTGAGGGTGTGATTTAACAAGATCCATGGCCCTGGGTCACACAGTGATGTCAGATTAAAACCAGCATGTTCTTGACTGACAAGCCTGGGGTAATGTCAGAAAAAAAAAGAAGTAAAGTTTATTGAAATTTTTTTAAAAGAAAAAAAAAACAACCCAGCATGGGGCCGGGCCCCAGCCATACACGGGAGACTAACGCAGGAGGGTGGCCTGCGCCTGGGGTTTGAGGCTGCAGTGAGCTGACTGCACCACTGCACTCCTGCCCCGGCCACAGAGCAAGACCCTGAGTCAACATAAAGCCCCAAAACGCACAAAACAAACTCAGGGAAGGCTGTCACCTGTGCTGGCGTCCAAGTTCTCTGCCCTAGGCTGGGTGGAATGGGATGGGGGTGGGGACCCCAGCATATTCAATTCATGAGACCTCTCTGGTTCGAGAACATGAATGCCCCCGTTTCAAGCTGTAATAAACATGTGCACTTGTTTCTGAACGGAAAACGTCACGCCGATACGACCCCTCAAGTTTTACAGCATTAAAACCCACCTTTAAGGTGAAGCCGAAACAGGACTCATCTCACATCCCGCACTTCCTCCTCCAAAGGCCCCAAGAGAAGGAGATAATTTTCAAAACAGACCGGAAGGCGGAATTTCAGTCGTGTCCCTGAAACAGGTGAGGCCGCCAGGCTGAGGCAGAAGCGAGGAGCCCTTCCTGGGCACAACAGCCCAGGGCTGCCAGCCCGTGAGGATGAAACAAAGGCAAACACTGCCCGCGCCCGCGCCCGCGCCCGCACCCGCGCCCCAACAGAGCCCAACACCGGTGCTGGGGCCATCCAAGATTCCTGCTCTCCCGGGGCCTTCTAAGGGAGGGAGAGGCCTGGATTCGGTTTTCTGCAGACACACAAAGGAGCCCACGTAGCAACACCAGGGCCATGAAGGGGAGACGCTCAGGGCCACAGAAGATCCCAGTGTTTGGGAAAGTGACCCTTTAAGAAATGCAGGCCAGGTTCACACGTGTAATAACACTTTGGGAGGCCTACATGGGCGGATCACGAGGTCAGGAGTTTGAGACCAGCCTGGCCAACATGGTGAAACCCCGTTGCTACTAAAAACACAAAAACTAGTCAGCCATGGTGGCACGTGCCTGTAGTCCCAGCTACTCAGGAGGCTGAGGCAGGAGAATGGCTTGAACCCAGGAGGCGGAGGTTGCAGTGAGCTGAGATCACACCACTGCACTCCAGTCTGGATGACAGAATGAGACTCCGTCTCAAAAAACAAAAAATGCACTTGCGCAGAGGAAAACTGCAAAGGCCTCGGCTCAGTCCCAAGCAAATGCAGGGGCAGGAGGGCCCAGCAGCAACACAGGCCAAGAGCTGCGCCCAAAAGATGCGCCTGGGTGGCAGAGGTGCTGAGTGCAGGGACCTGGGGGCCCGAGGGCCGTTGTGGGGCCTCAGGAGCTGCACCTGGCTTTCCTCGCCGACACCACTCAGGATGAGGCTGCTCTAGTGTCCTGCCAAGGGACCGTCTGTGGCCTAAGTGGCCCCTGGGAAGAGTCTCTCTCCTCAAGGCTGGTGGTATCTAGGCCTGCATGAATGGAGCTGCCGGGGGCCTGCGTGGGTGGAGCTGCCGGGGGCCTGCAGCTGGGCCCACGCAGGTTCGTGCAGGGCAATGACCAGCAGCTGTGGCTGTCGGGCAGGAGTCTCTGCAGGTCTGGCCACCCAGCCACCTCACACATTGACATGGGCCCTGACGATGCTGGGGTCCCACTCCGAGTCCCCAGAGTGTGCCTGTGCAGGCACTGGAGCAAGGGCCCACCATGTGGCCCCAGCAGCCGAGTCCTCCTGGTCCCACGCCCAGCTCCCCCACCACACCCTCATCAGCAAAGGCTGTGGGAGAGGAAGAGGGTGTTCCAGGGCTGCCACAGCAGAGGCCGCCTCACTGTAGCCCCCCAGCCCAGGGACAGAGAAGAGGAGACCACCCCAGGTGACGGTCTTCCCTGAGCCCCTCACTGTCAGGACAGAGAGGCAGGTTTGGGTCCCTTGGGCACTGGTGGCCATGGAATGTGGGGCTTCAGCACGTCCAATCACTCACCAAGCATCTCTGCAAGCAGAGCCCTGCACAGGTGCCCGAGTGTCCCCCACCACCCCAAAACAGCCTTTCCTCAGGGGCTGGAACGGACCAAGCATACAAGCAGCCCAGCCCCAGCACTGTCTTGCCCCCACTCCAGCTCTGCTTGCTGCCTGCTGTGGGCTTCCAGCCAGGCCCCAACGAGTCCCCACAGCCCAGCTCCATCACATGTCTCAGTGACTCTCCAGCTAAAGACCCCCAAAGCTGCAGGCCCAGTTGCTTACAGCTGTGCCCCAAGCTGCAAGCCTTGGCCAGGCTCTCCACCCCTGACTGTCCCCACAACCCTAACTTTCATTTTTCTATGGTTTCACTCTGTCACCCAGGCTGGAGTACAGTGGTGCAATCACAGCTCACTGCAGCCTCGACCTCCTGGGCTCAACTGATCCTCCCACCTTGGCCTCCCAAGTAGCTGGGACTACAGGTGCACACCACCATGCTTGGCTAATTACTGTATTTTTAGTAGAGATGGAGTCTTGCATGTTGTCCAAAACTTTCTGTGATCCTCCTGCCTTGGCCTCCCACAGTGCTGGGAGCACAGGCGCCACCCCTCCCCCCACTCCAGCCGCCGCACCACACCAGCTCCCACGGCTCCCGACATCTCTCAGCAGCCTCCCTGCTCTCAGTCCCTGGGCCGGGCGGCACCCACTCCGCCTGGCTCCTGGGAAGCTCCTTGTCCCCAGGCCCGTGGCACCCAGCCTGGGAGCCTCTCTGAGCCAAGGCTTGTTTTCAGAACCACAAGTGCAACACGACCAAAGTGACAGACGACGGAAAACATGCATCTGGTTTCTCTACAAAAACTACGACTCTGTAACATGTCCTGAAATAGGAGTGCTGTTGCTGAAAAGCTACAGCATGGGCACAGGAGGAGGTCAGGGAGAAAGGAGGACAGCACCAGACTTACCGAGGATGGCTTCCACGGTGCTGCCGGTGGGGCCGAGCGGGAGGGTGCGGGCGGGGGGCACGGGCAGCGCGGTGGGGGAGGAGCTGCCGGAGCCGGCGCTGGACGCCAGGCTGGACGCCACACTGGAGCTCACGCTGGGGGCCGGCGGGTGGACCGCTGCAAACACAGCCAGGTGGTTCTGTTCAAAGACACAAACACCATGAGCAAGCGCCCGTGTGTGGAGGAGGCGTGTGACGTCAGCACCCTGCAGAAAGCACCGCAGGACGCCGCAGACTTCCACACCTGGGCAAGGCCCAGGGAGAGCTTCCCCGGGCCTGGAGGGACGCTGACGGCACTGAGGAGCGACACCAAGACAGGCAGAGCAGGGGCACGCTAGAGACAGGCACAGGCGCCTCTGGGAAGCACCTCGAGTTTTTCTGCAGAAAAGCTTTCAGGAGTAGATATTTGCCAGTAAAATCAATCCGGCAGGTGCAGAAAGATACGTCACAGGCCAGGGGCCGGCCAGCCCAAGGGACAAGCCCTGCAGCCTGCCTGCCCTTCTCCCCACTTCCCGGGTGCCCCTGCCCCGGCTCTCAGCCAGGGCACCTGGGGCCCCCAGAGACACGTCCTCCCAGGGACCTCAGTAGAGACCCAGCACCACTTCCAAAAACATCCACAGTATGGTCCTGTGACCTCGTTACCAGGGAAAGTAGAACATGGGGCAGTTCACATGATCTATATTTGGAGGATAACAGATCAACAGAAAAAGAGCACACAGAGCAGTGGTGAATAAAACCCAGGAACGGGGATGTTGGACGCAGGAAACATCCGACAGCAATGACCCACCACGGAGCTGCAAAGCCAGATGTCACATCGCACAGTGGCTGTGTCTAGAGAGCTATCTAGGAGGTCGCCACAAAATCCAGTCACGAGGAGGGCACTGAACCCAAGAAAACACCCGACACAAATGACCAGAGCTACCTACGAGGCCACTGCAAAATCAAGTGCCAAAAGCTGGATTAGAATACATTTCTGGCCGGGCACGGTGGCTCACGCCTGTAATCCCAGCACTCTGGGAGGCCGAGGTGGGCAGATTACTGGGGGTCTGGAGTTCGAGACCAGCCCGGCCAACATGCAGAAACCCTGTCTCTACTTAAAAAAACAAAACAAAACAAAACAAAACAAAAACTTAGCCAGGGCGGAGCACGGTGGCTCGCGCCTGTACTCCCAGCACTTTCGGAGGCCAAGGCAGGCGTGATCACCTGACTTCAGGAATTCAAGACCAGCCTGACCAACATGGTAAAACCCCACCTCTACTAAAAATACAAAAAATTAGCCGGCTATGGTGGCATGCGCTTGTAACCCCAGCTACTCGGGAGGCTGAGGCAGGAGAATCGCTTGAACCCGGGAGGCGGAGGTTGCAGTGAGCCGAGATGGCGCCACTGCGCTCCAGCCTGGGTGACATTAAGACTGTTTCCAAAACATGAGAACTGCACACCGACGTACTACAGCTGAAAGGTGTGATATCTGAGCTCTGCTGAAAAGTAACACAGGCAAAGTTAACCTTGGAAGATTTTACTAGTTTGTCTGCTGAAGTAAAACTATCTGTAATAAGGAAATTTTAATGTGCATTTCCAAGGGTCAGAAATCGTCCACGGACTCATCCCCGACAAGAACAGTCCTGGCTCCAGGCTCCTGTGACCGTGGGGTCCCGCCACCTGCACTGGCTTCCTCTGGGTAACAGATTTGCTCCTCAGCCCCCGGCACAGGAGGTGCACAGAGCCCCCATGACTGACTCAGAAAACAGCTGCCTCCGGCTGCAGAGTCTGGGGACAGCCGCCAGAGCTCCCTGCACGGGGCGGGTGGGACAGGGTCTGCCACTTCGTCCATAATCCGCTTGCCCTGACTGGCCCAGAGCCACTTTCTCTCAAGCCATGAGAGACCACAGGCCACCCTATGGGCATCAGGGACGGTGGTAACTCCTGCACCCAACACCGGTGACCCTCCCAGCCATGCATGGCGCTGCCAACACCGCCCCCTCATCAAGCCCCCCCAGTGAGCCTGTGACAGGGTTGCTGGAAGCCTCACATTCTCCAGCAAGCAGCCCAAAAACACAATGGATGCCGCGGGGCCTGGGGCCATCTCGGTGGGAATCCGCAGCCAACCCCCCCCACAACCCTGCAGCGCTTCCTGTCCCTGCTCCAGAGCCTCAGTGTGGCCCCAGGAAAGTTGGCAGGGGCCTCCCCACAGGCATCCTGGTGACACAGCACCCAGGAGCAAAGCAGATGCCTGGGAGCTCCTTGTGCCCAGATGGCTTGGACTGGGGAGAGGACTGACCTTCTCTACCAGTAAAGGACGGGGCTACCCAGGCTGCGGCCACCAGCGAGGGGCGAGTGGCATGGGGCAGTCCACCAAGCTCACCGCATCCAACAGCTGTGACTCAGAACCAAAAGCCCAGGGCCAGTAGTGCACTGCCTTCCGGGGCATGGACACCACAAAGTGGCACAGCCACACGGCCCGCAGAAGCTCTCCCCCACCCCCTCCGCCTCCCATCTCCTGGCAGCCCACACACCATGTCCTGGGGTCTGCGTTCTGGGCATGGTCCCTTCTTGCCCACCAGTCACCAAGAGGCCACTGCCCAGGTCACAGTGACCCCTGTGGATACCCGCCCCAGCTCCAAGAACCCTGCAGGCATCTCAGTCCTGGCCGGCACCCGACTCCAGAGCCTCACCCAGGCCCAGAGGCCACCTCTCAAATAAGGGAGAGCCGAGGGGCTCTTGCCTGGAAGGGCCCCGGGCCAACCCCACGAAGCCATGGACAACACTGGGGTGTGCAGAGCGGGCTGGCCCTGCCCTGGGTGGCACGGGGAGCCTGTGCCCAGCACCTGTGTCTGCACAGAGCCCAGGAATGCAGAAAGCCAGGAGGCACCACTGTGTAGGCACTACATGTGCAACACTGGCCCGAGGGCTGTGCACAGGCTGACCCTTGGCTTTGACAGGGCCTCAGGCTCCCAAAGCACTGCCCGGCCCAGGATGAGTGCAGCAGCCTGAGAAGCCAATGCTCCCTCCTTCCCAGGTGTCTGCAGGAGGGGACTCTGCCCTTGGGGCCTTCCTCTCAGCCCACAGGAGGCCATAAACCCAGAGGGACTGGAGAGGAAGCCTCAGCCCTGAGCGATTCCCAAACCTTGTGCTGACCCTGCCCAGGAGCCAGCCAGGGTGATGCCCACACTGTGACCTCGGCCCGAACGATGACCTGAAAATCACCCACATCCATGTCAGTCCTTGTCCCCCAAGGCACAATGACCACAGACAAGGCTGGTGTGGGAGCCCATCCACAGGAGGGCTGGGCATGGTGAGAGGCCAGAGGAGAGCCCCGTGGGAATGCTGCGTCTCCACTAACCCCCGCACCGCCCACCCCTCGAGGACAGCACACCCTGGGCTACCACTGGTACTGTCTGACTGGTTTTCTTTTCATCACAGTGAAACATACTATAAATTGACACGGTGGCCATGTTTCAGTGCAGTCGGGGCATGAATCCCACCCACACCGATGTGCAGCTGTCACGGCACCCACCTCCAGAACTCCTCACCTCCCAGTGGGAGGTCTAACCCCGTGGAACACTCGACCCCTCTCCCCCAGCCCCCACCAAGCTACGTTGTGTCTGAGTCTGACCCAGCTAGAGGCCTCTGTCGGTGGAGTCACGTAGGATTTGTCTTTCGGTGACTGGCTCATTTCAGTCAGCAGCATCTTTGTTATGCACCAAACGTGTCCCCCAAATTCCTACATGGAAGCCATGACCCCCACTGTGACTAGATTTGGAGACAGGGCCTGTGAGGCGTAATTAAGGTGAAATGAGTTCCTAAACCAGGCGTGGAGGATCACACCTACAATCCCAACACTGTTTGAGCCCAGAAGCTCAAGACCAGTCTGGGCAACATAGTAAGACCCCGTTTCTACAAAATATACAAAGATTAGCCCAGCATGGTGGTGTGTGCCTGGGGTCCTAGCTACTCTAAAGACTGAGGTGGGAGTCCCAGGCTGCAGTGAGCTGGGAATCGGCCACTGCACTCCAGCCTGGATGACAGAGCAAGACTGTCTCAAAAAATTTAACCAACTGTGAAAAACAATAGCAAGAACGAAATGAGGTGTTAGGGGTGGGGCCCTACGCGGTCGCCATTCACAGGGAGTGACCCCAGGGATGCCCACACACAGAGGGGTGACCCAGAGGACACCTCAAGCGCAGCCCTGGACACCTCAAGCGCAGGAGGAGCCAGCCCTGGACACCTAAAGCGCAGACTCAGCGCCCAGAACTGAGAGAATCAAGTGCTGCTGTTTTGGTTTTTGGGTTTCATTTTGATACAGGGCCTCACTCTGTCGCGCAGGCTGGAGTGCAGTGGCGGGATCTCGGCTCCATGCAACCTCTGCCCTCTACCTCCCGGGCTCAAGCCATTCTCCTGCCTCAGCCTCCTAAAGTGCTGGAATCACAGGTGTGACCTAGACTGTGCCTAACCAAAGCTACCTCATTCATTCATTCATTCATTCATTCATTCATTTTGAGATTGAGACAGGGTCTTGCTCTGTCACCCAGGCTGGAGTACAATGGCACAATCTCAGCTCACTGCAACCTCTGCCTCCTGGGTTCAGCGATTCTTTTGCCTCAGCCTCCCAAGCAGCTGGGACTACAGGCACGCGCCACCATGCCCGGCTAATCTTTGTATTTTTAGTAGAGACGGGGTTTCACCACGTTGGCCAGGATTGTCTCAATCTCCTGACCTTGTGATCCACCCGCCTCGGCCTCCCACAGTGCTGGGATTACAGGCTTGAGCTACCGCGCCCGGCCAGTTCTGCTGTTTGAATATGCCCATCTTCACCCTTCCCTCGTAGCCCAAGGAAAGTAACACAGATGGGCTCCGAGGGGCCTCTCTCATTTCCCTGAGCAGGAAACAGCAGGAGGTTTCGGCTTTGTTGTTTCCAAGGTGTGACACCAACATTTCAGACAGACGCTAGGTACAAGGAGAGAGAATTCCATGACCAGTGGATGTTAACCAGATGGCTCTGTGAGCCGAGAGCAAGCGGGACTGAGGACGCACGAGTGCAGCCCGAGTAGAATGCCGCACCGTCAGCCACCAGGGCTGCGGGAAGCCTGGGGGCTGTACCTGCTTGCTGTCCTGCTCGCTGGCCTTTGGGCCACCCTCGGCCGGCAAGTCTCTCCGCTTGGCCTGCAACAGAAAAAAAGAGTCATATGGAGAAAAAGCAGGGAGAGGCCGGGCACAGTGGCGGACGCCTATAACCCCAGCACTTTGGGAGGCCAAGGCAGGCAGCTCACAAGGGCAGAAGATCGAGACCATCCTGGCCAACACCGTGAAACCCCATCTCTACTAAAAATTCAAAAAGTGAGCTGGGTATGGTGGCACGTGCCTATAGTCCCAGCTACTTGGGAGGCTGAGGCTGGAGAATCGTCTAAATCCGGGAGGTGGAGGTTGCGCTGAGCTGAGATCACATTACTACACTGCACTCCAGTCTGGGCGAAATACGAGGCTCACACAGACAGATACGAGCTCTGCTCAGAATTTACAAATATGCCCATTTTTTGTTTGAGACAGGATCTCACTCTGTCTCCCAGGCTGGAGTGCAGTGGCAAGACCTCCCTGCCGCAAGCCATTCTCCTGCCTCAGCCTCCCAAGCAGAAACACGGGTACTTGCCAGTGCACCCGGCTAATTTTTCAAAGCTTTTTGTAGAGACAGGGTCTTGTTATGTTGCCCAAGCGGGTCTTGAACTCCCGACCTCAAGCAATCGTCCCACCTCAGCCTCCCAAAGTGCAGGGTTTATGGTCATGAGCCACCCAAACCAGCCGAAGATGCTAGGTGTTGAAGTCCCATGAAACAGAAGAGACGCCTGAATCTGCTGGCTCCCCGTCGGTTCTCTTGAGTTGATTTCTTCTTCTTCTTTTTTTTTTTGAGAGGGAGTCTCCCTCTGTCACCCAAGATGGAGTGCAATGGCGTGATCTCAGCCCAATGCAACATCCGCCTACCAGGTTCAAGCGCTTATCCTGCCTCAGCCTCCCAAGTAGCTGGGGTTACAGGTGCGTGCCACCACAGCCAGCTAATTTTTGTATTTTTAGTAGAGACGGGTTTTCAACATGTTGGCCAGGCTGGTCTCGAACTCCCAACCTCAAGCGATCTACCCACCTCAGCCTCCCAAAGTGCTGGGATTACAGGCGTAAACAACTCCGCCCGGCCTGAGTTCCATTTCTTAAACTTGAATGTCACTCTCTGACCCTGGGCTGGTCCATGTGAAGGCAAGGTGCAAGCTCTGCACTCCCTGAACCAACCACAGCATCAATCCCCAAACGAAGCCATTCACCTAAGGCAGAGGCTCAGGTGAAACAGTGAGAAATATATGAAAGGGGTCAGAGTGTACCACCCCCAAAACACGCCACTCTGACAAAAAGATTGTTTTGAGTTGAAGGGAGCAGAACCGGAACAGCCCTCTGCCTTCCCTTCCTGCCCTGAAGCCTGGTATGAATTCCCTTTGTAAAGGTGCCTTCTCCCATCTCCACACCAGGAGAGGCTGCAAACTGAGCCTGCATAACCAGCCTCACTGAAGTGCCTCTCATCTCCCATCAGTTTCCCCACAGCTTTACTTCCTAGGAGCCCAACCCCTTTTCCCTTTTCCTCTTTTGAGATGGAGTCTCGTTCTGTCACTCACGCTGGAGTGCAGTGTGGAGATCTTGGCTCACTGCAACCTGCACCTCCTGGGTTCTAGCGACTCTCCTGCCTCAACCTCCTGAGTAGCTGGGATTACAGGCACATGCCACCATGCCTGGCTCATTTTTACATTTTTAGTAGAGATGGGGTTTCACCATGTTGGACAGGCTGGTCTCAAACTCCTGACCTCAGGGGATCCACCCACCTCAGCCTCCCAAAATACTAGGATTATAAGAGTGAGCCACTGCACCCAGCCTAGTGGCAAGGATTTTTCTAGACTCTTCTAGAAGAGCCGCAAACTCCACAGACTGCCTTCAACCACACTATGAGAAGTCATAACCATCCACATCCCTAACAGTTCCATTAAACCAAAGAGCACTGGGCATCACCCCGGGAACACCGTTCACTTACGTTACCCGGCTGGCTGCTGCCGGTGGAGGCGGGACTCCCGGAGTGGAGATCGCGGCAGCCCCAGTCATTCACCATCCCCAGGCTCTCTGCAAGGACAGGGGGCGGCTGGTGGGCGACAGTGACACGCAGAAGTCTCCGCACCACATGTGAGGGCCAAGCGCACGCGGCCTTGTCACAATCATCCCTCAGGGGTGCAGCAAGAGGACAGCTGGGCAGACAGGAGATGCTGGGGCAACGGGACCCTCGGGCCTCAACCTTAAGGTTTTCACGTGTTTAGTACTAAAAGCAACGTTTACAATATGAACACCAGTGGCCCTCCCCGCTGAAATGAAAAGCAGAAGGGAAATCTGAGCTTGTGACCACACTCACAAAACCTGGAACCCAGACCCTAGAGCTGAAAAGAAGAGGCCGTTGGAACATGGGGGAAGGCCGAGTGGGTTCCCACTGGGGCCTGCTTCTGCTGCTGGGAACTGATTATGGGCCACGTAACCCCAAAGCTAAGCTGAGTCCTCCAGACAGCTAACACGGGCTCTGGAAAGTGCGCTGGCCCTGAGGCCACCTGAGCAGCCGTTGCTTGAGGGTCTCTGCTGCCTCCTCTGCCTGGGATGCACAGACCCCCTCACTCCACAAGGGCAGTGCTCCTGGGTGGGTGCCCAGCAGGACAGAGGCTCAGGACAAGGCCAAGGCAGCGGTGGCAGAAGGACCCAGCGTGGACACCCGGGAGGCTGGTAGAGACGCCAGCTGACTCACACCAGAACTCAGCCTGAAAGCTCAGGGCCCCAGTGCGCCTGGAGACAGCATCCCACCAGGCTCCACCAGGACTGGCCCATACCTGCGTGAAGCCCAGCCTCAGGCGGCACAAACACCCTCCCACCCCAGGGGGCCTCCACGGCCACATCAGGGCTCCCAGGCCCCCGCCACGGTGCTGAGTTCCTGCCCGCCTTCCAGGTCCACGTGGCCAGCTCCTGGTCACCAGTGACTCCAGTGAGAGTCTGCAGAGCTGCTGAGCCCGCCAAGGTGAACCTGCCACAGGGACAGCCACTCACTCTCCACGTGTGCAAAGGCGCAGAAGGGGCCACGCGGGCAGTACCCGGCTTGGCGAATGTCGTTGCATTTCGTAGATTTGTAGATCTGGGGGGAAAAGGAAATGAAGAGGCTGGATTGGAAATGGGATTCTGTGAGACAATCACAGCTGCTGTTACCCCACAGTGGAGAATTAAGCTCCAAATCGTGACAAGAGGCCACTGAAGAGAGGGGTGTGGGCTCTGCCCTCCTCCACTGTGCACGCTGGTCCCCACGTCCCTTCTCTCTGCAGAGCGGACCTGCAGGGAACATGCGCAGATGTGGGGCCATTCCCCTAGAACCTACCCTCACATCACAGGCAAAGCCATTTCCCGGCTCGGTATTGTCTGAAAGACGCACCGAATACAGAGACTGGTAGGCAGCAGACGGCTAATAGGTGACTATTAAAGGAACATGTGTCTGTTCCATAGCCAGACCCTCTGCCACTTCACCCAGGGTGACAGACACTCTCATGAGGTCAACACCACGTAAGACACGGGAAGGGACAGACCACCCTGGAAGCACCCAGTCTACCCTAGGACAGCCTGGCCCAGCCCCTCCTGCTCCACAGTTCTCAGGGAAGGACACGGCGACTGGCACAGCTGGCCACCAGTGCCCACACTTGCCAGGAAGCCTTCCCTGACCTCCAGCCTGGCCCCACCCACTGCGGACACCCCCTCCCACCACTCAGACGCCCAGTGGGGGCTCGTGTACTTGTTCATTTTGTTGGTTTTTTGAGACGGAGTTTCGCTCTTGTTACCCAGGCTGGAGTGCAATGGCGCGATCTCGGCTCACCGAAACCTCCGCCTCCTGGGTTCAGGCAATTCTCCTGCCTCAGCCTCCCGAGTAGCTGGGATTACAGGCACGCACCACCATGCCCAGCTAATTTTTTGTATTTTTAGTAGAGACGGGGTTTCACCATGTTGACCAGGATGGTCTCGATCTCTTGACCTCGTGATCCACCCGCCTCGGCCTCCCAAAGTGCTGGGATTACAGG
>CM052660.1:110050191-110133843 GCA_028533165.1 Leontopithecus rosalia | reverse complement strand
AGCCCACTTTGTTTGAGACGGAGTCTCGCTCTTGTCACCCAGGCTGGAGTGCAGCGGCACAATCTCAGTTCTCTGCCACCTCTACCTCCTGAGTTCCAGTGATTCTCCTGCCTCAGCCTCTCAAGTAGCTGGGATTACAGACACACGCCACCAGCCCAGCTAATTTTTCTGTTTTTAGTAGAGATGGGGTTTCGCCATGCTGTCCAGGCTGATCTCAAACTCCTGACCTCACGCAATCTGCCTGCCTCAGCCTCCCAAAGTGCTGGGATGGCAGGCATGAGCCCCCTCACCCAGCTTATTTTGTTTTTAAATACAAATCTGAGTATGCTCCCTTGGCAGCTACGCGGCCAGGCGTGAACACAGCAGCCCTGTGCCATCCATACCCTGCACCCTCTGGAAGAAGCACAGGCCTGGCCCCAGCCCAGGCTACCCGCTTCAGCCCCAGGAACATCCTTCCTGGGAAGAGTTGTTGTTTACCTGGGGTGGGGGCCAGGCGGGAGGGCTTATCTCACTCAGGATTAATGGTACAACTATGGGCCACGTGGTGCCAGCTCTGCTCAGGGGGTGCTGGAGACCAGGGTCCACTGCGAGGACGGGCAGCCAGGCCTGTGTTACTGAACCCAGAAAAGGCCCCGGATACTGGGCTCCTGGCAGGCCCCCGGTGGCACTGCGGTGTGTGTGGTCACCAACACCCAAAATGCAGGACGCAAATCTGTGACCCTCCCCTGGGAGGGACGGTGGGAAGCAGCGCCTGGTCCTCCTAGCCCGTGTGCCTTCCCCTCAGCTGAGGTTTTACTTTTTTCAGACAGAATCTTGCTCTGTCACCCAGGTTGGAGTGCAGTGGCACGGTCTCGGCTCACTGCAACCTCCGCCTCTGCGGTTCAAGTGATCCTGGCGCCTCAGCCTCCCCAGTAGCTGGGATTACAGGAGCACACACCACACCCGGCTGGACTCAAACTCCTGACCTCAGCTGATCCACCCATGCTGGTGCCAGCATGACTGGTGTGAGCTCCCACACCCAGCCTGAATATGTATGTTTCCACTGACATTTTCTCCCTACTTTTTTCTCATGTGACTCTTTTTTCTGTTGCAGGCCAAGCAGAGAGACCCGCCAGCCACGGGGGGCCCAAAGGCCAGCAAGCTGGTACAGTCCCACAGGTTTCCCACAGCCCTCCTGCCAGCCCTCAGCCAAGGATAACCCTGTTCTTTCTGTGTGATGAACCACACTGCAAACTCAATGGCTTCCCCCAGGCCTTCCAGCAACCCATGCCTGGGGTGGTGGGAGGGACGTACCTCGGGGTGGAACTGCTGCTCTGTGCGGGAGTGGCAATACTGGCAGCTGTCACCGCCGTCGCAGCGAGAGGGCTCCCCCCACTCATCCCCGTGCTTCACGCTGGGGCAGGGCGTGGACCTGGGGACAAGGATGTGTCAGGGGGACACTGGAGAACATAGCTCCCCACGGGGGGCCCAGGGTTATCTGCCTCACACCAGGAGGGGCCTTGGACACAGGGCCCTGGAGTGACTGGTAACTCAGCTTCACGCTATGGACACGCAGGCCCGCCTAGTGCCAGGACAGGGTCGGGAGCCCCAGGGATGTTCTTCACAGAATTTAAATTGAGTCTGGGTTAGAGCCACCCTCACGGATGGAGATCGAGGGGGAGAAACAGCCGAACCTCCTGGGGGCAGTGAGGCTGGGAGCACAGACAGCACAGAGCTGTCTCCTGGCCAACTTTCTATAAAATGGAAGTGAAATTTTTGATCCCACAATTTGAAAATCCTCACCAATTTCAAATGCCCAGTGCTCCCACTGCAATAAGCAGGGACTGCACCACTGCATTCCAGCCTGGGAGACAGAGGGAGACTGTCTCATAAAAACTAAACCCTCTCAGGCCAGTTGCAATGGCTCACGCCTGTAATCCCAGCACTTTGGGAGGTTGAGGCAGGTGGATCACAAGGTCAAGAGATCGAGACCATCCTGGTCAACATGGTGAAACCCCATCTCTACTCAAAATACAAAAAATTAGCTGGGCATGGTGGCGCGTGCCTGTAATCCCAGCTACTCAGGAGGCTGAGGCAGGAGAATTGCCTGAACCCAGGAGGCGGAGGTTGCGGTGAGCCGAGATCGCGCCATTGCACTCCAGCCTGGGTAACGAGAGCGAAACTCCGTCTCAAAAAAAAAAAACTAAACCCTCTCCTCTCGGTGCAATTTCTAGCAGCTTTCTTGTAACTTACATGAATTTATGGAAAGCACAAAGCCTGATGGAAAAAAGGATTTTCCTTTTCTTTCCACGATGGGCAATGACAGAAACCTAGAGTCTAATTTGTATTTTGTTCTACAGCCGTTCAGGTCCCTCAACTCTGAAGCCACTTGGAGGAAGAATGAATTTAACGTGGTAAAACGAGGAGGAAGGGAGGTGTCCTTCCCACGGGAGACACAGGGGCTCTCTAGGGCATATGAGGCAGCACCGGGTCATTGAGAAGAGGAGGGTGGGCCAGGTGCGGTGGCTCACGCCTGTAATCCCAGCACTTTGGGAAGCCGAGGCAGGCGGATCACAAGGTCAGGAGTTCAAGACCAGATTGGACAACATGGCGAAACCCCGTCTCTACTAAAAAATACAAAAATTAGCTAGGCATGGTGGCTCATGCCTGTAATCCCAGCTACTCTGGAGACTGAGGTAGGAGAATTGCTTGAACCAGGACGCAGGAGGCAGAGGTTGCAGTGAGCTGAGATCACACCACTGCACTCCAGCCTGGGCTACAGAGTAAGACTCCATCTCAAAAAAAAAAAAAAAAAAGAGGGCAGGCTACCTGCTCAAAGGAAGAGCTGGACACAGACAAGGCCTCAGGGAGGCAAAGACCACGGCCCAGGCATCCAGACACCTGTGGGGTATGCACCCTCCCCTGCCCCCAGGTGCACACTGCAGACCAGAGGCAAGCGGGACCAGCACAACCAGAAGGTGGGGCTGGAGTGGGGAGGAGAAGGGGCTTCAGAGGCAAGCAGGCTGCACAGCCCCAAACCCACGGGCCAGGCCCAGGGATGGTCAGGGCTCAGGTGGTGGAGGAAGGTCCTGCATGTACCCTGGGCAGGGTGACCCTTGGGGTGCAGGCCCCGGGACTCAGCCTAAGAACCGGGTGCCCTGGCTGCCAGCTGTTAAGATGAGATCAATCCCAGGTGATGAGAACGCCAGAGCACCTGGTGGCTCGGGTGAGGAGACGGCACGCAGCCCACAGCCTGGAGACCGTGGCTACAACCAGAGGCATGAGTGGGGCACACGGGGGTCCCAGCTGGGCTCGGGGTCCCTCCTGCTGCGCTCTGGCCCCTTGCCTGGCAGAGGGGCCCTGGCAGGGAACTGCATGGGAGCCACTGAGCTTGGGTGGGGAGGCCAGTCCCAGGACAGGCTAGGGCCTCCACAGTGCCTCCCACAGTCAATATGCTGGGAGACGCCTCCCCTCCCGGGAGGGACAGTGCCACAAGGCAGCCCTCCCATGAGAACCCGGGGGAGGGCAATGCAGGCCACGGGGCGGGAAGGATACCCACCGGCTGGGATCCTGCGGGCTCACCTGTACTGGAAGGTCCGGGGGTTGCGCCGCCTGTCCCTGCTGTTGTGGTAGTGCGGGCACGCGTAGCCCTGGCGGCATAGGCGTGGTGGCTTCGGGCACTGCTCTGTCTTATAGCTGCCCAGCACAAAGTTGGCGTCTGAAAAACGGGCCACACAGTGCCTGTGCAGTATCACTTAGGGCAACACTGGGCACAGAACCCAAAGGTGGAAGGCCTGGCTGTCCCCAACGGACAGAGCCATAGAAGGACTCAGGGAACGCAGACAGACACACACTGTGGCACACGCGGAGTTCAAAGGACTCACGCCCCACGAGGGAGGCCGGGCCCAAAGGCCACGCTGTGTGGCTCTGCCTACATGACAACTGCCCAGAACTGGGGAACCCACAGAGAGGGAGTGGGGCAGAGACCACCAGGGGCTGGGGGAGTCCTGCTGTGGGTGGGCGCTTCCTTCTTGGGAGATAAAGATGTTTTCCAACTAGATAGAGATGACGGTTGCATAGCTTTATGAATATGCTAAAACCACAGAAAATGCCACCCGTGAAGCCTCATGTACGCCAGAGCCTCTGGGTGACAAGCACCTCACTGTGGGTTCCCTGTTTGTAGCAAGCATACCTCACAGTGCAGGCTCACCGCAGGGGAGGCTGAAGGGCAGGGGCGTTGGGAAATCTCTATTTTTCCACTCAGTTTTGCTGTGAACCAAAAACTGCTCTAAAAAATAAAGTCTTTTTTTTTTCTCAAGACAGATTCTGGCTCTGTCGCACGGGCTGGAGTACAACAGCGCGATCTTGGCTCACCGCAACCTCCGCCTCCCGAGTTCAAGCAATTCTCCTGCCTCAGCCTCCCAAGTAGCTGGGATTACACGTGTGCGCCACCATGCCCAGCTGACTTCTTATATCTTTAGTAGAGATGGGGTTTCAGCACGTTGGCCAGGCTGGGCTCCAACTCCTGACCTCAAGTGGTCCGTCTGCCTCAGTCTCCCAGAGTGTCGGGATGACAGGTGTCAGTCACCACATCCAGCCCGATAAAGTCTCCCTTTAAAAGTCATCCACTGTATTTCGCATAAATTTTATCTCAAGTTGAAAAACAAGTCACGGGGTCATTTAAAAACAGTAATTGATGGGCAAAGATTCCTAAAAATCATATCCTTTCTTGGGCTAATAGTTCACACCTTACTGATACATGCTGTTTTTTACTGCAGCTGCTCAGTGTGGCTGGGCAGCCAGCAAGGGACATAGCCAAGAGCGTCAGCACCTAAGTGCCGGTATGACGCCAGACATACTTCCAAGATCAAACCTGACCTCCTGACGCCATCGTGCACACCAGATTCAATTCAAACAGCTTTTCTTTTCTTTTCTTTTTTTGAGACGCACTCTCACTCTATCACCCAGGCTGGAGTGTAGTGGCACAATCTCAGCTCCCTGAAACTTCCGCCTTCTGGGTTCAAGCAATTCTCCAGTCTCAGCCTCCAAAATAGCTGGGATTACAGGTGTGTGCCACCACGCCCAGCTAATTTCTTAAGTTTAGTAGAGATGGGGTTTCATCATGTTGCCCAAGCTGGTCTCAACTCCTAAGCTCAGGTGATCCACCACCTTAGCGCCCGAAGTGCTGGCGTTACAGGAGTGAGCCACCACGTCTGGCGCCCAAATAGCTTCTTTTGTTTGTTAGACAGACTTTTGCTCTTATCATCTAGTCTGGAGTGCAATGGCACAATCTCAGCTCACTGCAACCTCCGCCTCCCAGGTTCAAATTATTCTCTTGCTTCAGCCTCCTGAGTAGCTGGGATTACAGGCGCCAGCCACCATGCCCAGCTAATTTTTAAATTTTTAGTAGAGATAGGATTTCACCATGTTGGCCAGACCGGTCTCAAATTCCAGACCTCAGGTGATGCACCCGCCTCGGCCTCCCAAAGTGCTGGGACTACAGGCGTGAGCCACCGCGCCCGGGCAGCATTATTCTTATACTATTACATCCTTCAGCCCCGAAAAGAAATGAGAGCCGGCACAGTGGCTCATGCCTGTACGGCCAGCACTTTGGGAGGCCAAGGTACAAGAATCACTTGAGCCCACGAATTCAAGACCAGCCTGGCCACATAGTGAGACCCCACCTGTACTAAAAATATTAAAGACTAGCTGGGCATTCGTGGTATGTGCCTGTAGTCACAGCTACACGGGCGGTTGACGTGGGAGGATCGCTTGAGCCTGGAAGGTCAACACTGCGCAGCGATTTGTGACTGCACCCCTGCACTCCAATCTGGACAAGAGACTGGAACAAGGTCCTGTCTCAAAGACAAAAAGGAGAAGGAGGAGCGAAACAGGGTGGCTCCCGCCTGTCATCCCAGCAGGTGGATCACCTGAGGTCAGGAGTTTGAGACCAGCCTAATATGGTGAAACCCCATTTCTACTAAAAATACAAAAATTAGCCTGGCATGGTGGTGCCCACCTGAAATCCCAGCTACTTGGGAGGCTGAGGCAGGAGAATCGCTTGAACCCAGGAAGTGGAGGTTGCAGTGAACCGAGATCGCGCCACTGCACTTCAGCCTGGGTGACAGTGTGATACTACGTCTCCAAGAAAAAAAAAATGCATTTTTTTGGTTATGTGTATTTTGTCACTTTTTTTTTTTTTTTGAGATGGAGTCTTGGTCTGTCACCCAGGCTGGAGTGCAGTAGCAAGATCTCAGCTCACTGCAACCTTCACTTCCCAGGTTCCAGCGATTCTCCTGCCTCAGCCTCCAGAGTAGCTGGGATTACAGGCATGCGCCACAACTGGCTCATTTTTGTATTTTTAGTAGAGATGGGGTTTCTCCATGTTGGTCAGGCTGGCCTCGAACTCCTGACCTCAGGAGATCCACCGCCTCAGCCTCACAAAGTGCTGGGATGACGGGCGTGAGCCACTGCACCCTGATTTGGTACATTTTTTTGAATCAACTCTCCCCTGCTATCCCCTCATCTGTGTGCTGGCCAGGAATGCAGGACCCCAGCCCCAAGGAAATGCCCCCAGCACCGTGTGTTCTGACCACACCCAAGGATCTGAGAGCTGCTTTGTGGAGCACCCCCCAGAGGCACAGGGCTGGGGACTCCGCTGGACACCATGGGTGGGTGCACGGTGGTGCCCTGGCTCCAGGACAGGACACCCCGCAGGTTGCTGCGGGAGGTGCAGATCCCCTCAGCTGAGCACTTGGTCAATGGCTGACCCCAGTGAGACACCAGCAGGTGAAGAGGTAGAGAACAGATGCGGGGGAGGCACCTAAGCCCAGATCCCACTCAGCACCCACCCGCTGTGGGAGAGGGGTTGCTACTGAATTCCATGAGCCTCAGTTTGCCCATCTGATCACCTTGCACATCAACTAAGACAGGCTGTCCCCGCACTGTCCCCACCACCCTCAGCTGCGGCCATGGAGTTACCTTGCCATCGGGGGTCTTCACTCAGGATCTTCTCAATCATGGCCTGGCTGGCCAAAACCCCAGGCTGCAGATCCGGGACACCGTCCCCGCTGCCCAGCTGGCCATTCTGCAAGGCTTCCTGGGCCTGCAGCTCCCTGCAAGCCAAGGACACAGTGGTCACGGCTCTGTATGCGGAGCCTCCGAAGCTGAAAGGAGGTCACTGGAGTACACGCTCCCCTCCCACCACTACACAGAGACGCCGCCACCCGAAGGGCTCAGGTGTGTGGGGCACTCCTCTGCCCGGGACACAGTCCTGATCCAAATCCCAACCACTTAATTTTGTTTTTTGTTTGAGACAGGGTCTGGCTCTGTCTCCCAGGCTAGAGTGCAGTGGCACAATCACAGCTGATTGCAGCCTCCACTTCCCGGGCTGAAGCAATCCTTCCACCTTGGCCTCCAAGAGCACTGGGATCATAGGTGTGAGCCACTACATTCGGCCCCAACCACGCATGAGAGAAATTTTCTGGAGTCAGAATTTGCCTTCCCACAGCCCCTGCAGGACCGAGCGCTGAGTTCGTTCTCCTGCAAAGCAATGCCTCACGGCCTCAAACCCTCCAGACTCGGGAAAGAAACACCCAGTGAGAAGAGGTGAGGGATCGTCTCATCAGAAACAACATCCAGGCCTACTACTCACCTGACGTCACACACAGGGGGCCGCAAGTCCAGAGGGCCGTGTGCAAAGGCACAGTGCAGCCCGTTCTTCACGCAGTGGCCCCTCGCATCCGTCTCGTGGATGCAGGTTCCTGTCTTATAGTAGCGCAGGTGGTACTTGCGCTCCGTGTCCCCCGTCGTCCGGTGCAGGTAGGGACACCTGGGAAGCAGAGGGGCACACGATGCCTGGTTCTCACGGACCCAGAGGCAACTCTAAGCTCCCTGGGTCCACACCCCAACAGCACCTGGCAAGCAGTGAATTCCCTTCCCTTCTCCCAGCTGCCTGTTCTGATCGGAAGGACTGACATCATCGAACGCAGCACGTGCTCCAGAATGCGGAACCGTCCAGGTACACAGACCACCACAAACCCCCAAGCAAACACAGCTGGAAAACACAACGCTGAGTGTCCACAAAGCCCACCCTTCCTAACAAACGTTGAAACAGTGTGGGAAATAAAGTTCGTGCCCTGCACGCAGGCTGCATCTCCTTCCTGACCAGTCACTGTCAGAAAGTGGGGGCCCTCCTGCCCAGTGTCCTGCTGCTCTCAGGGACCCCAGGAGGGAGGCAGAGGAGGGGAGAAGCACAGGGCCGTGGACGCTGCTGGGGGGAATGGGGGAAATGGGCAGGAGAGGAAGCAGATAGCATGGTGGGGGGTACAGGTGAGGTAGCGTCAGCATCACATGGGATACCTGCAGGCTCAGTGCAATGCTCCCAGGGAGTCACAGGCAGCTCCTGGAGCAGGATGGGGTACGGGGGGAGGGGGAGCAGCTGCCGAGGCTCAGGCATCATCAACAGAGACGGGGAGACAACGCGAACTGCTCCCACATTCTGGGGCATCTCCAGGTAGGTCACTCCAGAGGGAGGTGAGCGGACGCCCAGAGGACCCTGAGTCATCAATGGTGCCGAGCCCTGGCTGGTGATGGAATCACTGAGTGGCCTGACGGCCAAGGCAGAGGATGACAGGGCCCTCACTGCAGGTCCCCACAGGTAAGGACTCAAACCTTCACCTACAGCTCCAGCCGGGGAGCTTCATGAGGGTCACGCCTGCCTCACTGTGTATGGGACTGGAGCTCCTGCCAGGGATGGCTGGGAACCAAGAGTGACCCAGCAACCACCAGGTCTAGCCCCATTCTCTAAGGTCAGGGAACACAGACACAGAGCCCCACCCAGGCTTCACTGGGCACCCATGGTGTGCTAGATGCTGAAAGCTGAGGGTGCACAGAGGCTGAAGAAGGGGTGCCCAGCCTGACCTCAGGGTCCCAGGAGCCAGCCAAGCAAAAGTCAAATGAGAATGCCACTCTGGTACCCAGCAATCCCGCTCCTGAGTTCACATCCCAGAAACCTGAAGGCAGGGTTGTAAGCAGACACTTGCACACACACGTTCACAGTGCGTCATGCACAGAAGCAGAGAGGTGGAAACCACCCAAATGGGCACCGATGGAGGAATCAATGAGCAAAACGTGGTCTTCTACCCACAAAATGGGATAGCTTTCAGCCACAGAAGGAAGGTTGGGCACACTGGCTCACATCTGTCATCCCAGCACTTTGGGAGGCAGAGATGGGAGGACTGCTTGAAGCCAGGGGTTCAAGACCAGCCTGGGCAACATGGTGAGTCCCCATCTCTACAAAAAATTTTAAAATTAGCTGAGCATCATGGTGCACATCTGTGGTCCCAGCTACTTGGGAGGCTAAGATGGGAGGATCACTTGAGCCAAAAGGCCAAGGCTGCAGTGAGCCGTGATCGTGCCATGCCACTCCACTCCAGCCTGGACAACTGAGCAAGGCCGTGTCTCAAAAAAAACAAGGGAGGAGGAGGAAGGGAAGGAGGGAAGGATAAAGACAGAGAGGGAGGGAGGGAGGGAGGAAGGAAGCAGCAAGCAAGCTGGGGTGCGGCAGCTCACGCCTGTAATCCCAGCACTTTGGGAGGGGAAGTGGGCAGATTACTTGAGTCCAGGAGTTCAAAACCAGCAAGACCCCGTTCCCACAAAAAATACAAAAACTCAGCTGGACATGGTGGTGTGCACCTCTGGTCCCAGCTACTCTGGAAGCTAAGGTACAAGGATCGCTTGAGCTCAGGAGGCTGAGGCTGCAGTGAACAAATCTGTGTGTCAACCTGGAAAAGCTGCACCACAAGAATAGGGTGAGCCTATTTTTTCCTGAGAACAAAAGACCCCAGGTGGCTGAAGGGCCACAGTGCAAAGGGCTGGCAAGGATGGCCTCTGTCCTGTGGCTGCACTGAAAATGGGCCTAGAGGCTGGGCACGGCGGCTCCTGCTTGTAATCCCAGGACTCCGGGAGGCTGAGGCAGATAGATTGCTTGAGTCCAGGAGTTCGAGTCCAGCCTGTGCAACACAGCAAAACCCCAGCTCTACTAAAAATACACACACATATACACACAAAAATCAGCTGGGCATGGTGGTGCACCTGTGGTCCCAGATCCTCTGGAGGCTGAGGTGAGAGGATCAGGTGAACCCAGGAGGCCGAGGCTGCAGTGAGCCGAGATCACACCACTGCACTCCAGGCTGGGAAACAGGGCCAGACCCTGGCTCAAAAAGTAAAAGAAAATAGACCATAGACCCTGGAGAGGCCGGGGATCCCATGAGGCGCTTTTTCTGCCCCCCCCAACTTTTTTTTTTTTTTTTTTGCCTTTCCTGTTTCTTTACCAGAACCTGTCTGAAGAGAAAAACAAGCGCCTGGCCCCTCAGCAATAGCCCCGCGGCCTCAAAGCCACGCCCCCACGGCAGCCGCCCCGCCCCCAAGTCCACACCGGTTCCCACGGGGGCGGGGCTTCGCACATGACCCGGGGTGGCCAATCGCGGATCTGCAAGGGAGGGGAGTGTCCCGCAGAACAAAGGGCCTTTCCCGAGTCGGGCGGAGCAGGGCGGGGCGGGGCCGGGATCCCCGGGAAGCCCGCAGGACGGACCCGGCGTGGGATGCAGCCAGAGGCGGCCACACATTTAGGAAAGGAGGCACTGTGAGGGCGCCCAGGGGGCATACACCAGAGGGGGTGCCCACAGGGGATAGGGGAAGAACCCGAGAAGTGACCTGGGAGACCACAGGAGGAGGCAGAGAGATGACAGCAGGGGCTGGAGGAGGGCACCCACCACTGAGTGAGGGCGTGAAAGCAGAAGTACCCGCAGGAGCTGGTGACGAGGCTGCCCCCAGGAGGGGCTGACAATGAGGTAGCAACTGAGCAGGCAGGGGTGGAGTGAGGTGCTAGCATGCCCAGGAAAGGAGGCACCAGCAGCGGAGGTGTGGGGCCCTCCTGGGGTCCCAGTCCTGCTCTGCCCCACAGCTCAGCCCCAGCACCTCCAGCCAGAACCAAGAGCAACATCTGACACGGGCTAAGGGTGTCTGCTCTCGGATACATATTCATGTGTAAAGCTGGTAGTATCAACACCCAAAATAAAAATTTCAAAAACCAACGAACTAAAGAAAGGGAAGACCCTGCCCTTGATCTGAACGTTCATCTGTTTACAAAATCTGAGGCAACCCTTAGTGAGAACCAGAACAGGTAACTCAACAGGACAAATTGGCTATGCCCTTTGTGCAGTGATGAGAAAGTCCCACTCCAGTGGAATGGGGTAATTATGGAGGAGAGATTCCCAGAGGAAACACCCTGTCAAATACTTCCTAAAAGGCCGGCTGAAGCAAACATGCTACAAACAAAATCTTAAGATAATTCCCTTGTTGTGTGCGGATTTAACCAGGATGCATCCAAAACAGAATACCCAACAGGCATCTGAGCCCCACTTACCACCCTCAACTATAAACTGCAAGCCGTGTACACAGCAGGCTAATATTTCTGTGATGCATAATCACAACTGCTACTTGAGCACAGCTTGAAATGACCACCTGGGGGCAGGCGCTCACTGTCCGTCCCTGTGAGAACTGGACAGCACCCTGTGCCTAGCACTGGGGCTGAGTCCACAGCAGGACACCCAGACTCCAGAACCAAAATAGTTATGAAGCTGGGTATGGTGGCTCACACCTGTAATCCTAGCACTTTGGGAACCTGAGGAGAGCAGATCACCTGAGATCAGGAGTTCAAGACCAGTCTGGTCAACATGGTGAAACCCATCTCTACTAAAAATATATAAATTAGCCAGGCATGATGGTGGACGCCTGTAATCCCAGGTACTCGGGAGGCTGAGGCAGGAGAATCGCTTGAACCCATGAGGCAGAGGTTATAGTGAGCCAAGATCATGCCACTGCACTCAAGCCTGGGAGACAGAGACTCCATCTACAAAAAAACAAAAACGTTCTGAAAAGACGGCTTCTTGCCGGGTGCAAGAATGCACGCATGTAACCCCAGCACTTTGGGCAGCTGAAGTGGGAGAACTGCTTAAGCTTGGGAGGTCGAGGCTGCAGTGAGCTGTGATAGTACCACTGCACTCCAGCCTGGGCAACAGAGCGAGACCCTAGCTCCAAAAATATATATATATATGGCTGGGCGAGGTGGCTCATGCCTGTAATCCCAGCACTTTGGGAGGCCAAGGCAGGTGGATCATGAGGTCAGTTCAAGACCAGCCTGGCCAACATGGTGAAACCCCATCTCTACTAAACATACAAAAAATTAGCTGGGTGTGGTGATGGGTGCCTGTAATGCCAGCTACTCGGGAGGCCTAGGCAGGAGAATTGCTTGAACCCGGGAGGCGGAGGTTGCAGTGAGCCAAGATCATGTCCCTGCATTCCAGCCTGGCGACAGAGTGCTGCCCATCACTCCAGCCTGGCGACACAGTGCTGCCCATCACACCAGCCTGGCGACAGAGCGCTGCCAGTCAAGCAGGCCCCCATGTTCAATGGAGTGGGGTCAGACCGGCTGGGTGCTGGTCTCCACACGTCCGGGAACCCCGCCATCAGAGTTAGGCAGCAGTGGCCCCTTGCAACTCAGGATCACAGGCCTGGGCAGATGATGGGCTTAACCAAGGGAAATTAGAGGCTGAGTTCAGACATCAACTAGACAAATACCTGCCTTTCAAAGTCTCAGGTGTAGATAACCGTGGCTCAAAAAGCAATTCAGTTATGCACTTTCAGAACTGCCTAGAAGTACATCACCATCCTAACCAACATGGGCTGGCTACATTATTTCACATTTAGGCACCAACCTGCCTTAACAGCAATACTAGGGCCGGGTGCGGTGGGCTGCACTTAGAATCCCTGCAGTTTGGGAAGGCCAAGGCAGAACTGCCTGAAGCTGGGCAACATAGCGAGACTCTGTCTCTATGAAAAAAATAACTGACCAGAGGTGTGTGGTGGCTCACACCTGCAATCCTAGCCCTCTTGGAGGCTGAGGTGGGAGGATCACTTGAGTCCAGGAGTTCAAGACCAGCCTGGACAACACTGGAAAATTCCATCTCTACTAAAAATACAAAAAAATCTGCCAGGCGTGGTACAGAGAGTCTGTAGTCCCAACGACTCCAGAGGTTGAAGTGAGAGAAACACCTGAGCCCACTTGGCCTCCCAAAGTGCTGGGATTACAGGCATGAGCCAACTCACCCAGCCTCCCCTACTTTTTTTTTTGAGCTAGAGTCTCATTTCTGTTGCCCAGGCTGCAGTGAGCCAAGTTGGTACCAACGCACTCCAGCCTGGGCGACCAGAGTGAGACCTGGTGTAAGTGACAGAGCACTCCTGTGGCTCCAGCTGCTCAGGAGGCTGAAGCAGGAAGATCATTTGAGCACTGGAGGTTCAAGCTGCAGTGAGCAGTGTCTACGCCCCTGCACTGCAGCCCAGGCCACAGACCAAGACCCTGTCTCACAAAACAAAAGCAGCCAGGCGGTTCTGACAATACCACTGCTTCCGGAAAAGAAAATAAAAACAGCCAGGCAGGTGGCTCACCTGAGGTCAGGAGGTCGAGACCAGTCTGGCTAACATGGTGAGACCCCGTCTCTGCTAAAAATACAAAAATTAGTGAGGCCTGGTGGCGCGTGCCTGTAATCCCAGCTACTCAGGAAGGTGAGGCAGGAGAATCGCTTGAACCCAGGAGATGGAGGTTGTGGTGAGCCCAGAGTACAACTGCACTCCAGCCTGCTTGACAGAGAAAGACTCCATCCCAAAACAAACGCTATTTAACTAAGGAGCCATTAAAAACATTTCTGTATTTAAAGTGCATAACACTTCTAAAAAAAATTAGAAAATTTAACCCTTGGGCTAAGCATTGTTGAAAAAATAAAGAAAAAAGGACTTCAATTCACAAGGGTCTCCACGCTGAAAGCAGCCTTCAACGGGAAGGTCCCTGGAGAATCAGCTCCTTCCAAAACATGATGGAATACAAACGTCAAGACCGCAGCTGCCATCTCTCCCCTGGGCAGGAAGAGACCTCCCTCCGCCCTCTGAGCAGCCCACAGGAAATAGGCAGAACCTGACACCACCTCCCGCCGATCTGTGAATACACAACCTGACTTGGATTTTCCCTGCTTTCCCATTTTATGTATTTCAAAATAAAGACATCTGTTCATAACACTATTAGGAAACTTGTAAAATAAAATCAACCAAAACAAAACCTTGATTTTGCAACTTCAAAAGTGCTACAGAGGCCGGGCTCAGTGGCTCCCGCCTGTAATCACAGCACTTTGGGAGGTCAGGCTATCGAGACTATCCTAGCTAACATGGTGACACTCCCTCTCTACTAAAAATACTAAAACAATTAGCTGAGTATGGTGGTTCGCACCTGTAGTCCCAGCTACTCAGGAGGCTGAGGCAAGAGAATTGCTTAAACCTGGGAGGCGGAGGTTGCGGTGAGCAGAGATCCCGCCGCTGCACTCCAGCCTGGGCGATGGAGAGTGAGACTCCATCTAAGAAACAAAAAAAAGTGCTCCATAAAGGAGCCTGCACATAAAATAACTTTACAGTCCTTTTTTAATTAAAATGAATAGGTAAACATCAAGAAAGGAAACATCGGCGGACGCAGCGGCTCATGTCTGCGATCCCAGCACTCCGGGAGGCCGAGGCAGGAAAATCATGAGGTCAGGAGAGCGAGACCATCCTGGCTAACACGGTGAAACCCTGTCTCTACTTAAAAAAAAAAAAATTACAGGGCCGGGCGCGGTGGCTCAGGCCTGTCATCCCAGCACTTTGGGAGGCCGAGGCGGGTGGATCACGAGGTCAAGAGATCAAGACCATCCTGGTCAACATGGTGAAACCCCGTCTCTACTCAAAATACAAAAAATTAGCTGGGCATGGTGGCGCATGCCTGTAATCCCAGCTACTCGGGAGGCTGAGGCAGGAGAATTGCCTGAACCCAGGAGGCGGAGGTTGCAGTGAGCCGAGATCGCGCCATTGCAGTCCAGCCTGGGTAACAAGAGCCAAACTCTGCCTCAAAAAAAAAAAAATTACAAAAAATTAGCCAGGTGTGGTGGTGGCGCCTGTAATCCCAGCTACTCAGGAGGCTGAGGCAGAAGAATCCCTTCAACCAGGGAGGTGGAGGTTGCAGTGAGTTGAGATGATGCCACTACACTCCAGCCTGGGCAACGGAGCAAGATTCCGCCTCAAAAAATACATAAACAGACATCCTGGATGTACTCCACAGTGTGAATATTCCAACAAGCTCTCTGCGTGGAAAGCATTTGACCACTACAAAATGCTCCCAAACCTGGCCAGGTGCAGTGGATCCTGCCTGGAATCCCAGCACTTTGGGAGGCCAAGGCAGGAGGATCACTGTGCCCAGGAGTCTGAAACCAGACTGGGCTACAGCAAGAACCCTGCCTCTACAGAAACACAAAACAACACACTTGGCCAGAGGTAGGTTCTGATGCAGGAACTGTATCAAATCAAGATGGGGAAACAGCTGGCCAGGGTGGTTCACCCCTGGAATCCCAGCACTTGGGAGGCTGAGGCAGGAGGATCGCTTGAGCCCAGAAGTTCAAGACCAGCCTGGACAATGTAGTGAGACCCCATCCCTACAAAAATTATACATAATTAGCTGGGGTGGCATGAGCCTGTAGTCCCCAGCTACTTGGGAGGCTGAGGGAGAATCCCTTGAGCCTGAGAGTTGGTGGCTGCAGTGAGCCGTGTCCCATCATTGCACTCCAGCCCTGGTGACAGAGCAAGACCCTGTCTCAAAAAAAAAAAAAGCAGATGAAACAAAATTGAATTGAGTGACACAAGGGTTACCCCTAAAACACACACAATCCCTCGGGAAGTGGCCTGAAAATAGTAACTGTCTCACCACCATCCCTGTCAATGGAAAACTTCAGAGGATAATTACCACTCCCTCTACAGCAGCCAGCATGGACACCAGGTGTCCACGGAGGGTCCAGCCCTTGTCCCCGGGAGGAAGCCCCCTCCTGCCCCCTGGCTGGGGGTCCAGGCCCCTTCCCCGGGTAGAGGCCCCCTCCTGCCCCCTGACTGAGGGTCCAGGCCCCTTCCCCGAGTGGAGGCCCCGTCCTGCCCCCTGGCTGGGGGTCCAGGCCCCTTCCCCGGGTGGAGGCAACCTCCTGCCCCTTGGCTGGGGGTCCAGGCCCCGTCCCCGGGTGGAGGCCCCCTCCTGTCCCCTGGCTGGGGGTCCAGGCCCCTTCCCCGGGTGGAGGCCCCCTCCTGTCCCCTGGCTGGGGGTCCAGGCCCCTTCCCCGGGTGGAGGCAACCTCCTGCCCCCTGACTGAGGGTCCAGGCCCCGTCCCCGGGTGGAGGCCCCCTCCTGTCCCCTGGCTGGGGGTCCAGGCCCCTTCCCCGGGTGGAGGCAACCTCCTGCCCCCTGGCTGGGGGTCCAGGCCCCTTCCCCGGGTGGAGGCCCCCTCCTGCCCCCTGGCTGGGGGTCCAGGCCCCGTCCCCGGGTGGAGGCCCTCTCCTGCCCCCTGACTGAGGGTCCAGGCCCCGTCCCCGGGTGGAGGCAACCTCCTGCCCCCTGGCTGGGGTCCAGGCCCCGTCCCCGGGTGGAGGCCCCCACGCCCCCAGCCGCTTACTCGTCGCCGTCGGGGCACACGCCGGTGGCCTCGTTGTACTTGGAGCAGTACACGTCGGGGCTGTAGTTGAAGGTGCCGTCGCGCCTGCGGAGGGGCCTGCGGCGCCGCTGGTTGAGGAAGTGCCAGTGGAAGCAGGTGAACGGCCTGTGCTGCGCGCACTTGTGCTGTGAAAACAGGGGGCACTGCTCCGTCCTGAACTCCTTCAGGTACCTAAAAACAGACAGCGCCGCGCTGGCTTCCGTCGGGCGGCCCCGGGGACTCGCGGGCGGAGGGTCCCACCGGCCTCGGGGGCCCCAACCCCGGGCTCGACCCCCACTCCGACTCCTGGCGGGCCCCAGGCGCCGCCCCCCATCCCGACTCAGGACGCGACCGTCCCCGGACCGCAGAGCCCAGGCGCCCCCTAGACCCCGGCGGCCACGGCGACCTCAGGCGGCGGCCGCCGGAGCGGAGGGTCCCGGTCCCCGAGCGCCGGCGCAGCCCCCGACCCCCGACCCCGACCCCCGACCCCGGGGCGGTTCCTCCCTCCCCAGGAGCGCGAGGACCCCGGAGCCCAGGCGCCGCCCCACACCCTGGGCGCCGCGCTCCGACCTCAGGCAGCGGCGGCCGGAGCCGAGAGGGTCGCGGCCCCCCAGCCCGGGCGCGGCGCGGAGGCCGGGGGCGCGCGGGGGCGGCGAAGGGGCGGCGGAGGCAGCGCGGGCCCGGGCGGGAGGCGGCGGGCGGGACCGGGGCGGGCGGGGGGCGCGGGCCGGACGGGCGCTGACCTGTAGTGGGTCGGCTTCTCAGTCTGCGGGGGGGACCCGCTCAGCGCCGCCGCCGCCGCCGCTTTCGAAACCGACGGCATTTTCAGTCAAAACAATGCAG
This sequence comes from Leontopithecus rosalia, assembly GCA_028533165.1. Classification (NCBI taxonomy): domain Eukaryota; kingdom Metazoa; phylum Chordata; class Mammalia; order Primates; family Cebidae; genus Leontopithecus; species Leontopithecus rosalia. The sequence continues at coordinate 110,116,432 of CM052660.1, read as the reverse complement.
CGCGCATGCGCCGCGCCGGCGCCCCCGCCCCCGGATCTCCCCCCGCCCCCCGTGGCCACGCCCCCGGCCCGAGACCCCGGCCACGCCCCCAGCCCGGCGCCCGGCCCCGCCCCGCCCGCCCCGGCCCTGCAGCCCCCGGCCCCGGATCGCCGGTGGGTGGGACGGGGCCCTCCCTGCCCGGGGGCTTGCGTGGGACCCGCGATGGTCGGTCCCTGCTGGGACACGACCCGACATCACGAGTAATTTCCGTGAATTAATCACAGGAGTTGTACCTCAGTGCAGCGGCTCTTCCCCAAACCAAGCGAGAGCCTGGTGTCAAGGGAGCCGGGCACACGGGTCACCAACGGGGCGGGAGGGCGAAGCGGTCCCGGCCTCTGTAAAAAGGAATTTGTGCCTTTTTGAGCACTGACCTCAAACACTTATTGGAACATTTATGTACAAAGGTACTTATCGCAGTTATTTAGCAAAACCCTTGAGCCCCGCTCCCGTAACAGCCCAGTAGCCGGATAAAAGGAAAACTTTTGGGTGTTACGCGCGATTTGATAGAAACAGTGTTTCCAGGCCGGGCGCGGTGGCTCACGCCTGTAATCCCAGCACTTTGGGAGGCCGAGGCGGGTGGATCACGAGGTCGAGAGATCGAGGCCATCCTGGTCAACATGGTGAAACCCCGTCTCTAGTAAAGATACAAAAAATTAGCTGGGCGTGGTGGTGCGTGCCTGTAATCCCAGCTGCTCGGGAGGCTGAGGCGGGAGAATTGCCTGAACCCAGGAGTCGGAGGTGGTGGTGAGCCGAGACCGCCACTCCAGCCTGGGTAACAAGAGCGAAACTCCATCTCTAAAAAAAAAAAAGAAACAGTGTTTCCTAAGAATTTTTAGTGACAGGTCAGCCGCGGTGGTTCATGCCAGCACTTTGGGAGGCAGAGGTAGGTGGATCACCTGAGATCAGGAGTTCGAGACCAGCCTGGCCAACATAGTGACGCCCCCCCACCCCATTAAAAATACAAAAAAACTTAGCAGGTTATGGTGGCACACGCCTGTAATCCCAGCTACTCTGGAGGGTAACGCATGAGAATCACTTGAACCTGGGAGGTGGAGGTTGCAGTCAGCCAACATTGCATCACTGTACTCCACCCTGGGCGACAGAGTGACACCTGTCTCAAAAAAAAAAAAGAAATAATTAGTGATATGAAAAATGTGCGCATTTAGGTTAAAAGAAAGCCACTTCCTATAGATTTGTTCCAAGTATACCAGGTTTTAAAAAAAACATTAATACTATAAAACCACAAAAGCAATCATTTGCTGGTAGGACAATTTTTTTGGGAGACGTGTTTCACTCTTGTTGCTCAGGATGGAGTGCAATGGTGCGATCTCGGCTTATGGCAACCTGTACCTCCGGGGTTCAAGTGAGTCTCCTGCCTCATCCTCCCCAGTAGTTAGGATTACAAATACACACCACCACGCCCGGCTAATTTTGTATTTTTAGTAGAGTCGGGGTTTCTCCATGTTGGTCAGGCTGGTCTTGAACTCCCAACCTCAGGTGATCTACTCACATTGGCCTCCCAAAGTACTGGGACTACAGGCATGAGAGGTTCACATTTTCCAAATGAATTCTTACCTCTACAAATATGACATTTAAATCTTAAAGTGATAATGAACAACATGGTATTTTCAAGTTAAGTCAAGCAGGAAAGACAGGGCCTGTGAATTCTTCAGACAGGAATAAACGGATCTTGAAGACTCCCCGGGTGCTGGGAATGGTAAAGGATTCCGGGATGACACCCAGGTCTCTGGCTTGCAAGGATGCAGAACAGGAGAGAAGAGGTTTGGCAGAGATGAATTCCATTTTGTGTGGGTAACACCCCCCAGGGGCACCGAGGAAGAACTGTGCAGACCCCAGGCACAGTTAGTGCCTGAAGCATAACTCACTGCTTACCATATCTAGCTTATATACATATTCATACTTAGTCCCACATAATCTTTCTATATAATCACACAGGTATTGTAGTCGGAGCTGTACCGACACATTCAGTGCTGATTTATAGAATCCTTCCATATAACCGTACAGTAGTTTGCAGTAGGAGGACGCCTAGAGCAGTCACAGAACAGAAGCAGCACATGGGAAAACAGCCAGGCCAGGACGAGAACCAAAGACCCCCGCGGTGGCGTCCCTGCCTGAAAGGGCATACTCTGTATGGCAGGCTTGGAGCAGGAGCCTCTCCTCCTGAGAAAGGAGCTGTGGTACCTGCATCCAGTTCCTGTGGAAAGTCGGCCTCAGGCCTGAGATCCTGGAAGTAACCGAGGGAGAAGAACCCTCTGGTGTGACCAGCCACGGCGGCTGTACACCCTGTCAGTCTCTACTTGTTTCTGTGCTAGCTCAAATCATCCTCCCATAAATATCTTAAGAGAAGAGCACAAGTCTGTCAGCTCCCACTGCATTGGCTTATATCATCCTTCTATTAGAAATCCTCTGAAGGCCGGGCACTGTGGCTCAAGCCTGTAATCCTAGCACTTTGGGAGGCTGAGGTAGGTGGATCACCTGAGGTCAGGAGTTCAAGGCCAGCCTGGCCATCATGGTGAAAATCCATCTTAAAAAAAAGAAAAAAGAAAAAAAGAAATCCTTTGAAGTCTCCAGCCCCCAGCTAAGAAGTGTTGTGCATGACACCTGTTGCACACAGCCCACCTCCTTGCCTCGGTGACCTAATGGGGGTGGACCCCTTTTCTGTACACGACCCTCTACTACTGCACACAGCACGGCCCCCTACTGAGCACAGCCCACCTATCTGCTCAGGTGACCTAATGGGGTGGCCCCCTCGCTTGTGACTCACGTGATTATGTATGCCCTATCGCCAAGCCTATAGATGATGACCCCACTCATGACCCTGCCCCTTGCTTGTACCTAATACAGATGCTTCTTGGCATTTGGGCTCTCGCCGATCTCCGCTCACAGGTGGCGTGGCCCCCCGAGTTCAAATGGTCTTCACGAGTTCTTCAGTGTCCTGTCCCTTTCCTTCTTGGATCCTGCACTTCAGCACGACACAAGGGACACCCCACGACCCTGTGGGGCCCAGCAGCCCTAAAATTTTGGAGTTTAAGGAACCCGTGAGCAGTCCAGCAGAGATGTCTATGGGGCCTGGGAACCCTAGGAAAAGGATTTGAGGACTCAGGGCCTAGGAACTGGGGGATCTTTGCTGTAGAGGTATGAGTGACGATGCTGCTCCTCCTCACCCTGGGAGCATCAGGACTTCTTTTTCTTTTTCTTTTTCTTTTTTTGAGACGGAGTTTTGCTCTTGTTACCCAGGCTGGAGTGCAATGGCGCGATCTCGGCTCACCGCAACCTCTGCCTCCTGGGTTCAGGCAATTCTCCTGCCTCAGCCTCCTGAGTAGCTGGGATTACAGGCACGCACCACCATGCCCAGCTAATTTTTGTATTTTTAGTAGAGGCGGGGTTTCACCATGTTGACCAGGATGGCCTCGATCCCTTGACCTCATGATCCACCCGCCTCAGCCTCCCAAAGTGCTGGGATTACAGGCGTGAGCCACCGCGCCCGGCCCCGGGACTTCTTTCTCGAAGATATCAAAGGAAACTGATGTCAGACGTGAAAGTATCATTTTTTTCATCATTTGGAAGAAATGGTCTTTAAAATCTAGGATGGTTCCAGACATACATAAAATAACCCCAGGCTTTCCAGTGTGAATGCAGAAGTATTTCACCTTTCTTGGGGACAAATGCTCACACCACCAGCAGGACCTTCTAAGACACTTCATCAGCTTAGATGTGACCAACTGGTTAATATCTTCCTTGAAAGAATTTTTGTTTTAACACAGTTTCTGCCTGGGCAAGGCAGTGGCTCTTGCCTGTAGTCCTAGCACTTTGGGAGGCCGAGGCAGGTGGATTACCTGAGGTCGGGAGTTCAGGAATAGCCTGGCCAACATGGTGAAACCCCATCTCTACTGAAAATACAAAAGAATTAGCCAGGTACAGTGGTGCACACCTGTAATCCCAGTTACTTAGGAGGCTGAGACAGGAGAATCGCTTGAACTTGGGAGGCAGCAGTTGTGGTGAGCCAAGATCACACCACTGCACTCCAGCCTGGCCACAGAGATAAACTTTGTCTCAAAAAAAAAAAAATTCCTCCTCCTGCCCAGCCATTTGTCATTTTAGGAATCACTGCAGCTGCCAGGCGCAGTGGCACGTGCCTGTAGTCCCAGCTACTAGGGAGGCTGAGGTAGGAGGATCTCTTGAGCCCAGGAGTTCTGGGATGTAGTGCGCTATGCCGATTGAGTGTCCACAGTAAGTTCGGCATCAATATGGTGACCTCCCGGAAGTAGGGGACCAGCAGGTTGCCTAAGGAGGGGTGAGCCGGCCCAGGTCAGAAACAGAGCAGATCAAAACTCCCATGCTGATCTCACCTGTGAATAGCCACTGCACTCCAGCCTGGGCAACACAGCAAGAACCCATCTCTTTAAAAAAAAAAAAAATGGCTGGGCACGGTGGCTCACGCCTGTAATCCCAGCACTTTGGGAGGCTGAGGCAGGTGGATCATAAGGTCAAGAGATCGAGACCATCCTGGTCAACATGGTGAAACCCCATCTCTACTAAAAATACAGAAAATCAGGTGGGCACAGTGGTGCGTGCCTGCAATCCCAGCTACTCAGGAGGCTGAGGCAGGAGAATTGCCTGAACCCAGGAGGCGGAGGTTGCGGTGAGCCGAGACCGCCCAACTGCACCCCAGCCTAGGTGACAGAGCAAGACTCCATCTCAAAAAAAGAAGAGAAAGAAAACAATCTAGGGCCTGGTGTAGTGGCTCCTGCCTGTAATCCCAGCACTTTGGGAGGCCTGCGCAGGTGGATCACCTAAGGTCAGGAGTTCAAGTTGAGCCTGGCCAACATGTCCAACGCCAGCTCTACTAAAAATACAAAAATGAGCCAGGCATGGTGGCACAAGCGTGTAGTTTCAGCTACTTCAGAAGCTCAGGCAGAAGAATCATTTGAACCCAGGAGGCAGAGATAGCAGTGAGCCAAAATTGCGCCACTGCACTCCAGCCTGGGTAACAGAATGAGATTCTGTCTCAAACACACACACACACACACACACACACACACACACACACACACACACAAAATATCACTCAGGTAACCCAAAATAGTGCCCATCATTTGCAAGGAAAAAAAAACTCATTAGTTGTACTCTACTCAGAAAATTGTTGCCTTGCTTAAAAAGTTTTGCAGAAAACTGCAGAAGTTCCTAATTTCAGGTACTATTTGGTAATATATATGTGAGTTTCTTCTTTTTTGAGACGGAGTTTCGCTCGTTACCCAGGCTGGAGTGCAATGGCGCGATCTCAGCTCACCGCAACCTCCGCCTCCTGGGTTCAGGCAATTCTCCTGCCTCAGCCTCCTGAGTAGCTGGGATTACAGGCACGCGCCACCATGCCCAGATAATTTTTTGTATTTTTAGTAGAGGCGGGGTTTCACCGTGTTGACCAGGATGGTCTCAATCTCTTGACCTTGTGATCCACACACCTCGGCCTCCCAAAGTGCTGGGATTACAGGCTTGAGCCACCGCACCCGGCCATATATGTAGGTTTCTTTCCTCAGTCTCCACTCTGGAAAAAAGAAAAGAAAAGCTTTCAAAAATAGCTGCTGGTACAACTTACGTACTGTGGTAAATAAGAAAAAAATTAGGCTATAAGAAAAAATATAGGTATGAGGTGGCTCATACCTATAATCCCAGCACTTTGGGAGGCCAAAGCGGGCAGATCACCTGAGGTTGGGAGTTTGAGACCAACCTGACCAACATGGAGAAACGCCATCTGTACTAAAAATACAAAATTAACCGCGCGTGGTGGCGGACGCCTGTAATCCTAGCTACCCGGGAGGCTGAAGGAGGAGAATCGCTTGAACCCGGGAGGTGGAGGTTGTGGTCAGCAGAGATAGTGCCTTTGCACTCCAGCCTGGGCAACAAGGGCAAGACTCTGTCCCCCAAAAATAAAATACAATAAAATGACAGCTAAAATACCCTCTTTTTAAAAACTAGATGCAAAAAAAAGGGAATCATCTAATCCCATATCACAAAATTAAAATTTATTTTCGATGTGTTATTATGCAAAACACACGGAGAAGTGTTATTTATACGGGCCAGAGCACATAAGAAAGTTTAACACTTCTGCTAGGTAATTCTATCTCGGAAAGCAAATTACCTGCAAACTAACACTGGATTACAAGTATCACCAGAACTGCTTTGCAAACGTGATTATGTTATGCAAAGACATCACAAGTCCAACAACACACAGTGTAACTGAAACCTTTCCTAAGGATCGGAAAAGTCTTGTGCATGGAATCCTTGGACATCAAGCCCCAGGCGAGAGCAGGTTCCGATCTGCCGAGATTCTGCTCCGCCTCCACGCGGATCAGCAGAGCCAATTCCCCCTCCACCATCCAAGCCCTTCAGTGCCGAGCACGCAGGCACAGCCAGGACAGTTCAGGTGAAACGGGAAGGGCGGCTGCTGGCTCACTTCCTGCCAGCCCCAGCGGGCACCCCGTCAAGTTCTCGCTCCGGAGGCAGCTGGAGTCTCAGGCCCCTCAGAACGATCCCTGGGCTCTGGCACCTCTTCTCCCAACACCCGTCTCAACCACTGGTCCGTCTCCGTCTCCTCCCTCAGGTAGCACCAGATGACCAGAGCCATGAGGGAGAAGCTGATGGGCAGCACCTGCCACCAGGGCCGCTGATATCCCTTTCCCATGGAATGGTCTACCGTCCAGAGGCGCGGGTTAGCTTTGCTGGAGGAAAACTTAATGGGGCGGTCAAGGTCGTCCTCTTCCTCGGCGGCGGGCTGGGCCCGATCCCGGGAACCGGGCAGTGGATGAAGGCTTCGGGAAACGCAACCCATGAGCCTCAGCGCCCTGACGGCCCTGGAAGAGAGATAACAGTAAGCGCTCCACCCGCCCGCCGGTGCCCGCCCTCGGCCCTCGGAGACCTTGAGGAGCTCACCCGGCCGCCGGTGCACACAGGACTCGGCTCATTCCTGCCTAGACTCCGCACTCGGCGCCGTGGCGCGTCGTGATTGCGTCACCTCCGTCGCCCGAACCGGAAACCGGAAACCAGACGCCATACCAAGCGGGCGCTCACGACTCCAGAACGTGGGTCCAGTAGCGCAGCGGAAATGACGTTCGTCTGCTGAGAGCTCTTTCCGTCGCAGACTCTAGCGCCTCCGGAGAGCGCGAGGGCATGCCGGGAAATGTAGTTATCTGTTCTTTTCGGCTAGGACCCAGACCCCGGTCCCTGGTCGCCAAGGAGAGGCGAGGCGCCGCGGGGCGGGCATTGTCCTCAGAGAAGTTAGGTCTGAGTTCGCCCCAGAGTAGTCTCAGCCGGCCTGAAGGTGCGTCGGACCTGGCTGGGGGTCCGCGCCCTCAGCCCTGCCCTGCCCGCCCTGGGCAGGGCGCCCGCACCTCTCTGCAGGCTTCTCCCCTTGACTTGCGGCCGCCCTGTCTTTCTTTTTTCCCCCTTTCGTTCTTTTTTTTTTTTTTTTTTTTTGAGACAGAGTTTCGCTCTTGTTACCCAGGCTGGAGTGCAATGGCGCGATCTCGGCTCACCGCAACCTCCGCCTCCTGGGTTCAGGCAATTCTCCTGCCTCAGCCTCCCGAGTAGCTGGGATTACAGGCGCGCGCCACTGTGCCCAAAGGCACGCGCCACCATGCCCAGCTAATTTTTTGTATTTTGAGTAGAGACGGGGTTTCACCATGTTGACCAGGATGGTCTCGATCTCTTGACCTCGTGATCCACCCGTCTCGGCCTCCCAACGTGCTGGGATCACAGACGTGAGCCACCGCGCCTGGCCCCCTCTTTCGTTCTTTTCATGAGACGGGGACTCGCTCCGTGGCCCAGACTGGAATGCAGTGGAGCGATCTCACATCAATGCGGTCTCTGAAACCTCCCTTGCAAAAATTGTAACTGAGGAAGTGATGACAGTGGAGATCAAACCTAAGGGGCTCCATCCTGCTTCTAACCCTTAAGCTGCCCTTGCCCGTTCCCAGGCCTAGGCAGAACCAACTATGGGAAGGATTTCAGTTCATGGTTTGACTCTGAAACAAAATTGGTAACATCCCTTTCCAGAAAAGACCTCCTTGACTGAGGCCCAGTCTGCTTTTACAGGACTTAATACATAGCTATAAAATTAGAAATTGGCCGGGCGCGGTGGCTCACGCCTGTAATCCCAGCACTTTGGGAGGCCGAGACGGGCAGATCACGAGGTCACGAGTTTGATACCAGCCTGGCCAACATGGGGAAACCCTATCTCTTATAGAAAGTACAAAAATCAGCCAGGCGTGGTGTTGGGCATCTGTAATCCCAGCTACTTGGGAGGCTGAGGAGGGAGAATTGCCGAGGCAGGAGGCGGAAGTTGCAGTGAGCTGAGATCATGCCACTGCACTCCAGCCTGGGTGACAAAACAAGACTCTGTCTCAAAAAAAATTTAGAAGTTATGGTTTAGGGGTCATGCAGCCTCTGACCTCTTGTCTGAACCTTCTCCCCACATTGCTGCTAGGGATAACACTGTGAAGCCTAAGATCAGTGTCTTAGATATTTTGCAGATGCCACTGGATGGATCAGCTGGTCTCACCCAGACCCGTAATCTGGCCCAACCAGTTCTGCCATCCCACCCAGGAACAAAAGAGAGCAAGAAAAACTCCCTTCCACCCCCTGTGATTCCATCTCCATCATGAGCAATCAGAGCTTCCCACTTCCCAAGCCTCTGCCCACTAAGTTATGTTTAAAAACTCCTATCTCCAGGCCAGGCGCGTGGCTCATGCCTGTAGTCCCAGCACTTTGGGAGGCCGAGGCGGGTGGATCACAAGGTAAGATATCGAGACCATCCTGGCCAACGTGGTGAAACCCTGTCTCTACTAAAAATACAAAAATTAGCCGGGCATGGTGGCGCACGCCTGTAATCCCAGCTACTCAGGAGGCTGAGGCAGGAGAATTGCTTGAACCGGGAGGCGGAGTTTGCAGTGAGTCAAGATCGCACCATTGCACTCCAGCCTGTCCACAGAGCGAGACTCTGTCTCAAAAAAAAAAAAAAAAAAAAACCTGCTATCTCCAAATGCTGGGAGACTCACTTGAATAATAATAAAACTCCTGTCTCCTGCACAGCCAGCTCTGCGTGAATTACTCTTTCTATACTCTGTCCAGGCAGCGGGCAAGGTGAACCCATTGGGCGGTTATTTCTACCTCCCAGGCTCAAGTGATTCTCCCACCTCAGCTTCCTGAGTAGCTGACCCCAGGTGCATGCCACCACACCTGGCTAATTTTTGTATTTTTTGTAGAAATGAGGTCTTGCTATGTTGCCCAGGCTGGTCTCGACCCACTGGGCCCAAACGATCTTAAGGCGTCAGCCTCCCACAGTGTACAGATACCAGGTGTAAGTTACCACCATACGTGGTGGACCCACACGAAGCCTTCCACGCCCTCACCAGACCACAAAAAAGGACCCACTAATGAAAGCGCCTTTGTGAAATTATGACAGTGAGAGAAAGCTGGCGTGGCTGACTCCACCTTGCTTCCAGCCATATAGACTGTCTTCCTGCCTTCCTGAGTGAATTTCTCTCTCTCAGACCTTTTTTTTTTTTTTTAAGCCTCTGTCACCCAGGCTGGCGTGCAGTGTCATTATCTCTCAGCTCACTGCAACCTCCACCTCCCGGGTTCAAACGATTTTCCTGCCTCAGCCTCCTGCGTAGCTGGGACTACAGTCAGGTAGCACCAAGCCTGGCTAATTTTTGTATTTTTAGTAGAGATGAGGTTTTACCATGTTGGCCAGGCTGGTCTCGAACTCCTGACCTCAACTGATCCACCTGCCTCGGCCTCCCAGAAGGCTGGGATTACAGGCATGCGCTATCAGGCCCCTCTCTGTCTTAGGAGAGACTCTACCTCCCCTTAATTGAGGCTCTAACTCAATCCCGTTCTTTACCCAAGACCCACCACTTGCCCAGAGTTGTCCAATCAGTGCTGCTATTTCCTTTAGGTCTGGGGTCTCTTCAGTATCATCCTTTTAGGGCTCACCAGAAAGATGTTACAGGACCCCCACCTTTACCCAAAGTTAGCCTTCGGGAAGGGGGCTTCCACACCATCGTGCCTTCTGTGGTTCACCAGAATATGTTACAGGAAAGGGGTCCTGGTCCAGACCCCAAGAGAGGGTTCTTGGATCTCCCGCGAGAAAGACTCAGGGCGAGTCCAGAGAGTAAAGTGAGAGCAAGTTTATTAGGAAGATAAATGAAGAAGAGAACAGCTACTCCTGGGCGTGGTGGGCGCCTGTGGTCCCAGCTACTCGGGAGGCTGAGGCAGGAGAATCGCCTGAACCCGGGAGGCGGAGGTTGCGGTGAGCTGAGATCGCGCCATTGCCCTCCAGCCTGGGTGACAAGAGCGAAACTCCGTCTCAAAAAAAAAAAAAAAAAAAGAAATGGCTACTCCATAGACAGAGCAGTCCCACCACAGAATCTTTGAATTGATCCTGTCTGTGCCGCAGGCAGGAAGAAACCTTCAGGTGGTTACACTAACCCGTCTCCACGAAGGCTTGACAAGGAGCACCCCAAAGCCACAGGACCCCCTGAAGACTCCAGGCTCAGCTCCAGCATTTGGCAGTGGTGGGCCTGGAGGGGAGGCAGAAGGCTCTTTGCAGTGACTGAACTTAGATTTCTCTCAACTTGGGGAAGTTGAGGCCTGAAGCAAGTTCGTTTTTCTTGTTTGTTTGTTTGAGGCAAGGTCTTGTTCAAAAGGCCAGGCTGGAGTGTAGTGGCGCAATCACAGCTCACTGTAGCCTCTACCTCCTGCAGTGGCTCTCAGGGGATCCTCCCACCTCAGTCTCTCAAGTAGCTGGGACTACAGGTGGATGTCATCATGCCTGGCTAATTTATTTTTTTTAATTTAGAAAACAATGCCGGGTGCAGTGGCTCACACCTATAATCCCTGCGGTTTGGGAGGCTGAGGTGGGCAGATCACCTGAGGTCAGGAGTTCAAGACCAGGCTGGCCAACATGGTGAAACCCCATCTCTACTAAAAATACAATAATTAGTCGGGTGTGGTGGGTACCTGTAGGCCCAGCTACTAGGGAGGCTGAGGCAGGAGAATTGCTTGAACCTGGGAGGTGGAGTTTGCAGTGAGCCGAGATCACACCACTGCACTCCAGCCTGGGTGACAGAGCGAGACTCCATCTCAGAAAAAATAAAACAAAACATGTCATTTCTTTGTGTATCTGTGTTTTCATCTATTTTTAAATTTTATTTATTTTATTTTTTTTTGAGACAGAGCTTCGCTCTTGTTACCCAGGCGGGAGTTCAATGGCGCTATCTCGTCTCACCGCAACCTCCACCTCCTGGGTTCAGGCAATTCTCCTGCCTCAGCCTCCCGAGTAGCTGGGATTACAGGCACGCGCCACCATGCCCAGCTAATTTTTGTATTTTTAGTAGAGACGGGGTTTCACCATGTCGGCCAGGGTGGTCTCGATCTCTTGACCTCGTGATCCACCCACCTCAGCCTCCTAAAGTGCTGAGATTACAGGCTTGAGCCACCGCGCCAGGCCATTTTAATTTCTTTTTAGGGGGAGTCTTGCTCTGTCACCACACTGCAGTGCAGTGGCATGATCTCAGCTCACTGCAACCTCTGCCTCCTGGGTTCAAGCGATTCTTCTGCCTCAGCCTCCCAAGTAATTGGGACTATAGGCGCGTGCCATCCCACCCAGCTAATTTTTGCGTTTTTAACAGAGACAGGGTTTCACCATGCTGGCCAGGCTGGTCTCGAACTCCTGACCTTGTGATCCACTCACCTTGGCCTCCCACAGTGCTGGGATTACAGGCGTGAGCCACTACACCCAGGTCCATCTTTTTATTTTTTCAATATGTTTACAGAACAAAACTGTATCATTTCATATGCCTAGAGTCTCAGAGAGGAATTCAAACCCACTCCAACTGTGAGGTTCGCTGGAAGCCTGGACGTGCCTACAGAGAAGGTGGGGAGCTTCTTTCCTCTCAGCATGGCTCCGGAGCGGGAGGGCGTGCCCCTGATGGCGGGTGCAGCTCAGTCTGCCTGTTGCCCGGGTGGTGGAGAGGACCTCTGTCCGTCGGCTGCACTGTGTGTGGCCAGGTGGTCCTGGACAAGCCCCTTCCCCTGAGCCAGAATCTGCTCGCCTCTGGATCACCAGCTCCTGCCCCTGGTTCCCAGCAGAGGCAGCGCCGGATCAGGGAGCAGTTCTGTCCCCCCAGGAGCTCTTGGCATCAAGGCCAGGAAGCGGGGCTGGAGGTGTCTCGAGCTCAGCAACACCTGGGCGGCCCGAGCCCAGACGTGTTGGGGCTGCTGTGTCAACAGAGGCACCTGTTTGCCCTGGTCGTCCTCACCAGGCCCTGCCCCACCTGTTCTACCCCAGAACCCCACCTGGAATCACTGTCAAACCAATCCCCCTGTGGCGACCTGGGAGCATCCACTGTGTGGGAGGAGGGAGCTCAATGTGTGACTGGGGAGGACTGCTCAGCTTCATCCGGGTGTGCAGCCCGGGGGGGCTTCCTGGAGGAGGTGGAAATCGAAGGGCCCTGCGGTTAGGGCCTGGAGCCTTTGGGCCAGACTGGTACAGCTGCTTGGTTGGGGTGTTTTGGGGCAGTTAAGCATGAGCTGCCCCAGGACAGCAGAGTCGGGGCAGAGCAGGGGCTGCGGCTTCACCCGGGAGGCAGGCCAGCCTCTGTGGGGTCACCAAGGTCATCTCAGCCTCAAACAGAAATGAGATACCTGGGAAGGGCGGCTCCCTGCAAGTGGAAGATGGGCATCCCCCGTCCCACTCAGACCCCCGTGGGGACTGGAAGACGCCACCCTGGGTTCAACAGACCCCAAATTTATGATCCATCAGAACACAAGAGCTTGACCTTGTCTGGAAACAGGTTCTTTGCCAAGGTGATTAGTCAGGATGGGTCCCTTCTGGACTAGGGCGGACCCTAAATCTAACGACCAGAGTGCTTACAAGGAGGGGGGAGGAGGCTGTCGTGGAGGCTCACACCTTCCCCACAGCGCAGGCACACTCGGGACTGCTGGGAACCACACGGGAGGGGAGATAGGCACGGAACGGAGGCTTCCCGGGGCCCTCGGAGGGAGCAGGGTGCCGCTGACGTCTTGGTTTTGGACCTGCAGCCTCTGGAACCCTGAGGAAAGCCGGTGTGCTTGATGGTGGGGTACCAGGACACTGACACGGGTGCCCAGCCAGAGGGGCCCCACTCCTGACAGAAGCCACTCCAGAGGACATCTGCACCCCCCTTTTTTTTGAGTTGAAGTCTCGCTCTGTCACCCAGGCTGGAGTGCAGTGGCAACATCTCGGCTCACTGAAACCTGTGCCTCCCAGGTTAAAGCGATTCTTCTGCCTCAGCCTCCTGAATAGCTGGGATTACAGGCATGCGCCACCATGCCCAGCTAATTTTTGTATTTTTAGTAGAGATGGGGTTTCATCATGCTGGACAAGCCGGTCTCAAATCCCTGACCTCAGGTGATCCACCTGCCTTGGCCTCCCAAAGTGCTGGGATTACAGGTGGGAGCCACCAGGCTGGCCGCCACCAGGCTGGCCACATTTTAAAATTTTTTATGGGGTCTTACTATGTCGCTCAGGCTGGGCTCAAGCTACTGGGCCCAGTGGATCCTCTCATTTTGGAGGAGCTGGGACTCCAGGCTGAGCACACACCCTGCTCCAGAGGTGCCCATCTGCCCCCAGGGGGCTTTGGCTGGTGGGCATGGACATCTCCATCTCCCCATCCCCTCCAACCCGAATGCTGTGTGTTTGTTTGACCCGGGCTGGGAAAAGCCACAGCGGATGTGTGGACACCTGTGTCCCTGCGGCCCTGCCCTCCCTGGCCAGTCCATGTGGCGCTGGTGCTGGCACTGCCCGGGCGGCTGCTCTCGTCCTCCCCCTTTCCCTCCCCAGGGATGTAAACCCACTATCTGAAAGCACACAGGCACATTTCTCGGGAGGCCCAACGTCCCGCTCCTGCACGAGGCTGCGGCCGTCTGGTGCCTCACGGCGGGAATAGCCCCAGGGCCTGTTGAGAGCCGGCATATTGGAGCTATTGATTTTCCCCAGAACGATCAATATGGGGTGAGTGGGCACAGCAGGCCTGCTGCACTCGGAAGGGCAGCGCCTTCCTCCCGGACCTGAAGCCGGACAGCAGGGGTGGGAACCGGGGTGGGCACGTGGGCAGGGAGCTCAGTTGGGCCCGACGCTGCCCCCATGAGAGGCATGGTGGCCACAGATGCTGGAAGTTGCTTGGGCCCATACCCCACTGCAGGGGCCTCCTGCAATCCTTGGCTTGGCCCCAGCCGCCCGCCCAACCCCAGGAGGGACACAGGCTGGCAGTGGTGTGGGACCTGTGTCTTTCGACCGTCCCCGACGCCCCAGAGGCTGCCGCCCCACCCAGCCTCACGGGAAACCACAGTCACCTCCTGCCAGGCCTCCTGAGTCTACCTCAGAACTTAGGGGTAGAAGGCTAATAGTGACGAGTGCCCCCATCCCACCCTCGCCCTCCAGGCCACCCCTGGGTTTCCCTTCGCTGCCTGCTTAGCACCGACCGCCCTGGGCTCCGGCCTCAGGCAGCTCCCTGGGTGTCCACGCTGGCCCCACACTGCACTGCCCCAGTGCCTCCTCCCAAATGCCTGTCTGCTCGGGTCTGTGCCCATTCTAGAATTTTCTATCCCAGACTGGGGTTTTCTCCATGGTTGCTTGTGAGGCAGAGACAAGCATCCAGACGGCTCCAAGACCCGTGGGGTCACAGGCAGGCCCCCAGCGCCGGAGACAGAGGACAGAGGGAAACCTAGGGTCCCGAGGCGGGAGCAGTGTGTGGCCTTTCCGGGGAAGCAGGTGACCCTGCCCAGGTCTTCTCCCCAGGGAGGCTCCGGCCACGGCTCCGGCATCCCAGCTCCTGGCTGCCTCCTCCAGCTCCGAAGCCAGCGTCGCCTCTTCCAGCCTCTCTGACTCAGCCTCCTGCCTCCCTCCGACAGGGACCCTGCGCTGGCGTTTCCGTGGAAGGGCTGGGCGTTAGGACACGGACGTCCTGGGGCCATCACAGGGCCGGGCGTGCCCAGGCTGTCTGCTCGGAAGGAAGCCCTTCGCTTCCCCCACCTCCTTCATGAGGGGCTGTGTCTCATGTCCTCACCCTTGGCGTCCAGGACAGGGTTCAACAGAGACAAGGCTGGTCACTGAGCAATCTGGTGACCACCTGTGCCCGAAGCCTGGCCTGCCATCCTGCCTCCCGTGCCATTCAGGGCAGAACACGGGGCCCAGGGTCCTTCTGGGTCCTCCACTGACGCTCCCTCAGGCCCCTACTGACCCCATCCCTGCTGAGGCCAGCGAGGCAGAGGCCTACAGTGCCCAACACCAGGCCGGTCCGCTCCCAGCCCTTCCTCTGCAGGCCCCGGCCACTCCACCATGTGTGGCAGAGGGCGCTGCGGCCACAGCCAGGAGCAGCACGACCCCCACCCTCTGCAGCTCTGGCCTGGGGGTTCTGAGCAGACGAGGGCGGGTGCACCCAGGGCCCCAGACCTGGAGCTCCCCGGGACAGCAGGGGCAGGGGCTGTATCTAGGGAGCTGGGGGCCTAGGGCCCTCCCCAAGCCTGGGCAGCTGCAGGTTCTCGATAACCCTGCATCAGAGGGGAGCTGGGGAGGCTGGCGAAGCCCCCCACAGCCAGGACCTGGCCAAGTGTCACCATACCCTGGAGTCTCAGGGCAGTCCCCATGAGGCCTGGGACAGAGGTCCCTATACTATTTGGATGCTCAGGGCTGAGTATGGCCAGATGCGCCTCACCCCAGGGCATAGGCTCAGCGGGCTGTGGGGTCACAGGGCCTTGGGGTCACCGGGGCTGTGGATCACCTTGGCTGTGGGTCACCTGGGCTGTAGGGTCACCAGGGCTGTGGGTCACCTGGTGTGGGCTTGGTGCCTGCCTATGAAGGAGCAGTAAGAAGCTGTAACTGCCATCTGTGCCCATGCTGTCCCTGCCCTACTCCCACAGCCTCTCCTGGGACTGGAACCTCTCCAGGTGCCCCCGCCCCTCAGCATGAGACTCGGGCGGCTTCCCAGACCCTTTGTGGCGGTCGCCAGCAGGGCCTTTGAAGGGCTCACTCTTAAGGCTGAAGTTTTTATTTCCTGTCCCTTCCTCCAAGGTTGGGGGTCCCGAGTGCAGCCACAGATGCTGGGTGGTCACAGAAGCCACCTGAAGCCCCCTGGGATCTCCTGCCTTCTAGGTGCCTGATAAATCGGGGCAGGTCAGCCAGGGGCCCCTGGGCACAGGGAAGGGCCAGGCCCACTGCCCAAATCCCTGTGTACTGGATGGCACAGGGTGGGAGGGGCTGGTCTCCCACCTGACTGGGGGACGCCTGGAGTGCAGGGGTGAGGACCCAGGGTGGGGGGCACCCAGGCCCCTGGAAGGTGAACGCCCAGGAGCTGGGGACTCCGGACAGGGAGTGTCAGGGCCAGGCCAGGCTGGGGGCTACTGTCCTGTCCTCAGAGCTGGAGTCCCTGGGAAGGGCACTGTGGAGTCCTCCCAAACTGGGCCACTGGGGGCTGCTCCGGAAAGCACTGTGCCAAGTGGGGTACACATCTGGTGAATGCCAAGGCCAGGGACAGTCACATGAGATGGTGCCTGTGCCAGGATGAGCCAAGTCCCCACGATGCATGTCCATGCCAGGTCTGAATGGGACCTCATTTGGAAATGGTGGGGCAGCCCTGCAGGTTTAGCTGGTGAAGCTGAGGGCATACTGGGTAGGCATGGGCCCTAAATCCATGGACAGGGTACCCTAGGAGGGCAGAGGACACTCACAGAGAAGACCCTGTAAGGACAGAGGCAGAGACTGGGGAGACACCACCACGAGGCAAGGAGCCAGCCACTCCTGGCGAGCCCTCCCTGCCCGGGACCTCTGGCCTGAGGACCTGTGTTCCAGGCCACCTGGGTTGTGCTCATGTCACAGCAGCCCTAGGAATCTAACACGGCCCCCACAGTGGACCAGCTGGGGCCACCCAGGAGGAGCCAGGAGTCGGTGGGAGCGGCAGAGGCCCTTGGGGTGCTTCTGGGGGAGGCTTTCCTGGGAGTAATAGGCAGGGGGAGGGTCCCCAGCTCCCCACTCCCACCCCAGGGGTGGCTGCAGCAGAGAAAGGAAGGCCCAGGGAAGCAGGGGGTTCCTCCGTTAATGATCAATTGCAAAGACCTCTGAGCTCTGGCCAGGCGGGCAGTGGTGGCCCCCGCAGGCGTCCCAGTCACAGCTGGGCCAGTGGAGATGGTCCCGGCTGTCCAGGAGGGCCTGATGGCTGGGGGAGCTGGGCAGGCGCTCCAGGACCCTCCCTGCAGCCCACACGCTGGGCTCTGGCTGGGGGTCCATGGGACCTCGCCCCCTTTCCCATCTCTATCCCCAGGACCCTCCTGCAGCCAGGAAAGGCATTCACCCCACTGGCTGCAGAGACAGGATGTCCTCTAGAGAGGCCTACTCCAGAACTCAAAATAGCATGAAATTTAATTTTCCGCCTATTTGACAAGGCTGGGTCCGGGCCCCAGTCGACAGCAGAGATAAGGGTCCCGGGGGCCCAGGGGGCAAGCCAGCTGCGCCCACACAAACACTCCACGGTCCCCGGGCAGGCCGCGTGCAGGTGAGGTGGTGGTGTGCTCCCCCCTTGGGGCCCTGGTTGCTGGGCGCTAAAGCAAACGGGCTCTATTTGCCCAGTCTGCGATGACAATGCTGTCGCCAAATATTTGCCAGCCCCTGGCGGCTGCAGAGCCGGCTATAAATGCTTGTGTCCAGGTGGAAGTGCGCCTGTGGAGTAAGAGCTGCGGGCCCCGGTCAGGTAGGAGCCAGGGCCTGGGGGGCGGGGGCTTCTGGGGACCGCCACAGTCGTGGGCACTTTGAGTCTGTGAGTCCTTCTATCCAGGGCTTTGTGGGGACCACCCACCCCTGTGTGAGCCCCCCAGAGCGTTGGGCTGGCCCAGGGCTGGGCAGGCATCGGGGGGCAGGTGGTCATGGGAGGGTGCCTGCGTCTGGACAGTCTGTGAGCAGCCGGCCCCAGAGTCCAGAGATCAGGCCACTGGACGCCTCGCAGGACAGGGACCCCAGCGCTTGAGTGAGATTAGGACCATGGTGTGGCCAGCCATGTCAGGGGCATCAAAGCTCACCTCCCCGACAGCCAGCGGGGAGACATCTTGACCCGGAGGAATGCCTGTCCCAGTGCTCTGGCTGCCCCCTGCACCCCTCCTCCCTCCCCACAGCCATCCTCCCTCCCCGAAGCCGTCCTCCCTCCCTACAGCCATCCTCTCTCCCCGCAGCCCTCCTCCCTCCCCCAGCCGTCCTCCCTCCTTAAAGACCTCCTCCCTCCCTCTGCCCCCCTGCCCTAGGCTCCAGACAAGATGGGCTCAGGCTACCTTGCCCCGGGACACCTCGAGGAGGGGCTGGGCGGCCCTGGTCTCTGTGGTGGGCCCTGCCTGGCAGCTGGCCCAGAGGGGAGCTGCACCCATCCCACAGTCACCGCCCAGACACCCTCCTGCCAGGCCCCTCACCCCACTGCTTCCCTTGAGTGGTCCCAGCCAGGTGCAGCAACCCCTGCAGCCCACCCCTTTAGGGACCTCCCACCTCAGCTGCCTCCATCATCAGTTAGGGCCACTGGGGTGCTGCCTCCTGTTCCCATGGGACTGCGATGGCCCCGAAGAACCCCACAGCGTTTGCACGAGCTCTGGGCTCAGTATGGCCGACGTCCCCCCTTTGATTAAGAACTATGGAGCCCCTGGGTCTGATGCCACAGCAGCCCCAGCCTGGGACTCAGCTCCAGCTCAGCAGCCCCAGCCCCCCTGCCCTGGCCTGCGAGGGTCCCTGGCCACCTGCCCGGCTTCTCCAGGCCCCATCCCCAGGGCCTCCCTTCTTCCACACACTGTGGTCCCCTCCCCAGTGACCACAATTCTAGTGATGCCATCCCCGTGCCCCACTCAACTCCCCATGCCCCCGACTGCCCCCAACGGGACCCCATGGCTCCTGCCAGTGGCCATCCTGAGTCCAGCAGGCCTCAGCCCCGGCCGACCACACCCTCATGCCCCAGGCACGTGGCCACAGTGCCCACCCTCTTTCTCTCCACACCTCACTCCTGTGGTGATCCATGCCCTCGACAAGCACAACTGGGGGGCCAGGACCTCCAGGGAGCCGAGGAGCTGAGGAAGCTCTCCGGGGGAGGCTACAGACCTGTGGGCTCCAAGTGCAGTGGCCGTGGGTGGCTGGGGCATGGCCAGGCCTGACAGGGAACCTGCCCCTCGGTCTCCCTCCCCAGCCAGCACCTGCTGCCCCGGAGGTCCCTGAAGCGCAGGACGGTGCGGAGATGGCCGCTGGCGTGATCCGGCCCCTGTGCGACTTCCGGCTGCCCCTGCTGTGCCACGACCCCTTTCCCCCCTCGGATCCGGAGCCCCCAGAGACTTCGGAGGAAGACGAGGAGGAGGAGGAGGAGCTGGAGGGCCAGGGGCTGGGGGGCCGTAGCCCGATCCTCCCCAGCTCAGGCCGGGCAGAGGCCACCCCAGAGGCAGCCCCTCAGGGTCCCAGCAGCCCCGAGACACCGCTGCAGCTGCTGCGTTTCTCAGAGCTCATCAGCGACGACATCCAGCGGTACTTTGGCCGCAAGGACAAGGGGCTGGACCCAGATGCCTGTGACATCTACGCCGACAGCCACCCGGCCGGCGTCACTGCCCGGGAGCTCTACTATGCAGACCTGGTGCGCCTGGCCCGCGGCGGGGCCCTGGAGGACGAGGACACCCCGGAGCCCAGGGTCCCTCAGGGGCAGCTGCACAGGCCAGGCCTCAGTGGGGACAGGGCGCAGCCCCTGGGACCCCTGGCTGAGCTCTTTGACTATGGGCTGCGGCGCTACTGGGGGCCCAGGGCGGCAGCCAGCTGGAGCCTGAGGCTGGAGCGGAAGTACGGCCATATCACCCCCATGGCCCAGAGGAAGCTGCCCCCGTCCTTCTGGAAGGAGCCAACCCCCAGCCCCCTGGGCCTGCTGCACCCTGGCACACCGGACTTCAGCGACCTGCTGGCCAGCTGGTCAGCCGAGGGCTGTCCTGAGCTGCCTGGTGGGGGAAGCCCAGCCCTGGAAGGGGCACAGCCAGCTGAGGCCTAGTGAGGGGTCGGGGTAGGAGTCAGCTGGCCGCAGCGGGGCCGCCCTCTAAGGCAAAAGACTGTCCTCCCGTCCTCCTGGGAAGAGCCTCTTCCATCCCTCTTGGCCACCACAGAGCAAACCCAGACGCCACCAGAGCTGGGCTGCGGTGGGAGCAGCAAGGGCGGTCCCAGACCCGGCCATGCCCTGGCCTTCAGCCCCAGCAGAGCCCCTGGAGGGGCACAGGGACCCCTAGAGCCCTGCCCACAGAAGGGGACTTGGACTCAGGGGGTTCCACCCACCAGCAGCCCCCAGGGGAGGCTGAGGGGCAGCCCCAGAGATTCCAGGTCAGCGGCAAGGGACAGTGGAGAACAGAACCCCCTGGGCCGGCCCTCCCACTGCCTGCTTGCCCTAGGGCTGGGTGGCCCGGGACCCGCAGCCCCTCCCTGGGCCCCCTGTCCCCCATAGCATGTGGCAGAGCCGGCCACCACAGGATGAGCGAGGGGCGCTGGGCTGGAGGGGCTGCGAGGCAGAGCAGGGAGTCTGAGGCAGGCCAGGCAGCTTCCCCAAGTCCTCCTCACAGCCCAGGCAGGGGCAGCTCATGGCAGGTTCTGGTGGGGACTGGCCTGGGTGTCTCTGTGCAGCCGGCTGCCCGGGGCCTCACCACCCCGCTCGGCACCGCAGGCCCTGGGGAGGCTGGCCCTGGCAGGCATCAGGGAACCTCAGCTCTAATGATAACAAGGCCAGCACTTTTACTTCTGGATAAAGAGCGAGGCTGGGAGCTGCTGCACCTGCTCCCGGCTGTGGGGCTTCTCTGGGACCCCTCCTGGCCTCTGACGGGCCCTGAGCTTTGTGAGAGACACCTTCCACTGCAGCCACCTGTCCAGAGATGTGGCACGTGGCCCCTGCACCCCCCAACTCCCCGTGGGCGTCCCCAACCCCGAACCCTGACCCAAAGGTCCAGGAGGCCACTCAGGAATCCCGGCTGCCCACCTCACGGCCTGGTACACGCCCCAGCAGTTCACGGGCGCCACCTCGCCAGGCGCCACGTCCTTGATGAAGACCCGCTGCCTCGCCAGGGACGGGAACGCCTTTTGGCTGCCCAGTGGCACCCAAGGGTCCTCCTCACCCCACAGCCGCAGCATGGTCTCGCGCAGGGCAGCCACCTCCTGCGTGCGCTGCGGGACGGGGATGCCAGCGTCACCCAGGAGCCGGACCCCCGGGCAGGGGATGGCAAACGGGGAGCTTATCTCCCAGAAGCCCAGAAGCCATTGTCTTCAAGGAAACACTGCCCAGCGCCAGATGCTCAAACAGATGTGGGTGTCTGCAGTGGGGCAGGCCGTGGGGAAGGCGGCAGGGCTGAGGGAGCGGGTGGGTGCCAGGTGGTGGCAGCCCAGGGCCTCCTCACCAGCCGGGCCTCGCTGTTGAACTTGAGGTTCTGGATAGTCTTGTTGGCCTGGATGCAGTTTTCCAGCTTCATTATTTGGTTCTGAAACTAAACACAGCCGCCATTTGGGCACGGACGGGGCCCGTCTGCTGGGGTCCTGCTGTCCACACGAACGTCCCCACTCCTACTGTTGACTGCTTAGAGTTTGGAAAGGGGCCACCTGCCCACACACTGGCCCTTGCCCCACTTCAGGCCTGGGACAAGCTCTGCTGAGGAAGGGGTGGCCGGAGACTGGCCCCGCAGGGACCTGGCAAGGGCTCAGGGCTGCTCCTGCCCTCATGGCTGCAGACGCCCCAGTGTGGGGGCTCCAAGCAGGCGCCTCCACTTGGAACTTCCAGAGGCTGGGACAAGCCGGCGCAGCTTTTATTTTGAGACGGAGTTTCACCCTTGTTTAGGCTGGAGCGCAGTGGCACAATTTCGGCTCACTGCAACCTGCTCCTGCTGGGTTCAAGCGATTCTCCTGCCTCAGCCTCTGGAGTAGCTGGGACTACAGGCCAGGCATGCGCCACCACTCCCGGCTACTTTCAGTATTTTTAGTAGAGACAGGGTTTCTCTACTGGTCTAAAACTCCCAACCTTAGGTGATTCATTGCCTCGGCCTCCCCGAGTGCTGGGATTACAGGCGTGAGCTACTGAACTGAGCCTCGCCTGCCGGCTGGAAAATGCCCCTTAGGCTGGGGGTCCTGCCCGCACGGCTGCCCCATCTGACCCTGGTGGCTCCTCCTCTCCCCCAGCTGAGCGAGGGCAGCCCCGGGATTACCGTGGCCAGCTTGCCCTGCATCTCCGCGATCTTCCGCCCAGGGCTGTCTTCCTTCAGCAGCTGCACAGATGACAGCAGCGTGGCCAGCTCCTGCCGCAGGGCCCCCACCTCGAACTCCCTGTGGCACCAGATGCCGGGGCCAACTGTGGTGTGTGCTCGGGGGTAGGGCCGGGACCAGGGACGCGGACTGCTCCCACAGCCACCACAGGGCTAAAGAGGCTTGGGGGGATCAGCTCTGTCACCCCTCTAGTGAGAAAGGTGGAGGTCCCCAGCAGATGGCAGAGGGAGGGCTTGAGGCTCCTCAGAGCAGCACCAGGGTGGTGGGGCGAGCATGTCTGTCACCGTACTGGGGGGCTTGTGGGGAGCAGCGAGCGTGGCAACTGGCCCAGCCCAGTGACGGTCGGTGGGGCCCCTGCCCCTCTCCCGGGGCCCCAGAGGCTGCACCTGGCCTTGCCTTCGGCAGAAATCCTGAGGTCTGAGTCGCTCTTGTGAAGCAGGCACTTGTCTGAGACGCCCTCTATCTGAACAGAACCAGGAGCGGTGGGAGGCTCAGGGCCCAGTCCAGCACCAGCACCAGCCTCAGCCGCAGCCTCAGGGAGAGGGAGGAGGGGAGAGGACAGGGAGGGGAAGAGTCCCACACCACCACCAAGGCTAAATGCACCAGGCTGGCTGTGCCTTCGCCCACCTTCTGTGGGAGGCAGTCCAGCTTCTCCTGCACTCCCCGAAGGTGCACAGCCACCTCCTTCTGCCATCTGGCCAGGTCCTCCAGGGACTTCCTCTCTGCACCTTCCCATTCGGTCTTTGCCTGGGATACAGACACCCAGTGAGGGACAGAGCCCAAATTGGGAGGACGGATGGATGGATGGACAGGGCCCCTGGGTGGAGAGATGTACACAGGGAGCTCTGGGGGGCAGGCGGACCCCATGGGCACTTCTGACTCTGACACATTTGTGCACCAGTCTGCAGGCAGCTGGGATGGCCCAGCCAGGCACACTCTGGGGACACACAGGCCAGGGGGGCCCAGGCAGCCAAGGGACCGTGGGGCTGTTCCGACCACACGGGTGCCCAAGGGAGGCAGGGCCAGGCCCAGGGATTCAGCCCTGAAACACAGGCTGTTGCCACGTCCGCCGGTGGATGAGCGGGAACTTGGGGGCGGTGTCCACACAAGCGCATTACGCAGCGGTGGAAGGAAGCTCTGTGCATGAGCCAAGGAGTGAGGAAACAGGACACCCGTGGGTGTCCCTGACAAAGCGGCTGCATGGTGCATGGCTCCGTTTCCTGGAAATGTCCAGAACAGGCCAGCCAGGGAGACAGGGAGGGGCCTGAGTGGCCAGGGGGCGGGGACTGGGATTCTTTCTGGGGGATGAACCCTGTGAAGCTGTGGGCATGATGGCCGGCCCTGTGAACAGACTACACGGAACTGCATGCATTCACGGGTGAGCTGCGTGGGGAGAGAATCCTTCTCAATAGAGCTGTTAAAAAGTGAACATGCGCACGCCAGTGGAGGCCGCTTGTCTGCCCCTCTGCGAGCTGCCCACGTAGCTGGGCCGTGGGTCAAGGGTCCAACTCAGGCCTCAGGGACCGCAGGTGCTGGACCGAGGCTGCTCAGGGGCTGTCCTGCCCCAAACAGGAGTCTCTGGGACTCAGAGTCCCCCAGACCCTGGGGACAGTTGCCGGATGGGATGGGAGGCTTGGGACAGGCCTGTCAGGCCTCTACCATGAGGGAATGGTGGGCTGAGAGCTGAGGGGTGGGGACTCCCCCCAGCCTGCCTACCCCCCACTGCCTGGCGCACCTCGGACAGCCTGAGGCCCAGCATCTGCTCCTGGAGGTCGAGCCGGCTGCTCAGGGCTGGGAGGCGGCCACTCAGCTCCTTTACCTGCCCGGCCAGCTGCACCACTGATGCCTCCAGAGCATGGCTCTTCTCTCGGAGCTGCGGGGGACAGGTGGGCACAGGGAGGCCCGGCTAAGGGCCCATCCTGTGTGTGTGTGTGGGACCCCGTGGGGGACATGACACACTGCCCCCCCTCACCAGTGCCAGCTCGCCATGCATCTCCTGCCGGGCCAGTTCCCCAGCCAGCTGCATGGCCTCCAGGTTCTCCTGCACATAGGCGGCCAGCTCCCCGGCCCGGCTCTCCTCCAAGCGCCCCTTGGCGTCCCTAGGGGTTGGGGACACAGACACCCTCAGTGGGTCCTGCCCACCTCTCAGCACTGGGCCAGGGAGGGAAGCTTGGCTGCTGGCTCTGGAACCTCCCAGGAGACCCTGGGAGATGGGGTGCAGTCACAGTGCCACCAAGACAGGGCTTCACTGCTGACTGCCACAGCTGAGCACCCCAGGGAGGGCAGGCTGGGCAAGCAGCGGAGTCCCCACGGGAGGAATGGCCGCACAACTGCCCTGTCTGAACCTGGCTGCACCTCGAGGTCAAGCACTCTACTGGGAGAGGCAAGGTTGTTCCCTGCTGAGTCGGCCACCGTGGCCCCTCCTAAGTGGGACATCAGGGTCTCCCCGGCCTGACAGCACCTGAGGCCCCAGGACACCCACCAGGCCTTCTCCTCGGCCAGCAGGACACGGTTGAGCGACGCTTGGTTCTGCTGCACGAACTTGGTGAGCTGGGCCACAGCCGCATCCAGGCCCTGGCACTGCTCCAGGAGGTGGCTCTCCTGCTGCGGGGTGGAGGCCACCCTGAGACCCGAACCCCGGCCCCGGGCCTGCCCACCCGCCCACCGCCCACCCGGCCCCACCTCATGATGCCCTTGCAGGGCCCACAGGCGCTCCTCCATCAGTCCCCGAAGCTTCCCCCACCGGCTCTCCAGCTCACCCCGCAGGCTGCCCTCCAGCCTCAGCCTTGAGCTCTCCGAGGCCTTCATTCTCTGTGAGGAGACCCCACGGTCTGCTGCAGGTCTGCCTCTGGGAAGGGGGCGCAGGGCAGGCCGGCCGCAGGCGGGCTCCTACCTTCTCGAGGGCCAGGAAGCTCTTCTGCAGGAAGCTGCACAGCTTGGCCTCCCTCTTCAGGAAGCGCAGACTCACCTCCTCGCCAAGCCTGGTCACCTGGGCCTGGAGCAGGGGCACGTTGTCCCGTGGACAGCCTCTGCCAGACACCCGGCTGATCCCGCTTCTGCCCGTGGTCTCCAGCAGAGTTGGAGTCCCCTGCTGTCCCCCAGCCCAGCAGAGCGGGGCCTGCCACACCCTCAGCCGGAAGAAAGCCAGAACGGGCAGGAGCACTTGGTACCCAGGCACCGACCAGGCACGGATTTGAAAAGTGTGTGAAGGCCACACTCACGTGAGGTCCAGACACACTTGGCATCCACCACCAATGCTGCCCAGGGAAGGCCGCCCAGCCACCACCATGCCCTGGTAGGGAAGTGGGAGTGCCGTGTGGGCATCCCCACACAGAGGGAGCCAGGCAGGCTGGCCAGAGCCTTGGGGCCCTGTCTCCACCCCAACAGCTGCTTTCCTGCTGCACCGAGGGTCTGAAGGGGAGGGGAAAGTGGAGACGCACTGGCCCTGCCCCTGCATCTCACACATCCAAAGGGCAGGCAGGTGGCACAGGCCCTTCGCCAGCCACAGCGAGAGTACCTCCCGGGAGGCTTCCCCTCTGCCCAAGCCCCTGTTGGCCCCCTGGCTCCCAGGAGGCTGCTTTAGAGCAGGTATTTTTTTATAAAAAGCCAGATGGTACATGTTCCAACCTCACGGGGTTTCTACTGCAACCCTCTCAGCAAGGCGGTTAAAGCCCCCAGAGCAGACATTGATAATGTGTAAAAAATATTTGAGCCAATAAAACTGTATTTACGAAAACCAGCAGTGGCTGGCACAGTGGCTCATGCCTGTAATCCCAGCACTTTGGGAGGCCGAGGTGGGCGGATCACCTGAGGTCAGGAGTTTGAGACCAGCCTGGCCAACATGGTGAAACCCTGTCTCTACTAAAAATACAAAATTAGCCAGGCGTGGTGGCACATGTCTGTAATCCCAGCTACTCTGGAGGAGGCTGAGGCAGGAGAATCGCATGAACCCAGGAGATGGAGGTTGCAGTGAGCCGAGACTGTCCCGCTGCATTCCAGTCTTCTCCCCTACCAAGACTGTCTCAAAAGAAAAAAAAACTTTTTGGGAGGTCGAGGTAGGAGGAATCTTGAGCCCAGGAGTTTGAGGCTAGCCTGGGCAATGCAGCGAGACCTCGTCTCTACAAAACCAAAAATTACCCGGGCAGGGTGCATGTGCCCACGGTCCCAGCTACTTGGGAGGCCGAGGCAGAAGGATCACTTGAGCCTGGGAGGTCGAGGCTGCAGTGAGCTGTGACTGTACCACCGCACTCCAGCCTGAGCAATCGAGCAATACCCTGTCTCAAAATAAAACAAGTGGTGGCCTGGCTTTGCTGCCTCTGGCCCTAGAGAACACTCAGCCACCCGTGCTCAGGGAAAGTCAGAGGCCCTCATAAGCAGCAGCTCCCCCACACCTGGCACCTCGGGAATCAGCCCAGCGCCTCTGCCTACTCCACACAGCCACTCGATAGCTTCCCAAAGGGCAGCGGGGAGCTATGTGGGCGGCAGTGGAGCGTCCTGGCAGTCCTGGCCCACACCCGGTGTGCAGCCTGGTGTGCAGGGGAACCCCTACAGTCCCGTCTCTTGGTGAAGCTCAGGCCTGGGCACAGTGGGAGGGGGAGCTGCTCTGGCCTGGTGGGTGGGACCCTGGGTTCTAGGAACTCGTGTCCTCAGAAAGGCGACCCCCGCTTTGTGTGCAGGGAAAATTAAGCCTGAAAGTGGCCGTGGAAGGTGCTTCGGGGCTGAGCTCTGTTGATCTGGCAGGCACCGGCTGTGTGGGGAGGGCTGCAGGGGGCAGGACACAGGCAGCTTCCTGGGGTGAAGCGCACCCGGGTCTACAGCTGCCGGCCTCACGTGGCCACTGAGTGTTTGATTTTTTTGAGATGGGGTCTTGCTGTGTCTCCCAAGCTGGTCTTGACTTCCCAGGCTCCAGTGATCCTCCCGCCTCCGCCTCTCAAAGTGCTGGGATCACAGGCATAAGCCACTGCACGTGGCCTGAGCTGTTGTAACGGGGCGTCTGACTGCGGAATTTCGTTCTAAATCATCTACGATCGTAGCTGATTTCAGTGAACACAGCTATGTGGCGAGCGGCCGCCACATCTGACGGCACCGGCCAGGAGGAATGTCTCCTCCTTGCCCTCTAGCTGGACCTGGACCGGCCCCCTGAAGGCTGGGCCTGGCCCAGTGGTACCTCCATCCTGGCCACCTCTAGGTCCACCCTCCGGCTGCTGTCCTCCTGGTCCTTCCGCAGGGCGCTGCAAGCCACCTCCCGGCCCTCCTCCTCCTGCCGCACCAAGTCCGTCAGCTTGGCCAGCCTAGAGACATCAGCTGCGGTCACACCAGGGTGAGGCCGACCCACAGGCTGGCCACGCAGCAGGTGGATGACACCCGCCCACTCCAGGGAAACACAGCAATAGGAGCAGGGCAGGGCTGGTGCGAGTCCCTTCCCCACGGAAGGTCCTCAGTGGGCGCAGGCTCTCCAGCACGCTCAGCACCGAGTGTGGGTGCCCCTCTGGCTTACTGGGGATGCATGGCAGGGAGACCCACATCTTGGCTCAGCCAGGGACTCTCAAATGACCCACACAAGGTCTGCAGCCAGCCCCGGTGGCGGGTGCCCACCTGAGGCCAGCCTCCTGCTCGGCGCCCTTCCGCTCCGCCTCCAGCTGTGCCTGTCTCCTCCTGAGCTGGCTCAAGGCTTCCCGGACCTCCACCAGCCTGGCACACAACGAAGCCGCTCCCGAGAGGCCCAGGCAGGCTGAGCAGCCTCTGGGAGCTAGGGTCCAGCTGAGGGGCCCCTGCAGCCACCTCCCAAGGCTTTCCCCGGTCCCTGCGAGCCGGCCAGGGATGTACAAACCTGGCCCTTTCTAGCTGGACCTGGATGTGTATCCCTTACTCCAGGACACCCTGCGGGGGAAGTGCTGCCACTGCTCACCCGCTGCGGCCTCCCCGCCCCGGGCCTACGCCTCTGGGTGTGTGGGGGTTACCTTTTGTCCAGGGCCTGCATCTGGTTCTGCAGGCCAGAGAACTGTGAGGAGGAGGAGGAGGAGGCTGCGGGCCGGGCCTAGACCCAGGTCTGGCACCTGCCCTTAGAGTCCACCCAGCTCCGGCACCACCAGCCCATGGGAGCTCTGGTCCTGGGCAGCAGGGGTGGGCTGGGCTCCAGGCGCAGAAGCAGCTGCCCCTAATACCCAGGAAAGGGCAGCTGGACCTGCGGGTTTGGGGTGCCGCTCACCTCCAGTGCCTCCTTCTCGGGGGCCTGGGCCGCTGGCCACGCCTCCTGCCTCAGCTGCCTCAGCTCTGAGCCCTGCAGCTCCAGGCGAGCCCGCGCCTGCAGCAGCGCGCCCAGCAGGCTCCGCGTGGTGCGCTCACAGCGCTGCTTGTGTTCCCGCAGATGGGCCACCTCGGCCTGCAGCTCGACCACCCTGGCCAGGGCGAGAGTGGGTGAGTCTGGAGGTGCCCCCGGCAGAGGCAGAGGCGGTGGCTGCGGCGTGGTCCTCCCTCCCCAGCGCCCCCCGCAGGGCTCACCACTGCTCCAGCTGGCTCCAGCGCTTGGCGGTGTCCTGCTCCGGGACAGAGGCCGTGGATGCTGGGTGGCTGGACTCGTACCTCTCCGAGAACTCTTCCAGGTTCAAGGGCTCGGGGCTGGCCAGGTCTCCAGCCAGGAGCCCCAGGTCTTCCAGGGTAGGTGCCCATGCCCCTGAGGGGCTGCTGTCAGCCGGCTCTGCAAGGAGGAAGCTTAGGAGTTCGCCCCTCGGGGCCCGACTCCCACTGGAGCTTATGGGAACAGGGCCCCAAATCCCTGCAGGACCCTCGCCCACCACCCAGAGCCCAACGCGTGTCCCTGAGTTATACAGGATCCCAATGGGCTCAGCTCAGAGAAGTCCAGGGCCTGAAGACACACAGCACTGGGCGGCAGCAGCACGGTGGCACCCCACCCGGCCAGCTCCAGAGGGAGCCCCGGGGTCAGAAGCAGAGCTGCCTCCACCCCCACACCCACGGCAGGCCCCTCCTCGGCCCCTGAACCTCTGCCTCCCACCCTCGGCTCTGGCTCACCTGACATGGCTGCCCGGGCTGCACCAGCCACTCTGCCCGAGGCTGTGACCCGTGCCTGGGGCCTCTGAGATTGCCTCTGAGACCTGGACACAGGCCAGGGCGGCAGGGGCCACAGGGAGGAAGTCTCGTGAAGACTATGGGCCTCTGACGACTCAGGATGAGCTGCTGCCCTAGTCTAGATGCCTTCCCAGGGTCCCCAAGGAGGCAGGTATGGGGGGGCCAGTGGGGCTATTCTGGAACCTTCCTTCCCTCCCCAGAACCTCGTGGCTTCACAGCCCAACTGCCAGTGGCCCTGGAGCCCTCAGCTCCCCAACTCCCGCAGGCCCCCAACTGCCTGCTTCTGGACGGATCAGGGGACCATTCCCGAGGGGGTACAGACACCTGTCCTCTGGCAAAAGGGGCTTCCTTCAGCTGCTGGGGGAGGGGCAGGAGGGAGGGACCTGAGAGCCCCAGGACAGCACAGACCCAGCCAGCTGAGCAGAGCCCGAGGTCTGGGCAGCCCCAATAGGGTGGGAGGGGCAGCCAGGCTCCACCTAACCTCAGCCTTGCTCAGCAGCCCCATTAAAAAACAAAGGAGCCATGTGAATCCTAACCACTGGTTTTATTTTATTTAACCTAATATATCCAAAATATTATCACTTCAGGTGCTCAGCACAGAACCACCGTGAAGGAACCCTGCCCCGAGTTCCTGGTGCCCCCGCAGAGGCCCTGAGCTTTCCCCCTTGCTTCAGTGCAGCTCAGGAACCTGCGGCACCGCCCCTGCCCCACCTCCAGCAGGAGCTCCTCGGCCTCATCCCCAGACCTACCAGCCAGAGGCCCCCAGGAGGCAGGCTGAAGGGTGGGGATGAGGAAGGGGGCGTGGCTGGTACCCTGGGTGAGGGCAGGCACTTCCTGTCCTGTCGGCCAGGGTGGCTGCGGCGGCTCTTTCATGCCCCTCCTTCCACCCAGCACCCCAACCCCAGGGCCACGAAAGTCCCAGGCTGTGAGAAGTGGTCCAGGTGGGTGGCAGGGACGATGCTGGATTGATTTATTTCACACATTCAGACCCGACACTCAGACACTTTGGGGCCCTGTAAGGGCTAAGCAGAGGGTGTGGTGTCAGCTCCTGGGGAGGCCCCACTCCCTAGAAAGGAAATACACGGAGGGACCAGTGTTGCTCTAACAGGGACACTGAGGTTGCCTCCAACGCCCTGTGAGAAAGGGCCCTGTGGTGACCGTGGACCCAGCCCAGCCAGGCAGGCAGGGAGCCTTCGAGGAGCCCTCAGGCGGGCAGGTGGGGGGCTTCTCAGCCCCGGTGCCCACCAACCCTTCTAGCCACCTGGGCTAGGCCAGATGTCCTCCCAGGCCAGCAGGAGGCTGACTCCTGCTGCATCTGCACTTGGTGGCTGGCAGGGGTGGGGCAGGGAGGGGTACACCTGCCCACTCCAGAGAAAGAGAGGAGCCGCGGCCAGGTCCCCACACGCTAGGAGGCCTGCCTTCCCAGCCAGTTCCACAGGGCAGCACCTCCAAGCTTTGAGGCTCGGGGACTAAGGCAGGGGTGGGCGTAGGCTGACTCCAAGTTCCAGGGGTCAGGGGACTGAGGCAGGGCTGGGCGTGGGCTCAGACTCCTAGTTCCAGGGGTCAGGGGACCCAGGCAGGGCTGGGCATGGGGCTCAGGGCCTCTCGACACCGCAGCACAGGGCCTGTCACCCCAGCTCTCTGGGTCTGGGTCTTCAAGTCAGATGCAGGCTGGGGAGTGCACGTGGCGCTCCCCTTGTGGCGGCGATGCCGTGAGGCTGCTCTCAGGGCTGTCTCACCCTCTAAACCCTGGCGTGACAAGTCCACGGCTCAAGCTCAGGATCCACAGGCCGTCCGCTCACGGTGGAAAACAAGGTCAAGACTGTGGCTGCGGGCCAGGCCGGCTCACATCTGTAAGTCCTCTGGTGTGGAGGCAGGAGAAGCCCTTCTGCAGCAGGATGGCCCTCAGGACAGCAGCGGGGTTGAGGGCTCTGTCTCATGCCCTGCTGCTGGCTCCCGAGACTGAGAGCCTGGAAGGGGGCCACACATATACATACAGCTGATCCCTAGAGGCGAAGGAACCTAGGCGACGAGGGTGGCAGCTGGGCCTGCGCAGAGAGGCGCCAAGGATGGAGACCACAACACGGTCAGTCCCACCAGAGTCCGTCCCAGGCCTGCCGCCCCCAGCCCAGCTGCAGGGTGCATGCCATTGCCGCTGCTGGGGAGCATGGTTTGGGCCGAGAAAGCAGTGACTCCGGGAGGAGGTGCAGAGGGGGCCCACGGTGCCAGTGCTGGTGCCCACCATGGGCGGGGCTGGGCCTCACGTCTGGGCCAGCGAGAGCTCCTCCAAGCCTCCCTTCCCCAGGCGGTACCTGGCAAGGTCCTTCCTGGTCACCAGCCCAACAACCTGCAGGACAAGGCCAGGCCACAGTGACCCATGGGTCAGCCCCCGCCTACCTATGGAGGCCCCTGGGTAACACAGCCAGGGAGCCCTGAGGGCTTCAGCACAGCCCGAGCTGAGCACGGGGCATGGGCCGTGGTGCTGGGTCTGCGCCTCAGCGTCCCCAGCAGGAAGATGAGATAAACGTGTGCAGGAGACAGAGGGCCCTCGCAGCCCAGCACGTCCCTGCCCCACTCACCTGATTGCGGTTGTCCACCACCACCAGGTGCCGCAGGCCCAGGGCCCGGAACAGCTTGAACACACGTGGGAGCGACGCCTCCTGCAGCGCGACACAGCTGTCAGCACCTGCCCACACGCCAGAGGCAGGCAGGACCTCCCCCTGGCTCCCAGCACCCACTCCACAGTGTCTAGGCCCCCACACCTGTCTGATCAGCCTGTTAGGCCCCCTGACTTTGGCTCTACAACCCAAACCCTTAATCCCTGCTGCTGCCCAGAGATCCTGGAAGCCCTGGCAGGCCCCCTTCCTGGGAGACAGAGTCATTGAGTCCTGGCCCCCTCGCCCTCCCCTGTGCCCCTGGCCACCCCTCCAGGAGGCTCCAGATCACACAGCCCACTGTTTGGCCCCAAGTCCCTGTGCCTCCACTCTGCACGTGCCTGGGGCACTGTGTAGGGGGAGGGGTTCATGAACTCGGAGAGGTCCATGGTGCACTCCCGCTCATCCTGGGACACGTGGATGGACTGGATGGGTGGGAAGCGCGGGTAGGCGTCTCGGAAGTCCTTCAGCCTCAGGCGCCGCTGCACCAGGCCCATGTTGGAGCGCTCGACAAACACCTGTGGGCGGCAGGTCCCCCGTCAGGCACCTGCGCGGCATCCCAGGGGCTCCCACCTGCAGGCGTTCCAGAGCCTGGCACGTACCTTGTGCTTGAGGAGGACGATGAGCTGGGAGCGCAGGATCAGGCCCTGGAGCCGGGCTGGCTGCAAGAGACGCCTGCTGTCAGAGCCACAGTGCCCGAGGCGGGGCTGCGCTGGGATGCTGCGCCGGGCCCCAGCTCCGACCCTGCTCTAGCCCAGTGCCCCATCTGGGTGTGGGTGCTGTGTCAATGGCCACCTGCTCATACCAGCCTCACTGTGGCATTCCATGTGCACAACGCCACAGGTTCCCAAGGATGGGTGACAGGACAGCAGGTCTGAATGCACATAGCAGAAAGCCAGGGCCCAGGGAGGGGGGCTCTGCTGCAGGGTAGATGCAGCTCCATTGTGCCCAATAAAAACCATCCCCAAACCCCTAGTGTCCATGTCCAAGGGGTGCACGGCAGTGGCTGAGCTGCGTGTCGTGTCAGGACCTCCTGACGAAGCCCTGGCCCCCAGTGCTGTGGCTGCGCCCAGCCCGGTGCTGACCTCAAGGCCCTGACAGGCCGCAACCCCACCCAGCCTCGGCGCCCCCACGGCCCTACAGGGCCCCACAGTGAGCTCCTAGCACTCCTGGAACCGACGGTGCACCCGAATGCACTGCCTCCCCATCCTGCCAACCTCGCCGTGTGCTTGCCACCACTGGGCTGGACAGAGGTGTCGCGAGCAAGATCCAGCCTGGGGGCCGCCCGGTACCTGGCTGTCGTCTGCATGTTCCACCACAGGGAAGCCGTTGTGATTGGACGCCGTGTCGCTCAGCACGTCCACAATGACGCCGACCTTCTCACGCCGCCTCAGGCAGGTCACCGGTGTGCTCATCACCTCCCTGCCGGAGGAGCCCGGCCACACAGGCCCGTCATGCGCCACCAACTCCCACGGTCACCCCCACAGGCTGCTGTGGTGCGAAGCTGCGGGGCGGGAAACGCGGAGCCACCTGGAGCCCGCGAGCCGCACATCCCGCCACTGTGCAACAAGAGCCACTGGACACCCTCCCTGCCCACAGCTGCCACGTGCCATACCTGGCAGTGAGCGAGTGCGAGGTGACCGGAGCCTCCCAGTGCAGAAAGGGCACGCTCTGCAGCTGAATGTGCATGTCGTACAGGCCCTGCAGGTGGACGGGACACGGGGCTGGAAGCCACGCCCACCCCTCGGGACAGGCTGTTTGGAGGCTGGGCGCTCAGAGGCCCCTCCCCCACGGCCACCCCCACACTCTCAGGGTGAGGCTTTGAGCCCTGTGCACCTCGATGAAGACGTCGCCCACAATCTTGGCGGTCATGAGCACCAGCATGATGGGGAAGCCGTAGGTCACGTTGCTGGTGGCCTCCATCATGATGACCGTCAGGCTCAGCGTCATCCGCACGATCCCACCTGCAGGAGCGTCAGGAGCCCTCCCAGCTCAGGGTCACATGGCCACCGCCTTTTCTGTGCAGCACATGGTCCGCCTGCCCCAGACCCGAGCCGTGCAAGGACGGCCACAGCCCCCTCCTGACCCCGTGGAGGCCCCCCGCCCACCAGGCAAGAGCCAAGACCTTACCCAGCTGGGCAGCAGCTCCCATCAGGGCGTATTTCCCGGGGTCCGCCCAGATCTGCGGGAGGTGACATGGAGGTGTCAATGTGGTGGCAGGCCCCTGCCCAAACCCACCAAGATACAGAGGCGGCCCTGCCCTAGAGCCTTATGCCCAGGAGCGAACCCCATGGCGGCAGACACACGCACAGAACGACTGAGCACAGCATGGCCTGCTGGGGACACCGCGCCCTCTGCCTGTACCCGGCATTCAGTGCCTGAGCGACAGGAATGCAGGGTGCAAAGGGCACAGTCACCCACGCTGACTGGGGAGCACCACCCAGGCTGAGGAGCGGAACTCCAGCACACAGGACACAGAGGGCCTCGGGAACACGAGGCTTGGTCACAGAACCCACGCACGGAAGGCCACTGACGGTGACTCCACCTAGAGACAACGTTGGGGGCAGGCAGAGCCAGAGTCTGGAGGACCCCAGTGGCTGCCGGGGCTGGGGGCCGGGGAAAGCGGGGCATGAGTGCGGGTGGGCCCAGGGTTTCCGCTCTGGGATGACAGAAGGTTCTAGAAGTGGTAGTGACGAACTGCCTCATGAATGTGAGAAACGCCGAGAAATTGTCCACTTTAAAAGGGTAAAGCTTATGGCATGTAAGTCATGTTTGAATGTTAGAAATCAAACCAAACCAGGCCCTTGTAGAGGAAGACAAGCAGAGCACACGGGCCTGGGGAGTGGGACGGGGTTTCCAGCTGGGGCCTCTTACAGGCTGTCATTTAAATGACTGAAATGAGAAATGGAGAACACGAAGGAACCCAGCCGCAGCGGAGGCAGGCGGAGGAGGCAGGCCTGCGGGCCGAGGGCTGGTGGGCAGCGGTGCTGCTCTGGCCCCAGCCTCCCGGAGAGCAGCCCCGGTGGGGTGTCTGCCCCGTGGAGTCCAGCAGCACCTCTGCAGCCGCCCAGAGTCACCCCTGCTTTTCATCACACTCTCACGAATGAGGAGAGCAGCCTGCGCCCCAGCCTCGGCCGGGTCAGACTACGCGGGGGCTGTGCTGCGCAGTGAACGTGCTTCCCCACAGCGGGACAACCGCCACAGCCTGTGAACCATGAACCACGCAAGGCCCAACGCTTTCATCCCACCCCGGGACCCCTGCTCCGGCCCGAGAGGCCGCAAGACCTGCACATCTCACGGCAGGCCCCGCAGCCTCTCCGGCCCCACTCACCGCTGCCCCCGTGAGGTATGACAGGGAGATGCCAAACAGCCGGCCCCAGGCGGCCCCGATGAGCAGGGATGGGATGAAGACCCCGGCAGACACTGTGAGCCCGTAGGTCCAGCAGGCCAGGAAGAAGTAGACCAGCGTGAACAGGCCGAGGGTCAGGGGATTGTAGGAGCCTAGGGAAGAAGAGGGGCTGATGGGGCCTCCACAGGACTCGTGCCCCAGGCAGGGGCCCCGCTGCCCAGTCTCAGGCCTAACAGTCACCTTCCAGGAGCCTAGCAATCTGAACCCCAGGCCCCGCGGTTCCCAGAAGTCTCCCTGTTCTCAGCCTCCCGGGGAAGCAGGAAGGCTGGAGGATCCCACAGGGAAGGCGCAGGGAAGGAGGCTCCA
This sequence comes from Leontopithecus rosalia, assembly GCA_028533165.1. NCBI lineage: Eukaryota > Metazoa > Chordata > Mammalia > Primates > Cebidae > Leontopithecus > Leontopithecus rosalia. Next base: position 110,080,593 of record CM052660.1, on the reverse strand, counting down.
CAGGGCCCTGAAGCCGGCGGCAGCAGCAGAAGCCGGGTCCAGACTCCACAGGCGGGCACCACGGTGCAGTGCGCAGCCTGGCTCTGGGAAGAGGGCGCCCTCCACAGCCTGGAGGTCCCTTCCTGGGGCGGGTGGCATTGCACTGGGTGTTGGGAAAGCGGGGCCACTGGGGGACGCAATCGCAGAGGTACACAGCAGGCACTCCAAAGCCGTGCTCTGGCTTCCGTGAAAAACTGTGGTCGGGCAAGGCCAGACCTTGCACGGTTTGAGGGTTCACCCTCTCTCACTCTGTCACCTAGGCTGGTGTGCAGTGATGTCAACACAACTCACTGTGGCCTCAAGCGATCCTCCCACCCCAGCCTCCTGAGTACCCAGGACTGTGGGCACACCTCTGTCCCAGATAATCTTGCTTTTTTGGTAAAGACAGGGTCTTGCTGTGCTGCCCAGGCTAGTCTTGACCTGGGCTCAAGCGATCCTCCTGCCTCGGTCTCCCAAACTGCTGGGATTACAGCAGTGAGCCCGTGCTATAACTCACGCTGGGGATGATCCCCCCGCGCAGGGCTGCAACCTCAGCCCACAGGGACACCGAGCCAGAAGGCATGACCCATGCCCTGATCCAAGCACCTGCCCGGCGGCACTGCCCGCACACACCTGGCGGGTCGTGGAAGAGGCTCACTACGCTCTTCTCTGGGGTGTTGAAGAAGGCCGCAGCCATGGAGTTGTACTCGCCGTCCGCACAGAAGAGCTGTGAGGTCAGGAGAGAGCACGCTGGGAGGGAGACAGGCCAGGGGGCTCAGGCAGACTTGGTGTCGCCACGTGCACCGTGTACGCTGCCTGGCCAGCATCGCTGCGAGACCATATGACCCTAACTGGGTCAGGGCCACAGTCACAGAGGGGAAGGAGGACACGCGGCACAGGCCCAGGCCCAGCAGGGGCTGCAGAGCCACGTCCAGCCCGGGGGTTGGGAGGCCGGGCATCCCTGGAGCCAGGGGAAGGTGGGCCCAGACGCTCACATCAGCTCATAGAGGAGGCTGTCTCTGGGCTCCAGCCACACCGGGGGTGCTGTCCATGGATGGCAGCGGAGTGCAGCAAGGCTGGTCAGCCCCACAGCCTGGGCCTCCCACACTTCTGACTGTTCACGCCTGTCCCGTCAGCACCCACCACATCCGGCCTGCCCCAGCCCTCAATCTGCTGGGCCTGTGACTTTCCCTGTTCTGGGTGTTTCACGTTAACAGGGCTACACCATGCGGCCTCCTGTGTGGCTCCTCTGAGCACGGTGTCTTCCAGGGCAACCGTGTCACCGTGTGGAAGGACACATGGGCTATGGTAAGCCGTGAGCACCAGGCACAGGCTGGGGTATGGATGGAGATTTGCATTTCTCCTGGGTCCACATCTGCGGGACCCTGGGCTTCTGAGGCTCTTCCCGTCAGGCTGCCATTCTGGGAAGAGGGCTGGGAGAGCCTTTGGCCCCACACCACCGCCTGTTCCTGACACCTTGGCAGACACCTGGGCTGCTCTGACATCTGGGTGGACGGCGCTAGCCCTCCCTGAGACATGCCAGCCAGGTGCATCTAGAACTCCATGCAGCGGGCAGCCCCTCCCGAGGCCTCAGCAAGGCTCCTGGAGGCACTCCTGCAGCTGCCCTGCCTGCTGGACCCCACCTGGCCTGGGCCGCCTACCTGCAGCGGGTAGGACATGGAGCTCCCCTGCAGGGGCTGGCAATCCCGAGACGAGTAAATCAGCACAAAGGCGACCGTGGCCGTGACGGCGGCCACCAGCATGGCCTCGATCACCTGCAGGCAGGGCCGGTGGATGTACCTGGAACCAAGAGCCAGGCTGCACCACGGGCGAGACGGTGGCACGGCCCCTCGGCATCTGCCGGGCAGCCTGCGTCCCAGGTTGAGGACACTGGGCCTCTGTTTCAGCAGCAGTCAGGCAGCCCGATGTCCCTGGGGCAAGGACTCCCACAGCAACTCCTCCTGACGAGTGGGAGGCGGCCCTGCCAGTGCTCCCCCTGCGCCCGGCAGTACTGAAACTGGCACGGACCAAGGAGGAATAAGCTAGGAGCCCCCCGAGTCCCAGGACAGCTCCAGCTGCTACCAGGCAGAGCCGGGCAAAGGCCGGGAGTACCTCACCAGGACCGATCCTGCACCCAGAGCAGCCTCGCTTCCTCCCCAGGGGCCATCATCCAGGAGCCCTCGCTCTCCCAGCCTTGGGCTTGCCTATGCTCTCCAGGGGCCAGGACACATCTCTGAGCAGCTCTAGCAGGGAGGCCAACAGGGTAGGTACTGAGCACACAGCCTTCCTTCCAGACGTGGTCAACGGGCATAAACCCCACGCCACGTCTTTTTTTTTTTTTGAGAGGGAGTCTCGCTCTGTCACCCAGGCTGGAGTGCAGTGGCGTGGTCTCAGCTTACTATAACCTTTGCTTCCCAGATTCAAATGATTCTCCTGCCTCAGTCTCCCAAGTAGCTGGCATTACACTCACCCACCACCACTGGGATGGTCTTGACCTCATGACGTCATGATCCGCTCGCCTCAGCCTCCCAAAGTGCTGGGATTACAGGTGTGCGCCACCACGCCCTGCCCACCACATCTGCTTTCAAAGGGCCTGCGTGGCCACGCCTGCCAGCGCAACATGCAAGGCGGTTTCTCTCTCACCTGATTCGAAACATGGTCAGCCAGTAGTTCAAGGCATTGAACACAGCTCCGAGCACACCGCCTGCGGCCAGGGGAAAGCCCAGTCGGCACGTGGGGGGGAAGGTGCAGGCCTCCGCGGCTCCCAGAGGGCGGGAGAGGCTCCAGGGTTTACAGAGGGAAGAGGGTGGCAGGGGGTGGGTGGGGGGGTCCTGGTAAGATGCTTCCTCCGCATCGTTTCTCAAAGGCTCTGCCGTCCTTCCAGGGAAGAGGGGCAGCAGATGCTCTTAGGGCCAATCCAGCCTCCTGGAGGAAACCCACCCGCCCTGTGCCCCGAGGTTCTGCCCACAGAGAAGAAAACAGGAAGCAGGGAAGCAGAGCTTTGTGTGTGCGCTGCCCGTGGACGCATCTGGAGGGAGCAGGCCCCCTGGTGGCCCTGGGATGGGGGCAGGCTCGAGGCTGTCGTGGCCTCTAGTCCTCGCCTCTCTGGCCGTGTCATGGCTGAGCTCGGCCCACAGGCCAGCCTGCAGCGCTGGGGGAGCCCTTACCTACCACGCCCATGGCGATGAAGACGGGAATCTCGTGGATGGTATAGGCCATTTTCTGTGGAGAGAGGGAGAAGGCGGAGGAGGGGAGGGAAAGGGCCCACAGCTCCTCTCTGCTGAAACTCAGGACCACCATCGTGAGAGAAGCTCCCCACACGGAGCCTTCCCACACTTCCATGCAGGCTGCGGAAGCCCACGGGACAGAAACACGCTGGGTGTTTGTAGCACGCCTGGCCCTACATGCCTCTGCCACTTCCTGCCACCCTGGGCACCCGGGGCGGGGAGGGCGCCAAGCACTGGGAACAGTCCGTGAGCCCCGGGTTTCCCGCACACAGAGCCGTCCTGCAGTGCGTCCAGAACCTGCCCTGTCGACAGCACAGAGAGGCCGCAGCCCAGTCCCCAGGCTGCCCTGTAAACAAGCCCCGAGCCCACCGGCCCCCACAGCGGCTGCTGCACGTGCCCCCAGGCCGCGGGAGGTCCCAAGCACGCCACAGCTGTGTAACGTGTGCACAGGGCACCCGGACCCAAGAGGCAGCTTGGGGTGCCGTCCTGCAGCCCCTCAGGTCCTGGAGCTCACACAAGCGCTCAGCTCCACAGCGACCAGCTAGAGTTTCCAAACGACCGAATTCTCAGTCTGGCCTTAAGCAAACAGGGTCCTGGCCCAGGACTCGATGGGGTGAGTCGGGCAGCTTACCTCCGAGTCAAACCTTCCGAAGTTGATGAGGCCCGGGCTGGACAGGTCCCACATGTTCCCGTGGTAAATGCTCAGAACGAAGTTCAGGGTGAACGTGGAGATCATGGAAGCAAAGAACTGGTGGAGAGCAGAAAACCAGCGCCTCAGAGCCTCGCCCAGCCCAGGGCCAAGGACCAGCAGGGACCACCGCCCCGCTTGTCAGCTGGGGGCCAGGAAGGAGTCTGCAGACTCCGCCCCGGGAAGAAGGGAAGGGGCTGGAGCCAGGGGCGGGCATATTGTGCCAGGAAGGAGGTGCCTAGCCCTCTCTGGACTCGCCAGTGTAGGGCAAGAGGGGACGGTGGGGCAGGGTCTGGGTACCTGGCTGTTTGATCCCCCATCTGGAGCTGGCTATGGTGCCCAAGACCAAGGGTGAACTGGGCAGCAAAGGCATGACCGCTGCTTTAGGCAGGGCTGGGGCCTGACAGACCCACAGGGGGTCTAGCTCCAGCTGCAGCTCGATGGCGGCAACAGGATGGGGACTGAGAGTGCAGCACCCACCCTGATGGGGCAGCAGCCATCAGCAGGCACTTACAATCCTCCATGTCAGGAACTGGTTCCAGAATGATGCGCCCTCCTCCAGGCTGAACAGGACTCCACCTGGAAGTCAGGGCTGACTCAGGTGCCAGCTGGACACAGGGCACCATGCTGACCACCCGCTCCTGCCCACAGGCTGCAGGGAGCCCAGACCACGTCAGAAGGAAGCTACTGGGGTGGGCCCCAGCCACGCAGAGAGGGACCCCAAGGGAGGTCCGAGGGCCAGGCCCAAGTATACTGACGGCTACTGCCTGCTGCTTCCAAATCCCCCGGCTGTGACTCCGAGCCTCTCTCTGCCCACCCTCAGCAGGCACTGGGCCTACAGACAGGAGCCTATTCCTCCAACACACAGAGTGAGCACAGCTTCCCAGAGCCAGCCGGCCACGAGGCTCCCAAGGGCGAAGATTTGGACCAGGCACGGCCCTCCTTACCCACGGGGGCTCCAAATGCCGCTGACACTCCGGCTGCAGCCCCTGCGGAAACGAAGTCCCGCTTCTCTGTGTCTCTGCGGAAGTACTCGAAGATCTGCAGCAGGGACAGACACAGGGTTGGGGCAGGTTCCTTGAAGGCACAGGTCTCATAAAGAGAGAGTGGCCGAGGGAGGCCCAGACAGGGGCTCTGCAGGGGAAGGGGCTTTTGGGACCATTGTGTCACCAGCTCTAATTCCAGAAAATCACCGTGCTACAGACCACAGAAGAGACAGCAGGCTCAGCACTGCCACCAGCAGCCCAGAGAAACACAGAAAGACCCAGCCAGGAACTCAACTTTCCAGAACACACAAGATTCCGAAAACCTCCACCCTCTACTGAAAACCACATGGATGGAAACCCAGCCTTGCTGTTGACATCTGTAGCACAAGAACATTGCCTGCCTCTAAATTCACACATGGCCGGGCGCAGTGGCTCACACCCGATCCCAGCACGTTGGGAGGCTGAGACGGGCAGATCATCAGAGGTCAGGAGTTCGAGACCAGCCTAGCCAACATGAAGAAACCTCGCCTCTACTAAAAATACAAAAAAAATTAGCCAGGTGGGTGGCGCCTGCTGTAGTCCCAGCTACTTGGGAGGCTGAGGCAGGAGAATCGCTTGAACCCAGGAGCTGGAGGCTGTGGTGAGCCGAGATCGCCACCACCACACTCCACCCTGGGAGACAGACTCTACTTCAAAAAAAAGGACAGAAAAATAAATTCACAAACAAATGCAGCTCTATCGCCATCAACATGCTGAGGACTTTTTGGGAAAAAACTGTTCCAAAGTGTATCCTGAGAAATGAGCACCAGGTGGTCACCCTCGGTGGTCTCCAGTTCTGTGCTGCTCCGAGAAGCCGCGTGGAGCAGTGGAGAGGGCGCGCGGGCAGGGACTGTGACCAGCAGCTCTGGGAGCCACCGCCAGGCTGTCCTCAGAGGGGCTGGGGCTCTCGGCCAGGGGTGCTGAGCGCAGCCCATCTCCCTGAGCAGCACCCAGGCCCGTGCTCACGCCCACGGCATCTGCAGCCCACCCATGCTAGGCACAGGGTGGAACTCACCTTGAAATCTCGCTTGAGCGACGTTGACCTTCCTTGAGAGATCCCGGCAGCAATCACTGAGCCCGAGTGGATCATCGGCCCTTCCTGGAAGACCAGAAGCACCGGCACTCAGACACGCGGGCACGGCGTCCCTCTCGGCCCGAGCTGGGTGACCACGTGCACTGTTACCTTTCCCACAGCCAGGCCCCCGACCACAGACAGGATCACACCGGACACTTTGATGACCAGTGTCTGAAACACAGGAAAACACGTGGCCTCTGATGAAAGGGCAGGCGCTGTCCTTGGACCTGAGCTGTAAAACTGCACACACAGCTCTGATTGGGCAGGGCAGCTGGGACACGGGGCCTCCGGGATGGGCCGGCAGCCCCACGGCTGGGTCTCCCCATGGCCACAGTGGACGCTACCCAGCAGCCAGGCGTCCCTGCACAAGCTAGAGGGTCCTGCCTCTGCGGGCCTCAGCATTCAGCAGGGAAGGGGCGCTTCCCTTTTCCTCCTTCCTGAGGCAATGCTGGGTGCCCACCCCATCATACCGGCGTGTCCTGCCTTGGCCAGTGCAGCCAGCACAGGGGAGGAGTTCCCACCAGCCCGGCCAGGCTCAGTGCGGCCCCTCACAGAACCCCGGCACAGGAGGAGTGGCCACTTGCAGCTCCAAAAGGCCCCCAGCCGCTCCCCGCCTGGGACCTCACCCTCTCCACCTGAGGGCTGTGTAAGGTGTTTGCCGTCAGCCTCCATGCCCCAGGCCAGAAGCCAAGAGGCCGCAGACCCCAAACGGAAGGGTGCTCTGAGCTGCGGGGCCAGCTCATGTTAAAGATGCTGAGGAAGGCAACCCCAACCTTCAGCCACAAAACAGGCAGCAATACCCTGGAAGGCTCCGGCCAGCCTGGCACGGGGGACAGCCCGGCCACCATTCCCAGCTGCTTCAGGAAACCCAACCTCCCACCGCAGGGCAAGGGTACCCCAAGGTCACCCGGGAGCTTTGGCCAGAGCGAACACACTGCCCTCAGCCCTTGGCCATAGGGACCAGGTCCCAGAAACACTCTCAGGGGCAGCTGCCACACTGTCCAGTCCTCCTCAGATGGGTCGGGACTCCAGCAAGCCTCAGGCCACAGAATGCGGGTGGTACACACAGAAGCAACCACAGCAGAACCGGGCCAGGGCTCCCAGAGCCCCCAGAACCAGATGCTCTGCATAACAGCAGGAGTTCGTGAGCACAGGCCAACAGTAAACGGGAAATACCGCCGACGCCCACCACCGCGACAGCTGCCACCGTGCACCAGTCACCGCCACGCAGCCTGCATCACAGACGCATGGCACAGCTGTGGCGGTACGTGCAACATGCGCCATTTCTCCGTGACCTACTCACTTTTTACATGACTTAGCATGTGCAAACACCAGTTTTTACCACTTAAAAAAAGAGCCCGTCTGCGCTCGGTGTACCAGCACACAAGGTGGCCAAGGCCGGCTCTGGAAGGTGGGCAGACAACAGAGCTGGTCCCGACCCGGTGAAGAGCCTGCACCCCCCACGGCCAGCCAGGCCCGCTGCGCCCGCACCTTGAGCCGCACCACGTGGGGGATCTTCACCCCGTTGAGGAAGCACTTGATCTGCGGGATTCCACTGCCGGCCGCCACCGGCTAAAACGGGAAGCACGGGTGATGGTCACGGCCGGGCTGACACAGAGCCCCACAGCCCCAGGACTGGGCAGCTCAGCACACAGGTCAGCGTCACGGGGGCTCGGCTGCTCTCACTCTTCCCAGCCCAGACACAGACCAAGGACACCCCAGACACGGTGGGGGTGGAGGTGGAAGGAGGGTAGGGCAGGGTGAGGAGGCTGCAGAAGGGAGGGAGCGGGGTGGGGGTGCCCGGGCCTGTGCTGCTGGGTCAGGAGCAGTGCCCCAGGGCTCTGAGCATGAAGAGGCCCTGGTGTGTCTGCTCCTCCTGAGGTCCACGTGATTCTATAAAGTTGCCAGCCAATGGGACAGTGTGGGCAGGTGAGCTCCAGGGGTTCCCACCCGTTCACCCACACCCCCAATCCCACATGGGGTCTGACAGCCCGGGGGCACTGCCACGTACCTCTATGAAAGCCACGATCACGGAGCCCACAAGCACGAAGGCAGCATTCAGCGTGGCCCACAGCAACAGGGAGAAGGACAGCCCGCCCTTCTCCGTGAACTTGTCGATATCTGGGGCTCATCAAGGAGGGTCTGCAGCTTCCCTGTCAGGACCACCCACCCTGGACCCCGGCCCCGCCCCATGGCCCAGCCTGGCAGATGCCACCCTGCTCAGCGGAGCCATGATGCTCACTAAACATCCCAGAAACATCTCAGGGCCCAAACATGACAGGGACGTGGCCAGCGCAGCCAGGTCACCTCCACCTGCCCTGGAACACAGCAGGCTCAGGACTTCTGCCCGGGCCTGAGCGCAGACCGCACCCCCAGCCACCCCCAGCTGTACCCACCGTGCTGGGAAGGATACTGCCCTTGATGACCCTGTACTTGAGGCCGGCCAGGTTCTCCACCACGATGTCGATGAAGCAGGCCACAAGGCCCGTGAGGATCCCGATGAGGGCGCAGATGACCCAGCGCTTGATCTCCACCGTCCGGAAGGCCTGCGGGTGCACGGGCAGGGCGAGCGACCCTGATTCAGGTCGCTCTGGCAGCAGCAGGATGGCCCCGGCCGCCTGCAGGCTCTGGGATTCTGAAGGCCCCGGTGCACTGAGTCCCACCAAGGGCAGTTTCTGGCTAACATCTGAGCAACCAGGGGGCACCCGGGGCCTGAGGGTGACTCGGGTAGGTGGTGACTCCCCACAGATTCACAACCAGTGCTTGCCATGCTGGACACCGCAACTGGCGGCTGTAAGAGCAGCCTTCTCAGTAACGGTGACCATGACTCTCCCACCATCTCCAGAAGCCAGAGGGACCGCAGGGTGGGAGGACAGGGAGGGAGCGTCACCTCTCCCCAGCCCCGCGCCGTGGCCCTGCGGGGACTGGCGTCCAGCTTCTCCCACCATCTCCAGAAGCCAGAGGAACCGGAGGGTGGGAGGAGGACAGGGAGCGTCACCTCTCCCCAGCCCCGCGCCGTGGCCCCGCAGGGACCGGCGTCCAGCTCACCGTGTGGTTGATCCGGCGTTCCTCCTCCAGGAACAGCTGGTTCTCACTGTTGTCGTAGTCCAGGCTCTGCAGGCCGGGACAGCAGGGCCAGTGCTCAGCACCCACCCGACGCTCCGGGGGTGGGCACAGGAGACCGGGAGTGGGCTTGGAGGGGCAGAGGCCAGGTCTCAGGGCTGGGGGGGACGGGGGCGCCCACCTCATACTTGAGGGACAGGAGCTTCTCATTGTGCGGGATCTCCTTGGGGAAGGGATGGGGAGGGTCCATATCCTGTGGCAGAAAAAGGCAAAGAAAAGGCCACAGGTGAAAAGGCCACTTGCAAGGAACAAGGCACAGAGGAGAGGGGCGCCCCTCAGCGCACCCACGGGGCGGGTATCACCCCGACACCGAGGACAAGGGCATGGCAAGAGAACTACAGGTTGGCGCGGTGGCTTGCGCCCAGAATCCCGGCACTTTGGGAGGCCGAGGTGGGTGGATCACAAGGTCAAGAGATCGAAACCATTTTTTAAAATCTTTTAAAATAAAAAAATGATAATAATAATAATAAATACAAAAATTAGCTGAGCTTGGGGGCGGGCATCTGTAATCCCAGCTACTCGGAGGCTGAGATGGGAGAATCATGTGAACCCAGGAGACACAGGCTGCAGTGAGCCAAGATCGCCCCACTGCACTACAGCGTGGGTGACAAAGCAAGAATCCATCTCAAAAAAAAAACCAGAACCACAGACCGACACCCCCACAACCACGGATGCAAAGATCTCTGGCAAGACACAAGCACAACGCTTCCAGCAACGCCAGGGCCAAAGTGGATTCAGCCTGGGAACACAGGGCAGTTTAACACCCAAAATCAATCCATGAGGCCAGGTGGGGTGGCTTACACCTGCAATCCTAGCACTGTGGGAGGTGGAGGCAAGAGGATCAGCTAAAGCCGGGAGTTCAAGACCAGCCTGGGCAACAGAGCAAGACCCTCATCTTTTTTTTTTTGGAGACAGAGTCGCTCTGTTGCCCAGGCTGGAGTGCAGTTGCTCAGTCTCGGCTCACTGCAACCTCCATGGGTTCAAGCCATTCTCCTGCCTCAGCCCCATGAAAAGCTGGGATTACAGGTGTGTTCCACCACGCCTGGCTAATTTTTGTATTTTTAGTAGAGACAGGGTTTCACCATATTGGCCAGGCTGGTCTCAAACACCTGACCTCAAGTGATCCACCCAGCCTGGGCAACACAGTGAGACCCCAACTCTTAAAAAAAAAAAAAAAGGGCCGGGCACGGTGGCTCACGCCTGCAATCCCAGCACTTTGGGAGGCCGAGGCGGGTGGATCACGAGGTCAACAGATCGAGACCATCCCGGTCAACATGGTGAAACCACATCTCTACTAAAAATACAAAAAAAAATTAGCTGGGCATGGCGGCGCGTGCCTATAATCCCAGCTACTCAGGAGGCTGAGGCAGGAGAATTGCCCGAACCCAGGAGGCGGAGGTTGCGGTGAGCGGAGATCGCACCATTGCACTCCAGCCTGGGTAACAAGAGCGAAACTCCGTCTCAAAAAATAATAAAATAAAATAAAAAATAAACAAACAAAAAAAGACAAAAAAAGGGGGGGGCATGGTACTGGCACAAGGATGACATTCAGAGGAACAGCACAGAGCTGAGTCCACACGGAAATCCCAGACGTGGACGGCCCATCGACCTTCCACAATGGCATCAAAACAGGTCAGCGGAGAAAGGCAGTGTTCTCAGCCCTGTCCAACCTGAGCCACTAGCCCGTCTGCTAGTCCAGCTGCCTCTGTGCACTTGGCCTCAGGGACCACATCCCCCACCCCCTCCCGGAAGCCCTTCCTGAGCCCCTGGCTCTGTGGCCCCACTGTGTCCCTGCCCTTCTGCCCCTGGACATCGCTGCCACACTGCACTAGGACGCAGCTCCACGGGAGGACAGGCAGCACCCCCCGCTCACCGGGTCCAGAAGCTCATCATCCAGCTCCACGTTACTCATCTGTCCGATTCGGAAAAGCGCAGAACGTGGTGACTGAAAGCAGAAGAGAAATCACGAGGTGTCAGGCATCACACGGCCCGCACTGTGCGTTCTCATCCCCACTGCCACACCCCGGCCGTGCCCGGGAGCTCAGGAATGGGCCGGGATGGGCCTCCCTGGGTACCGGAAGCAGAAGGCCGTCCCTCCAGGCGCCCCTTGGGCTGTCAACGAAACGTCTAGCCTGAGCCCAGGGCACGGGCTCCCTGTGCTAGACTGCAGGCAAGGCACCAGCCACCCACCTGGAAAGAACGGCTGGAGAGCACCACTGTGCCCCAGGCCACCCCTGCTCCTAAGGCCCTGCTCAGCCACCTGCCACCTCCACAAAGTCCCCTCTGCTTCGGCCTTTCTGGGTCCTGGGACATAAATGCTCTGCAATGCTCACGCTGCCCTCCCCATAGGATGGCCGGCTGTCGGGCAGAGCCGGGCAGGGTCTCAGCCACCCAAGGCTTTGTGGCCGTCCCAGCTCAGGGCAGGGGCAGGGCATCAGGCCCCAGGTGGTGTGGTGCACGTGTGACTCACAGAGCTCCCACCCCAGTCTCTGGCTCCTTGCTGGCGCCAAGGCACTGAGGCCAGGCTGGGAAGAGCCAAGACCTCAGTCTTCTTTCCCCAAAGAGGTCCTTTGGAGATGGCTCCAATGTCCACTATCTCCTGAACCTTTACCAACATCTAGGGGTGTGAAGGGAAGAAGGGCTGCCTCCCAGGCTGAGGGGCCATGTGCCCAGGGCACCTGCTATCTGATCAGAAAGCCCATGTGCCCACGAGGAAAGCGTCAGCAGTGGAGGAGGCCAGTGGCCAGCACTGGCCATGGCAAGACCACCCCAAGGCTGCCACTCGCTTTCCCTCAGCAAACGCCCTCCTGGCCCCCAACACTGTCCCCCTCCTCATTCCCCCATATCTCTCCCTCCACCGTCCCTGGCTCAGCCTCCCTCATGAGGTTTCAGGGAGGCCTGCAAGTGCTTCTTGGGGACAGAACTGCAGCTGACAACACCGGAAGCCCATTGGGCTGAGTTGGGGACAGGGAGCCTGCACTGGGGCCCGATTCTCCTTCAACCTGTGCCTACCCACAGGGATCACCATCTCCATAGACGGGTAAGGACAGGGATGCAGAGAAGGAGGGGCTGGGATTTGAGGTTGCTGCGGGTCAGGGATAGGTTCCTGCTTCCTGTGGAGGCCCACCCCTGAGGGACACGGGCTCCCCACACTGCCATCCCAATAAGCCTTCCGACCCTGACCTTCCCAGCTGGGCGCAGGGGCTCACGCCTATAATCGCAGCACTTTGGGAGGCCCAGGCGGGCGGGTCACTTGACGCCAGGAGTTTGAGACCAGCCTAGCCAACGTGGTGAAACCTCAATCTCTACTAAAAATACAAAAATTAGCCGGGCTACTTGGGAGGCTGAGGCAGAATCGTATGAACTCAGGAGGTGGAGGTTGCACCACTTCACTCCAGCCTGAGCGACAGAGACTCCATCTCAAAAAAAAGAACCTGACCTTCCTGTCCGCTGCCCTTCAGGAACCCCTTCCCCCGCCATCCTCCCGTTGTCCTTGGTGTGCACCGCCCCCACCCCCGTGATGATGAGCCAGTGAGTGGCCCTGGCGGGTGGACGTGGGCACAGGCCACTGGCCCTCGGCAGACACCAGTCAGACCCTCCTCCTCTCCCCAGGCAAGGAGCACCCCCAGGCCACCTCCCTCGGAAGCCAGGATCAGAAGCTGGCCAGACAGATCCGCCAGTGCCCGCCACGCCACCTCCATGCCCAGGGGAGCACGCAGGAGGGGCTGGACTGTGTGGGTCCTGCTGGACAGAGCCCTGAGTCACAGGGCACCGCCCCTCCACTGCCCCCCACCTTGTCACACACCAGTGGCTCTCCCTGAGCCCTCAGTCAAGGCGAAACTCACAGCGTGACTCTCCTACCACACGGACTGACAGGGTGGGAGGAGGCAGGCACCGTGGTCCAGGGGTGATGGAAGGGGTGGTCTGGCTAGCTGGCCCCTCCCACCCACTCCCACTCACATCGAAGTCCACGGACTCCAGGTCTCACCACCAGAAAACAGCCCCAGGCCAGGGCTGACCCCAGCTCCCAGGTGGACAGGTGCCCCAGAGATCTTGGAACCCAGAGGAACCATTTCACTGTGAGGGACCCCACGTCCAAACGGGGACCCGGTGGGACACGCCCTGTCCACAGGGCCACTCTCCACATCAGTCAAGAGGTGGGACGTCTCTCCTAACGCCACTGTGTGGTCCACCGTGTGGTCCGCTGTGCTTCTGAGGCTGCTGCTTGTTGGAAATAATAGCTCATTCTGGCTGGGAGCGGTGGCTAAGCCTGTGTCATCCCAGCACTTTGGGAGGCCGCGGCAAGGGGATTGCTTGATCCCAGAGTTCCAAGCCAACCCGGGCAACATAGTGAAACGCCATCTCTACAAAAAAAGGTGTGTACCTGTGGTCCAAACTACTCAGGAGGCTGAGGAAGAGGATTGCTTGAGCCTGGGAAGTCAAGGCTACACTGAGCTATGAGTGCACCACGGCTCTCTAGCCTGGAGGACACGGCAAGACCCCTTCTCTAAAATTAAAACATTTTAAAAAAAAACATGAAACAGCCGGGCACGGTGGCTCACGCCTGTAATCCCAGCACTTTGGGAGGCCGAGGCAGGTGGATCACAAGGTCAAGAGATCGAGACCATCCTGGTCAACATGGTGAAACCCCGCCTCTACTAAAAATACAAAGAGTTAGCTGGGCGTGGTGGCGCGCGCCTGTAATCCCAGCTACGCAGGAGGCTGAGGCAGGAGAATTGCCTGAACCCAGGAGGCGGAGGTTGCGGTGAGCCAAGATCATGCCATTGCACTCCAGCCTGGGTAATAAGAGTGAAACTCCATCTAAGAAAAAAAAAAAAAACAAAAACATGAAACATCCACAACCACATGTCCTGGGCACCAGGCTCCGGAGGCCTTGAGATGGGGCACCGTCTACACCACAGCAACACCATCCCGCAAGAGCAGGACAAGGCAAAGGCTGGCGGTGGAGCGGGTGACCAGCAGGCCACCCCCCACTGCCTTCCCTTCTCAGCATCTCTTTTCTTAACCCAGGACTTTGAGAAGGCACCTTTCATAATGGAAAAACATCACGTTTACTTCACGTTGAGTGACGCATTCCGTGCTGTTACTTCCTTTTTAAAATCAGTTATTATAAATTAAACATCAGCTGCTGTTTCTCACGCTCCCGACGCACATGGCAATCTGTGTGGCCCCAAGAGCTGGACACTGAATGAAACAGGCACGCCCAGGGGACACAGGCTGCTAATAATCCCGAGTGAGGGGACGAGGGCTGGAGGCGGCAAGGTCATCAGGGTTGGGGATGGGTGGGACTAGAAAGCGGGGGCTGAGAACGGCCTTCGTCTCCTTCCAGGTGCTGACAGGGGCCTACACGCGTTGTATCAGTGACAATCTCTGGGTTTTGGTGCCGTGCTGTCACGGAAAGGTAAACCCGGGGAAACGTGGTGAAGGGTACACAGCCACCAGTGCAACCTTGCAGCTTCCTATGGATCCAGAGTAACTTAAAAGTCAAAAAAGGGCTGGGTGCGGTAGCTCACATCTGTAATCTCAGCACTCTGGGAGGCCCAGGAGGGCAGGTCACTTGAGGTCAGGAGCTTGAGACCAGCCTGGTCAACGTGAGGAAACCGTCTCTATTAAAAATACAAAAATTAGCTGGGCGTGGTGGCACGTGCCTGTAATCCCAGCTACTTGGGAGACTGAGGCAGGAGAATTGCTTGAACCCGGGAGGCAGAGGTTGCAGTGAGCTGAGATCGCGCCACTGCACTCCAGCCTGGGTGACAGAGCAAGATCCCTTTTCAAAACAAATAGATAAAATCAAAGTAAAAACAAGTATAGACAAGGAGAACTACATAAAACTTTAAAACTTCTGTACATCAAAGAAAACAAAGGAAAAAGGCAACCTACAAAATGAGAAAATATCTGCGAATCTGATAAGGGACTAACATTCAGGATATATAAAAACTCGGCCAGGTGCGGTGGCTGACGTCTGTGATCCCAGCACTCTGGGAGGCCGAGGCAGGTGGAGCTCGAGACCAGCCTGGCCAACATGGTGAACCCCGTCTCTACTAAAAATACAAAAATTGGCTGGGTGTGATGGCGCATGTCTATAATCCCAGCTACTCAGGAGGCTGAGACAGGAGAAGCATCTGAACCTGGGAGGCAGAGGTTGCAGTGAGCCGAGATGGCACCACTACACTCCAGCCTTGGTGGCAGAGTGAGCCTCCCTCTCAAAAGAACAAAAAAACAAAGCAGCGACTGAAGGTCACGTGTGTACACCATGTTCACAGCAGCGCCGTTCATGGTAACCAGAACGCGGAAGCAGCTGGCGTCCACCGACGGATGAGTGGATAAAGGCCACGTGGCCTCTCCCTGCAATGGAATAATCCAGCCGCAGAGAGGAATGACGCACTGACCTGTGCTGCAGCACCACGGCCCCAAGGACATGATGCTCCGTGAAAGAAGCCCGTCACAGAAACACAGAAGAAACACAGCTCCTGCGGGGTTCCACTGGCACGAGGTCCCCAGAGCCGTCAGGTCTGCAGAAGCAGGTGGCTGCGTGGGGGCTGGGCAGCAGGAGGAAAGGGGAGCGTGGAAGGGGCGAGGTTTCAGTTCTGCAAGGGATGGTTGCACAACGCTACGGGTGTGTTCCATCCTACCGGCTGCGCACTCACGAATTATTACATACAAATTAAAAAGTCAGAGACAGGGTCTTGCTATGTTGCCCAGGCTGGCCTCAAATTCCTGAGCTCAAGCAATCCTCCCACCTCGGCCTCCCAAGTAGCTGGCAGGACAGATGGGCACCACCATGCAGGGCTTAAAATGGTAAAGTTATGGTATGTGGTTTCTTTTACAATTTTTTAAAAACTTAAAACGTATTAAAGGCCATTTGCTGCCGTGCCCGGCCTGCACTGCGTTCTACCATTCAGCACATCTCTGCCAGGGCCAGGCTCCATGCCAGGCACAGAGGATGCCATGTTTGCCCCGAGGGGGTGGGGGTTACAGTCAAAGGAAATGAGGAGACGCACAAAGGCCTCAGAGACCAAGGAGAGGCTTCTGCTGTCCACGTGGAGCCACATGGCATTGAGTCAGAGACCTAAAGCAAGACAGGCACATAACGCTGATGCTGGAAGGCAGGGAGGGACAGGGGACAGGAGGGGAACCCTCCCGGCAGGCAGGGAACTTCCTGGAGGCCAGAAAGAACCAAGAGGCGCTTCCTCAAGTAGGGCAGAGCTTGAGGGGCCACTGGGGACGACCCCAGACCCTCACCCGTGGCCTCGCTGCACCTACAGGCCTCTCTCAGGCTGTGTCCAGGTTCCCAGGCGGGACCCGTCCCACACCCATCCAGATCCCTGCCTTGCTGGGGTCTCAGTGGAGTGTCCCAACATGAGTTCCCAGGGGTGTCCTGCAAATTCCCACCGCCCCACAAGACCCAAGTGCTCCTGGCTCGAGCCACTCCCCCTCTCCGTTCTCAAGGAGCTCCGCTTCCTGCAGCACACACACAGCCAGGGCTGGCTGACCTCACCCTCACCCTGTCCCAACACCAGATGAGCCGTGACTGGCTTGGCCAGTCCACCACTACCCCACACAAGCAAGACAGGCCTGAGAACAGGAACAGTGACCCACAGGCGCGTCTGAAGGGCCTGCACTTGCAGCTGGTGCCCAGCTTCCAACGAGCCACTCCGCAGCCTGCCCCGCCCAGGGCAGCCACCTCATAGCGTGCGGCCAGCTCTGCTCATCCTGCCGTGGCAACGCCGCCTCCAGCCGACCTGAAAATCCCGCGACGAAGAGCCTGGAGACAGCGAGGGCAGTTCTCATGCTCAGTTCACTGAGCACCCCCATAAGCAGGTGACGGCCTGCGTGGGTATTTAGCTCTAAACAGCCCTGGAGGCCTGGAACCCGAGAGGAGCTTCCGGAACCCTGTCTGTGGCCACATCGGGGTGCCCGAGCCTGTGAACGGTGCCCACCAGTTGGAGCAGACCTCCTCCCGAAAAACCGCACCAGAAATCCAGCAGCTGCTAAGGAAATCACGCAGGACAGCCACACTGGAAGCCAAGTCCCTCGTGATGCTGGTTTAACCCCACGGGGCAGGACTCACGTTTCTTCAGAGTGTGGCTTCTGACAGGTGCCATGATCTGCGCTGTGCCTGTGCTCACTTTTTCAGACGGGAAAACTGGGCACAGGGAGCTACAGATCTTGCAGACACCCTTGGCAAGTCCAGGGCTCAGAGCACAGAGGCCTCCGAGGACGCTGGACCTAAAAGGAGGGGTCTCAGCCTCCAGTCTCCACCTGTCCAGTCTGTCTCCACGGGGAGGCTGAGGATCCTCCAGGCATGGAGACCCCAGCTTCCAGCTTCCCACGGGCTCCCCCAGATGTGAGCCAAACTCAAAGCCTCATCATGTGTGCAGCAAGGCCGACCTCCACACTCCGCAGTGCGTCCCAAACATACACTCCCTCTGTCCTTTCCCATCTGTCTACCTGCCTGAGAAGCTTGCACTCTTCAAGGCCAAGCTGTGTAACGGCTCCTGCCCCTGGACCCTGCAGAACATCAGCACAGGGCACTGGGCCTGTCTCCAGCAGGAAGGAAGTAGCTTTAGGCGCCTGTGTCTCAGGCAGCCACCGAGCAAGTACACAATCAATTCTTCTTATTATTATTATTTTTGAGACAGAGTCTTGCTCTCTCGCCCAGGCTGGAGCGTAAGGGCACCGTCTTGGCTCACCGCAACCTCTGCCTCCCGGGTTCAAGCGATTCTCCCGCCTCAGCCTCCCGAGTAGCTGGGATTATAGGCACACGCCAACACACCTGGCTAAATTTTGTATTTTTAGTAGAGACAGGGTTTTACCACATTGGTCAGGCTGGTCTCAAACTCCTGACCTCAGGTGATCCGCCCGCCTCGGCCTCCCAAAGTGCTGGGATTACAGGTATGAGCCACAGCACCGGCTAAATTATTCTTTTAATTGTTTATGAGCAGGGGATCCACTGCTTAACGCAAACAAATAAGCCTGCAATGACTTTTAAGGGAATACTTTTTTTTTTTAAGATGGAGTCTTGCTCTGTCACCCAGGCTGGAGTGCAGTGGCACAAATCTCTGCTCACTGCAACCTCTATCTTGCAGGTTCAAGTGATTCTCCTGCCTCAGCCTCCCAAGTAGCTGGGATACAGGTGCCTACAACTTCTGTATTTTTAGTACAGACAAGGTTTCACCATGCTGTCCAGGATATTCTTGAACTCCTGGCCTCAGGTGATCCAACCACCTTGGCCTCCCAAAGTGCTGGGATTACAGGCGTGAGCCACCGCGCCTGGCTGGGAATGCTTTCTTTTCTTCTTCTTCTTTTTTTGTGCTTGCTACAACACAATACTTTCTAAGGTAAGAGATTAACAGGTTATTTCCCAAAAAAATCAACTCTTCTACTTGCAAAGAGAAACAAGAAAGCCCAAGCACATCCACTCCCAAAAGCAAGTCAAATTCAACCTCTGTCGAGGTTTCCACACTCTTCACTTGTCTTCCCTTAAAGGTGGTTTATTCCTACTACCCTGTGAACTCCACATTAATTTTTTGAATAAAAAAAATTAAAACTTTTTGAGGTAGGTTCTCACACTCCAGCCTGGGCAAAAGTGAGAACCTACCTCAAAAAAAATAGTGGCTCATCACAGCTTTGACCTCCTGGGCTTGAGCTCCTCTTCCACTCACCATCTCACCACACCTGGCTCATCTTGTTCTTTCTTTTCTTTTCTTTTCTTTTTTAGAGACAGGGTTTTACCATTTTGCCCAGGCTGGTCTTGAACTTCTGGGCTCAAGTGATCCTCCCCAAGCTTGGCCTCCCAAAGTGCTGGGATTACTGAAATGAGCCACTGCACCTGGCCTTGCTTTATTTTAAAACAGAAATAGAAGCCGGGCACATTAGCTCATGCCTGTCATCCCAGCACTTTGGGAGGCTGAGGCGGGCGGATCACAAAGTGAAGAGATCAAGACCTTCCTGGCCAACATGGTGAAACCCCGTCTATACTAAAAATACAAAAATAGCTGGACATGGTGGTGCGTGCCTGTAATCCCAGCTATTCCGGAGGCTGAGGCAGGAGAATTGCCTGAATTCAGGAGGCGGAGGTTGCAGTGAGCCCAGATCGCACTATTGCACTCCAGCCTGGCAACAAAGCGAGACTCCAGCTCAAAAAAAAAAAAAGAAAAAGAAACAGATGCGTGCGCGCGCACGCGCGCGCGCACACACACACGGGCGCACACACACACACACACACCCCTAATCACCCATGGCCCCACCACTTCAAATTAATCCCTTCAGGTCACTTTTCATGCAGATTACAGCAGGAAGAGCAGAAGATCCCACTTCAAAGGGAGCTGAGCTCCTGCTTCCTATCAGCAAAAAGCACACTTTGACCTTCACTGGTGCACTTCTAAGGAACTGGAAAAACCTAAATGTAAGTTCTATGGAAACAGCCTAATTTTGGAACCCTTCCTAACCTTTAAGCACAAGAGAAGTGTTTAAAGAACTCTAGACAGGAGAAAAGGTGAAGAATGACTGCAGAGCAGATTAAAACCAATACACTGACAACACGGCTCAGTAACTCAAAACTAACACGATAAGTAGCCAGCGAGACACATGCCATTGTCAGTTCCCCAGACCTTAACACTGTGTAGCCGCAAACTGCAGGTGACACGCTGAACGCTTTCCCACCTCTGACTTACAGCTCGTGTTTGCCTGCGCATTCCAAATTCAATTCGGATCCAAGGGAGACTGAATGCAAATACCTGTCACGCCCAGGGTGACCTGAAAGTCGGGACTGATCACCACACAGAAAGATGGCAGATAAAGGCGCCCAGTCATTCTCACTGAAAGAGAACCGGCTGCGATCTTAACTGTGACCATCTCCCGGGGCGTCAAAGACAATCAAGTGAAATTAGTTGCTCCTGTAGTAGGACAATTTTAAAAAGTCGTCTGAGGCCGGGCGAGGTGGCTCACGCCGGTAATCCCAGCACTTCGGAGGCCCAGGCGGGCGGGTCGCGAGGTCAGGAGTTCGAAACCATCCTGTCTAACAGGGTGAAACCCCTACTTTACTAAAAATACACAAAAATTAGCCGGGCGTGGTGGCGCAGCCTGTAGTCCCAGCTGCTCGGGAGGCTGAGGCGGGAGAACCACCTGAACCCGGGAGGCGGAGGCTGCAGCGAGCAGAGACCTGCACTCCAGCCTGGGCGACAGAGGGAGACTCCATCCCCCCCAGAAAACGTCGCCTGAACAGAAAGCCATATGCACCCCTTTAAGGGCACTCCAGGGGACACCGAAGGGGAATGGGCGTGGGCCGCAGCTGCCCCGGCGCCCCTCAGCGCCCCACATTCCGCGGGGTCCGGCCCGCTCCGCCCGCTCCCCCAGCCCTCCAGGCCTCCGCGCCCGGCGCTGCCTCCGAAGACTGCGGACCCCAGGGACCCCACCCTGTCAGCGCGGCCCCGCCGAGGAGCCCCGGGGCGCGTTCCTCAGTCCACCGCGCCTCGGTCGCCTCCAGGCCCGGGACACGCGGCGCCGCCAGAAGGCTGACGAGGGTGTGGGCTGCGGGGCGCGCGAGGACTCAGTTTCCCCGCTCGCGCCCTGCCCGACCTCACCTGGCGCGCGGCCCCAGGCCCGGCCCCGTTCAGCAGCGGCGTCCCCGCGCCGGGCCGCGCCGTCCTCCGCAGCAACGGCGCGGCCTCCTCGTCGTCCCGGTCCCGGCCGGACCACGACACCTTCTTAGAGACGTTGGCCATGGCCCGCCGCGGAGCGACACCGGCCGGGTAGTGCCGGCCGCCCCCGTGTTTGTTCTCGTGACCTGCGCCGCCGGCCACGTGACAGGCTATGGCGGCCACGTGACGCACGACAGCGACCACGTGACGAGCGACGGCGACTACGTGACGCGCGACGGCGGCCGCCGAGGGCCAGGCGCGCGGGGGCTCCTGGGAGCCGCGCTCTCCGCAGGTCGTGGCGCCGCCCGCCCGAGAGAATCGGCGGGGCCGGGAGGACGTGGTTCTGCTCGCGCGATCGCAAAGGCGGCGCCGAATTCTTGGGAGGCCAATGGCCACCTCCGGGACCCCACGCCCGGGAGTCGGGTCGAGGGAGACGCCCCGGGGCTTGAGGGCTGCAGCCGGCTGGAGGGGCCTGGGGAAGGGAGGACAGAGGCAGGGGCGGCGGCTAAAGACAGGAAGGATGAAACGAGACGGCCTCAGCAGGCCTCGCCCTCGCGTGGGGAGCGGGCACTTCCCGCAGGCAGCCCCGGGGCCTTCCCGCCTCTCCCACGGGAGGCGAGTGCTCTTCCCCGATCAGGCCCCCAGGGATAGTTGGGTAGACAGCAGCCGCGCCCTGCCGCCCCGGGGCTGTGGTCCGCCAGGCCCCCAGGGATAGCTGGAGAGACAGCAGCCGCGCCCTGCCCCCCCGGGGCTGTGGTCCGCCGGGCCCCATAGATAGTTGGGGAGACAGCAGCCGCGCCCTGCCCCCCGGGGCTGTGGTCCGCCGGGCCCCATGGATAGTTGGGGAGACAGCAGCCGCGCCCTGCTCTCCCCGGGGCTGTGGTCCGCCAGGCCCCCAGGGATAGTTGGGGAGACAGCAGCCGCGCCCTGCCCCCCGGGGCTGTGGTCCGCCGGGCCCCCATGGATAGTTGAGGAGACAGCAGCCGCGCCCTGCCCCCCCGGGGCTGTGGTCCCCTCTGGAAACCGGTTTGAATTCACCAGATAACGCCGCGCGGACCTTGTACCCGCACAGTGCATGGCCCGTGGCCGGTCAATGGTATTTCCGTAAAGCAAAGAGAGTTCGTGACGACTTTACATCAGCCCACACCCTGTCCCCACCTTATTCATTTGGAGACAGGGTCTCGCTCTGTCGCCCAGGCTGGAGAGGGGTGGTGCGGTCCCTGCTCAGTGCAGCCTTCACCTCCTGGACTCAAGCCGTGTGGAGCTGTGACTGTGCTGCCCAGGCTGTTCTCGAACCCCTGACCTCCAATGATCCTTCCACCTTGGCCTCTAGAGGAGTGAAACGCTTTAAATTGTAGTTTGTACCTCATTCTCTTCCTTTTAAAAGGTTGATATTTTGGCCGGGCGCAGTGGCTCACCTTTGTAATCCCAGCACTTTGGGAGGCCCAGGCGGGTGGATCACGAGGTCAGTTCAAGACCAGCCTGACCAACACAGTGAAACCGTCTCTGCTAAAAATACAAAAATTAGCTGGGAGTGGTCGCAGGTGCCTGTAATCGCAGCTTCTTGGCAGGCCGAGGCAGGAGAATCGCTTGAAACCAGGAGGTGGAGGTTGCGGTGAGCCGAGATCGCACCACTGCACTCCAGCCTGGGCAACAGAGCCAGACTCTATCTCAAAAAAAAAAAGTTGATATTTTTATTTTTTGAGACACAGTCTCACTTTGTCACCCAGGCCGAAGTACAATGGGATTATAGCTCACTGCAGCCTCGACCTCTTGGGCTCAACTGATCCTCCTGCCTCAGCTTCCTGAGTGGTCGGGACCACGTGTATGAGCCACCATGCCTGGCCAGGGTTGGCGTTTCTTCTCTTTTTTTTTGGAAACGGAGTTTCTCGTCTTCCACGCCTGGGATGCATGGCACCATCTTGGCTCACTGCACCCTCCGCCTCCTGGGTTTAAGGTTTTCTCCTACCTCCCCTTCCCCAGTAGCTGGGATTACAGGCACCCACCACCACACCCAGCTAATTTTTGTGCTTTTAGTAGAGATGGGGTTTCACCAAGTTGGCCAGGCTAGTCTCAAACTCCTGATTTCAGGTGATTCACCCACCTCGGCCTCCCAGAGTGCTGGGATTGCAGGTGTGAAACACTGTGCCAGCCCAGGGTCGGCATTTCTTTTTCTTTTTCTTTTTTTTTTTTGAGACAGAGTTTCACTCTTGTTACCCAGGCTGGAGTGCAATGGCTCGATCTTGGCTCACCGCAACCTCCGCCTCCTGGGTTCAAGCAATTCTCCTTCCTCAGCCTCCCCAGTAGCTAGGACTACAGGCGTGCACCACCACGCCCAGCTAATTTTTTGTATTTTTAGTAGAGACGGGGTTTCACTTTGTTGACCAGGATGGTCTCCATCTTTTGACCTCGTGATCCACCTGCCTCGGCCTCCCAAAGTGCTGGGATTACAGGCTTGAGCCTCCGCACCCGGCCAAGGGTCAGCATTTCTTAATGGTGAAGGGGAAAAAGAAACAGCAGATGCTACCTGAACCAGGTAACCTGGCTCAGCATGG
Source organism: Leontopithecus rosalia (assembly GCA_028533165.1). NCBI lineage: Eukaryota > Metazoa > Chordata > Mammalia > Primates > Cebidae > Leontopithecus > Leontopithecus rosalia. Next base: position 110,057,219 of record CM052660.1, on the reverse strand, counting down.
CTGGTGATGGCATAAGGTGGTTGTTGTGTGCCTCCTGATGCGTGCGTCCCTTCTGTGGCATTCCTGCAAAACATGCTCACCCCGAGTCTACTCGTAAAGCGGAAACACCAGATGATCCCATATTAAGGGACGCCCTGCTAAACATCTAGGCAAGCTTCTTCCACAGTGTCAGTATCGTCAAAGAGACAGGCTGAGGAGACAACCACGGGCACCACGTGGGTCTGGCATGATTGAGACAACTGGCAGAGATTGGACATACGCCATATTAGCTGACAGTACCATCCAGATATCGAACCTCCCACGTGTAATCATTACAGCGGGGGACCTCAGGAAAGCTCCTTGATCTTCGCAGATAGATACTTAAATACTCAGCAGTTTGTTGTGATGTGGCGTCTGCAGCTCACTCTTGGACAATTCAAAATCTGACAATAATAACGTGTAGCAACCTACTGAGACGGAAAATGGAAGCGTAAGTGCCTGGCCTTTGGCCCTCTGCAGCACCACGTGGCTGGCAAGGATGCATGACTTACAAAGGTGTCAGGAAGGGAGCTGTTGGAAACAGACGCTTGGTGCCACAAAGGAAAACCAGCACTGAGACAAAGGATCTTTTGGCAACGCAGTTTTTACTTCCTGGACTGCAGGAAGGGGACCCTCACTAGGCATCCTGCCACAAGAGTACAGTGAACAAAGGAAAACACACATTTATCCCTCACACATTTGGGGTTTTCCTTACTGCTGTGTCTGATCTCCATTGGCTGGAGTTAGACCTCACAATCTAAACTAAAACCCGATTGGCTAAAAACTCGAAACTTTTCTAAACAGGTAACAGCAGTGGAGACCCGGGACATGCCTGTGAGCACGTCCAGCACAATATCTTGGTTAAAGTGCAAGGACATAGAATGTACTCCGTACCTGTGAGCATGGCGTGTCTAACAGCTGCATAGGAGAGGGCCTCTAGCAAAAAGACAAGAAGGCTTTTGAAGAAAGTGTTTAAAACATAGTATCTCTAACACTTAAGAAATTTTCTTAAACAAGAAAGGAAACTTTGAAGAGGAACTTTTCTACTTCCCAGAGGAGCCAAGAAGAAAGATTGGTCCATTGTCTGAGAGAGGTTGGCATGAGGCGAAGGTGTCAGCTGTGCTTGGCATAGAAGTATAGAAAACACGGCCAGGCGTGGTGGCTCACGCCTGTAATCCCAGCACTTTGGGAGGCTGAGGCATGTGGATCATGAGGTCAGGAGATCAAGACCATCCTGGCCAACACGGTGAAACCTTGTCTTTAAAAAAAAAAAAAAGAATCATGGAAAACACCAAACACAGGGATGCAAAGAGGGAAAACTGCACCTCGTGGCCTCAAGAGCCATGTCTTTGGAGTTCTGCTGATCTGCAGAGTGAGGAGGCTGCATTGGGAAAATCTTGAAGTCCTGACCTTGAACTCCCGACCTCAGGTGATCCGCCCGCCTTGGCCCCCAAAGTGCTTGGACTACAGACGTGAGCCACCGCGCCCAGCCCTGGGAAAATTCAAACTGATTACTGAGGATGTTTGGTACAAAAACAGCCTGACCAGCTTTCATGGCATGAACCTTACCTGTGACAAAAAAGAAAAAAAAAAAGTCAGACCACGATTGAAGCTCCTATGGCTGAAAACCACAGACGGTCACTTCCTCCTCTGTTTTGTGTTGGTTTCCTGAAAGCAGTGCAGCAAGCAGAAGGGGAGGACCTCTGCTTTGACAGGCAGGCCTGCCAAATCCGGAAAGGATGGTGGAACGCATGGCTCAAGAAGTGCAGACAAATTACTCAAAAGAAGTGGTCCGTACGTTGATGGCGGACAGCACTGGGAGACACACAGAGAAGGCTCCCTAGAGTCTCTCCAGTGATCCTCTGCAGGACGTCTTCCTTAGAAAAGTAAAAATGCAGCCGGGTGCGGTGGCTCACGCCTCTAATCCCAGCACTTTGGGAGGCCGAGGCTCGTGGACCACGAGGTCAAGAGATCGAGACCATCCTGGTCCACATGGTGAAACCCCGTCTCTACTAAAAATACAAAAATTTAGCTGGGCACAGTGGCGTGTGCCTGTAATCCCAGCACTTTGGGAGGCCGAGGCGGGTGGACCACGATGTCAACAGATCGAGACCATCCTGGTCGACATGGTGAAACCCCGTCTCTACTAAAAATACAAAAAATTAGCTGGGCACGGTGGCGCGTGCCTGTAATCCCAGCACTTTGGGAGGCTGAGGCAGGTGGACCACGAGGTCAACAGATCGAGACCATCCTGGTCAAGATGGTGAAACCCCATCTCTACTAAAAATACAAAAATTAGCCAGGTGTGGTGGCGCGTGCCTGTAATCCCAGCTACTCGGGAGGCTGAGGCAGGAGAATTGCCTGAACCCAGGAGGCGGAGGTTGTGGTGAGCCGAGATCGCGCCATTGCACTCCAGCCTGGGTAACAAGAGCGAAACTCCGTCTCAATAAAAAAAAAAGTTCCTTAGAGCCTCTAAAGCTGAGAAGATAATGGAGCCGTCCCTCCCCAATATCATTCAAAATAAAACCAAAACTAAGCCCACAATAAGAGGAAGGAAATCTAACAGGCTTTTGAATTTCCCCGTGATTACACTGCAAGACTTTTCTGAAATACCATCAACAACATTCTTTGAAAAAAGGCGTTTTTCTTGGCGGCGTGCCCTGGCTTTGCCTGTTGTTTTCTTGTTTAGACGGGTTCTCACTCTGTCACCCAGGCTGCAGTACAGTGGCACAATCTCGGCTCACTGCAGCCTCCGCCTCCTGGGTTCAGATTTCTCCTACCAAGTGTCTGGGATTATAAGCGCCCACCACCACGCCTGGCTAATATTTTGTATTTTTAGTAGTGACAGGGCTTCACCATGTCGGCCAGTCTGGTTTTGAACGCCTGACCTCAAGTGATCTGCCCGCCTCAGCCTCCCAAAGTGCTGGGATTACAGGTGTGAGCCACCGTGCCAGGACACCTTTGCCCTTTTGAGGGATGGTGACAAGGTCATTGCACCCCTGTGTCATACACAAGAGCATTAAAGACGAGATGAAGGCCAGGCGCAGTGGCTCACGCCTGTAATCCCAGCACTGTGGGAGGCTGAGGTGGCGGATCACCTGGGGTCAGGAGTTTGAGACCATCTTGGCCAACATGGTGAAACCCCGTCTCTAAAAAAAAAAAAAAAAATTAGCTGGGCGAGGTGGCACGCGCCTGTAGTCCCAGCTACTCGGGAGGCTGAGGCAGAAGGATTGCTTGAACCGGGAAGGCGGAGGTTGCAGTGAGCCGAGGTCGTGCCACTGCACTCCAGCCTGGCGCCTGGTGATGGAATGAGATTCTGTCTCAAAAAAAAAACAAAATTAGCCGGGCCTGGGGTCAGAGGTGGCGGCAGGAAAATCGCTTAAACCTGGGAAGTGGAGGTTCCAGCGAGCTGAGATCATGCCATTGCACTCCAGCCTGGGTGACAAGAGAGAAACTCGGTCTCAAAAAAGAAAGGATGAGAATGAAGCCAGCTTTTCCAAGGCTCCCAGTAAGCAGGCAGGAGTCGAACCTGGGTTCGTTTGATTTCGAGACGTACTTTCAAATCATTTGGGTCAAGGGCTAACGGCAAGTCTCCTGGCGGGGGGGTTCAGAGATGAGGCAGGCCCCTCCCTGGGCTCCTCGGAGGCAGGCACTGTGCCGCCTGACAGCAGCAGGAGCACAACACGTTCTTGATTGAACTGAATGGATGGGCTTGGGTCTCATGGGATGAGGTGGGTTTAGAGGAAGACACCCAGGAGGCCAGAGAGCTGAGCAGAGTGCTGGGTCGGGGCCTGGTGGGACTGTTTGCAGAACCCACGAGAGCAGAGCTTGGAAGGAAGGGGTGATGGTGGGGATGGCGTCGGGGAGGGACTCCTTCTCAGGACCTGACTTCCCCGGCAAGATGAGGGCCCCTGTGGGTTTTTTTTTTTTTTCTGTGTTTTGTGTGGTTTTGTCCTCCTCACCCAGAAATGTAACAAGAGTTGGTGAAAGGTGGAATTTGGTGGCCATGGAGGTGGGTGTGGTCCACACCTCAAAATGCATGGGTGTGATTCTGCCGAGAAAGAGCAAAAAGTAAAATCAGAAAGGAAAACAAATGAGCAGGTAGCTTTGCTGCTGCTCGCAGTGGGGTTTGTGAGCCACATGGATGCCCAGACCCCGCTGCTGCAAACCCTGGAGGAGCTTCCCGAGTCCCGTTCGCCCCAAATCCCCACATTCCCCAAGCTCCCTCACAGCCCCCAAATCATCTTGGTCCCCCAGGGTGTTGGAAGCATGGGCAAGCTGGGGAGGGGCTGGGCCTCCAGGTCCTGGAAGCTCCCGTCTCGCCCCGCGTCCGCTCGCCCCGCCTCCGCTCCCTTCTGGGGGGTCACTAGAGCCTTTGCCTCAAAGCCCTGCCCCAGTTCATCTCCTTGGGACCTCGGGCAAGAGAACTGTGCTAAGGACATCGCTGTCACAAGAACTATTCATCACCCAAATGACCAATCTTTCCCAAAATGACGTTCTGTGGCTCCCTCCACAAAGGCAGAGTGGGGTGGAGCAAGGGCATTCCAGAACGTCTGAGGAGGCTGGGGAAGAGAAGCCGTTGGGAAGGAGCTGCTGTCCATGGGGCTGGACGCCGCTGTGCAGAAGCGGAACTCAGCGGGTGACTCAGGGAGTGATCACACTGGGGCCTCAGGCTTTCCAGCTCCAAAATGCCATCTCCGACCTTGACTCATGCACAGGGGGTGTTGGGGAAGGTGGGCCGGGCTGATCTTGACCTGAATGCCAGGAAATGCTGGGTCCACAGGCAGAGACATTGCACAGACGTTGCTAGGAAACTCAAGGGACTGATTTAGGGTCCCTTCCCCACAGGGCCAGCCGGGCAGGGCCCAGGCACCTGCAGGGCTGAAACCACCCAGCGCTGGGCAGAGGAGGGTCTCAGGCCCCTTCTGGATCTGCAAGTGAAGGCCATGGGACTCTCTCCTTGGCCTCCTCTCTTTTCAGATAGGAAGAGGGAGAACGGGAGGGACTGGTGAATTCTGAGAACCAGGCCTGTTTTCCTGGTCTGTGGTTTTGGGCCCCTTGCTGTGACTACCCCACCCCACGCCCCTTTCTCCTGTCTGCACCAGCTGACTTTCTGATTCTTGGAGATCTTCTGTTTGGGTTTTTCTTGGGAATCTCCAACGTCATGATCAGTGTACATCAGGTACATGTCTGTTCAAATGGTCAATACAAGTGATGTTTTTTACCCTCCATGATTAAGAACTGAAAAAAATGGGCCGGGTGCGGTGGCTCAAGCCTGTAATCCCAGCACTTTGGGAGGTCGAGGCGGGTGGATCACAAGGTCAAGAGATCGAGACCAGCCAAAATAGACAAATGGGACCTAATCAAACTCCACAGCTTCTAAAAAAAAAAAAAGATCGAGACCATCCTGGTCAACATGGTGAAACCCCGTCTCTACTAAAAATACAAAAAATTAGCTGGGCACAGTGTTGCATGCCTGTAATCCCAGCTACTCAGGAGGCTGAGGCAGGAGAATTGCCTGAACCCAGGAGGCGGAGGTTGTGGTGAGCCGAGATCGCGCCATTGCACTCCAGCCTGGGTAACAAGAGCGAAACTCCGTCTCAAAAAAAAAAAAGGATTGAAAAATATTTTACAAATATCATCCAAAAGGGAGACAGGCTGGGCCTGGTGGCTTATGCTTATAATCGCAGCACTTTGGGAGGCTGAGGCTGGTGGATCACCTGGGGTCAGGAGTTCAAAACCAGCCTGGCCAACATGATAAAACCCCCATCTCTACTAAAAATGCAAAAAAATCAGCCAGGCATAGTGGCATGTGCCTGTAATCCCAGCTACTTGGGAGGCCAAGGCAGGAGGATCGCTTGAACTTGGGAGGTGGAGGTTGTGGTGAGCCGAGATCGCACCATTGCACTCCAGCCTGGGCAGTAAGAGTGAGACTCTGTCAAAAGACAGACAAAACCAACGTGGACGAGAATGTGGAGAAGTGGGGACCTGCACAGGTTGCTGGTGGGAATGAAAAATGATAACAGCAGGCCGGGCGCGGTGGCTCACGTCTGCAATCCCAGCACTTCGGGAGGCCCAGGTGGGTGGATCACGAGGTCACAAGGTTGAGACCATCTTGGCTAACATGGCGAAACCCCATCTCTACTAAAAAAATGCAAAAAAGCATCCAGGCAAGGTGGTGCACACCTGTAGTCCCAGCTACTCAGGAGGCTGAGGCAGGAGAATTGCCTGAACCCCTGAGGTGGGGGTTGCAGTGAGCTGAGCTGTTGCCACTGCACTCCAGCCTGGGCAACAGAGCGAGACTCCATCTCAAAAAAAAAAAAAAGAAAGAAAAAGAAAAATGATACAGCAACTTGGGAAAATAGGTGGGCGGTTTTTTTTGAAAGCCTAGACATGAATTTACCATATGACCAGCAATTCTACTCCTAGGTATCCACCTGAGCAAACAAACGCCCACACAGACTCTCGTGAGTGCGCGGGGAGCAACTTAATCCACAGTGACCCCACTGGGAGCACCCAGATGTCCGCCCGCGGGCGAATGGATAAACCACACGCATCCCTCGTACAACATGACGCTTGACACCAACGCAAGTGAGACACTGACACACACCTCAGCGGGGACGAAGCTTCAACACTGTTGGAAACAGATGCTCGGTGCCACAAAGAAAATCAGCACTGACACAAAGGATCCTTCAGCAACGCAGTTTTTGTTCCTGGACGGCAGGAAGGGGACCCTCACTGGCCATCTTGCCACGAGAGTACAGTGAAGAAAAGAAAACAGACACATTTATCCCTTGTGCGTTTGCGGCCGTCCTTTCTGCTGTGTCTGATCTCCTTTGGCTGGAGCCGGACCTCACAGTCTAAACTGAAGCTCGAAATTGGCTAACAACTTAAAACTTTTCTAAACAGATAAAAGCAGTGGAGATCTAGGACAGGCCTGTGAGCACGTCCAGCACAGATGTCCTGGTTAAAGTACAAGGACATAGGATGTTCTACGTGCCTGTGAGCAT
>CM052660.1:109978516-110049691 GCA_028533165.1 Leontopithecus rosalia | reverse complement strand
TCCTTTCTGCTGTGTCTGATCTCCTTTGGCTGGAGCCGGACCTCACAGTCTAAACTGAAGCTCGAAATTGGCTAACAACTTAAAACTTTTCTAAACAGATAAAAGCAGTGGAGATCTAGGACAGGCCTGTGAGCACGTCCAGCACAGATGTCCTGGTTAAAGTACAAGGACATAGGATGTTCTACGTGCCTGTGAGCATGGCGTGTCTAACAGCTACATAGGAGAGGGCTTAACGAAGCTCTTAGCACACTTACTCTTTAATAAGAAAGGAAACTTTGAAAAGGAGCTTTTCTACTGCCCACAACAACCTTGTGCTAATTGAAAGAAGCGAGACATACACGGACGAGTACTGTCTGGTTTATATGCAATGTCCAGACAGGCAAATCCACGGATGCAGAAAACAGATGTGGCCGCCAGAGGCTGCGGAGGGCGGGGGGGGGCCAGGAGTGATTGCAACAGACGCAGCTTTTTGGGAAGGGAACAGAAATGCCCTAAAACGCGGTTGTGATGACGGCTGCACGACTAGATCAATTCACTGCAAATCTTTGAACTATGTGCTTAAAACGGGTGGATTTTATCATATGTAAATTTTCCTCAATAAAGTTTTGTTTTGCTTTTTTTTTCTGAGAAGGAGTTTTGCTCTTGTTGCCCAGGCTGGAGTGCAATGGTGTGATCTCAGTTCACTGCAACCCCCACCTCCCGGGTTCAAGCTATTCTCCTGCCTCAGCCTCCCGAGTAGCTGCGGTTATAGGCATGCACCACCACGCCTGGCTAAATTTTTTTTTGTATTCTTAGCAGAAACTGGGTTTCACCATGTTATCCAGGCTGATCTCAAACTCCTGACCTCAGGTGATCCACCAGCCTCGGCCTCCCAGAGTACTGGGATTATAAGTGTGAGCCACTGTGCCCAGGATGCTTTGTTTTTTGAGACAGGGTCTCACTCCGGTTGCCCAGGCTGTAGTGCAGTGGCACAATCTCAGCTCACTGTAGCCTCAACCTCCCAGGTTCAAGTGATTCTCCCACCTCAGCCTCTTAAGAGGCTGTGACTGCAGGGACATGCCACCATGCCTGGCTAATTTTTTGATTTTGGTTTTAGTGGGGACAGGGTTTCATCGTGTTGACCAGACTGGTCTCAAACTCCTGGTCTCAAGAAATCCACCCACCTCAGCCTCTCAAAGTGTTCGGATTACAGGCGTGAGCCTCCATGCCAAGCGAATAAAGTTGTTTTAAAAGCCTTGCCTGGGCCGGGCACAGTGGCTCATGCCTGTAATCCCAGCACTTTGGGAGGCCGGTGGATCACTTGAAGTCACGAGTTGGAGACCATCCTGACCAACATGGCAAAACCCCGTCTCTACAAAAAATACAAAAATTAGCTGGGCATGGTGGTGTGCACCTGTAGTCCCAGCTACTTGGGAGGCTGAGGCAGGAAAATTGCTTTATCCCGAAAGGTAGAGAGGTTGCAGTGAGCTGAGATTGTGCCACTGGACTCCAGCCTGGAGACAGAATGAGTCCCCATCTCGGGGAAATAAAAACTAAAAAAAAAAGAAAAAGTTTTCAGCCAGGTATGGGAGTGTGTGCCGATAGTCCCAGCCACTCAGGAGGCTGATGTGGGAGGATCAGCTGAGCCAGGGAGGTTGAGGCTGCAGTGAACTATGACTGCCACTGCACTCCAGCCTGGTGACAGCATAAGATCGTATCAGAAAGAGAGAGAAAGAGAGAAAGAAGAAGGAAGGAGAGGAAAGGAAAGGAAGAAGGAAGGGAGAAAGGAAGGGGCCGGGCGTGGTGGCTCATGCTATAATCCCAGCACTTTGGGAGGCTGAGGCAGGCAGATCACTCGAGGTCAGCGGTTCAAGACCAGCCTGGCCAACATGCTGAAACCCCATCTTTACTAAAAATACAAGAATCAGCAGGGCATGGTGGCATGTGCCTGTAATCCCAGCTACGTGGGAGGCTGAGTCAGGAGAATTGTTTGAATCCGGGAGGCAGAGGTTGCAGTGAGCCAAGATTATGACATTGCACTCCAGCCTGGGAGTCAGGGGAGACTTTGTCTAAAAAAAAAAAAAAAGAAAAAAAAGAAAGAAAAAGAAAGGAAGGAAGGAAGGAAGTGCAGAGGTAAGAAAAGAACACTGTGCTGATGGAAAGAACATGGCCTTGTGGACCCCCCGACCCCAAGCTCTCTCTGTCCCTGCTCGCTGTTTCCCTGTCCACCTCCCCCCTGCCCAGGAGGAAGAGGCACTGCTATGTGAGGGCACAGGTGTGCACAGCAGGACGGGTTGGGGTGGCCTTTATGGAATGTGCTGAGTGGGGCTGGCAGAACGTAGACAGGGGCATGCTCCACTTGCTGGCCACAGCCCTGTGCGGCGTGGCCTCACGGACAGCGCTCTGGGCAGGTGCAGCTGGTCCTCTGCATAAATTTGCGTGCTGATGCAGCATTGGCCAGCGTCAGGATGGCACCTGCCGGGAACTCTTTCCCAGTGGCAAGGTTTGCCACTTCCCCAGGAACCAGTGCCCGATCCCAGATGCCCAAGCCAGCCATGCTCCCCACAAAGGCCTCAGAGCTATCAAACCCTCCCCCAACGCTGTCTTGCTCCTGGCCCAGCACGAGGGACCCTCCGGGAGGGATCTCATAGCCCTCCCTGAAGTGGGAGCCAGTGGCCACCAGCCTGCGATCCACGTGGAGCCAGTACCTGCCCTGGGTGGATGTCCAGATGACACAGACGTGGTGCCACCGGCCGTCCAGCAGCGGCTGCAGGGGCAGCTCCCTGAAGGCAGGGTCTCCGATCACGAAGTGGATGGAGCCGGGCAGCATGGAGTCTCGGCCGTGCAGCACCAGCTGGTTGTCATTGTCCTCAGTGGCGTAGGACAGGAGGGTGCCCAGGTGTCTGGAGGCGGTGCGGACCCAGCTGCAGAAGGACAGGGCTCGAAGGGCGACGACGAAGCTGGGTCTGAGGAAGACCACGTTTTCCGCTGAGGCGTCAGGGAAAACCAGGGCGGGGCCCACGCTGCGAGCTGGGAACAGAGGCGGGAGGGTCAGCCCCGTGCAGGGGGCCGTGCGTCCAGAGGCCCGCATGCTGTGTGGCTGCTGTCCCATCGCCGGCGCTGCGCCCCGCTCCCGGCAGCCACCCTTCACGGGGCACTGACTCCGCCGTGCTGGCCCCGCCAACGGCTCCCCTGCCGCGTCTCCTTCACCCTCTTGATGGGATCACCCCAATTACACAGGCGGGAGAGTGAGCATGAGGGCCGTTAGGGAGTGTGGGGTCCCGCTGGGAGCCCCAGCTGTCAGCCCACACAGCTGAGCCAGCACCCCTCACTGCCAGCAAGTCTCTGCACGCAAATTTTATGACTCACATGGCACAGGTTTAGTATTTCACATTTCCGGAGGTCACAGGCCCAGTGTGGTCTCCCAGGGCCCAAATCGGCTGTGGGCAGGGCTGGTTCCTCTGGAGGCTCCAGGAGAAGCCATCTCCTGCCCTTTCCAGCTTCCAGGGGTGCCTCCACCCCTCGGCGTGGGGCCCCGTCTGTGCATCCCACCACCTCTGCCTCCGTCCTCATGTCCTTCTCTACTCTGTCCCTCCTGCCTCCCCTTATAAGGACCCCATGATGACCGCGGACCCACCGCATGATTCCAGATCCTCTCCCCGTCTCCAGGCCCCTAACTCCATCCCTTCTCAGAAGCCTTTTCCAGGGGGCCTGGTCTAAGGTGGAGCCGGAGGGAAGCCTGGCTGCTGAGGGGGGCCTGCAGTACTTACTGTCTCCCGGTCCCTGGGGGTCCTGTGCCTGCTGCGGGGGGCCTCTCAGGGCTGTGGCAGCCCCACTGAGTGCCCAACGGCTGCCTGGGGCTGTGGGCTCCCGTGTCCCCTGGAGAGGGGCGGAGGAGTCCTGCGGGGGGCCTCTGTGCTCGGATGCAGCTGGGAGCTCCTGCCTGTCCCTCTGAAGCTTCAAGGAGCTCAGGCTCAGCTGCTCAGGCTGCGTTGGGGCTGGGACCAGGGCCGGTCCCAGGGTTGCAGTGCCAGGGTGAATCACGGGCAGCCGCCCCTCCAGAGCTGCCAGCCTGGCGCCCTGGCTGAGGACGAGGCCCTCCAGGCGGGCCAGCGAGTCCTGCAGGGCGTCCCTCTGGGCCTTGTGCTCCTTCCTCTCCCGGACCTGCTGCTGGCTCCTCTCGCCCAGGGCGAGGTCCAAGGCCCGCAGCCTCCTGTCTACCTTCCGGCCTCGGCGCCATGCCTTCCTCACCCAGGCCCTGTGCTGCGCCAGCTCCTCCTGCACCGCGGCCTGCGACCGGTTGACAGCCTGAGCCACGGCCTGGCTCTCCTCCGCCAGGCTCCGGAACCGGACGTCCACATTGTAGGACACATTGTAGTTGCTGGCGATGCTCTGCAGGTGCATCAAGGTCACCTCCTGGAGCCTCCGGAACTGTAAAGAGGACGCGGCGGTGACGGGCCGGGCAAGACCCGGCCCCTCACGTTGGGAGCACGACCCGCGTGCCAGGCCCATGGTGGGCACTGGCTATCTGCCCACTGACTTGATCCCACTGAGATGCCGTGAGATGTGGAGGATGCCACGGACCAACCCCACGTGGGGTGTGGACTGCAGGCCCACAGCTGGGGCTCTGATCCCTGCCCCAGCCCCCACGACCACCAGCAAGTCACTCCCCCTAGGACCCCAGTTCCTGCCTGTGAGTGGGGACAGCAGGGTGGCCTCAGGAGCGCTTTAAGAGGAAGCACCCAGCATAGGTACGACAGGCCAGAGCACTCCAGAACGGTCCGTCGACCCGGTGTGGGAGTCCGGGAGGCTGCCCACACTCTGTCTCAAGGTGGACCCGTGACCTCTCAGCTTCCACTCCCCGTGACACAGCCCGGCTCCCATGGCCCTCAACTCCCCGGACTCCCTTCCAGACCCCCTTCTAGCCTCTGGCCCCACCTGACCCCCACATGATGAGGCCTGTGTCTGGTGTGAGCGGAGCCCGGCACACCTCTCCACTGGGTCCAGCTACAGGTGAACGAGTCTTCACTATAAGGCACATCACGCCGTGTTTGTGTCCACCAAGCCCAGAGCTTACCGCTCTGCTTCTGCAGCAGCCGCCTTTCACCTGTTGCCGATTTAAAACGCTGACCACCCCATGTCAGCAGTGTACTTGCCTGCTCCTCCAGTCTACGGAGCCTCTCAAAAAAGGGTTTCCTCGGCCCTGCTGGGGCGGCTTCCTGCGATGAAGCCCCATGTAGGTATATGGGCACGAAAACAAGGAAGAAGGACAAGGTCTTCCTCCCCAAGCAACCCATCCGGAGGGACGGCGAGGCCCAGCAGTCTCCCGCCTGGCCGTGGGAGAGGGTGGAAGTGGCTCCCTGTGTCTGTCTCATCCCACGCTCCTCCCAGCTCTCCTGCTGAGTGTTTCTCCTTCTTTGGCCCTGGCTGGACGTCAGGTTCTGCCTGTCGCCTCCATGAAAGGCATCTGCCTTCAAGCCAGTGGGCTCTGAGATTCGCAGGTTCCCAAGGAGACAATCTTCAAACAGATGCAAATAGTTTATTTGGAGAATCGTTCAGTTGACTCCAAAGTGGACGGGAGGTGATGGTTTTACCAGGAGCACAGGGACTGGTGCTCGCGAAGTCGAAGCAGGACAGTAACTGCACTGGGGCTGGGGAGCCAACAGAGCCAGGTCTGCACGGGCATCTGCCACTCAGGCCATGCACGGCTGCAACCTGGGAGGCTCCATCTCTCTCTTGGTAAGGCAACAGAAATGTGACAGGAAGCCACCTTCATTCATTCATTAGTTTTTGAGATGGAGTCTTGCTCTGTCACCCAGGCTGGAGTGCACTGGTGCAATCTTGGCTCACCGAAAGCTCTGCCTCCTGGGTTCAAGTGATTCTCCTGCCTCAGCCTCCCAAGTAGCTGGGACTACAGGTGCGCACCACCACGCCGGGCTAATTTTTGTATTTTTAGTAGAGACGGGATCTTGCCATTGGGCCAGGCTGATTTTTTGGCTATACATTGTGCAGTGACTTGAATGAGACCTCCCCAAAACACATGTAAGCCCTAGCCTGGCACCTGTGCACGTGGCCTTACGTGGAAAAGGGTCTCCGCGGATGTCATGAAGGATTTTGAGACGAGGCCATCCTGGCTGATCCAGGTGGCCCTACAGCCGATGACAAGAGTCTTTATAAGAGACAGAGGAGGAAGCACAGAGGACAGGGCCTGTGAGGACGGGGCACAGACTGCAGTGACGCTGCCACGAGGAGCCGTTGGGGCCCCGGAAGTGGGGGGGCAGGTGCGAGCCCCCTCGAACCTCTGAGGGAGTGTTCACCTTGATTTTAGACTTCCAGCCCCAGAACTGTGATAGGATACAGTCCTGCTGTTTCAAGCCACCAGCTCACAGGAATAAGAGAATCCACGAAGCTGCCCAGTGAGGGCACACATCATTCCCAAGGTGGCATGAGCCAAGAGGGTGCCAGGCCAGGGAACCATCAGTGGCACTGGGGCTACCATTGTCAAGTGTCAGAACACCATGGACACGGAGAAGATGCAGAAAGCAGCTGAGATAAAATCCTGGGCACATGGACTGGGTTGGGGCCTTAGGCCACACAGAGAGTGGTGGACCTCACAGCTTCCAACTGAAAATGAGTTCTATTGATTGATGTATTTTTTTTTTTTGAGACAGAGTTTCGCTCTTGTTACCCAGGCTGGAGTGCCATGGCGCGATCTCGGCTCACCACAACCTCCGCCTCCTGGGTTCAGGCAATTCTCCTGCCTCAGCCTCCTGAGTAGCTGGGATTACAGGCACACGCCACCATGCCCGGCTAATTTTTTGTATTTTTAGTATAGACGGGGTTTCACCATGTTGACCAGGATGGTCTCGATCTCTTGACCTCGTGATCCACCCGCCTCGGCCTCCCAAAGTGCTGGGATTACAGGCATGAGCCACGGCACCCGGCCTAATGTATTGATTTTCTTTCAGCAGAGACAGGATCTTGCTGTGCTGCCAGGCTGGTCTTAAACACTCCTGGGCTCAAGCAATCTTCCCGCCTCAGCCTAGCCAAGGTGCTGGGTTTACTGGCATAAGCCACTGGACCTGGCTGATTTCCATGTAAAATCGCGAGTGGAGGTAGGGCGCGGTGGCTCCCACCTGTAATCCCAGCACTTTGGGAGGCCGAGGTGGGCCGATCACTTGAATCCAGGAGTTGGAGACCAGGCTGGGCCACATGGCAAAACCCTGTCTCTACTAAAAATACAGAAATTAGCCAGGCATAATGGGGTGCACCTGTTGTCCCGGCTGGGAGGCTGAGGCTTGAGCCTGGGAGATGGAGGCTGCAGTGAGCTGAAATTGTGCCACTACTCTCCAGCCTGGGTGACAGATCAAAGAATAAAGACATTTTCAGACACACAAAGGCTTTAGAAATTTGTCTTCCATGTACCAGCCGTTGGATGCGGGGCTTCAGGAAAAGAAGAGAACAGGGAAGAACAAAGCCATGGCCACTGGAAAGGGCGGGAACCCAGCAGCGGACGGGGGTGGGAACGGAGTTTCCGAGATGGGGGAACCTCGGCACGCCCCAAGCCCCACGCCCCGTCCGTCAGCTCTGCCTCCAAAGACATGCCCTGAGTTCAACACGCCCTGCTTGTCAACACTGGCTCTGCCCCAAGCCCATCTGCACCTCAGCCGCCTAGTCCCCAAGTCCGTGGTCACCTGCTCTCCTAACTGCACCAGTGTGACCCATGCCTTTGCTGCCCCCAGGAGCTGCCTGCCATGAGAGGAACATCTTCAGTCCCTGTCAGGGCCTTCTGTGGCCCGGCCACGGCCTCTCTTCCTCCAGGCCCTGCCCCTCCATGAGCCCAGAGGGCGCCAGGCCAGGGAACCATCAGTGGCACTGTGGCTACCCTTGTTAAGTGTCAGAACCAGCCTCCCCCGGTTCCACCTCCCCCCGGTTCCACCCCCACCCCGTTCCACCTCCTCCACCTCCCCCACCTCCCTCCGTTCCACCTCCCTCGGTTCCACCTCCCTGGCCACAGTTGTGGCCTCAGGTCTTCCTGCCAGGGCGACGTTCCCCCAGGGCATCACCACATTCTGGGCTCTGCTCTAGGGCCTCCTGTTCAGAGCTCTCACCTCATTTATGGTAACACCCACTGCTCTCTGGTGCCTATTTTCTCTCTTTTTTTTTTTTGAGACGGAGTCTCATTCTGTTGCCCAGGCTGGAGTGCAGTGGTGTGATCGGCTCACTGCGACCTCCACCTCCTGGGTTCAAGTGATTCTCCCACCTCAGCCTCCCGAGTAGCTGGGACTATAGGCGCCCACCACCATGCCTGGCTCATTTCTGTACTTAGTAGAGAAGGGGTCTGGCTCTCATTTTCTTTTAATTTTTTTTTTGAGACGGATTCTCACTCTGTTGCCCAGGCTGGAGTGCAGTGGCGAAATCTTGGCTCACTGCAACCTCCACCTCCCAGATTCAAGTGATTCTCCTGCCTCAGCCTCCCGAGTAGCTGGGACTACAGCTGTGCACCACCACACCCAGCTAATTTTTTGTATTTTTAGTAGAGATGGGGTTTCTCTATGTTGGCCATGATGGTCTCAATCTCCTGACTTTTTGATCCGCTTGCCTCGGCCTCCCAAAGTGCTGGGATTACAGGAGTGAGATACTGCGCCTGGCCATGGCTCATGTTTTCTTACCCTGCTGGCTCTTCCTTTCTTTCACTCATTTATTTTTATTTTTTGATGTGGAGTCTCGAATTGTCACCCAGGCTGTAGTACAATGGCACAATCTTGGCTCACTACAATCTCTGCTTCCTGGGTTCAAGCAATTCTCCTGCCTCAGCCTCCCAAGTCTGTGGGACTACAGGCGTGCGCCAGCACACCCAGCTAATTTCTTTGTATTTTTAGTAGAGATGGGGTTTCCCCATGTTGGCCAGAATGGTTTTGATCTCCTGAGCTTCTCTTTCACTGATTTTTATTTATTATTTTTTTGAGACGGAATTCCACTCTAGTTGCCCAGGCTAGAGTGCAATGGCGCGATCTCGCCTCTCAGGTTCAAGCAATTCTCCAGCCTCAGCCTCACGAGTAGCTGGGATTAGAGGTGTGTGCCAGCACGCCCAACTTTTTTTTTTTTTTTTTGTATTTTTAGTAGAGACGGGGTTTCACCATGCTGACCAGCCTGGTCTCAAACTCCTGACCTCAGGTGATCCGCCCACCTCGGCCTCCCGAAGTGCTGTGACAACAGGCATTAGCCACCGCACCGAGCCTCCTTCCCCCCCCATTTTTTTTTTTTTGAGACAGTGTCTTGATCTGTTATTCACGCTATAGTGCAGCAGTAATGAACATGGCCATGTTCCCTGTGTACCCTGTGTTTCTCTTACTGGCCTGACCCTTGAAAGCAGGGCCTTACCCTCGGGGAAGACGACAGGCCTGTCTTGGTAAACATCTGCAGTAGAGAACGGCCGGCGTTCTGGAGAGAATGTGGGACCCCAGGCGGAGGGAAGGGGCGGCTGAAAACACTCCAGGGTAGAGGGGGCCGGGATGGGAGAAGCTAAGGCGACGACCACCCACCCGGGCGTAGCGGACCCGGCTGGCAGCCCCGCCCTCAGGCCCCACCCCACGCAAAGCCCCACCCACGCGTCAGGCCCCGCCCGCCCGCCGCCCCCGCCCCCGCCCAGGCTCCGCCCCGTCACCACGCAGCGCAGGCGCAAATGCGCCCTGTCGCCCGGCGTCCTCCGCAGATTCGCGCTGAGAGGCCGGCGGGGACCCACCCCAGAGGCTCCAAAAAACCCGCGGCAGCTCCGCCTGGATTCAGGAACTCGTGCTCGGGGCCACCTGGCTGGGCTGCGATCGCGTTTCGTTCGTGGCCGCGGCGGCCGTGGCGAATCGGCGGCGGCGAATAGGTGGCACGGGGGTCTTCGCGCGCTGCAGTCACCCGGGATCCGGCCGGGTCCAGGTCGGGTCGGGGGTCGGGGGTCGGGGGTCGGGTTGGCCGCCGGATCCGGTTGGGTCGGGTCCAGGTCGGGTAGGGGTCCGGCCGGGGTCCGGGTACAGGTCGGCGTCGGGGGCTGGGTCCACGTGCGGGTCCTCTGGCCTCCAAACCGTGTTCCCCGTACGCGGTTTCTGAGGGGCAGAGGAATGGCGACGGGAGCCACCGGTCACCGCTCAGGGAGCCGGGAGGGCCAGCAGCTCCCGTGGGCCGGGTTTCCCGTCGTGGTGCGAGGACGCGTGGGGTCGCCCTGTGCCCGGGCAACACTCACCGGCATCCCCGGCCTCCACCTCCCTCTCGCGCCAGCGGCACCCCCGTTGTGACAACTGAGAATGTCCCCTGGGCACAGGGGCCCGAGTTGAGAAGCCCTGCAGTGGCGGGGAGCGTGGGGGTCCCAGCGGAGGAGCGAACTCCGGGTGGAAACCGTCCGGCACTGCAGGGAAGGAGGCGGGACAGGAAGCCGCTGGGGACAGGGTTGGGTGGGACCCGGGGCGACGGGCACGGGGTCCCAGCGCGCTCACCGAGGGGCTTCCTGAGCGTGTGTGGATTAATTCCCTGCCCCAAGCTGAGCCCCGTGTCCACGCCACAGGTCGCCTTCCCGTGACGCCCAGGTCTGTTCTGCAGGATGGAGGCAGCAGCCTCAAGGGTCCGGCTCGCCGTCCGGGAAGCCATTCACACCCTCTCGTCTTCGGAGGATGGCGACCACATTTTCTGCACCCTGGGGTCCCTGAAGCGGTATCTGGGTGAGACAGAGCCTCCAGCTCTCCCCGGGGAGAAGGAGGAGTTTGCCTCCGCCCACTTCTCGCCGGTCCTCAGGTGTCTTGCCAGCAGGCTGAGCCCGGCCTGGCTGGAGCTGCTACCCGACGGCCGCCTGGAGGAGCGGTGGGCCAGCTTCTTCCTGGAGGGCCCCGCGGACCAAGCCTTCCTGGTGCTGATGGAGGCCATCGAGGGGACCTCAGGGTGAGTGGGCTGGGCCCATCCTGGGGTTGCTGGTAGCCTCAGAAGTGATGAGAGTAGCTGGAAGGACTGGACCAGGAGGCTCTCTGAGGGGCCAGAGAGAGACCCTGCTCCTGGCCGAACCCCCAAACAGAGGAAGCGGTCTGTTCTAGCTCCTTTGCAATGGGAGGCACCTGCTGTCTCTCACAAAGTCCCTCCCTCATTCCCTGTCCGGCTGTGTCAGAGAGGGATGGGGTGGGAGTGTTCCCGTCCCAGGTGGCAGAGGCAGCCAGTCAGCTTGGGCTGTTCCAGGTTTTCCAGGGAAGCATAGCTGTCACCACACGTATCCCACGTGGACTCGCAGCCCCAGCCGGTTCCCGGGCTCAGCCTCAGACCACACTGAGGTCCTTGCTAGGACGCTGTACCTCCGAGAAGCTGGGATTTCAGAGGTTGCTGTGATCAAAGGAAGCGCCGAGTCACTGGTGTCAACAGCAGGGAGGGTGTCCAGTGAGACTCCAGGCTGGGGCGGCGCTCAGGGCCCGGAAGCTCTCGCATCCCACTAGTGACTGCAGTTACTGAGGATGGATGGACAGATTTTCCCATTTCGCTTGTGGTTTTGGACTTGGCGCTGGTTAAGCAGTTGGGGCTGCTGGTTCCTTGTGGCAGGAAGGGGGCCCCAAGGATGGGGGTTGGGGGCTCTGCCCAACATGCCCGTGTCTTCAGCCCCAGCTTCCGGCTGATGAAGATGGCACAGCTGCTGGCTAGGTTCCTGCGAGAGGGCCGGCTGGCAGTGCTGATGGAGACGCAGTGTCGGCAGGAGACGCAGCCCTGCTTCCCCCTGCTCCGGGAGACGCTGCTGGGCAAGGTGGTGGCCCTGCCCGATCACCTGGGCAACCGCCTGCAGCGGGAGAACTTGTCTGAGTTCTTACCCCAGAACTACTTCCGCCTGCTCGGCGAGGAGGTCATCCAGGTGCTACAGGCTGTTGTAGACTCGCTCCAAGGTGAGGCCCTGCCTTGGAGATCCCCTTGTGACCTGTCTTGTTGGGCCATTGTCCCCTGCCACCCTCCCTGGTGCCTCATGGCCTCCGGAAACCCTGAAGTCTCTGGGTGGTGCCATCAGGCAGGTGGGGATGTCCCTGTCCCGGGCAGTAGTGACTGAAGGGCCCGTCTGCTATGAGCTGAAGTCCGCTGCCTTCCTCTACGCGAACGTCTCCTCCTGTCCCTGCTGGTTTCGGGGCCCAGCTGTGCCGTAGCATGAATTTGGGGGGACTCGAGGGTCTCAGGGCTGGCAGCAGATGCTGGCGGTGCCCGAAGAGTGGGCTCTATGGGAACGGCCTCGCCCACCACTGGGCTTCAGGCCCCCATGGGTGCCCGTGCTGTTTTCCCTGGGGCAGGGCATCAGAAGGTGGCCACCGTAAGTGTGCATTTCAGTGGTGAGAAGGAGGCTGGGCTGGGGCCTGCACGGCACCGGAGCGTCTGCCTCTCCCGCAGGGTGACCCCTTGCCTCTCACTTTTCCTGGTCTCCAGGCAACCACTCAGACACAGGTTGAGTACGTGGGTCTGGCCTCCCCTCCCTGCTCCGTGTGCTGCCCTGCCTCGTTCTGAAACTTCCTCCTTCGCTGGGGTCAGCACCTGGGGTCATGGAGCAGGCCCGTGCCCCCTCAGAGCCCAGGAGGAAGCTGGGCCCCTCGTCCCTGCGTGGTGGTGCCCACCTGGCCCAGTCCCCCTCGCCTCACCTGGGGTTTCCTGCAGCGCCCTCCCGAGCCCCTCCTGTCTTTTCCCAACATAGCCCTGGGTCGCAGCTGCTGCTCTGCGTGGGCGGAGGGGTTAAGGAGGCTTTGGAAACATCTGGGACGTGTGGGACGCATCTTTTTCACACGCTCAGGTTGGCCAGGGCTGTCCCTGTCCCCACGCGGCTCTGTGCCTGCTGCACCCCCGCATCCCAGCTCTTCTCTGGAGCTGGTGTGGCCCGGCCCCTCTGGGTTTCCCACATTCCGTGGCATGGACTCCTTCCCTGCGCGTGGCCATGCTGGCGGCACTGCTCCTGTGTGTCATGCCTGGCTCAGGGCCCAGGCCTACCCTGTGCGGCCGACCCAACTTGGCCGGGTTCTGCCCGTGCCTCCTCTCCCTCCTTGGCAGTGTCATACCTGTCCTGACCTTCTAGGATCATCGTGACGATTAAGTGGGCTAAGACGGATGAAGGGTTTTTTTGTTTTTGTTTTGCGATGGAGTCTCACTCTGTCACCCAGGCTGGAGTGCAGTGGTGTGATCTCGGCTCACTGCAACCTCTGCCTCCCAGGTTCAAGCGATTCTCCTGCCTCAGCCTCCCCAGTAGCTGAGACTACAGGCACCTACCACCACGCCTGGCTAATTTTTAGTATTTTTAGTAGAGGCGAAGTTTCACTGTGTTGTCCAGGCTGGCCCCGAACTCCTGATCTTGTGATCTACCCGCCTCGATCTCCCAAAGTGCTGTGATTACAGGCATGAGCCACTGCGCCCAGCCGGGTGAAGGTTTTGAAGGGTTGATTGGCTGGTGAAGTTCCACACGCTCCTGCTGAGATTTGCTGGGATAGGCTTTTTGGCAGCAGCCGGTGTTTTGAGTGAATTCTGCCTTCAGCTGGAGTCTGTCTGACCAAGCTCTCTCCACACTTAGGTGTTCTTCTGTGCCCGTGTCCCCGGCCTCCTCAGCTGGTCTCTCTTTTTGTCCCAGGCGGCCTGGATTCCTCTGTGTCCTTTGTGTCCCAGGTCCTCGGGAAGGCTTGTATCCACGGCAGGCAGCGTGAGTAGAACAGCGTCTTCCTGCCCACCCGCCCCGACCCTTGCACCCTGTCAGCCATCTCCAGAAGGCCAAGAATCCCTCCCTCCTGACCCTGGCCCTCTGTGGCGCCCCCTTGTCTGGCCTGTTCTGGGACCCTGGGGTCTGGAGTTTGGCTGTGCTGACTGGGGAGCTGTGGGACTGTCCACGTCGGACCTCCACAGCCCCCGGATGCCCAGGTGGGTGCAGCTCCCCAAGCTCAGGGCCTCCATCTGTCCCCCCAGAGGAGATCCTGGGCGTGCTGGTGCCCCGGCTGGCGGCACTCACCCAGAGCAGCTGCCTGCACCAGCGCGTCTGCTGGCGCCTGGTGGAGCAAGTGCCGGACCGGGCCATGGAGGCGGTGCTGACCGGACTGGTGGAGGCCGCGCAGGGGTAAGCAGCCAGCTCTTCTCCCTCGGACCTTGCTTCCTGGGTGGGGTCTGGACCCCTGCGGCTGCCATTCCTTCACGTGGCCCCTCCTGGGCGCCATGCTGCGGCTGGCACCTGCACGTCTGATCCGTGGGGTGTGGATGGTGCCTCTCGGCTTCCGCGTGTGCCGATGGTGACCTCTGCGTCACAGGGCCCCTTGTTCTCATGAAAACAGCATTGATGCTGTGAATACCCGCACCCTGCAGGCGCCTGCACCTTGGGCCACGCACCCTGTCCGTGCCTGTGGTCACTTCTCTGCGGTGGCCCCCTCGCACACCGGTGTGCCAGCGCCGGGCTCTGACATGGGGGCGGGCAGTGACTTGCTTCCCCACGTCTTTGTGCACCTGTGCGGGAGAATAAAGGGTGGATTCCTGGAGGCAGGACTCCTGGCCATGGTGTAACCCTTGCAAACCCTGCCAGCTCGCCTACCTTCCAACACCTCCTCTGCCCGCTGCTGGCCTTTTTTTTTTTTAAGACTGGGTTTCACCATGTTGGTCAGGCTGGTCTTGAACTCCCAACCTCAGGTGATCCGCCCACCTTGGCCTCCAAAGTGCTTGGATTACAGGCGTGATCCACCGTGCCTGGCCACGTGCTGGCCTTTTAACCCTTGCAAACCCTGCCAGCTCGCCTACCTTCTGAAGCCTCTCCTCCCCGCTGAAGGTGTGACAAAGCGTCTTTCTCTCCCAAAGCATTTCCTCCTTTTTTTTTTCTTTTTTTTGAGACGGAGTCACGCTCTGTCGCCCAGGCTGGAGTACAGCGGCATGATCTTGGCTCACTGCAGCCTCTACCTCCTGGGTTCAAGCAATTCTCCTGCCTTATTGTCCAGAGTAGCTGAGATTATAGGCACCCACCAAGCCCAGCCAAGTATTATATTTTTAGTAGAGACAGGGTTTCGCCGTGTTGGCCAGGCTGGTCTCGAACTCTCGGCCTCAAGCGATCTACCCACTTTGGCTTCCCGAAGTGTTGGGGTTATAGCCATGAACCGCCGCACCCGGGTGATTTGGCATTCTTGGTTCTGGGTGAGGGTGGGCATGTTTAAAGGGCTCGTAGTGCTTCCTCTGTGAGTTACGTAAGCACGTTCTACTTCAGTTTGTTTTGGGGGGAGGGCACTGTGTGTAGAGACAGGGTCTTGCTCTGTCTCCCAGGCTGGAGTGCGGCGGTGTGATCATAGCTCACTGTGGCCTCCGCTGCCTGCAGTCAAGCCCCCTCCCCACCTCACCTCCGGAATAGCAGGCTCCTACACAGGCGTGTGCTGTCACGCCCGGCTCGGGTAAACATTTTTTGTAGCAACAGGTCTCACTTTGCTGCCCAGGCTGGTCTCAAACTCGATCCTACTTCCTTGGCCTCCGAAATCTTTCTTTAGCTGTTGTCTGTGTGGAATTTTAGGTGATGAGTGAGGGAGAAATCCCACCGTACGTCTCCACGCTGGCTGGAGAGATACAGGGTGACCTTCCACTTGCCGGGCTGCTCTCTCAGTCTAGGCCAGGGTCTGCAGGCCGCTTGGACGGAGTTCAGCCCACTGTATGCTTTTGTCAGTAAAGGCTTTTGGCACCAGTTGCGTTCCTCGGTTTACGTGTCTGGCTGCTTTCAGCTAGGGTGGCAGCGTGGCGTGGCTGCGACGTGACTCTGGCCCATAAACCTGGAACACTGAGGCTCCGGCCCTTTGCAGAGAAGGTTCTGCCCTGCCGTATATGAGGCACTGACCATGGACCCGGTCAGAGCAGGGAAAGGAGGCCCCGGGTGGGGTCTGCCTTCGCCGTGGGGGGTCAGGCGCTCTCTGCGCTGATGCATTTATGCCCCGGAGAAGGGAGGATGGAGGCCCAGCTGAGGCTGTCAGAGGATGGAAGCAGAGGCGAGGCTGGGAAGTGGCAGGCGGGGTCTGCGGGTGTCGGAGGCCGTGCCCTCCCTCCTCCCTGCCTCCGAGGCCAGCTTGTGGCTCTGGCTTCCTGACTGTACCTTGCAGGCCCGAGGTCCTGTCGCGACTGCTGGGGAACCTGGTAGTGAAGAACAAGAAGGCCCAGTTTGTGATGACCCGGAAGCTTCTGTTCTTACAGTCCCGGCTCACGGTGAGGATGCTGGGGAGGCTGCGGGCTGCGCCGTCACAGCGAGAATTGCTGCAAAACACGGGGTGAAGCAGGTGTCTGTTGGCTGGGAGACACTGTACATGATTCGGGGTGGCACCCGGCGTCAGCAGGTAGTGGGTGTCCCCCTCCGCCCCATGACGGGCCCTGCTGTGATGGCCGCTGAGTGAGGGCTTCTCCTGTCCCTTAAGCCTCCAGACCCCTGAGAAGCCATGCTCCCCAGCTGCGTCCTGTGCCAGGGGTTTGAGGGGTGGGGTGGGGTGGGTGGGGGCTAGGTCAGGACACAGAGGAGGCCATGTGCTTCTGGGACTTGTGACTCCTGTCCCCATGGCCTGGAGCTGCCCGGGGTGGGTGAGCTAGGGCCTCTGCCCCGTGGCTTTGTTTTCAGCAAGTGTCTGGGCGCACCCTGTGCCGAGCCCTTTCTTGGGTGCTGGGTATCTGGCATGGACATCAGAGTGACTATTCTCCTTCGTGGCACCAGCTGCCCATGGCCCACGAGGCAGACACAGGGCTGAGACGGGTGGCAGGGACCTTGCTGATTAGGTGCTTGGGTGGGGTGTGGCAGGGCCTGGCCCAGAGGTGTGGGCAGGTGGCCTCCGAGCGCTGGGTAGGAGTGGCCGGGCTGGCCTGAGTTGGCCGGGGGCCTGTGCTGTGGTGAGCAGGAGGGCAGGGAGGAGGTGGGACGCCAGGGCAGCCATGTCCAGACAGCCTGAGGCCCCTTGGTGTGCGGGAGGGGCAGCTGCACGGTTTGCCTAGGGGCGATTCAACCTGGCTCCTGTGTGAGGTCAGAGGTGGAGGGTTCCGGGGGGAAGTGGACTCTCCCACCTGGCCACGGGTAGTGAAGTACCCACAGTCCGAGGTGGGAGGGTGGAGGTCACTAGCTCAGGCCTCACACAGCCCAGCTGTGACTCGTCACTCGGGGTGGGGATGGGGAGAGATGGCCCCCAGCAGGCCCCTGAGGAGAGGATCATGGAGGCTGTCCTGTGCAAGTCTCTAAAGTTTCTGAGGCAGCATCTTGCTATGCTGCCCAGACTGGAGTGCAGTGGTTTGACTGAGGCTCCCTGCAGTGCTGACCTCCCAGCTCCAGTGATCCTCCTGCCTCAGCCTCCCCAAGCTGGGACTACAGGCACACACCACCACGTGCAGCTAATTTTTAAAGAGTTCAGTAGAGATGGGGTCTTCCTACGTTGGCCAGGCTGGTCTGGAACTCCTGAGCTCCAGTGATCCACCTGCCTCGGCCTCCCTCGTGCTGGGCTGACAGGTGTGAGCCGCCGGGCCCGGCCTGATTCTTGGTCACAGCTTGCTTCATTGTCTCCTCCTGTGCTCACACGAGAACTTGAAGATGGCGAGACCTCGCCTCACCCCGGCAGCAGCTGCATCCCACATTTTTACATGAAAGCCTTTTATCATGTTCAGGTCAAAGTTTGAGGCGGGTGGATTGGTGAGTCCAGGGGGCAGCTTGTGCAGGAGGGGAGGGGCCCTGCATTCCAGGAGGCAGCAGGTCCTGTGCTCCTTGTCCGTCTGCTATCCCTAGCCTGCTCCCAGTCCTGGCAGGGGTCTTGACCTTGGGAGCCCCAGGCTGCCCAGGCGGTGGCCCCAGCCCAGTGGATGGGACATCTGCTTTTGTTGCAGACGCCCATGCTGCAGAGCCTGCTGGGCTACCTGGCCACGGACAGCCAGCGGCGCCCTCTCCTGCTGCAGGTAGGAGCCTCTGGCTCTCCGTCCTGCAAGGCCCTGGGAGAAGGCCGTGTGGGGATCACCCTGGGGGCAGGGCAGGGTGAGGCTGGCTGGGCTGGGGCCACAGATCCCTCAGGGTGGCCGTGGGCCTGGCGGGGACGGCCTGGCCCCAAGCCCTATGCAGTCCCGGGCCGTACCGCCTGCCAGGTGCTGAAGGAGCTGCTGGAGACGTGGGGGAGCAGCAGCGCCGTCCGCCACACGCCCCTGCTGCAGCAGCGCCACGTCAGCAAGGCCATTCTCATCTGCCTGGCGCACCTCAGGGAGCCAGAGCTGCGGGACAACCGGGATGGTGAGCAGGTGGTTCGGGCTCCCCCACCGGCTCCGGGCACCCCCAGGTGCTCAGGGGCCTGTGCGGTGCTTGCAGAACTGCTGGCCAGCATGATGGTGGGTGTGAAGTGCCGCCTGGACAGCAGCCTGCCCCCCGTGCGCCACCTGGGCATGATCGTTGCCGAGGTCATCAGCACCCGGATCCACCCCGAGGGGCCTCCCCTGAAATTCCAGGTGAGCCAGCCGCCCCCTGCACGTCCCCACGTGGCTGGTCCAGGTCTCCCCGGCGGCTGCCCTCCCGCCCCAGGTTCACCTCCCTTCCCGGGGGCCAGACTTGCAGAGCCTCCGTGTTGGCTTCTCACAGGGCTGAAGCTGGAAGCTGTGGCAGGCTCAGGCCTGGGCTCCTGGGGCCACACAGGGTCAGGGTGAGCACGTCCCCCTGGGAGGACTGCCAGGGCACATTAACAGACTCTCTCTAGACGGGATGCAGCGGGGGCTGGGGTGAAGGGAGCCGCCCCTGCAGTTTGTCCGTCCCGGGCTACAGGGCAGCCACGTTGCTCCAGATCCGTGGCTGTGGGAGTCGGCCCCTCTGCTGCCCGCTGCCTGGTGTGGGTGCCGCCTGCCTTCAGGCTGTGGAAGTGATGGCCTGTCCTCTTATCTGCTGAGACGCTGGGATCCTCTAAGGGGCATTGGCCTGGGTGGGGGGGTCCCAGCTCCTTTGGGAGGGGCCGCAGCCCCCCAGCTTTGAGCACACCAGTGCTACCCTTTGCCTGAGGTGGTCTCTTGGAAAGCTGCTCTTAAAAAGACACCTGGCTGCCCTGGGCCCGGCCACTGAGTGATTCGGCTGCAAAGGAGGCCGCAGTGGAGAGTGGCTCCAGCAGCTCCGTCTCATGGGGTGCCGCTGAGCCTGCCCTTGCCCCTGCCCCTCTGCTGCAGTACGAAGAAGATGAACTGAACCTCGAGCTGCTGGCCTTGGCTTCCCACCAGCCTGTGGGTGACGGCACCTCAGAGGCAGGGTGAGGGTCTCTGCACCCCGGGCCCACCGCGTGCTCGTCTTGTCCCTCTGGATTCTGCTGCTGGGACGGGAGGGGTGAGAGCTTTTCTTTCGGTCCCGCGAGTCCAGAGGCTGGAGGCGACCCTGAATTATTTGTTCCTTGTTTCCTAAAAGCACGTCCCTCGCTGCAGCCACAGCAGAGCCCCCTGCAGAGACCCCCGCAGAGATCGTAGATGGCGGCATCCCCCAGGCGCGGCTGGGCTCTGACTCGGACCCGGACAGGTAAGGGCTCTCCCGGCCCGGTGGGCAGCATGCAGGAGGCTGAGAGACGAACCCCTCGTCCTCCGAGCTGCGGCCCCTGGGGCTCCCTGCCTGCTCCGCCCTTGTCCTCTGTCGTCGTGTGAGCACCCACAGCTCCCAGCTCTGCAGGCACAGGGGCTGAGGCCAGCGCTATGTCTCTGGGAGGAGGGAAGGGTTGGCTCTGCCGCTCAGCACTTCCTCTCACGGGCTGTGGGCTGTTGCTGTCTGCTTTGCCTTCCCACAGCGATGATGAGTTTGTCCCCTATGACATGTCAGGGGACAGAGAGCTGAAGAGCAGCAAGGCTCCTGCCTATGTCCGCGACTGCGTGGAAGGTAGGCACGGGCCCCGGGTGCCGACTGTGTCGCTGGCTCTTGCCGGCTCAGGGTCAGCGCCGAGGCTGACCGAGACCTCTCTGGGTTCCGTGCAGCCCTCACCGCGTCTGAGGACGTGGAGCGCTGGGAGGCGGCCCTGCGGGCCCTTGAGGGCCTGGTCTACAGGAACTCCACAGCCACTCGGGAGGTGAGTTGAGACAGGAGTGGGTGGGAAGCCGAAGGCGGTAGCTTCCCCAATGCCATCTGTGTTCTGGCCACTGAGGGTGACATCTGGCTCCCGTGTGTGACTCAGTGCTGCTGCCTCTCCCGGAAGGCCTGCGGCCTGGGGCTTCTGCAGGGGTGGGTGTCTGAGCTGGCAGGTTTCCCAGACTTCACCTGTGTGCAGGTGAGCGTGGAGCTGGCTAAGGTGCTTCTGCATCTGGAGGAGAAGACCTGTGTGGTGGGATTTGAGCGGCTGCGCCAGAGAGCCCTGGTGGCTGTCACGGTCACAGACCCAGCGGGGGTGAGTCTCCGCACTGGTGGCCCTGGCCAGGGCAGGCCCAGCAGGAAGCGTGGGGAGCTGCGGTGCCTGAGGCTCTGTCGGGCTGGAGCTGGCTGTGCAGCCCCTGGGTCCCGGGCCACAGCAGCGTCTCCGGCCCCCTCAGGTGGCTGACTATCTGACCTCGCAGTTCTACGCCCTGAACTACAGCCTCCGGCAGCGCATGGACATCCTGGACGTAAGTCCCTCAGGCCCCTCGGTCCTCCTGGTCTGGTCCAAGGTACCCTAAGCTGGGGTGAGGGGGGCTGCCAAAACCGGGTCTCCTTGTCGCTGGACCCGAGAGGCTCGTGCAGGCCAATGTGCTGCATTCACGAGTGACTGTGTAGGACTCAGCAGTGGGGAGTCGGCGCTTCAGAGGCCCAGTGTTTTGTTTCTTTAAAATCACAGCTTTACCGACAGAATCAACACCATAAAATTCACCACTGTAGGTGACGTGTGCTGTGCAGGGAACATTATTTAGCAATGAGAAAGAAATTCGAATCACAGCCCTGGGAGGCTGGGGCGGGAGGATCGCTTGAGCCTGGAGTTCCAGACCAGCCGGGGCGCCACATGAGACCCGATCTCTCTTAGCTGAGTGTGGTGGCCTGAGGCTGTGGTCCCAGGTACTCAGGAGGCTGGGGTGGGAGGATCGCTTGAGCCCCGGAGGTCGAGGTTGCAGGGAGCTGTGGTAGAGACTCTCAAAGGTAATGAGACTGCTGCGTGCTGCGGCATGGTGAACCCTGAGAATGTTTAGTTAAAGCAGCCCCAGGGCCCACGTGTCATTCCGTTTCCCTCAAGTGTGCCATCCAGAGAAGCCGGGTCACAGAGAGCAGATGCAGCTGCCACGGCTTGGGGAGGGGATGCGGAGTGAGTGTTTCACGGGGACAGAGCCTCCGTCTCGGGAGGGAAGGAGTTCTGGAGAGACGGCAGCGATGGCTGCCCAACGCGGTGTCGTCACTGATGCGGTTGAAATGGGTGGGGCGTGGGCTCATGCTTGTCATCCCAGTGCTGTGGGAGACCAAGGTGGGAGGATCGCTCAAGCCCGGGAGTTTGAGACCAACCTGGTCGACACAGCAGGACCCTCTCTCTACCAGAAGAAAATCAGCCGGCTGCGGTGGCGCCTGTGGCCCCTCTACTCTCGAAGCTGAGGGGGAGGATGCGTAAGCCGGGAGGTCAAGGCTGCAGTGAGCCATGATCCCACCACTGCCCTCCAACCTGGGCAATAGAGCAAGACCCTGTCTCTTAAAAGGCAGGGGAGGGGTTCACGGGGTAAAACATGTATATATTTTACCACCATCAAACAGAGAAGACTAAGAAAGTGAGGCGGAACCGGCTGTAACTGGTTCTAAAGTGCACGCTGGGCACATCCTGCGTGTCGTGCAGCCGCCCCGTCCAGTCCCACAGCGTCCCTGTCGGCAGCCGCTCCCCACCCCCGGCCTGGGAGCCTCCTGTGTGAGCACTGGCCTGTTGAGAAGGTGTCCTGGAAATGGCGGCGTGCCCTGAGGTCTTGGGCGCCTCCTCCGCGTACATGCTCTGAGGGCCACCCGCCTGTGGCATGTGCCACTGCAGTGTTGGTGTTGCTGTGAGGCCAGTTCCTGGGGGATGAGCCTGTGGCTCTGGCGTGGCGGGACTGTGTGGCTCTGGGATGAGGCCGCGCTGGGCCCTGGGCGTGTTCTCATGTCTGGGAGCATGGAGCCCACCTTCCCCACCTTCCCGCCCACCAAGGCGCAGTCACTGAGATTCGGGGGAAGTCACTTTTCTCCTTGTACCCAGAATGCGCCTTTCCCCCAGACCATGAGGGCCACTGGGCCTGTTTCTGACCTGGGGCTTTGGCGATGACTTGACTGTTGGTATATGTTCTTGGAGCAATGGCAGCTGCCCGGGGCCTGTCTCCCTCCAGGTGCTGACTCTGGCTGCACAGGAGCTGTCGGGGCCTGGGTGCCTCAGGAGGGCTCCGTACCCTGGCTCCCCGAGTCCAGGTACCCAATGCGTGCAGGTGGCAGCTGCCTCTCAGCCTGGCGGTGCTGTGAGGTCCGACTGGCGGGTGGTGGTGGAGGAGCGGATCAGAAGCAAGACCCGGCGGCTCTCCAAGGTTCGTGGGCGCCTGGTCAGGTCCTCACAGGCACGGGGACCGCGGGCAGGCAGGAAAGGCGGTCAGACACCTCCAGGCGTGGTCTCCAGCGAGGGCGGCTGTGTTTGCTGGGGATGGTGCCTGCGCCAGGATTCCTGGAAGGCTGGGTCCGTGGTATGCCCCAAGGAATGGGACCCTCGCTGCAGGAGACCCAGATGGGGCTCGGGGGCGCTCTAGAAACAGGCGCCCTGCTGGGTACTCTGTCCTCACAGCCCATGTAGGCCAGGGGTGGTCTTGTCCCACCCTAGGCTGTTTGAGGCGTCTGGAGATTGGTTCTCGCTGGGGTGGGTGGAGGCCAGGGAGGCATCCTGCCATGCCCAGGCGGCCCCCACATGATGCTCCTCCAGCCTTAATGTCCTGCCTACAGGGTTGGGAAGGCCTGGTCCGGGGTCCAGGCACTGGCTGTGGAGCCTGAGTCCCGTCACCAACCCCACGGGGCCTGGGAGCTGGGCGGGGGCGGAGGAGCAGCCGGGCAGGTGAGGCAAGGCTGGAGTCTGAGAAGCTCCGTGGGATCCTCACGAGCGGGGAGGGCTGGGGATGGGGCCGGCTGCTGGGCCTGCATGTTCGTGAGCACCGTGTGTGTCCGGCAGGGTGGCCCGAGGGAGGGCCCGGCAGGCAGCCCTAACAGGTTCAGCTCCGTGGCCGGCCACTTCTTCTTTCCCCTCCTTCAGCGCTTTGACAGGTGAGTGGGTTTTCCATGGGCCTGTGGACGTTGGGGACAGAGACCCTGGATGTACCCCAGTGGCCAAGAGGCTTCCAGCGGGGGTCTGAGTGGGCTTGGATGTGAACAGGCTCACAGCTGTGCTGTGGTTTTTGAAGCCTGTGTTAAGTGTCAGGGAATGCTGTGCACGGTTCCTCTGCGGTTCAGCTTTGCTGTGAGGCGCCAGGTGTCTGCTCTGATGCTAGGCTTGTGGCATGACTGGCAGTGCTACCTGCGCACGCCCAGCACCATCATCCACTGGCCCCCGCCCGCTGCCTCCTGCCTCAGCCAGTGTTGCGCCGGCCCCACTTTCAGGCCGTGCGGCTCTTGGGACAGCAGAGGAGCGCTGGGCCTGAGTCATGGCGCAGCAGGGTGGCGTCTTGGTGTTGGGAACTCCTGGCCCTGGTGGGCGTGTGCCAGGCAGCAGCCCTTCAGTGTGAGTGGCCACCTGGAAACACTTGCTCTTAGTCTTGGTGCAGGCAGGGTGGTGAGTGGAGGAGGAGAGGCTGTGTGGGGCCCCCTCAGTCTCTGCGGTGGCCCAGGAAGTTGGGGAGGCGGGCCTGAGATGCCCACTGCAGCTTGGGCTCCATCCTGTGCTCCAGGCCCCTGGTGACCTTCGACCTCTTGGGTGATGACCAGCTGGTTCTCGGCAGGCTGACACACACCCTAGGGGCCCTGATGTGCCTGGCTGTTAACACCACGGTGAGCCGGGAGAGGTTGCCGGGCACTGCCCTGTGCCTCCCGTGGGGCAGGAGTGCTCCTCGGCCTCACCTGCACCTGGGGACAGGTGTCCAAGGGAGGGCTGCCTGTATGGGCCCCTAGGCAGTGGGAGCATCCCCTCGGCTGTCAGCCACCGTGGGTGCCGGGGTGTGGGGACAGTGTGGGGACCCTGGCTGATTGTCGCTCTGCTGGTGTCCAGGTGGCTGTGGCCATGGGCAAGGCGCTGCTGGAATTCGTGTGGGCCCTTCGCTTCCACGTCGATGCGTGAGTGGCTTGTGGGGCTGGGTCAGGCCAGGGGTACATGTAGACACAGAGGTTTCATAGTGGGGGGCCCAGGGAGTCTCGAGGTGGCTGACAGGCAGCCTGGCCTGGTACTTCCCAAATGGGAAGTGTGCCAGGCAGGGCCACAGCGTGGATGGCCCACCGCACCCGGGAGAAGTGGTAGGTCTCCCTGGCCTGGGGGTGGTCCCTACCGCTCCCCTGCCAGGCTCAGCTCCTCATTCCCGCCGGCAGCTACGTGCGCCAGGGCCTGCTGTCGGCCGTCTCCTCTGTCCTGCTCAGCGTGCCTGCAGTGCGCCTGCTGGAGGACCTGCCGGATGAGCTGCTAGAAGCCCGGTCCTGGCTGGCGGGTGAGTGTTGGCGCTGGTGGTGTGTGTGGTGTGGCTCCTGCAGGCCGGGCCTGGGCCAGCTGCCTGAGAACCAGGCCTTTCGTCTGGGGGGCACATCCCTCTCGTAGGTGTCCAGAGGTGCACGGCAGCCCCAGTGTGGGGAATCCAGAGCCTGGTTCCTGTCGCGGCCGCTTCGGGAATCCTGCAGGGGAAAGGGAAGATGCCCCCCTCCGCAAATGGGTTTTCTTCCAAGAAGCCCCACCTCCAGGGGCCACCAGCACAGCCCACGAGCCCAGAGCCCTCCCCAGGCTCACCCGGGAGTGTTTTGCCACTTGGCTCCCTCCATGTATGTTCTTTTTAATGGATACTTAGTTTTTGAGGCAGGGTCTTGCTCTGTTGTTCAGGCTGGAGTGCAGTGGATGAGCCTGGCTCGCTGCAGCCTCCATCTCCTACATTCAAGTGATCCCACCTCAGCCTCCTGTGTACCTGGGACTACAGGTGCACGCCACCACAGCCTGATAACGTTTACAAACATTTTTTGTAGAGATGGGGTCTTGTTATATTGCCCGGGCTCAAGCAGTCTGCCCACCCAGGCCTCTCAAAGTGCTGGGGTTACAGGCATGCGCTCCTTTGCTCGGCCCTTGTAAAAGTCAGTTGTGAACGTTGTGACCTTTGGCCTGTAGGTACTTGAGCTGGGCCTAAGGACAGGCCACCAGGACCCCTTGGGCCCACACAGACAGATTGTGCAGGCTGGAGGTGCGGCCACTTTGGTTCTGACCCAGGACCCCGCTGGCCCCCGAGCCCCCACCCAGCTCCCTGGCTCTTCCGGCCGTGCAGTCGCCGGCCCAGCTTGTTGGTTCCCTGCCTTTGTGGTCCAGCGGTTGGTATGTGGGGCCCTCAGGGTAGCTTCGTGGACGCTGCCTCTTCCACATTCGTCAGGCGGGTCCCGGGTAATGCAGGTCCTTCCTGGGGACTTGCCCTCAGGCCATGCTGGGGGACACTGGGGGTGCTTGTGGTGAAGTCACCTTTCCTGTGGGGCTGGGCTGTGTTCCTGTTCTGCCCCTGGCATCCCTCCTCTCCCCACCCGGGCACAGTGCCAGCCTTTCGGGTGTGAATGGGTGTTTCCCGTGGGGAGTGGAGCCTGTGAGTCTCCGGGGATGGCCAAGGAGCAGAGCACAAGACTGATGGACAGGGGAAGGATGGCCCAGCTCTGCCCTGTCCCCTCCCAGGACCTATGCTCAGTGTGGTTGTGAATGTCTTCCCACAGAGCAGCTGGAGGGTCCTTAGCCCAAAGTGCAGGGGTGCTGTGCTGGGCTTGCTTCTTTCAAGGGGGGTAATGCCCCCAGATGCCGGCCCCTTGGAGCCACTGCCCAGCTCCTCAGTGTGCTCTGGCCCACTTGCCCCACCCAAAGGAAGAGAGGTCCCCCTTAGCCAGTGGAGCCACTAATGGCGCTGGGTAGGCGGGCACACTCCCTGCAGTCCCCGGGCAGCCTCCTTCCCCAGAGACTTGGTGCCTGCGACATAGTTGTCTGGGGGCCTTGGGGCCTGAAGCACCAGGAGGAGCAGGGGGCGTGGCCCGAAGCACCAGGAGGAGCAGGGGGCGTGGCCCTTAGCTGGTCCCTGTCCACTCAGGGCAGGTGGGATACGGGCAGGGCGCCGGTGTCTCATAGGCACTTCCCCCGAGGATTACAGGTGCTCTCCTCACCCTGAGATTCTAGCCCAGTTTGGGGAGGAGCTGTGGCTAGCAGAGCCCCTGAGGCTCCCTGGGTCCCCAGGCTGCAGATCTTGGTAAGGGCCCAGCACTGCGGGCAGCTAAGGGCTCTGGCTCTGACCCTGGGGAGCAGCATGCTATCCCAGATGCCCAAGAGGCCTCTCCACTAGTGGGTGGCACCTCCCGACGCCCACCACCGGATTCCTGGGGTTTTCCACCTCTGACCACAGCCCATGTCTGCCATCCAGCACACAGCAGGACCTGCCTGTGTTCCCAGGCTGTGCCTCACCCCAGGCCCTGGCCCTGGCCCCTTCCCATGGCAGCCACCTGTCTCCACGCAGCTCAGGGCCGCCCTCCACATACAGCATGGCCCACACGGAGCCTGTGGCACACAGGACGTGGACCTTGGGGTGGGTCTGGGCTCACTGCAGAACCAAGCCCCCTTTCTTCAATGGAGTCAGGCCTGGTGGGGCTGGTTCAGGCAGACTAAAGACGGAAGGAGGGAGAACGTGCCCCTGACGCTGCCTCAGCCTTGCCTGTCGCTCTCGTCTGGCAGATGTGGCCGAGAAGGATCCGGACGAGGACTGCAGGACACTGGCACTGAGGGCCCTGCTGCTTCTGCAGAGACTCAAGAACAGGCTCCTCCCGTCTGCGTCTCCCTAGTCCCTGGAGGCCTCCCTAGGCCCATGCCCGCCAGCAGCAAGGAAGCCGGCAGCAGCATCCGGTACGGAGAGTGCAGATGCAGGAAGGCCTGGCCTGCCGCTATTTATAGTGCAGCAGGTCTGCTAAAAATACACTGGGCCTGGGCACTGCCCACCGGGACACGGCAGCCTGGACGTGGGGCTGGGGCCGGGACTGCAGGCGCTGCCGGTGGGGTTGACTCCTCCAGTGAGGGCAGAACCAGGCTGGCAGGAGGGGAAGATGGCATAGCTGCTGCTCAGAGCCCCTGAGGCGCTCCTTTGAGAGCCACCAAGCACGACAGAGCAGCTCCCGTCCCAGGTCCCTGGGCTTGGCTCTGTGTCCCCAGAACAGGAGGGAGCTCCGAGACCAGAGCATAGTTGTTCTGCTCACAGCCCAAGCAGGCCTGTGGTCCTGGATGGGCTCATGGGGTGGGGCGGGACAGGGCACGGGCTCTCAGAAAATAAACTACTTTATTAGAATTAAACGAGTGTTGGTGGCTGGTGGGCAGAGCCTAGCAGGGGCTGTGGCCACGAGGATCTGGGTGTCCCAACTGTTGCTCGGGAGCCATGGGCCCTGCGAGAGTATGGGGAGGATATGCTGGGGACGGGGGGACCGGTGCCTCAGCCCTCCAGCTGCAGCCCCCATTTCTGAGGTTCTAGAAGTTTCTCAGGCTTTACAATGTATAGGTGGGAGACTACAGTGGAAGAGCGAACCCGACTTCCTTTAAAGGACCGAATCCAAAAGTCTACCAGAGCTGCTGGGCACCCAGAGGCGGGTGGGGCGGAGCAAGATGCAGGTGGATCACCTCCCCCGGCCCAGGCCGTGGCATCTTCCCTCAGCTCTCTTGCGTATTCCAACACAGACATGGTTTTTCCCAGCAAAAGAGCTGGCTGTGCTGCAGCTGACCACTGGAAAATTCTAGAAGATGCTTTCCGGCAGCAGCACGCTGGCCCCGGGGCCCAGGCCTGTCACGGGTCATCGCCGGCCTCTTCCACCACCTCCTCGTCCGGCTCCCTGGGGTCCTCCATGCTGTTGTGTCGGACCCGCTCGGGCACAGCATGCACCAGCGGGAGACCCAGCCCCTGGTGCACGGCCTCCACAGCCTGTGGGCTCACGTAGTAGGACACGTTGGCCGAGGGAAGCCGCCGCCGCATCTCCTCCAGGAACCTGTAGGCCTGGGGGCAGAGGAGCAGCTGTTACTCAGCTTTCCTGAACAACCACGGCTCTCTGCCCTCAGGCCAGCACGCACTGCTGCCCCTGGAGGCAGCTGGGGGCACTGAGGCTTCCCAGCAGTGATGGGGGATGTGGTGCCTGTGGACCGCAGACCGCTAACAGGAAGCTGCAGTGGGCATTTCATCTGGAAATGCAGAGCCAGGGCCCTGGAAAGTCCCATAGCGGCCGTGCACAGGAGCCTGCCCACCCTGCATGTGCGGCAGAGCCTCCCGGGGAGCCACAGGCTCTACGTTCTGCACTCAGTCTTGGGAGTGGACATGCATGTCAGACCGGAGGGCAGGCAGCAATATCTAGTGGTTTGTCTTTTTTGTTTTTGAGAGAGTCTCACTCCGTCGCCCAGGCTGGAGTGCAATGGTGTGATCTCGGCTCACCGCAACCTCCGCCTCCAAAGTTCAAGAGATTCTCCCGCCTCGACCTCCTGAGTAACTCGGATTACAGGCATTAGTAGTCCCAGTTACTCGGGAGGCTGAGGCAGGAGAATCACGCCTGGTTAATTTTTGTATTTTGCGTAGGGACGGGGTTTCACCATGTTGGCCAGGCTGGTCTCAAACTCCTGACCTCAGGTGATCTGCCCACCTGGGCCTCCCAAAGTGCTGGGATTGCAGGTGTGAGCCACTGTACTTGGCAAAAGATCTTAGTATTTCTTAAAGATCATAAAACTCTTAGAGCAGTTTTATTTTGGCAGGGACGGTTAGAAGTAGGACATAAAAAACAACTATATGAATGTATCTAGAAAGATCAGGAAAGGTTAAGCTATGCAGATACCGTTAAGCTTGCTGGCCGGCTCCCATTACCTGGCAGTGGACCTGGGTTTTAGGAAGGCCTCTGTGCCAACATGTGCCAGGCACCGTGTTGGGGACACGGGACATAAGGACGCAGAGCAAGCTCAGGTAATGCTGTAGTGAGGAGCCGGCACAGGGCGGGAGGGAGGAGTTAACCAGGGATGAAGAGGGACCCTGTGGTCAGAAAGGGCCTGTGTCACCCGCTGTAACCAGAGCCCAGCACGTGTGACTGCTCTGTGCAGAGCTGCCTTCAGAGAGGGCAATGGCACGTTTCCAGAAGGCAGGCAGAGGGTGCGGAGGGTGGGTGAGGGGCAGAAGGTGGGCTAGGGGCTGGGGAGTGGGGTGGGCAGGAGAGTGCCGGGGTCTTGGCCCCTGAAGATGTTCAGCACCCAGCATGGGGAGTGTGTACGGCTCGGCTCCCATGGCGGTGGAAAAGCGGAGCGGATGTGAGAGCGGAAGCCTGGGGCAAGGTGTGACCAGACACCTTGACCCAGGAGGCCGTGCCAGAACAGTGAGGGAGTTCGCGCACATGGGCTTTCTTGGTGTAGCTGGCCTTCCCGGTTTCTTTCTCTTTTGTATTTTGAGTTACCAAATCCCATAGGTTTCCAGCAAGCATAGAGACAGTCAAGAACTTTGGGAGCCGAGGCGGGCGAATCACGAGGTCAGGAGTTCAAGACCAGCCTGGCCAACATGGTG
This sequence comes from Leontopithecus rosalia, assembly GCA_028533165.1. NCBI lineage: Eukaryota > Metazoa > Chordata > Mammalia > Primates > Cebidae > Leontopithecus > Leontopithecus rosalia. The sequence continues at coordinate 110,020,099 of CM052660.1, read as the reverse complement.
AAACCCTGTCTCTACTAAAAACAAACAAGTTAGCCGGGCATGGTGGTGCGCGCCTGTAGGCCCAGCTACTCGGAAGGCTGAGGCAGGAGAATTGCTTGAACCTGGGAGGTGGAGGTTGCAGTGAGCCGAGATTGTGCCACTGTACTCCAGCCTGGGCAACAGTGTGAGACTCCGTCTCAAAAAAAAAAAATTGAGGATATAGCAGTCTCGGCATCTCCCGAGTCCAATTTTGCTTTTATTCATAAAACTGTAGTTCTCCAAGAAATAGAGACCCTGTTGGAGCAGAATGTGGTGGTGCACACCAGCTGCTCAGGAGGATCGCTTGAGCCTGGGAGGTGGAGGGTGCAGTGAGCCATGACTGCGCCACTGCCCTCCAGCCTGGGCGACAGAGCAAGACCCCTTCTCAACACCAAACCAACAAACAGCAGCCTCATTAGGAATGGACTGAGTTCTTTTTCCCCAGCAGCAGAAGGGGTCAGTGAATGGAAGTGAAAGGGCGCAGAGGGGAGTAAGCACCCGGGTCAGGAAGTCTGCGTCTCATGGAGCTGACCTTTCGGCCCTGAGGAAGGGCCGCTGCCAAGGAGCTTTCCTGTGAAATCTGGAGACTGCAGCCTCGGGAGGCCGATGGTCGCCAGCATGTTTCTAAAGTGATCCTCCGTTTGTGAGCGCCCGGGAACGAAGGGAAACAGTGGGCAGGAGGCACTGCAGGCATCGGGACAGGTGCGAGGCCTGGCGAATCAGGGGTGGGATTCTGTGTGTTGGCTACAACAGAATTATGACTGAAACAGACTCGCAAGAGAGGCTTCTGACAATGGCAGCAGGATTCATGAGAGCAGCCCTCCCCTCAGCGACGACAGACACATGGAAAGGCACTGGGGCAGCTGCGAGCAGGCCGGCGCTGGGAGAGGGTGGCACTGGGCGGGCTTCCTGCTCACAACTTTCTGCCTCAGGGTAGGCCCAAGTTAGGGCCAGCGTGGGCATCAGAGAGGCAGGTGGAAGTCTGCCCTCTTCCAGGCTTAAAGAACCAGAATCAATTTTTTTTGTTGATCACAGCAGCCAGAATGCGGAGGAGGAATTTGTGGATACAGCAAGTCATAGAGGAGGGCCCAAATCCTGAATGTACACTGCCTGCGCATGAGGCAGAGGAGGCACAGACTCAAGACGGCCAACTCAAGCTAAAAGCAGGGACTTCAGCTGCTGTCTGCCACAGGGGAAAGGCTAGACTCTGAGCTGAGCAGAGGTGATTGCCTCCTAAAACAAACCAAAAAAAGCAATGCTTGTTGGAACAACAAAGGATCCAGAGTCTCAACGATTGTCCACAATGTCCATGGTAGGAGCAAATGCCTGGACATAAGAAACAGGAAACTGATCCACACTCGAGGAAACGCAAACGATGGAGGCCGAGTCCACGTGACCCAGATCCTGGAACTGGTAGTAAAGACCACACAGCAGCAGGTACAGCTGCACTCAAGGGTATAAAGAAAAATATATTTTAAACAAAAAAGAGGGAACTTTAGCCAATAAATAAAAAATAAGTGTAAATTCTAGGGCTGAAAAATACAAGCTCTAAAAAAGTTGCTGGAGAAGTTAACAGCAGACTGAAGATAGCTAAAGAGTCTGTAGATAAATACAAATGAATCCAAAGGACAGGAAAAAATAATGAGCAGCAATCACAAATGCAGGTCTACTGAGTATAGAAGACCTGACATTTAATTGGAGTCCCGGAAGCAAAGGAGAAAGAGAATGAGGCAGAAAGATTCTGAAGGAAAAAAGCAGATTTTCCAAATTTGGTGAAACACATAAATATAGATGCAAAAAGCTGCAGATAAACGAGGTGAAAACACCTAGGAACATCACTGCTGAAACCCAGATTCAGACAGAATCAAGACAGCAGCCGGTGTGTAGGAGATGCAGAGACACGTGACACGTAAGGGCCCCAGAGCCCAGAGCTGACTCTTCCAGAAACAGTGGAGGCCCGGAGATAGGGAAAACATCCAAGTGCTGAAAGGAAAAAAACCTGTCCAATTAGGCCTTTTTAAAAATCAGGATCTTGCTCTGTCACCCAAGCTGGACCGCAGCGGTGCTACTACAGCTCACTGCAGGCTCAACCTCCTGGGCTCAAAGTCCTCCCACCTCAGACTCCCAAGTAGCTAAGACTGCAGGTGCATGCCACCATGCCTTGCTGTTTTTTTCAGAGATGGGGTCTTACTTTGTTGCTGAGGCTGGACTTGAACTCCTGGCCTCCAGAAATCCCACCTTGGCCTCCCAAAGTGCTGAGATTACAGGCATCAGCCACTGCACCTGGCCTCAGAATTCTTTATCTGATGAGAATAAACTTAAAGAATACAGGCAAAATAAATACATTTCAGACTAATGAAAGAAAATGAATCATCAGGAGATCTGAACTTGAAGAAATGCTAAATGGGGTTCAGGCTAAAGAGGAATGATACTACATGAAAATCTGAATCACTGGAAGAAGAACAGTAGGTAAATGTAAAATACTTTCCTTTTAATTTCTTTAAAATACATATGACTGTTTAAAGCAAAAACTATAAGACTATATTGTGTTTATAATTCGTGTCAATGTTATACACATAACAAACATAGGTGGGGACATGGGTGGGTAAATGGACCTACCTGTTGGCACAGTTCATTAAGTGGTGTGACATGAACTCTAGCGTGGTAAGTATGTTTATGGTGACCCCTAGGGCAGACACTAGAAGTACAATGCAATGAGAGGAGTATAGATAGAAAGCTGATAGCTAAACTGAAATTGTAAAAAATATTCAACTAACTTAAAAGAAGGCAGGAAAGAAGGTTCAAAGGACCAGTAATAAAAACTGTTAGGACAAACCAAACAAAAATGGAAGCCTGGAATCAAGCCGTATTAATTACATTAACTGTAAATGGTTAAAACATTCCAACTAAAAGGCAGAGATTATCAGAAATTCAGAAAAACTCAAATATATGCTGTCTATCAGAAATATACTTTAAATACAATGATTCGGATAGGCAGAAGGTAAAAGGAAGGAAAAAGATACACTATACAACACAGCGCAAGACAGCAGGACCCGGTGCGGTGGCTCACACCTGCAATCCCAGTACTTCGGGAGGCAGAGGCGGGTGGATCACGAGGTCAGGAGTTGAAGACCAGCCTGGCCAACATGGTGAAACCTCGTCTCTACTAAAAATACAGAAATTAGCTGGGCATGGTGGCGGGCACCTGTAATCCCAGCTACTCAGGAGGCTGAGGCAGGAGAACTGCTTGAACCCGGAAGGCAGAGGTTGCAGTGAGCTGAGACTGCGCCACTGCACTCCAGCCTGGGCGACAGAACAAGACTCCGTCTCAAGAAAAAAAAAAAAAAAAAAGACAGCAGGATTAGCTATACTAGTATTAGATTTGGTATAGTTCAAGACAGACCGGGATTACTGGAGATAAAGGGGATATTTCACAAAGATACTCGGTTTCCCAGCTTACTGCCTTGAGTTTTCAGACCACAGTGCAGGAAGAAGGTAACAGAACCAGCAGTCCCCCTATGCTGAGGAGAGAGCTCATCGTTTGGGGAGGTCCAGGTGGCTAGAACTCGTGGGACAGAGTACTAGACATTAGAGAACAGAGAAAGAGTGCTTGGGAGTTTTGCAGGGGGTTCTATCCGAGTCTTCCTCTGAGTACTCAATAGTGCACGTATGTGATGAAGGTGACCGAGGCCAGGGAAAGACTGCAGGAAATCATCAGGTGGAACAATCCCCAGAGAGTGATCACACATGGCCGGGAACAACTGGTGCTCCCACCAGCCAGAGTGGCAAGACCTCCCAATATAGGAGTCAGCGAGAAGAGCAGAGGCCTCACAAGGGGATCAGCTCGGCAGTGGGACAAAGTTAGCACTAGATTCAAGGCTGTTCTATCCCCAGCTAACGAAACTAAATAGCAAGCTGCAAGATGATCACATTGTTCCCAAGTAACTCTACCGTCTCCCAGAACAAAGCTCAAAAATACTTAAAAGAACACACACATGGAGAGAGAGAGAGAGACTGAGAGCAAAAGAGATGTTCCATCATCCAGCAACCCAGAACACTCGCAATGTCTGGACTCCAATAATAAATTACCAAGCATGCAAAGCAGCAGAAAATGTGAACCATGATAATAAGAATCAACAGAAACAGATCCAGAATGGACACAGAGTTAGGAGACAAGGGCGTTGTAACAGACACTGTAATACTGAGCGTGCTTCATATGCTCACGAGGGTAGAGCTAAGTGTAAGCATCAGAGAGACATGAAAGATACAGGGAAGTGAAATCAGACCACCTAACATGAGGGAGATGAATGGGATTAACATATCGAGTGACAGACTGCAGAAAGAAAGCGGGGAAACTTGAAGTGATGGGAATGGCAAATCCCCAAAATGAAAAGCAGAAGATACCCTGGAGGAGAGAAGAGCATTAGTTGAGCGAGGGACAGTACTGTATACACAAGTCACTGGAATTCCAGAAGCAGAGAAAAAGACAAAGAATAGAAGGGAACTTCTGCTGGGAGCGGTGGCTCACGCCTGTAATCCCAGCACTGTGGGAGGCCGAGGCGGGAGGATCACTTGAGGTCGGGAGTTCAAAACGAGCCTGGCCAACACGGTAAAACCCTGTATCCACTAAAAATACAAAACTTAGCCAGGCACAGTGGCACGCGCATGTAATCCCAGCTATTTGAGAAGCTGAGGCAGGGGAATTGCTTGAACCTAGGAGGCGGAGGTTGCAGTGAGCTGAGATGGTGCCCCTGCACTCCAGCCTGGGCAACAGAGCAAGACTCTGAGTCAAAAAAAAGGGAACTTATTCATGAACTGGGAGATTATATTTATAAATCATACCTGAGCAACAAAATGTATCTAAAATATATAAAGAAAACAATATAAGAAAACCCAATAAAATGATGAGAAAAGATTTGAACACGTCACAGAAGATGTGTAAATGCATAATCAGCAGGTGAGAAGGTGGCCTCATCACTATTCATCAAGAACATGTAAATGCAAAGCACAGCGAGAGACCACCACTCACCCTCTTGGACGGCTAAAGTCAAAGATAAAACATTGCTGAAGATGTGGAGAAATGCTAAAACGCTGTAGCTAAATGTGTCATCAGCTAGTCGCTTCAAAGTATATGCTGTCTCTAAAATTAAAAAAACAATAGGCCGGGTGCGGTGGCTCACGCCTATAATCCCAGCACTTTGGGAGGCCGAGGCGGGTGGGTCACGAGGTCGAGAGATCGAGACCATCCTGGTCAACATGGTGAAACCCCGTCTCTACTAAAGATACAAAAATTAGCTGGGCATGGTGGCGCGTGCCTGTAATCCCAGCTACTCAGGAGGCTGAGGCAGGAGAATTGCCTGAACCCAGGAGGCGGAGGTTGCGATGAGCCGAGATCGCGCCATTGCACTCCAGCCTGGGTAACAAGAGCGAAACTCCGTCTCAAAAACCAAAACAAACAAACAAACAAAAAATGATAAAGCCTCTAACAAATGGAACACTATTTTCTGTTTTTGTAAAAATGCCTGAAAAAGAAACTGTGGTTATTCAGACCTGGGGACATGGCAGACATTTCCTCGGAGCCAGTCTGTCACTTCCACGTGACACTGTTAGTAAGAGCCAGTAACTCATGGGACTGTTAATTTTTGCTACTGACAAAATTGTTTGCTTTTTTTTTTGAGACAGGGTCTCGCTCTGTCACCCAGGCTGGAGTACAGTGGCACCATGACATCTCACTGCAGCCTCAGTCTCCCGGGCTCAAGTGATCCTCCCTCCCACCTCAGCCTCCCGAGCAGCCGGGACCCCAGGTGTGTCACCATTCCTGGCTAATGTTTTAATTTTTTGTAGAGATGGGGTTTCACCATGTTGCCCAGGCTGGTCTTGAACTCCTGGGCTGAAGTGATTCTCCTGCCTCAGCCTCCCAAAGTGCTGGGATGACAGGAATGAGCCCCACCCCGCCCCCGCACAGCCCCAGTTTGATCTGGTCAACATTCACTTGAGAAGCCTCAAGTAGCAGGGTGCCACCAGTGAGCAGCGGCCAGGCCTCACCGTCTGGTACTCCTCCGTCTGCACATGGCGCTCCACCAGGAAGCCATAGACGTCCCCAATGCGAACGGTGCTGTCCAGGTCTGGCTCCTCTAGGAGCAGCTCACACTGCTTGATGGAAGCCTTGGGGTCCTCTGTGTATGTCCTGCCAAAAGCAGAGATGAGGCCTGCGCCCTGAAGCCCTGAACACCTACTGCTCTCAGAGGTCGGAGGAGCTCTCCGGAATGGCAGGGGGAATCTTTCTATGAAGTTAATTAATTCATTAATTCCTTAATTCGTTCATTCATAAATTAACTCATCCATTTAACAAACTCTTACTGATCACTTTTATGCTGGGTCCTATGCTTGGACATGAAGACCAAAGACTTCCAACCCCTAGTTCCTGCTCCATGCAACAGTCCAGAGGGGGCTGGAAACGTCTGGGCTAAGTGTGACCCGGTGGGGACGTGGGGCATGTGGACAGGCTGTGTGGAGAGGCACACGGCACCCCTTGCCGGAGGCCGCTGGGAAGAACCTTCCAAGTGGAGAGGCTGGCCCTCCCACAGGCCTTCCAAGGCCACGTGTGTGACTTGGAGTGAGGGTCTGTGGCAGAGCAGGGTGTGGCCTGTGAGCTGTTAGAACACAGTGAGGTCTGGGACAGGCAACTGGAGCTGTGTGGAGCTCAGGCTCCCAGGTCTGGAGGGTCCAGGGCCCATCCTGCCACCCGACTCAGCTGTTCCAGACATGTGCCTGGCCTGCCCTCTCACCCCTGACCCTCACACGTCCTCTCCCCTCCACCCATGTCCTGTGTTAACCCTGACGACCAGCCGCTGCCCATTCTCCTCTGTTCCTGTCTCCTGGGGCCCAAGCTCAGCAGGTGCTGATACCCCAGAATTGCCACGTGCAAGCGGACTGTGCCCTTCCAAGGGGCGCTGCTTTGGACATCGTTCAAAGTACTTCTGGAACTCTTGTTTTGGAAAAGGTTCTCGGATAAGAGAAACACCCTTGCTGGCTGAGACAGAAGCCCACAGGTGAATGCTCACCGTGTTGCTCACACAGCAGCTCTTTGAAAAGCTCAATTATCTGCCAGTACATAAAGACTAGGAGCTGTTCAAGTAAACAGAATCTTGGCCTCTCCTAGGAGAGGATTCTCCAAGGATTCTGTTTGGAGAATCCTTGGTCTCGGGAGACAACGGCTGCCCGGGGCTCCTTTCTGCCAGCTTGGAGCTGGTGCCACTTGTACTATAGAGAGGTACAAGCCCACTGCTCACCATGGTCCCCTCCACCCCAGGTCACACCGCGGCCCGCACTCAGGACTCCCCTGCCGAGCCCCTGCACACCCGCAATGGGTCCACAGCTCCCCCAGACCCACTCCTGCTCCAGATCTGCCTCCTCCCACTCCCACCCCCACCACGTTGCTCTCTGTGTCACACCCTTCCCGAGGCTGTGCTGGGCTCCGAGGGCGCTCACGTGAGGAGCTTGCATGTGCGTTCAGCAGCAGCGCTGTCCCGAGTGCGCTCCTGTCTGCTGTCCGGCCCCTTTGCTGGCTGCGGTTTCTCGTGGTCAACCCTCACCCTCGCCCTGTTGTCACATCTGCCCCGGCCCGGCCCTGCTGGCCCTGAGGGCGCACCTTCGGGCCTGGAGGAACCTCTTCACCAGTGCCATCCTGCTCTGCAGCTGAGCCAGCCTGGTCTCCTGGTCCAGGGGGCTCTTGGCCTTGGCCTTGGCCAGGCACTTATAAGCCTCGGTCAGCGCCCCGTGAGCTTTGTCGTAGTTCTGGTATTCATCAATCTCCACCTGCGCAGATGAGACCCGTCAAGACCTGCAGGGCTCCACAGCCCTCCTGGGGACCCCGCTGGAATCCCAGGGAGGGTGCACACCTGGGCACAAGCATCGTAGAAGCCGGCCAGGAGGTCCAGAGCCCGGCCCTTGGTGTAGAAGCTGATGATGTTCTTCATGATCTCCGGCTCCTTGCGCCAGTCCAGGGACTGCAGGTAGTTAGCAGCCATGATGTAGATTTCCTTCTGCCTGGACACGCTCGCGAAGAACGTGATTTTCTCTGTGTCTCCAGACATGAGCAGTGCTCTCATGGCCTAGGCAGAGGCAGGCGGGCTCAGGCAAGCAGGGGCTGGGCGGGACAAGCACAGGGACCCAGAGCAGGAGCTCTCGCAGAAGAGTGGCTCAGGGCTTCTCTGAGAGAGAGATCTTTGTGGTCATGCTCCTCCTGGCCAGAAAGCCTCAGCCCTGGCTCCAGGTAATCGGGAAGGCACATGGAGAGGCGTGCAGGGGGCCCGCACCCTAAATGCCTGTGAAGCAGCCATGGCGGGCTGGGGCCAGCGCTCACCTTCAGCTTGTTCCCAGCCTGCGTGTACTTCTTGGTGGCCAGGTGGTAGCTGCCCTGGCGCATGCAGCAGTTTGCTATCTGCTCCAGCAGCTCCCGCCGCGACTCCTCAGGCAGGTCCGTGGAGTCCTTGGACACGGTCATCTTTTCAGCCATCTCCTCGGTGACAGTCATGTTCTGCTCCAGGCACAGCTGCAGGGCTTCGTGATACTGCAAAGGCGCAGAGATGGGACAGGGCTGCCCAGGGGGCTGGGAACCGAAGCATGCCCCTCATCTGCCACCGCTGGAGAGGAAACCAGGCCCCTGGGCTGAGCAGTGGCCTCTGTCTGGCTGGGGTGGGTGTGGAGGGGACAAGGGAGTCTCACCCCTCTCTGGCTGGGGTGGGTGTGGAGGGGACAAGGGTGTCTCACCCCTGCCGACCTACAGGCCTTCACATCACACGACTTTCCTCACTCTGCCAACATTCCAGAATGGAAAGGCAGAAACAACAGTCACAAGTGATATATGCTCAAAAGATTATTACATTTCGGAGAAAAGGAACTGATAATTTTCTTGTATAATTCTCCATTTTTTTAATTAAAGATTTTTTTTTTGAGACAGGGTCTCACTGTCACCCAGGTTGGAGGGCAGTGGTACTCATGGCTCACTGTAGCCTCCACCTCCCCAGGGTCAGGTGGTCTTCCTGCCTCAGGTTTTGTATTTTCAGTAGAGACGGATGGGATTTCGCCATGTTGCCCAGGCTGGTCTTGAACTCCTGGGATTAAGCAATATGCCTGTCTTAACCTCCCAAAGTGCTGGGATCACAGGCACAAGCCACCACGCCTGGCCTGATTTTCCTAACATTTTAAGAAACATTTGATATTCTTCATTTGAGAGTATGTTTTAGGCCAGGCACAGTGGCTCACGCCTGTAATCTCCACACTTTGGGAAACCAAAGCAAGAGGGTCACTTTGGCCCAGGAGTTTGAGACCAGCCTGGGCAAGACAGTGAGACCCCCATTTCCACAACAAAAAAAAGTATATAGTCCACAAATATATATGAAGCAATAACACATTTATGTTCAGAAAAAGGATATGGCCTGGCACGGTGGCTCATGCCTGTAATCCCAGCACTTTGGAAGGCCGAGGCGGGTGGAGTACCTGAGGTAAGGAGTTCGAGACCACCCTGACCAACATGGAGAAATCCCGTCTCTACTAAAAATATAAAATGAACTGGGCATGGTAGCGGGTGCCTGTAATCCCAGCTACTCAGGAGGCTGAGGCAGGAACCTCGCTTGAACCCGGGAGGTGGAGGTTACAGTGAGCCGAGATCGCACCATTATACTCTAGCCCGGGCAACAAGAGTGAAACTCCATCCCCTCCTCCTCCCCCTAAAAAATGAAGGAAAAAGAGTATGTCTCAGAAGAAAAAGAATTCTGCCTTGGAGGTGTTTCCATTTCAGTACGCTGGGAGCTGCCAACAAGCTCTCTACTATGCAGGTGTCCAGAGTGCTGAGGAATCCCTGAGGATCAACCTCCCGGTGACAGAGGGCTGGTGCCCTTACTGCCATAAACGCCGTGCAGAGCACACCCCGTCAACACGACGCTAACGAGTGCGTGCACGTGTCTGTTCACTCTTAAGGGAAGGGGTGGCTGGGACAAGGGAGACACACCTTTGGCTGGGGACAGGCACTGCCTGCTGTGTTCCACAGTACCTGCGCATCTGCTTCCCACCACCACCTAGTGGGTTTTCTCACCTTCTCACCCTGCTAGCCCAGTAAAAAATGGCATCTCCAAGAATTGTGGTCTGTATCATTATTATTTCTTTTAGTAGAGACGGGGTTTCTCCATGTTGGTCAGGCTGGTCTCAAACTCCCGACCTCAGGTGATCCGCCCACCTTAAACTCCAAAAGTGCTGGGATTACAGGCGTGAACCAACTCACCTGGCCCTAATTTCTGTATTTTTTAGTAGAGATGGGGTTTCACTATGTTGGCCAGGCTGGTCTTGAATTCCTGACCTCAGGTGATCTACCTGCCTTGGCCTCCCAGAGTGCTGGGATTACAGGTGTGAGCCCCCGCGCCCGGCCTTGATCTGTACTTCTACCAACCGTATTTCCTTTTGAGAGGAGACGGTTCACAGCCAGTCATAGGGCTCACATCCATAGTCTCAGTGCTTTGGGAGGCTGAGGAAGGAGGATTGCTTGAGCCCAGGAGTTCAAGACCAGCCTGGGCAACATAGTAAGACCCTGTCTCTACTAGAAATGTTTTTTAATTAGCTGGGGGTGGTGGCACATGTTACTCAGGAGGCAGGAGAGTCGCGTGGCCAAGGCAGCAGTAAGCCAAGACGGCACCACAACACTCCAGCCTGTGCAACAGTGAGACCCTGTCTCAACAGTAACAATAAAAAGCTAAAACGGTAAATTTCATGTCATGCATTTTTGCCCCCCCACCCAGGTGAGTGCAACTCCCTGCGTGTGATCTGATGCCAGCCTGAAGGATGGTGAGTCTACACTCACGGAAGTCCTGGGTGTGCCATACATGAACTCCAGGGCAGGGGACACCCACCACAGCCTTTCTCGAGAATGCATAACCAAGTGAGCGGCCACTCCCACGGCCTCTGGCGACAGGGGCCCCTGAGCTGTGGTGCCTGATGGAGCCGAGCCCAGACCCCACCAGCCCTGTACCTTCCTGGCAGCCAGCAGCAGCTGCACCGCCTTCTCGTACTGACTGTGCTCGATGAAGAAGTCGGAGCAGCGGGCCAGAAGCGTGGGGTCGGACGTCTCGTCCAGGTCCTCCGCTATGAGCTGCAGGGCCACGAACTGCTGGCTGGCGAAGGCCAGCTCCAGGGCCTTGGAGAGGTGGCCAGCCTGCGGATGGGCGTGGTGGGCTCTGAGCAGCTGCCCAAGCTCTGGGGGCCCGAGGACGGAGGCCTCACATAGGCAAGGGTACCCTGGCCTGCTGCCCTCCCTGAGGTCCCCACTGGTGGCAGGCCCTCACCTTGTGGTACAGCATGACCGCCCTGTCCATCTGCGTGGCCTTCTCATAGTATCGAGCCACCTCGATCATGTCCTCCGGGGAGCTGAGCAGGGCCAAGTTCATGAGCTGGCCGTCCAAGCTGTTCTCCTACAGGAGGGAGGCAGGGCCGGGAAGCAGCTCCCACCAGCTTCCCCAGGCCCGCTGAGACTCCGGAATGTGGCGGGGTATGAACCAACCCTTCACTTGGGCAGCTGCTCAGCAATCTCTGCGGTAATGGCTTTAAGGAGCTGATGACTCACTGGGTCTGTCTACAAGGATTTTCCCATGCTTTGTGTTCTATCTTACAGAGCACTGCAAGAAACACCTGACACGGAAGATGTTTCCCAAAGTGAGAGCCTGGGTTGGGACACGTGTATGGGTGCAGAATGCCCAGCAGCTTTCTAGGACGGCCCATGGCGCTCAGCTACCTTGAGAGCCTGCTGTTTGCAAGGCCACAGGCTGTGAAGCAGCCTCACCTGCTGCTCAGGAGCCCTGGAGCCTGGGAAACGTCTGGGGATAACGCAGCGCTTTGCAAACCGTGTGAGATGGAGGTGCGCAGCGGGGTGGAGGAGCGAGGCCAGACAGCGTGTCCCTGACATGATCCTCTCTCTCCACTTTTCCACCTGAACCTCGGGACGTGCCGGCTCCCCACCCTTGCGTGGTACCTTGCACAGGCGGATGGCGTTCTTGAAGGCCTGCGCCTGGGTGTAGAAGTGCACCGCCTGCCCCACCTCCTCCTGGCTCTCATACTGGCGGGCGAGGTGGTAGGAGGCCGCCAGGTTTCCCGTCTTGTTGGCTATCTGCGCTGCCTAGAAAGACAAAGAAACCAAAGACAAGACACGGTGGCCATGTGTCCACCTCGTGTCCGCCTCACGAGCGCCTGGCTGGCCGGCTCCCCGCAGGGCCCTCACCTTCTGGATGTTGCCCTGGAAGCAGTGGATGCGGACCAGGGAGAAGTAGTCCTGCGCCAGCTGGTAGTAGTGCAGCGCGGTGTCCATCTCGCCCTGGCTCTCCAGGTACTGTGCCCACCACCGCCACAGGGTCCTGCGGGCAGCCCCAAGGCCATGGGTTCTCCATCCGAGCCCTGCCCCAACCTGGAACGGCCCCCACTCCCGCCCCGTGCCACGCTTAGAGTGCATGCTAGCTGACCTGCAAACAGCTGGGCCAAGGGTGAAGCCCTGGGCTCTGTCCAAATGGAGGGCCCGGCTCGGGGCCCTGTCATAGCTCTGAGGGGCCGGGGGATGCTGCCCACTCATGCAGGAAGCCTGGGGAGGGGGCACTTGAGCAAGCTGTGGCCAGCCCCCAACAAACCTCCAAGATAGAGTGCAGTCCTGCCAGCCTGGGCAGGGACACTCACTTATCCTTCATCTTATTCACATAGAGCTCCAGGGACGGCAGGTCCTCCAACAGCATCCTGGGCACCTCAAAGCGGTGCGTGTCTGACTTCTCGTAGCTGTGAGAGGAGACAGGTGGTCCTCATTGCTTCCCGTCTCAGCCCCATGGGAAGCAGAGGGGCTGAGAGGCAGCGTCAATGAAACGCATCAGAGCGGTGGCCCTCGGGGTGTGGGATCTCAGCCTGCAACTCTGCAGGGCATTAGCATGCGTGGCCGGGAGGCAGTGGGGGCTCCCTGTACTGTGGGGGCCTGGGAGGTGGGTTACCCTTCCAAACCCCGGAACAGGTCTAAGAGCAGCTCCTCCTCTGGAGAGGGTGACATGGTGTTTGTCTGTCCTCAGGAGACACCAAGCCCATCTGTGCTCAGCAACCAGCACCAGCAACGGGACAGATGTCTTTCTCTCTGCCTCAAAACCTGGGTGGCCCAGGATGGAAGGGGCAACCCCCCCATCTCCCTGCTGAGAAGGCTGCCACCGCCCTGAGACAGATCCCTCCTCAGAGACCCTCCCTGGCTAGAGGCCTCAGGAGCCAGAGCTGTCCAGCGAGGGTGGAGGGGCTGCGAGGGCTGCACTTACTAGCTGAGGGCCTGGCTGCAGTCGGCGCTGGCCTCCAGGTGCCTGGCGTAGTGGTGGCAGGTTCGGCGCAGGTGCACGCGGTCGTGGCACTCAGCTACCTTGAGGGCTTTCTGCCACTGGCCCGAGGCCTGGTAGAACTTGTTCAGGAGGTCATAGCGCTGGCACTTCCTGTACAGCTGCTCGGCGTCCTCCTGAGGAATGAGGATGGGTGGGGCTTGTGCAGCCTCTGCACACCTACTCTTCAGAAACACGGTTCCACGCCAGGCCACCAGTCACTGCGCCCTCCCATGCTGACAAGCACAGTGACACATGGGGCTGCTTCGGGCACAGTGGGCACACCCACAGGGTATCCTGTCCCAAAGCCACAGTGTGAAATGCAGCGCCCACCTCCCGCAGCCACCCCGAGAAGTCCCATGCTCAGACCTGCTGACCTGGGGGCCCTTGGGTGTTCTGCTCCAGGCCTGCACGCCTGCCTGGCACACACCCTGGAGAAGCAGCGGCCGCCTCGCCTCCACTGCTGCAGTCTGCCCAGCTCTCTCGGGCCATGCCTCTCGGCTCTGCCCTCATCACTGCAGGCTCAAGCCAGTGGATGTGCCCTCTCCTTCCCTGGGGGACTATGGCTGTGGCAGGTGTGGTGCCTTCCCACCCACCCCACGGCGGGTGCTCCCTTACCAGCATGCCTAGCTGTGTGGCCAGCATGGCCACGCGGGCCTCCAGCTCCGGCTCCTGCTCTGCCTCACGCAGTGCTCTGGCCCCACGGGCGTGGCTCATATTCCCCAGGCACACCTTGGCCACGTCCAGCCGCTGAGTCTTCACGCACATGCGTGCCATGTTCTCCCAGACGGCCTCGCTATAGGCAGACAGGAGTATGTGAGGCTCCCACCCAGCACATCAGAGCCCCCCCCGGCCCTATGGCCCCTTCTCCTGAGGCAAGTGGTCATCAGGCATGGCTGCCAAAGGGGCATGAGGAGGGGCCTTCACCCATTAGCTCTGTCCGTGGGCAAGACTACAGGCCATCCAGAGAGGTGCCTATCACAAGTCCCGTGGCCTCCTCAAACCCAAGAGGCAGGGGCCGGGTCCCATTAAAAGACAGAAAGGGCCGGGTGCAGTGGCTTATGCCTGTAATCTCAGCACTTTGGGAGGTCTAGGCGGGTGGATCACGAGGTCAAGAGATCGACACCAGCCTGGCCAACGTGGTGAAACCCTGTTTCTACTAAAAAATTCAAAAATTAGCTGGGCGTGGTGGTGCACGCCTGTAATCCCAGCTACTTGGAAGGTTGAGACAGGAGAATTGCTTGAACCTGGGAGGCGAAGGTTGCAGTGAGCCGAGATCACGCCACTGCACTCCAGCCTGACACCTGGCGACACAGTGAGACTGTCTCAAACAAACAAAAAAACAAACCAAACCAAACCAAAACAAAAATTAACCGGGAGGGAGGCTGAGGCAGGGAATCGCTTGAACCCAGAGGGTGGCGGTTGCGGTGACCCGAGATTGCACTACTACACTCTAGCCTGGAGACAGAGCGAAACTCCGTCTCAGAAAACAGACAGAAGGACCTCTTATGCAGGTCACCAAGCTCCTCCTCCTTTCCCCAGCTCAGAGCAGCTGTCTGCTCAGGAAATGCAGGCTTCCCGTATTGCTTGTGCACACAGCATCTGCTCTGAAACGGAGCCTTCTGCTCTCACCTGAGCCTGGGACTGCAGGGCCGCTGGTAAACCAGCCCTGCACAGCGGAGACCGTCACCCAACAGCCTGGCAGCCACAGGGGGAAGCCTCGGGGGATGGGGTGCAGGGTCCAGACCCTACTCAGCCCAGGAACATGGAGCCAGGGCTATCTCCCCAGGAGAGCTTGACCCAGCCCATGCAGGGTTCTGCAGAGCCCTGGAAGTCCGCCAAGTGGAGGGCCCCAGCGGGAGGCCTGTAGACGGGCTGACCAATGGGACATGACGGCCAGCATCTTTTGCCCCAGTCCTGTGTCCCACTCTCAGGCAGGGAAGGAACAGAGTGCTGAATGGGCAGCTGTGTCAGGGCACAGGTGCAGGGATGGTGGAAGTCACCCTGCCTCTTTTTTGTGTGAAGACAGGGCCTCCCTCTGTTGCCCAGGCTGGAGTACAGTGGCACAATCACAGCTCACTCTAGCCTCGACCTCCTGGGCTCAAGCAATCCTCCCACCTTAGCCTCCTAGCTGGGACCCAGCTAGCTAGGACCACAGGTGTGCGCTACCACCCCTGGCTATTTTTTTGTAGAAATGGGGTTTTGCCATGTTGCCCAGGCTGGTCTTGAACTTCTGAGCTCAAGTGATCCACACGCCTTGGCTTCCCACAAGGCTAGGATGACAGTCATGAGCCACTGCACCCGGCCCCGCCTCTGTGTGAGGTTTCCTACATTCTTCCCTTACTAGTGCCGATCCACATAGGCCGCTAGTCTCTGTGTGGACCAGAAATGACTGAGGCCTTGGTTTGTGTTGGCTCTGGGGGAGGCTGAGGCTGCTGACAGCCACCATGGGACATGGCCCTGCACGAGAACCATGTGTCCGTGTGTGGGGTGGCACTCACAGCCAGGCCACCTGGTGGGACCGGGCGGGAGGTGTGTGTCCAAGGCCATCCAGAGAGACCCCTCCTCAAGGGCCCTTGGGGCCAGCCTGGCCTGTGGCTTCAGCCCTGATACAGGCTCAGGGCCTCAGACAAAGACCCCACTCCAAGCCACAGCTCAGCGTGGTCACCACAAAGGGACTTGCAGAGGATGCACCGGTCACTTCCTGCCATCCATGGCACTCCTTTGCCATCCATGCCCACCCTCCACCACCATGCTGGAATGGCAGGCAGCAGCACCACAGGGGCTCCCACACACAGGTGCAGGCCCACAGGCACAAGCACAGAGCTCAACAACCACACACACACAGCCCCCACACGTCCCCTACAACCCCACACACACAGCCCCCCACATCCCCCAGAACCACACACAGCCTCCCACAACCACATACAAAGCCCCCCACGACCACATATATCCAGAGTCCCCAACATGCCCCCCACAACCAGAGTTCCCCACATGCCTCCACAACCACACACACAGACTACCACAACCACATACACACACAGCCCCCCACATGCCGCCCACGACCACACACCACACACACCCACACAGAGCCCCCATGTGCCCCCTGCAACCACACATACATACAGACACAGAGCCCCTTACATGTCCCCCACGACACACACACACAGACACACACAGAGCCCCCAACTATGTCCCCCACAACCACCCCCACAGGGAGCCCCCCACATGCCTCCCACAACCACATACACAGACGCAGAGCCCCCCACATGCCCCCCCCACCCCCCCACATGCTCCCACAAGCACAGGTGGCACAGCCCGTGAATGGCCTTGTGGCCTCGGAGCATCTCCGCCCAGGCGCAGGCCCTTCACCCGCATTCCAGGCTGCTCCCCAGATAAGCCTCCGCCCAGCCTACAGTCTTGGACGGGCAGCAGCCCTGCAGCCTCCCTGCCAGTACAGCCACAGGCCCCTCTGAGGACTGGAGGGACCAGCCGTCCACAGAGCCCCGAGCCCTCTGTCCTGGTGAGTGAGAGGGGCTGGTGTGTGCAGCTGGGCATTTTGCTAATGGCCCTGCCCCTGTGGGGAGGAGGGGCCCGGGAGAACAGCCAGGGGCCCTGTTCCACTGTGGTGCCCGTCTCTGGGATACGTGGGCTATCCACATCTCAGGTTCTCTGCTCCCACGGAATCACAGGGCAAATGGCGCCAAGATGGCAGCCCCAGGCAAGCCCAGTGCCCTGGCATCTGAGTCTGGGGGCTGGTCCCTGGGACAGGCCCTGTGGTGGTGTCTGGCTGCAATGCTGCATGCCCAGGTGCCTATTTCTAAAAGCCAGGGGGTACTCTGTGCCTGGTTTTACATGTATTCGGGTCCTGCTAGAACTTCGGTGAATTCCACAGACGTTTTCTACCATGTGGGATGCAGGGCGGGAGGTGCATGTGTCTTAGCTGCAATTGGCCCAGGTGGCCCCCGCTCGTCGGTTTATGTGGCAACACGTGCCAGCCCAGCCCAGGGCGCCTGCCACATGGCATAGATCATGCCTGGAGCCAGGAAAGGGTGTGTCCAAACCCCTTGCCTCGCAAAGGGGCCAGGCATCTAGGGGGCCGGGACGTGAGCCTGACTGCCTGCCACCGTCATCGCACACGTGTCCTCTGATGGCCTCACACGGGGCTCTTCACAGCACCTGGGTGCACACCCACTGGCAGCTTCCTGGACGCTCGGTCGACGCTGTGGTAAAGGAGACGCAACACTGGGCGCGGGGGACCTCAGGGAGGTGCCCCTGGCAGCAGCGTCCTGATCTCAGTCCTTGCCTCTCAGTCTTCTGGCTTCAGAACTCCTGCCGCCAACAGCGGCATGGTGAGAGGGCTGAGCACCTGGCCCGCCTGCCCCTCAGGCTGTGCTGCCCTTGGTCCTCCAGAGCTCCACGCAAGAAGTCACATCTTCACACTGCAATGTCTTTCCTTCTAACAGCAGAAAACACAGGCTTGCCCTTCTCCCCTATTGTGAGGTCTTGGGTAAATGTACTCTTTTGAGTGTCAGACCAGTTTATAAACAAATCAGACACAGCTGCCTCCTGCTGAGACTCGCATCAAGACTGGGGGCCCAGGCTCCCCAAAATGCTGCTGCCCCTCACCCATCAGCTAATGACTCACGTGGAGTGCAGGGGTCACATCCAAATCTCAAAAGAAACATTCCATTCTCACCACAGCACACAGCTTCCAGTAAATTCTACAGATCGGGTGGAAGCGATGCCACAGCTCCTCAGACTTATTTCTCTAACCCCTGGATGGTGGCAGGTGCTGGGGGCTCAGTGCATGAGGCGTGGTGGCTGCTTCATAAACAGCGTGTTGTGCAGACACGTGGTCTTTTTTATTCTCCTGTCCCAAAAGATTGCACTATTGGAATCTTTAAAAACTCTTCTGTTTGTGCTCACCCTCTCCTGAGGCCCAGGAGTGGGGCTGGACGGGGCTGGGACCTGGCTCTACCTGCCAGGCGTGGCTCCTTTCCTCTCTTGTCCTAAAACAACCGGTTCCTTCCGTTCACATCCAGTCGAGGTGGAAGATCACCAATGAGCAGAGGAACCTGGCGGCTGACCTGGGGCCCAGCTGGGCTCCCCTGTGCTCCAAGCACCCCATCTTCCCCGTGTACAGGCCGCCCATGGGGAGTGGTAGAGACTGCAGTTTGGCCTTGGTTTTGCTCTGGCTCCTGGGGCACACTTATGACAAAGGACCTGGCCAGCACATTGTCCGATGCCCGCACTTTCGTGTGCTCTGTCAGCATAGTGTCAAAAGATGCCCCAACTTGCACGTGCTCTGTTCTTGGCATTAAATCTGCACCACGTGGGGCTTGGAGAAGCATGTGCCGGACGTGCAGCCGCCAGTGAAGCTGGACACGCCCTCCGACAGGCCCCTGCCTGATGGGCTGAGGCTGCAGGGAGAACCCATGGGAAGGGTGGGCCCGGCCCAGCTGGGCGCAGACCTGCCAGAAGCGTCCAGACCCAGGGTGGGCCCCAGACCAGCTGGGCGCAGACCTGCCAGAAGCGTCCAGACCCAGGGTGGGCCTGGCCCAGCTGGGTGCAGACCTGCCGGAAGCGTCCAGACCCAGGCACTCTCTGAAAGCTCCTTCCACAGCCAGCCTCCCGCTCTGGCCGCCAGCATGGCACTGGCCCGTGTGATTCCTGCCTCCTCTCCATGATGGCTGGCCAGGGCTCTCAGGACGGCCTCGACTCTGGTGTGAGGTTCTGGGGTTTGTGCATCTGACATAAATTCCAAGAAGTAAACACCCTCTTAGTTCCCATCCAAGTCTTGAGAATTTCCTGTTGTCCGGCCAGTCTGTGAAGTCACCCACATCTGTACTTCATCAGCCCCAAAAGTGCTGGAACAAGAAGCAGATGGGCGGCAGGGGACACGGCCTTCAAAGGACCCCGCAGAAGCTCTGCCAAGACCACTCTGAGTCAGGATGAGGGCGAGGGGTGGAACGGCGCCTTGATGATCATGCCTGCCGAGGCTGCCCCTCCCACTGTGTCTCTTCTATACTAGGGCTCCTGCTCTATGGGGTACAGGAGCTGCAGACGCATGTGGGAGTGGGCAGTGGGACTCCACTGCGACCCACACCCGAAGGGACAGGGAGAGAAGGAAGGTCTGATGGGCTGGAGGGAAGCCCATGGCCCAGCTTCGAGTCCACTTGGTGGGAGTTGCCCCCGAGAGCCACAGATCCTCCCAGGAGGGTCACTCCTAGCTTAAATTCTGCCCCCAGGCCTTCCACCCTCCTGTGCCCAGCCTCCTATAGCGCCAGGGGCTAGAAGCAGCATGATGGCGGAGGACACAGGGACCTGGAGCACCCCCAGAAGTTCCAGGAGGGCGGGGGCTGACGCTGGCCTCTGCGAACCAGGACTTCTGGGGGTGCTGCTGCCGTGTGGGAGTCTGGCCATGGCCTCCTCCCGACTCGACCTGAGGAAAGGACCAGAGGGGGCCGCTGAGACCATCAAACGTGTCTTCTGGGCTCTGAAGCCCAGCACTGGCTTTTTATCGGAAGTTAGCCGTTTGAAAACTCCCAAAAGAGAAGTGATTTAGTTAACGCAGGAGGAAATACATTCTTTCCCCATGGAAATTTTTGGGAAGTGTCCCTTTCAAGGTACCCTTCTGCACCGTGAGCTTACAAACGCTGAGTGAGATGCTGCACCCCAGGCTGCTTCTGAGGATGGGGTCACAGGCAGGAAGGGCTGGGGACACCCCCAGGGCTTTCTGAGCCACGAGGGGGAGTGGGGGCTGGCAGCACCACTGTGCCCCGCATGCCCTGTCAGGTTCCTGGGGCTGAGAATAGAAACAGAAACAACAACTTTTCCCTGGGCACAAGCCAAGGAAGAAGGGAAAGCAAAACCCAACGGAGGCACCCGCATCCAACTCCTGGGAAAATCCCACAGCAGGCAGAGTCCCTCAGGAAATCAGGGGACAAACGTTTCTCCAGACTGAGCGTGGTGAGGACGGGGTTCCTGCCTTTCTGGAATGAACACGGGACCCTTGCTTGACCTGTGGCTACAGAGAGCCACAAGCCAACATGTGAACCAAGAGACCGGTCCCAGGAAATGTCAGCTCTCAGGACCGCCCCGGGGCCAGGGCCCCACGCATGGGCAGTGCACGAAGAGAGGAAACAATCACAGCTTTGCGGTTACCAGGGGCTGGGAACAGGACTCTCTGTCCCAGTACTGTCTTGGGCGTGTGTCTGTGAACGGCCCACATGAATGCGGGATACCTGCATTTGCAACGCTTTGGATCCCGGGTGGGGTGGGAATCTTGTGCTGGGTTTGGGTTCTCTGGAGATGGGGACAGTGTATGAGATCCTCTCACAGTGTCTGTCCGGGGCAGAATAATTCTGAGCACAACAGACGAACAAATTCCGAGCTCCCTGGCAGCATGAGGTCTGCCTAACAGCCTGACCACTCACAAGGTGACCTGCCTAGGCCTGTCCCTAGCTGTGGGGGGTGACCGTTCCCATCAACAGCAGACGTGGCCCAGGCTCCGGGGGACATCTGCTCCGTCCCAGGCCCTGGTGGGAGCCCCACCTGGCACATACAGAATCCTACCCCTCTTGCCAACCAAGGATGGCCTGGCCCTCGGGTCCCTGGCCCTGCAGGTCTGGGTGAACTTGCTTCCTCCAGCCACTCGGGTCTTTCCCCTTCCCAGCAATCCTGCGATATCTGCCCTTTCGAGGGCAGCAGTTCCACGACAGGGCAAGCCTGGAACACAGGGGCACGGTGGGGGGGGGGCACACTTGTGGTGCCTGTGGTGCTGGGGGCTATGAAGTCCCCAGGGCAGGCAATGGTCTCCCAGCAGCCGCCGGCCCCCAGGCCCCGAGGGCCACCCAGGCTCAAAAGCAACAAGCCAGAGATGTCTGTCCCGTGCCCGGCATCCCTGGCCTCTCCTCTGGGACAGGAAGGTGGGGAGGGGCGGCCGGGGGTGGGCTGGAGCAGCGCCTCAGAAGCCTCCTGGCCGTTCCCATCAGGAAGCACATCCTGTCGGTGTCTGGCTGCCGTGGCAGGGCCCCTATTTGTTGCAGTTGGCTACGCCCTCCGGCTCACCAAAAACAGTCTCAAAAACAACCATTTCCTCTCTGCTGAGAGCCAGGGAAGGCGAGCTTCGCGCACCCGGGCGTCCCTGCGGCAGGCACTCTACTTTCCAGGTCGGGCCAGCCGCACTGGAGGCATCTGCACAGGGGCCCAGGCCGCAGAGAGGAGCCGTGAACCCACTGCACACCAGCCGCCCTGCCTGGAGCCTGGAGCCTGGAGCCCACGGCAGCCCGGTGCTAAGGAGTGTGTCCCTGGCTCGACTCCCAGAGGCCTCCCGAGCGACTGCTTTCCACTGCTGCAGGCGAGAAGAGGCACGTGCGGCGCGGGCCGGCCTCCGCTTCCCGAGAAGACGGCGCACTCCCGGCCCTGGGTTCTCACTGCTGCCCGCCCTCTCCTCCCTGGGATGGGACCCGAAGCGAGTGGCTTCAGCACAGGCCTAGCCCTGCTCCAGGTGCAGGAAGGAGGATAAGGCCGGGCTGTGAGGCGGCTCACCTGGACCATCCCATGGGCGTCCGCCCGCGCCGCCCTGAGGATGAGCGGTGATGTTCTCTAGCCGCCCTTAGCAGTGTCGGCTCTCCCTGGACGTGTGGTAGCGGACTGGGACTTGGCTTTGTCTGGATAAGTGGTGGCACCAGCATCAGCGATGACCGTGCAGAGACTAGTGGCCGCGGCCGTGCTGGTGGCCCTGGCCTCACTCATCCTCAACAACGTGGCAGCCTTCACCTCCAACTGGGTATGCCAGACACTGGAGGATGGGCGCAGGCGCAGCGTGGGGCTGTGGCGGTCCTGTTGGCTGGTGGACAGGGCCCGGGGAGCGCCGAGCCCCGGGGCCAGGGCCGACCAGGTAGACACACGTGACTGTGAGGCACTGGGCTGGGGCTCTGAGGCGGCCGGCTTCCAGGAGTCCCGAGGCACCGTCAAACGTAAGTGCGCTTGTTTTCCTGTTGCCTTCAACATGGCTGAGGCTCAAGAGCACACGGGAGACACCAGGAATAGACCTGGTGAGTGGGGTGGGGAGGCCTGGCCCCTGCTCCGCTCTGAGCATGACCTCTGGGCAGGCAGCAAGGGGCACTGTGTTTCCCAGGGAATCTGGAACCAGGCCCCACAGCCGCCCCAGGGAGTGGCAGCCTCACATGCCCCTACAGCTCAGCACAGAATCTGCTTCCAGTTCTTTTACACAGGAATTCATCTCAGGTATTTGGGGGACCTCTCTGCCACTATGCATAGTTATGGGATGGGTCATTAATCAAATCAAGGAAAGGCATTTTTCCTTGGTTGAAAATATTATGGCTGGGTGCAGTGGTTCACGCCCGTCATCCTAGTGCTTTGGGAGGCTAAGGTGGGAGGCCTGCTTGAGGCCAAGAGTTCAAGACCAACCTAGCCAACACAGTGAGACCCCCGTCTCTAAAAATAAAAATAAAATAGTATTTCTTTACTCATGAGCAAAATGAAAAAGAAATGAGTAAAATAAACAAGAAGTTTGAAAATATGCGGGTGAGCTCTGGCTTCATTCTCATGGGCGTTGCCATCTTTGAGGTAGACAGCGGGAGAAGGAGATCCCAAGGGCTCGGCTTCAGATGGGGTGCTGTGAAGGAGATGGACAGGGACAACGCCAGGATGCTTGGAAGGGGACAGGGAAGCCTGGATACTCGGAATGGGACACTGAAATTCAGAACCCCCTAACGTAATTCATCCTGGGGAGGCCAGGATGCTTGGAAGGGGACGCGGACTCTGGGACAATCAGAAGGGGATGGGAAGATGGGACGCTCGGAAGGGGACAGGGAGGCTGAGTGGTTGCAGAGGAGAGGAAGGGACTGGGAATGATTCCACCACACCGTGGGGCTTGAGTGGCAGGGGTGGGCTGCATAAATAGGAAGGCACTGTGGCCTTCAGGGTCATCTCGACAGTCACGGCATGAGGACGCAAGGTCTCCCAAAGGCCGACTCTAGAACTGCCAGCAAGGTTTTGACTCACAGGCACACCAAGTCGCCGCTGCGGGGCCTCACAGACTTGGGTGTTGGATGTTCCTTTCGCTCTGAAGACAATGCTGGTCTCAGAGAACTGGAGGCTGAGGCAGTGCCTCTGCTCCAGGCTGCAGAGGGAGTCCCGGAGTCCTGGGGTAACACACGACGCGTGCCTCAACCACACGGCCCCAGGCCCAGCCTGCCGCACTCGGAACCCTCAGGGGGAACATCATCCCCATTTCAAAGGCAAAGCAACAGGCTTTGCAGAAGGCATGTGGCTTGGACAAGGTCCCATGGGGGAATTCAACTCCCTTCTGTTCACTCAAAGGCCCTTGGCTATGCTGCACCACAGCCTGGACTGGGCACCTCCTCTCGAGTCCTTCAGCAGCAGGGAGCAACAGCCGTCCTTTAAAAAGATCAAAGCCTATGAGTAACTTCAAAGTTTCCACCAGCTCTCAGAACTCGGGTGTCTTACAGGAAGCCTAAGACTTGGGTCCCGCTGAACTCAGGCAAGGCGTCCTTCTTCCAGACTCTGCCTCTCTGCTGAAGAACAGCCACCGCCTCGTCGCACTGTGCTGAGCCTCTCTCGGGGACAGCAGCTTTGCAGGCCCTGGAGGCGGGGCCGGGAGCTCACGTGCTTTGGGACCAGCCCATACAGCCCTCCCCCAGGGGAGGGGTCCCCCCCTGCCCCCCGGCCCTCGGCTCCAGCGCTGCATCTCCAGGACTCCGAACTGCTGCCCCTAACACCCACAGGTGGCCTGGGCAGCTGGAAGCCTTGGCGCCCCTCCCTGTCGCCGCCTCTTGCATCCTCCAGTTGCAGGGCTGCATGTAGTCTGATGCGTCCGTCCCACGCCCCTTGCTGTCCACTTGCTGAGGCCTGGTCACCTCAGGCCAGCGGGACACATGAGGCCCCTCACAGAGCCCCCTGGACTGCCTCCCGCTCACCTGCCCGCCAGCCTGGAGGCTGAGCTGCCTGCTTAGCCCTTCGGACCATGCTTAAAACATCCTCTACAGCTCACTTGCCTCAAGCTGCATCCTGAGAACAGGTCTAGGGTTGGGGTGGGGCAGCCAGGGGAGACAGCGTCATGCAGCATGCTTCCGCACGCACGCCAGGCCACCTTCGGGGTTTCCGACGTCGCCGAGGCCGGCACGATGTGTCTGCACGTCTCTGTGCCCCGAGGTCCTGCCCCGTGGAGCACACGGAGTCAAAATCATCCAGCGCACACCATTTGCAAACATCACCAGGGACCTGCCTGAGGGATGAGGGATGCATCCCGGACATCCTGAACTCTGGTCAGGGCACCCCAGGCTCCTGGACATCCCAAGTGGGCTGGGCCCAGAGCAGAGGGGCCTGGTCTCAACTTCAGTCAGGTTCAGGCCCTCCCGTGCCCTTCCGTGAGGCGTTCTATGGCCTGTGGTGAGTGGGACTTTCATTACGGAGCAGGGGCTCTCTTTCCTGTGGGGAGCTCAGGGGACCAGGGAGGCCTGAGGTCCACCTCACATGCCATGTTCAGGGTGGGTCTCACTTTCTGATCCTCATGTCTCCTTTTGGACGTTTATGTCATCTCTCTGTACTTCGTGCGTCCTGTCAGGCGTCCGCAACAAGGTGGCTCGGGAACAGATGGCTGTGCAGTCGAATCTCGAGGCAGGTGAGCCTGAGCCCACGCTCCCTGAGGAGGAGCCCACCCCTTTCCGGTGGCTCCGAGTGTCTCTGTACACCATGCATGCCCCGCCACACATCAAACACGCACGTATGACCCTGCCTGAATATAGACAGACGACAGAGCTTGGCCAGGACCCAGCTGCTACCACAGAGGGCCACACACAGGCAGCAGAGGAACCAGTAAAACGCCTGAACAGGGAACACTGTTCTTTCTTTGGGCAATGCTCTTCCAGTCAGCGGGAGCGTGGCACAGACAGGAAGGCTCGGTTCGGAGTGCCTCCTTCCCAGCAGGGCGGTGGGTCTGTGGGTACCCCGTGGCGAGCCACACACCCTGGGGACTTGGAGGCTGCACAGTGGCTTGTGGGGTGCGGTTGCTGCACACAGCCCCTGCCATGGCTTGTGGCACAGGGTTGTGCACCTGGAGCTGCCAGGAAGGCAGGCTGGGAGGCCAGGGCTGAGGGCGGGAGGACAGGTCAGGGGTGCGTCTGCTCATTCCCAGCTCCTAGGAGCCTCGGTCACCCAGCGTCACCACACCAACACCTGCAGCTGTGTCTGGTGCTGAAGCCCACCTCGGGCATGCCCTTTCAGGCTGTGCTGCTCCCCGAGCCGGCCCTGCACCCCTCCGCCCCCTTCATTCTGCTCTTTCTTCCCCTCCAAGGCAGGGCTGGGAGCCCTGGGCTGGGAATCTGAGCTGCTCCTCTCTCTCCAGTAACCTGCATGGTATTTTAACGCCTCTGCATTGTAACCTTCTGCATGATATTTTAATGACTCCCTCCTGTTACGATGTTTAGAGAAGCAGAGGCTTCTGGAAGGAAGTCATTGCCAAGACAGTTAAGAGCGAAGATGGCACAGCACCGTGCCACAGATCCTGCTGGAAGGGGCCTACAGAACTCACACAAGTCCCTAACGTGTAAACAGGACACCCTCAAAATGCAGGCCTCACTTCAGTCCCTGCAGGCTAAAGCCCTGCACTGGTTAGGGCTGGCTGTGGGGCCGGCGGGAGCGGTCACGAAGGTCCTGCCAGTCGGCCGGGGCAGTGTCTGCCTGAACCCTGCCTCCTGCCGGCCCCACCTGCACAGACCCTGGGGCAGCTGAGGAACCCAGGGCGAAGGTGCTCCAAGCCTCAGGCCTCAGCAAGCCGCACCATGCCACTCTGGGGCCGAGCGCATCTCTGCCATCCCCTAGCACTTCCAGTGCCCCAGGCTCTGCTCCTTTCTGCCAGCGCTCTGGATCCGTGGCCACCGGTGATCATGCGGAGCCAGGTCCTCACCTGCTGCCAGGCTTTCCTGCTCTCCCTGCGGAAGCCCTTGGTCACCAGGCCGACTCTCAGCCCCTGTATCTGTTCTTTTGAGAGCATGTCGCGGGAGTGCCATGGTTTCTAGCTCTGCAGTTACTTTGAAAACGAAAGAACATGAGCTCTCAGTTACGAGGCAGCGAAGCCCACTGGGACATCTGTCTCGCCGTGAGAAAAATGAGTGAGGAGCAGCTGTTGCCACTTCCGACAGCCTTGTCAGTGGCCCCCGCCCATCCACGGGCTGGCCCCAGTACAGAACCGGCAGCTCTGACTCCTCAGCAGCCCGAGGCCCCCACGCCCCAGGGTTCTTCCTGCCTCCACTCTCTGCGGTGTTCTCACGGCCCAGAGGCCTCAGGGCTGCAGGTGCCACCTGGGCTGGAGCGGGCACGTTGGAAAAGCCTGGACCTGGAAGGACAGCTCCCTCGGCCCCGAGTGACTGGAGGGGATGCTGCAGAGGGAAGCAGCTTGAACTACATTGGGTAGGACGGGCTGGCCCTTGGAGAAGAGTGGTGCACCTCCAGGGATGCCGCAGGCCTAGACAGAGATGACACAGGCACCAGCTCAGCCCAGCAGGAGTTGGGAGAAAGGCAGTGCCCAGCCCAAGGGCCGGGTGGGAAGCCAAGGCCTTGGCTCTGGACCTTTGAGGTGATTCTGTGAATCCAGATGGCATTTCAATAAATGTTGAGGTTATACCATATGGAATTGCTAATCCTGATTACAGTCATTCCGACGGATATGTCTAACTATATGAACACTCACCAAGTAAAGCAGCCTGCACCCGCCCCACCCCAGCCTTGACAGCAGCACGCCTGTCCTTGATAGCAGCACGTGTGAATCTCCACAGCCTCCCCTCCCAGGCTGGCTTCCCACAGGCAAGCTCTAAGGAGGCAGCTTGAGGAGCTCTTTATCCTCATCTCTGCCTCCACCCGGGCACACAGCAGTCACCCTAGAGGCCGGCGCCCTCAGGGCTCTTGGGAGATTCTGCTGCTTTCCAAGCAATTCTTGTTTGGGATGAATGTGCAGGCCGTGGGGTACACAGGGACCTGTGCCTGAGGGCAGAGGCTGCTTCCCTCTTAGACGCCTGCATCAGTTACCTCAAGAGTGCCATTTAAAAAGGTGCCACGGTTTGCCATGACTTAGCTTTGGGAATTGGATTTCCCAAATATTGTTTAATCAAAATAAGGCATGGAGGCGACAGGCAGGGGACTCTGTGGGGCTGTGGCTTCACGGGAAGCCCCTGCCTCTGGGCTGAATGTCCACTGGCACATATGCCATCTGCTCTGCAGCACGCTGGGGCCTGGGGTATGGACTACAGACACACAGCTTCACCACCGCCTCATTTGGGCCTCTGTACGGTTTGATTTACAGGAGGACATTTCTCTGCTACAGGAATGCGATGAGCCCCAGTCCCTGAGGGCTGTAAACACTCCTCCCTATGAGGTTCACCCACAGAAGGCCCCGTCTTCTCCTGACCACACATCCGTGTGTCCTGCCCGCCTGGCTCCTGCAACCAGGGTGTGGGCAGGGAACAGAGAAGGCTGGTGCAGGCGGACTGTGAGTGGTGAAGCAGGCACTGACTATAGCCACTGAGTGAGGAATCTGTGGCAGGAGATGCCCAGGGTGGGGTGCCTGAGGCCGACGGGGTGAGAGGGGAAGGTCGGGGGCACTAGTTCAGACCCATGTCCAACCTCCGCCTAGCCCCTTGCTGGTTATGAGGGCACAGATGAGCTGCTCCTTGGGCCCAAGTTCCTAAGCTGCTGGGAGGAGGGAACACCACCATGGGCTGCTTGGGGGTCAGGAAGCCAATCGTGCAGGACAGCAGCCCAGAGGGGCCAGCCCCCAACGGGGTTTCCGGTCCGGTGGTGCCCTTGTCTTGGATGCTGTGAGTTTGCTGAGGAGCCTGTGAGGTGGACAGGGAGGCCGGCACCACTGCTGGGGCTTCCCCTCCCCACCTCCAGCCCCATGCCAGTGCCTTCAAGGGCCAGGTCAAGCAGAGGGCAACAGCTGTCCCAGGAAGACAGAAAGAGCAGAGTAAGGCCTGTCCCTGAGGGGATAAGACCACTGCAGCCAGCCCAGGGGCTGGGATGAGCGCTTCTGGTCAGGAAGACATGGCACCCAGGCCTTGCAGGCAAGTGAGGGGGAGGGCGAAAGGCTTCCAGAAGGGTCTGCCCAGAAGAGGCATGGCCTGTGCTGACTGCCCTTTCAAAGGCAAACAGTCCATGAAAGAGGCATGGTGGCCAGTGTGGTCTCCAGAGCCCACCTGCGCTCACCGCTGCCTCTCTGCTCTTGGCCCACAGTGCAGTTCGACATGATGCGTGCCTGCAACCTGGTGGCCACGGCAGCGCTCGCTGCAGGCCAGCTCACCTTCATCCTGGGGCTGGTGGGCCTGCCCCTGCTGTCGCCCGACGCCCCGTGCTGGGAGGAAGCCATGGCTGCTGCGTTCCAACTGGCAAGTAAGTACCCGAATAGGCGGGGCTATCTTGTCCCTGCCCCCTGCGGCCTTCTGGTGTCACAAGAGGGTCCTGGGACCTTGGATGGCCTTGGGAGAAGCTGCAGGCCGTATCTCTCAATGTGGGGGTATCCTCCCTCTCCATGGACCGCTATAGGCAAGAATGATGAATGACAGAAGCACACCCAGGCCAAGGACCAGCGAGGCTGACTGCCTGGCTGTGTCTGTCACACTGTTTTCCACTTTAAACACAGACACAGCACACCAGGCTGAGGTGCTTTGCTTTCCTGAGTCTGTGGAGACTGATCTCTGACTGGCCCTTGGACAGCCCACATGGGACAGCCTGGATGCTGCATCCTCCTCGGGGCTAAGGCAGCCGGGAGGCGGTGAGGAGAGCAGTCACTGGGCAGAGGCAGCAGGGCCCACACCCGGCCCCACCCTGTTCCCCTTCCCAGCTAACAGAGAACATCATGCCCAGAGAGGCCAAGGCACGTGCTCTTTACAAACACAGCTTCCTAGGACCCGCATGGTTTCCGCACAGGCCCTTTCCGTGAGCAGGGCAAGACAGAGTGAGGAGAACACGCCAGCATGTTCCACAGTGCCCAAGCCGACAATGAGGTGCCCACACACGCACATGCCATGCCTGGCTCAGACACATATGCAGACGGCAGGGGCATCACGAGGGCCCCGGCTTCCCAAAGCCGCTGTACAAGGAGGAGAGGAGGCCTGGCCTTGTGGGCACTGGGCCATCGCAGCTTGGAGCCTCCTTTCAATGCTCTGGACCCAATACCCTGGGACAGGGCTTGAGAACACCTGTGTTGCAGAGGGTGACAGTGATGGGGTCATCCTAACGACCTATGGAGCGGTCCTGGGGTTTCTAGGCAAGTGGTGGAGCCACAGAGGTGTCCAACCATGACCCCAGCGACCCGAGGCGGTTCTGCTGGTCTTTATCCCCACTGCCCTGCCTGTGGCTGACTGAGAGGTCTGAGGACCCTGGGCCCATGTGGCAAGTTCAGGTCTCCTGCTGCTCACTGGGACAGGTCAGCCCGGTGCCCGCAGACAGGGACATGAAGGAAATGAGCGTGTCAGTCCATGGCTGAGCGTGGCCAGCACGGAACTGCCGGCACCCTCCTCCTCCTTGGGGCTGGCACGGCGTTCTGAGGTTGCCTTGCAGTTCCCACAGCAGAAGTGGCAGGAAGTCCAGAGTGAATCATTCTAGGAATAATGGACCCTTATCTTTCTTAAGAAACACAATTTCCAGAACACGGCTGACAGACTGCAGGGGCAGGTATTCCCATGCTGGACAGTGCCCCAGGCAAGTCTGGATGGGGCTCTCTGAGCGCTATTAATAGCATGGTGTGGCCCTGGGTAAGTCACTTCCCCTGGTGGGCAGAGGCGGGAAGGGAGGACACCTCGAGGCTTCCATGGAAAAGCACAGGGCGTGGAGCCCGGGACTGAGGCTGCGTCTTGGCTCCGTCATTATCGACTTGAGGTCGGGCAGTTCGCTGGGCTAACGTGAGCCTCTGTGTGCCCAACTTCGAAAAGGGTAATTTCTGCCCGCTACCCAACTAACTGTAAGAACGAATGAGTGACGAGGGACCAAGTGTCAACTCTGCCTCCCTGACTCCTGCATGGCTGGAGGGAAAACACGAGACTTTCCATGAGGGGCCCAGGCTAGGAAAGCTCCCACAGGGCCCTCTGCTGACCCCAAGGCTACAAAACAGAGAAGTGTTTTTCCCGTCTCACTGAAACGGCCAATCTCTACCACGTGTGGAGATCGCAAATGCCATGGCTTCAAGAGGAAATGGAAGATTTTGAAAATGTAATTGGAAATGCTGGGTCAGAACAAAGATATTTTAGTGGCATAGAGAAAGCAAAAGCAATAGTTTTGATTCTGAAAATAATCCTTCAAGTAGGATAACCCAATGGATGGAGCACTGTATTTCTTTCTTTTTTTTTTTTTTTTTTTTGAGATGGAGTCTCACTCTGTTACCCAGGCTGCAGTGCAGTGGCGTGATCTCTGCTCACTGTAACCTCTGCTTCCCAGGTTCCAGCGATTCTCCTGCCTCGGCCTCCCAACTGGCTGGGATTACAGGCGCCCGCCATCACGTTCAGCTAGTTTTTGTATTTTTAGTAGAGATAGGGTTTTACCATGCTGGTCAGGCTGGTCTTGAACTCCTGACCTCAGGTGATCCACCTGCCTTGGCCTCCCAAAGTGCTGGGATTACAGACGTGCACCACTGCACCCAACCAGATCACTACATTTCTTTCTTTCTTTTTTGAGACGGAGTTCCGCTCTTGTTACCCAGGCTGGAGTGCAATGGCGCGACCTCGGCTCACTGCAACCTCCGCCTCCTGGGTTCAGGCAATTCTCCTGCCTCAGCCTCCTGAGTAGCTGGGATTACAGGCACGCGCCACCGTGCCCAGCTAATTTTTTTGTATTTTTAGTAGAGACGGGGTTTCACCATGTTTACCAGGATGGTCTCGATCTCTTGACCTCGTGATCCACCCGCCTCGGCCTCCCAAAGTGCTGGGATTACTGGCTTGAGCCACCGCGCCTGGCCCAGATCACTACATTTCTTTACAAATCTCCTTGAAACTCTTGTTCAGCATTATTAGGACTACTGTAGATTTGGCATGTTGAAAATGATAGCTTACTTCCTGCAAACTCTTATTTCAGGACAAAAGAGTGTTTCCAAATGTATTTAAAAAAAATAAAAAATGGGGGAAAGTGCCCTTATGAACTAAAACTGAGCTATCTTGCAGCAGCCCTGGGGGAACCGGGCTGGAGGTCTCTGAAGGCCTGTCCTGGTCAGGAGGGGTGGTGGCGGGGGAGGGACTGTGCTCCAGCTCGACCTCTGACAAGTTTGGACCAGGCTCTTTTCAACAGCTGCCAGAAAGGCGGGCACCAGGGCGAGTGCCAGCAGCATGGAGCAGGCCCCTGGCGTTCCGGGTGGCTTCTCTTGCCCCCACAGGCCGCCTGGCCCCTGGGTGCCCAACCATCACCCCAGCGGGTCTGTTTTGCCCAAAAAGGAAATGCATTTCGGCCCTGTTTAGACTCGCCTCATTGACAAACAGGACAGAGAGTAGTTAGTGCCTTTCTTCTGTCATGCTGCTAATTTTAGAGTCAGTTTTTTTTTCCTGTGCTCGAGTCTGTTTTAAACAGCCAGGGGGAGACTGAAGGGCGCCAGGATGTCCTGTCACAGGACAAGGAAACGCCTGCTATTACCTGTTATGCAAGCGAACCTCAATCCCAGGGCTGGGCAGACATGGGGTGGGCCGCGGGGAGAGAAGATGCTCATGAAAGGAAAAGCACATGGAATTACGGGGAGGCTGGAACACTGTGGAAAGCCCGAGTGCAACACACTGACAGGAGGGCTCCTTGTCCGCTCCAGAGAGAGGTGGCAGACCGTGCTTTTGCTCAGTCACTCTGCTAACGTTCCTGGGCCCAGTGTCATGCTCAGCGTGATGCCTGGGTTTGCAAAGGGACCACCCTCCTCATCCCTCAAGGCTCCCTCTTCCCTGCTCTGACACCCAGACAGAGCAGCTGAGATGTGTGCGGACACCACTGTCCTGGCATGGCTGCCATCTCCCTTGGCATCCTCTCCAGAGCTTGCGTTCTGTTCACTCCACAGACCCCTGGTTCTCCCTGCTCCTCCTTACAGTCTTGTTGATTTGTACAGACAGGCACAGGCAGAGAGGGAAAGGCGTGTTGACAGGGCCAGGGGCAGTGGCCAATGGAAGGTAAAAGTTATTCCAGCCTTTGATGGCTACAGCCATGGTGTGACCCTGGCGCCTGACGCCTAAGCAACACAGAGCTCTGTGGTGTCCCTGCCTGCTCTTGGGTGCTAGGATGAGGGCAAGGTCCCCTTTTAACAGCATGCCATGGGCCACTCAGGTTCATGAGGTTCGGGGCCTGGGCCTGGGGCCTGGTGGCGCCTCTGTATCTCACTGGTTTATAAGAGCACTATTTTAACCGTATAAACCCGCCTCTGTCTAGATGTTCTGTCTAGATGAGGATGATCTGAGCCCTCATGTGCTTCCTGGCTGGTTCGCTGGCTGGTTCTACGGGAGCCCAGAGCATGCAGCCTGGGTTCTGCTCCTGGCTCTGCCCCTTGTCAGTCATGAGTCATGGGATGAGCCCCCCTTCCCCTAGCGTGATCTGTGCAGTGGAGAGGGACCGCTCCAACCCACAGATGTGCCGGGGTCAGCAACGCCCGCAGGTGTGTGATCTGTGCAGTGCAGTGACCGCTCCAACCCACAGATGTGCCGTGGTCAGCAGTGCCCGCAGGTGTTATTCGAGCGTCTCTCTGAAGCCCTGCTGGGTAACATACATGCTGAAAAGCTTCAGGCCCAAAGCGCATCCCACATGCAGCACCTGCATTCCTCACCCAGGCCTGTCCCCCTCTGGGTGGGCAAACTGTCCTCTTGGCAAGAATGCTGCCAGGATCCATTCCTGGAGCAGGGCCCTCCCCGCCTGTGGGGAGCCTCTGGCTTTCACGCAGTGCCTGGGCCTCAGGTTCTGCTGTCCTGAGTCTGGCCTGCAGAGAATTCTTTCTGGTGGGTGGATCTAGTGGCCCCGCAGAGCTCTGTATTTGGGATGAGTCATGTCTTCACGGAGCAACTCCTCAGCCATCACTGGAGCCCCAGGGCAGCTATGCTGTCTCACTGGGGCCAGCAGGAGGAGGTCGTGGCCACGCACTGGGGTCGAGCCAGTGAAGTCACTGCCATCCCAAGTCGGTGCTCACGTGGCACTCTCTGTGTCCATATGGGGACCTGTGGCATATCTTTGCTGTCAGTATGCTGGGCTTAGCAGGCTCTCCCGAGTCTTGGTGCCCAGAGAGATGGGAGTGAAGCTGAAGGCTTCTTGCCTGCCTCTTTCCTGAAACAATCCCTCTTCCCCCGCCCTCATTACCTTGTAATCTGTATAATTGACTGCAAATTCCCCAAACTGGACATCAAGGGCACCGGAAGCACACTAGAAAGTGCACCCTGGACAGCGCTGATCTGTCCCGATACCCCGTGACGCGCTGAGAAGCTGACGTGTAGAAGTCAACCGTTGGTGTTTTATTCTGAACCACCTTCAAAACAGCATGTAGGTTTTCCTGGAAACGCTGATTTTATCAGTCCTTAAATGGCCAGCAGGGTTGATATACGCACTGACCTGGAATCTTGCTCGATAGTCAGAAAGTCTGCTGTTTTCTTGGGGATCTTCTCATGGACGTATACATGGTTTTGTTATTTACAATAACCTGGCTCTTTGCTTGGTCTGGATTATTCATTTATGTGAGACAGGGTCTCACTCCGACACACAGCCTGGAGTGCAGTGGTGTGATCTCAGTTCAATACAACTTCCACCTTGAGGGGTTCAAGTGATTCTCCTGCCTCAGCCTCCCGAGTAGCTGATATTAGAGGTGTGAGCCACCATGCCAGCTAATTTTTGTATTTTTGGTAGAGATGGGGTTTCACCCTATTGGTCAGGCTGGTCTTGAACTCCTGACTTCAGGTGATCCACCCACCTTGGCCTCCCAAAGTGTTGGAATGACAGGCATGAGCCACTGTGCCTGGCAAATTATCTATTTATTTATTAGAGCATAGATGGAGTCTTGCCGTGTTGCCCAGGCTGGTCTCACACTCCTGGGCTCAAGTGATCCTTCTGATGCCTCAGCCTCTCAAAGTGCTGGGATGAAGGTGTGGGCCACTGCACCCAGCCTGGTCTGGATAACTCACTTTCCTGTCTTTTGTACCCACTCCCCAGGGATCAGTTTATGGCCCCTTCGTCTCTTCTTTCCCTTCCACCTTCGGCTGCTGAGAGCTTCAGAGCCTCTCATTCTTCCCTCCCAGGGCCTCTCCCTCTAGAGGGGATGATTTGGGTCACTGTCATCTTGCTGCTCACAGGTGGGAAATGCAGGCCCAGCAGGGCCTTGAGGTAGCCATGCACAGGTCCTGCCCCACACAGGTCCTCTTTAGAGCCAACTGCACCCGGTTTGCTAGCTCTGCAGCTGTATGAAGAGCGTCAGGGGTCAGCCCTGGGGTCTTTCCACTCTGCCACCTGTGTGCATGTGTGCCAGCCATTCCAAAAGGAAGGCCTGTGGTGGGAGCTGAAGCCCCAAGAACCTGCAGGAAGGAAAGGAGAGGGGAAAGAGCTGACTGGGCCATGGAGCTGTAATTCACACCGTGCAGGCAGCTCACAGGAAGAGGCTGTTTGCTTTGGCAACACGACTTCATGAAATGGAATTGATTCCATGTGCAGAATTGCGTGTTTGCTAACACTCTTCCCTTACGTTTGTTTCTAGACAAACTGATGAACACCTTTGAAAAGCTTTGGGAGAAACAGGACATGAGGCGAGAGGGAGTGTTAATACAAAGACGTGGGAGAAATAGAAACTTGCAAGTTGAGGGCCAGCCTCAGCTCTCCCTGCTCTGTCTCCTTCCACCCCTTCCTATCACCCCCAGGTAGAGACGGCGGAGAGGATGGCAGTAAAAGGCCAGCTTTATTTCAGAAGAACATGCACAGCACAGTGCGATCATGCAGCTGACCTAGTCGCCTTCTTAGCGAGTCCTGGGGGCCAAGGTTAGAGCTGTGCAGTGAGGTGTGCGGCTGCTGGTGCCTCTGCGTTTCCCTGTTTTCCTTGGCTTTTGTTTTTCTTTTATTATTTCCTTTGAATGGTTTTCACTGTAAATTTCCTTGGCTTTTTACTGCGGACACGTGGAACACACGGAAGGTTCCCTCATGCCAGGCATCTGTTTGGGATGTAAACCTTTCTCTGTCAGGGCAGGATCTGGACCACTGTCTTCCGTAGGAGCCACCTGGCGCTCTCCAGCAGTGATGCTCCTGCGTGCTAGGATGAGGGCAAGGTCCCCTTTTCACAGCATGTTGTGGGCCACTCAGGTTCATGAGGTTAGGGGCCTGAGCCCAGGGCCTGGCGGCACCTCCGCGTCTCAGTGGTGTGTGAGAACACTGTTCTCACCGTATAAACGCTCCTCTGTCTAGACGTGCTCGAAACAGAACCAAAGCCAAATAATAACCAACGTCGTAAAGCCTTTTTTCCACACAAGGTGCAGACCTAGAATTTTCCCTGCTGCTTCTCTGGTGATAAAAATGCCAAGTAAGGTCCAGCCTTGGAGCTGTACCACCACTGAATGGAGCATGGCACCCAGAAAGCGGCTCCAGACACACCAGAAACAGGTTTCTAGACTCATGATGAAAGGGGTGGGGCCTGCCCTGCTCCCTCCTGATTTGTGACCATCCCTGCCTGTTAGGCTTCCTGTTTACACCTGATCTGTCACCTCGATCACTTCTCCACTTGCACTTTTAGGGTGTGCGGGCCATGTCCAGGTCATGTGCACATGTGAACTCACACTTCTTTAATCCCTCTATCTGCA
The DNA here is from genome assembly GCA_028533165.1 of Leontopithecus rosalia. NCBI lineage: Eukaryota > Metazoa > Chordata > Mammalia > Primates > Cebidae > Leontopithecus > Leontopithecus rosalia. Next base: position 109,983,888 of record CM052660.1, on the reverse strand, counting down.
TCCTGAGTGTTTTCTTTCTTTCTTTTTTTTTTTTGAGACAGGGTCTCCGTCGCCAGGTCACCAGGCTGGAGTGCAGTGGTGAGATCTCAGCTCACTGCAACCTCCGCCTCCCAGGTTCAAGAGATTCTCCTGCCTCAGCCTCCTGAGTAGCTGGGATTACAAGCGCCTGCCACCACGTCTGGCTATTTTTTTGTATTTTTAGTAGAGACGGGGTTTCGCCATGTTGGCCAGGATGGTCTCAATCTCCTGCTCTCGAGATCCACCTGCCTCAGCCTCCTAAACTGCTGGGATTACAGGTGTGAGCCACCACGCCCAGCCAATCCTGAGTGCTTTCTTCCTCCTTTTCTTTTTGTCTCCCAGGCTGACTGCAGTGGTGCGATCACGGCTCACTACATGTAGACTCCACCTCCTGGGCTCGGCCTCTTGAATAGCTGAGACTACAGGTGCACACAACCATGCCTAGCAAACATTTGCTAGAGGCGGGTCTTGCTATGTTGCCCAGGCTGGTCTCAAACTCCTGGGCTCAAGCAGTCTGTCCACCTTGGCCTCGCAAAGTAGTGGGATTACAGGCATGAAGCATGGGCCATGGGCCACAACCCCCAGCCCCTCTGTCTTATATGTTTAAAAAGTGTTATTGGGAGCAGACAAACGCTCTGAGGCCTGAGCTTGTGTTTATAGTAAGCAACACAGTCGACCATGGGTGGGGACGTAATGCATGGATTAGAATGGTCAACCCATTCTAATGCTCTAAACGGAGCATTTTCAAAAGCCATGACACTGATCTTAACAAAGTACTCCTTTGTTACAAACAGCACTTAAGAAAATAAGTAATAATAGGCTGGGCGCGGTGGCTCACACCTGTAATCCCTGCACTTTGGGAGGCCCTGGCGGGTGGATCACCAGGTCAGGAGATCAAGACCATCCTGGTCAACATGGTGAAACCCCATCTCTACTAAAAATAAAAAAATTAGCTGGGTGTGGTGGCACATGCCTACAGTCCCAGCTACTCAGGAGGCTAAGACAGGAGAATCACTTGATCCTGGGAGGCGGAGGTTGCAGAGAGCCGAGATCGCACCACTGCACTCCAGCCTGGCAACAGAGCAAGACTCCATCTCAAAAAAAAAAAAGAAGTAACAGTAACAGTTCAGGAAGCAGCCAGTGATGCTGGCCAGTGCTAGGCAGGCAGAGGGGCCTCCCACGTGGCTTTGAGGGACCCATCATCTCAGGGCTGGGAGGTTCCACACTGCTAGAGGGCCCCGCAGGCTGACTGCAGGCAGGACGCCAGCTGAGTTCTGCCTACCCACTCTGTGATCTGCTCCATGGTTTAGTCTTCCCGCCTTTAGAGTCTGGAGAACCTTCCCCACACATTTGACCCTCCAGATGGGGCAAGGCCCTGCCAAATGCCACCCTCTGGGGACACAGAGATGAATGACTTCCCTGTCTCTCCAAGAGGAATGCCAGTTCCCCAAGGACAAGTCAAGAATGCCCTAGCCATCTCTGTGTGGTGATGCTAACCTTAGTGTGGTCCCTGGCAAGCGAGTGGAGGCGCAACAGGTCTGCCGAGTCCAGGGCCATGTAGCTGATGCCAGTGGGTCCTTGGGAATCACGGTGCCCTCCAAGAGCATTCAAAGGCACCAGTGCAGTGGCATCTACAGCATATGGCCAAAGGGTCCTGTCCTTTGAAGGGTGTTGGTCACTAAAATGCCAAGGCTGCTGTCCCTCCTCCCTTCCTCAGGTCCACATTGCATTCTGTTTTATTTCATGTCTACTTTGATTTTCTCTAACGATTCACTCAACAAGTATTTGCAGAGAGACTTCTGGGAGGCTGTGGTCAATGGTGGGGCCACCTCAGGTCCTGGGGAACCTGCCCTGTGTAGGGGGAGAGTGGACAGGGCACCAGTGGGTAAAGACACAATGACCACAGTTGGAGGGGACAGGTGCGACTCTCAGCCGAGGCCTGAAGGATCAGAAGCAGGAGGGGCCCCTCCTCCCCAGGGCCAGTCAAGCCGGGGACAGTGGCGTGAGAAAAAGCCCAGAGTAGGTGGACCCAGCATCTCAGAGGGATGGAAAGGGCCAACGTGGCTGCAGGGTGGCAGAAAGGGGCAGCCACAAGTGGTGGGGGAGATCTTGAGGTGACAGGAACCCCAAGGGCGCCAAGTGTGGGGAGATGGGGTGCGAGCTTCACAAAGATCAGGGTGCAGTGGTGGAGGGAGGGCCACCTGCATTAATGTCCTCAGCAAGCTCACCCAGCACAGCTGCAGATACCTTGAAATGTCCGGCACGTCCCTCACTGTCAAACCCCACATCAGGATGTGCTTGCTCATGGAGGAGCCTAAAGTCAGCGCCACTTCAATCTACTGTTTTGTTGGGAGCTGCGAATGCAAAGGAGGCCACATACACGCGTGTGGCCTGGCACACCCAGCAAGGTCCGCTCCGCGGGGCCTCCTCCTGGGCTGCTTGCCCCGTGTTTCCTTAGCGTTTTCTTCCCGAGGTTTTCTTAGAAAGCCGCTGTGGAGCTGAGCTGTGCACTCAGAAGCCTCCCGACTGTGTTCCTCGTGACGTCCCCAGGGCCTCTCTCTGGTGACATGTGGTCAGGCCATCCCCCTGCCAGCCCCTCCTGTCCGCCGGACAGCTGTCCACTGCTGCGCTCTCCAGGGCGCATCTCCCCCTGGGGAGCGCGCTCTGGGGAGGCTGACCCGGGGCCTCGGCCATGCCGAGTTTTGTCCACTTGCCGTCCTGGGAGTGGTGCTGCAGGTCCCAGGGCATCAGCAGTTTCCAGAGCAGCTGGAGCCAGCGTGGTCCCGGGCAAGGGCAGCCCCTCTGCTGTGCCAGTCAGTGCTTTCTCCCTTTCTTGTTTTTCTCAGTCCCGGGAGCAAGGGCATCTCGGTCCATTCCAAAAGCCTTAGGGTGAGCCCTCTGGACTGCGTTCTCATCACTCACACGCCTCCATGAACACTGCTTCAGTGACGGTACCTCCAGGCCCTCTCTGTAGGCATCAGTGATGGAAACTGACCGCCACAGCAACAAGAGACCATGAGGGAGGCTGACCCTGGAAGCCAGGGGCCCCGTCCCTTTCCACTGTTTCATTCGGATGAATGCTGTTGTGGAAGTGGAGGCCACATAGATCTTAAACATGTTTCCGTAATACCCGCAAGTTGAAAGGAATCCTGTCAACGGGGAGAAACAGGCTGTGGCCACAGTGGTCTGGAGCCTGATGAAGGCCAGCTGTTGCTGGCATAATCTCCTCTCACCCTCGAGGTTCTAGGGGCTTGCGTCATCCACGTGCTGGGCCAGGACTCTCCCAAAGGCTCCCACTGCCCCTGCCAAGAGCGCTCCACCACACCCACCTGCCTCTGTCCCAGGTGTCCTGAGCTCTCCGCTGTGCCTGCCCCGCCTCCAGGGCCGCCTCCTCTGAGCCCTGACACAGCACAACCCTCTCCCCAGCAGCAGCAAGTGCCAGACTCCGTTAACACGAGAAGACACTCTTCAAAGTGCTGTCATTTTCATCACACACAATACAGGCTCGTTCTTCCACCCCAGTAACGCAAGCGTCCATACCACACAATCGAGAGCAGAGGGCACATTCAGCACTAGCAGAAATGCTGGAAGTTTCCTTCGTCAGTATGCATTATAAATAGAATGCTTTTTTTTTTTTTTTTTTGAGATGGAGTCTCGCTCTTTTGCCCAGGTTGGAGTGCAGTGGCACGATTTCGGCTCACCACAACCTCTGTCTCCCAGGTTCAATCAGTTCTCTGTCTCAGCCTCCCAAATAGTTCAGATTACAGGTGCCCACCACCACGCCTGGCCAGTTTTTAAAAAATTTTTAGTAGAGACGGGGTTTCGCCATCTTGGTCGGCTGGTCTTGAACTCCTGCCCTCAGGTGATCAACTGTTGGGATTAGAGGCGTGAGCCACTGTGCCCAGCCTAGAATGCTATTTTTAATAAAACAGAAGCATCCAGGAGCTACCCATGTATAAAAACTCCACAAAGTCTTATAAAGAATGAACACAGAAACCAGTCACTGTCATTGTTCAGGACGAAGTGGAGACACATAAATGCTTCCTCACACTTTCTGGAGGGCACAGTGATGGTGAGATGAGAATGCTGCTTGGGTTTTTAGGGGAAACAAGGCTTGTTTCCTATCTCTTGCTCTCTGCCTCTCCTTTTCTGTGTCTCTGTCTGTCTCTGTCTTTGTGTCTCTCTGTGTCTCTGTCTGTCTCTGTGTCTGTTTCTCTCTAGTTCTCTGTCGATGCTGGTCCTTGCTCTGGGGCCACACAGGGCAGTGCATGATTTGGTTTCTTGGGGAATGCAGAGGAAGCAGCTGGGGGAGGAAAGACCAGCATGAACAGACGCACAGGTGTCAACATGCAGGCCAGGTGGAGGGACAGCAGTGGGGCTCGGTGTGGCCAGACATGGACAAGTACCACACATATAAGAGGGGCTGGAGAGTTTAATCTGAACCAGTATGAATTACAGAGAGTCTCTGGCACTTTGGGTACAAGAAATAGACTCACTCAGGTTACTGTAACAGAGAGGGAGGGGTGCTGGATGGGCAGAGGCAGGGCTGGGATGGAGGCCAGCTGGAGGCCCCATGGCCTCCTGGACAATCTGTGGCCACGTCCCCACGGCTGCAGGGGATGAGGAGGGGCCGCGCCATGTGGACAGCCTCCTGGGCAGCAGGACGGTGGCGGCCTCTCCTCTGTCCCCGAGCCTATGTTTCCAGCCAGATTGGAACCCCCAATTCCATCAGTCTGCCTTCTCTACCCAGCCACAGTATTCGGTTATCCTAGCTGGCAGATTCTAGGCATGAAACCCTGATTCTCCTGTTGTAAGAACTATAAAAGTCTTTGGAGCTCCTTAAAGATAAAACCATACAAGTGAAACTGTGGTATCAGCTACTAACCAGACGGGAACCAGCCGCTCCAACTCAAGTGAGCTCACGGCTCACCTCTCCTTCTCTGGACAGAGAGGGGAAGGCATGGAAGGAAAATACATAAGCTGGGCAAGAGGGAGGGTATACAACGAGAAGCACTGACTCAGCAGTAGGGGAAGACACTGCTATGGCCAAGAAGCACTAGACAAGTCCCCGGCCCCATCTCCGCCCTGCCCGAGCTGTGGACTCCAGGCTAATCTCAAGTTCCCAGAGTAAAGGCGAAGAACAAGAAGACTGTCGGGGCCAGGCGCGGTGGCTCAAGCCTGTAATCCCAGCACTATGGGAGGCCGAGGCGGGTGGATCACGAGGTCAAGAGATCGAGACCATCCTGGTCAACATGGTGAAACCCCGTCTCTACTAAAAATACAAAAAATTAGCTGGGCGTGGTGGCGCGTGCCTGTAATCCCAGCTACTAGGGAGGCTGAGGCAGGAGAATTGC
>CM052660.1:109939477-109978416 GCA_028533165.1 Leontopithecus rosalia | reverse complement strand
GAATTAAGCATTTACAAAAGTCAGAGATGGATTTAACACAAAATTACTGCTGAGTTGGGGGGCTAGGAAAGGCCCCCCAAGTTGGTGTTGCAAGTGTCAATGCTGACCTGAAGGAAAGGCCTGAGGCCTGGCCAGGTCATAGGAGCAGCACTCTAGGGCAGAATTAAGCAGACACACAGCACCCCTCCACAGCTGCCAGAGCCCAAAGTCCGAGAAGCCCACAGAAGGGCCAACACGAGGGGGCTCAACACCGGGTGGCTGCCCTGTCAAGCAGCCTGTTGACTTTCCCCCGCTCCAGGACAGAGGGCTGGGGAAGGAAGGGAACCTGGCTTCGTCTCCGATAATGCCTCTCAACCTTCTCTCTCATCCGCAGGTTTTGTCCTGGTCATTGGGCTGGTGACTTTCTACAGAATTGGCCCATACACCAACCTGTCCTGGTCCTGCTACATGAACATTGGTGCCTGCCTTCTGGCTACGCTGGCGGCGGCCATGCTCATCTGGAACATTCTCCACAAGAGGGAGGATTGCATGGCGCCCCGGGTGATTGTCATCAGTCGCTCCCTGACGGCGCGCTTTCGCCGCGGGCTGGACAATGACTACGTGGAGTCGCCCTGCTGAGTCGCCCTTCTTGGGATATCACGGATGTGCATCTGCCTAGAAACCAACGGACTCCACCACCAAGTCACCTCCCCTGCTTGTGCAGAGGCACGGGATGAGTCTGGGTGACCTCTGTGCCATGCGTGTGAGATGGCTGTGCGTTTACCATTATGTCCATCGTGTCTATGTGTGCCACCAGCCACCCTCGTTCTGCCTCCAGCTTCCCTGGTTAGCACCACGCGGCTCCGCAGCCACATGCGCTTCAGGGTGGACTGGAAGCTGAGACACAGGGAAGGTGGCGTGAGGCTGCCCTGCCCTCCGCTTTGCTTTGGGATTAATTTATTCTGCATCCGCTGAGAGGGGCGCCCCAGCCACGTCTCACACTTGGGTAAAGCAGAACAAGCAGGAAGGTGTTCTCGAATAGCCACAGTATTCCCTGCTGAGTCAGAAACTAGTCGGATAGTGATGGCTCCAGACACAATCACGCTCCTGCCTGTTACGCTCTGTCTCTTTCCTAAGTGAAATAAATGCACACCTCGTAACTCTGTCCGTAACTGTGTTCTGTCCATCTACACTGCAACGTGGGGGAAAAACACCTCAATTGTTCTGAGTTTGTTGGAGGCTCACATTGAGAGAAGAGCTGAAATAACATTTTCACAGTCCCTGTAGGCACACATGCCCTGATCCACACTGTTCAACCGAGTCTCAGAAGCCCAAGTCCTTACGGACTGTCTGATCAACAACTCATAGAATAAAAGGGAAGGCATCTATTTGCTTAGAAGCCCTCAGCCTACCTTTAGCCAAAGGCTTGGCAGGTGATGAAATGCCTGCATGATGCTGCACAGAGGTCAAACAACCCCGTGTCCTAAATCTGTTAAGAGGGAACAAGCCGTAACTCCTTGAGTTGGGCAGAAACATCTAACATCTGCATCTGAGGGGTCAAAACTGCCCTATACCCCCCAGAACTCAGAACCCAGAACCCAGAGCTGCCTGGCGGCACCAGAACCAGGACTGCAACCACGGTCCTGGCGCCTGGCCTGGTGCCTCCTCTGCCTGGGTGAAGCACTGCTTGGCCCCATGGCCACCTGAAGGCAGAGCTCACTGCTGGCATCAGCCGGAAGGAGAAACTGACAGGATGTGCACAGCCAGGGCCAGGCCACCATGCCAACCCCTGCTAATAGAAACGTTTAGCTTTGCTGCTTCTGGCCTTCCAGCAAGCTGACGGGATCAGTTCGGAATTTGAGGACCATATTGCACCAGGAATTTTTCTTCAATTGATAAAGACTAAAGAGCATTTATGAACTGACCGTCTACGACACACTCGGCACACAGTGTAGAAACAGCAGATTCATGTCCACAGTACACACTGGCACAGAGAGTTGGCTTTACCTTCCCCCGCTTGACTTTTTTCTGACTACGAATTTTTATTTCTAATCATATGCTGAAAATAATTGTTTTTGTTTTAGACGGAGTCTCACTGTTGCCTAGGCTGGAGTATGGTGGCGCTATCTCGGCTCACTGCAACCTCCGCCTCCTGGGTTCAAGCAATTCTCTGGCCTCAGCCTCCCGAGCAGCTGGGATTACAGGCGTGTGCCACCGAGCCCGGTTAATTTTTTGTATTTTCAGTAGAGACAGGGTTTCTCCATGTTGGTCAGGCTGATCTTGAACTCCTGACCTCAGATCTGTCCACCTCGGTCCCCCAAAGTGATGGGATTGCAAGTGTGAGCCACTGCCCCTGCCCACACTGAAGGTTTAAACTGGCCATAGGGTCAAGCATGATCTATGACTACCTATTAAGTCAAAGCAATCAAGGAGAACGGGGTAGTTCCGCTTAGTCTCTCTGGTGTATGTGCAAACAGGTAAGAGCTTACCTGAACAGCTAGTGTGGAAGGCCCAGCCCAGGGAATGAAGAATTGGCGATGCCACTTTAGAAGGACAGTGGGCCAGGGTCCTGCACTCTCTCAGACACCCCTATGACAGGTGTCATCACTGCATGGAGAGGGAGGGTTTGCTCCAGGCCACCTAAGGCCACACCTTCTTTTTCCCTCTTTAGTTTCATTCTTCAATAAGTTTTGACCCTTTGGAAATTAAAATGTATAAAATGCTCTTGTGAAGAATCTCTGGATTCTCTCAGGAATGGAGAAGAAGGTGCTTGTGGACAGCCTTTGACTGACAACCTCTTTGAGAGCAATTTTAATTGTGTTTTCACCTTGCTGCCTTTTTTTTTTTTTTTTTTGAGACGGATTTCACTCGTTACCCAGGCTGGAGTGCAATGGCGCAATCTCGGCTAACCGCAACCTCCGCCTCCTGGGTTCAGGCAATTCTCCTGCCTCAGCCTCCTGAGTAGCTGGGATTACAGGCACGCGCCACCGTGCCCAGCTAATTTTTCCTTGCTGCTTTTAGTGTTCACTTGTCCAAACTTCTTCTGTTTGGGAGCAATTACTTCCAGAGGGACGCGTATTATGAATGTTTAGCAACGGCGGAACTTTCCACGAGGTCGTATACAGAACACTTTGAAATTAATCATAATAACTAAACAGCCTGAGAGGCGCCCAGCGCCACCAAGGCCAAGAGCTTCCCACGCGGCACCATGCACCAGGCAGGTCCTGGCACCCACAAAGCTTGGCAGCATTTCACTGAGTGGGAAGGCCATGAAATACACCATGACACAGTCACTAGGAGTTAACTATTCCAACAAGCAGACAGAGAAGGGAGACACAGAAAGGAAAGAGCCTGTGAGCGCGCACCGTCTCCCGAAATGCCAGCGCGCAGCATCCTCACCTTCTGATGAGTTTGATGGATTTGAAGGCTTCATCCATGTCTCCAATGGTGACGAAGAAGCTGAAGTGGAGCATGGCGTCCCGTGTGGCCTTGTCACAGTCCTCCAGCCCCACGAAGTCTCGCAGGGGTCTCCTGGCGACCATCTGAGGAATGTGGTGGTACCCAGACTCTACCTTGTCTTCTCTGTCCGCTTCTTCAGGCTAAATGACAAAGGACCCATGTGTTCGTTAATTCACACGTAGAGCTGAAGCCCTCACCCAGGTTGCTTCCTTTAGATTTATCTCCATTATGGGGGAAATCCCTCCGCAGACAGACAGAGATATTGAGCAATAGGCCAAGTCCCTGCCAGATGCACTGAAAACTTTTAGGGTCACTGGAAATGGTCACAGCTTTTGGCTCTGGTTTCAGACAATGGGTAAGCAAAGGCTGTCCGTGCATGAATTTGTTTTTCAAGCTCTCTTAAAATACAGTAACAGCGGCATGATTTCAGGTAGAATTTTCCAGAACAAGCACCTGGACTGGTTGTGTGCCCTCTATGGGTGTTTCTCAGCCTGGACAGCGCGGCCCCACACGAAACAGGGAGGGCGCGGCCGCAGGCCCAGCACGGGAGCACACTGCTATAGCATGCCGGGCCACAACCTTGGTTGAGCATCGTCTTCTCCCCAGTTCCTGGAAATCGGGGCTCCCGAGGGATCACTGCCCCTCCACAGGCCCCTCCCACTACTCGCATCCTCTTTCATCCTGCGTCCCTTCCTCCAGCGAGGAGCGGCTCTCCACACTCTCTGGGTCTTTCTCTCTGCAGGTCCCATTTATCCCTGTTGAAAGGGATCATGATGCAGTCCTATAGGGTCAGGCTTCCCTGGTCCTGTAACTGCTGCCATTCTGTAACTTCCCGAAGGGTGACTCCAGCCACCTGCCTCCCCAGCTCTGCTCCTGTCAGCTCACTGCTCCCACAGAAGCTGACCTGTGGCCCCACTGAGTAGGCCTTATGGGCAAGACAGCACTTGGCCTTGGTCTCAAAGAAAACTGGGGGATTTGTCAGCCCCAGTTGTGATGGGAAGGCCCTTCCTGGCACAGTGCAGAGCATAAGCAAAGGCCCCGAGGCACTGCGGAGAGGCACTGGAGGGCCTCAGGATGGACATAACAGGGCCCACCAGCATGGTGCTGAGTGCTGCAGAGTTCAGACTACTACTGCACTGAGTGGGAACTGCCAGAAAACACACACACAAAAACAGGGAATTCTTGCCTGCTATGGTTTAACTGTAAGGAAGCGGCCTGACCTCTGATAACAATGTCAGCTTGGTGTGGATGAATGGGAACCCAGTTCTCCATGTAAACGGGAATTCTCAGCATTCACCATGTCCTGATCACAGCCCTGTGAGGCAGGGACTGTCCATCCCACATCACAGCTGACTGGTCACGTGGTGTAGGGGCAGGGTCCTAAGGCTGGACTCAGCTCTACCCTGAAACCTTGGAGAACCCAGGCAGAGCCGTTTGAACACAGGGGAACATCTGAATAAGGGCAGTGTTTATAGACAAAAGACGCCACGGCTACTCCTCACTTGACTTGAAAGGCTGAGTTATGAAAATCTCTCTATTGCAAATGTAGGTAAACTAAGTACTTCTGCGTCCCACACAGCAGAGGAAAGAGCTGCTGTGTCACATATCCCAGCTATGACCACGGCTGGCAGGCTCCTGGTGAGCTCTGCTAGATGAGGGGCGTCCTGCTCAGAAAGAGAGCTGACGCTGAGCGTCTGAAGCTTCCAAGAGACCTCAGCCAAGTGAACACACAAGCTAAGCTAAAAGGACTGAAGCACAGACAATTGTACAGAAAATAAGGGAAGGAAAGGATCTCAGGAAAACGACACGGTGAAGGAAACGACACGTGACCTGGGCGTCTGTACTTACAACTGCGTCATACACGCCTGCTCTCTGGAACAGCAACTATGAGGAGCGGAATGCATGCGGGAAGGTGAGAAACGAGAGAGAGAACAGACGCGTGAGGGCGTGCAAGACACAAATGCCACCGTGCAAAATTAGGGGAAGAACTCAACGGAAATAGTGTAAAACATTGTTAACGCTCTGAGTTCTGAAACCAAAGAGGAATCAGAGCACGTAGGAAACGTAAAGCGAGCATGAGAGGCAGAGAAACGCTGGCCTACTGAAATACGGGAATTAAGGAAATGCGCATCGACAGAGCAGGGCCCCTCTATCTGGCGAATCACACCACGGTCCCATGCTGCATGAAGCTAGCCCGCCTCCACTGCAGGGAGCAGCGCACCACACTGGCCTCTGCTGGCTGTGCAGCCTGCCTCTATGCGGTAACCAGGAACAGGACCGCCAGCCGTATGCAGGTTTGCACTTGTGTGAATGCTGTTAATCAATCACTGCACACAAGGTTCCAGCAGAGCCCGAGGACTGGAGGCCAGCAAACACCTGGTCACGTCACTGTCGCAAGTTAGGCAGTGATCCCCCGCCCCACCGTGCCCTTTATGCCAGATCCTATGGAGGTGAATGCCAGTGCAGGGGTCTGCATGGAGCCGGTGCGCCTGCTGCCCACCGTGGCGGCGGCTGGCACAGTCAGGTCCCGGGTTAGCTTCCACAGCCATGCCGGGCTGCCTGTACTGCCTTTTCTCGAATGTCCCTATGGGGCCTATGCCCTCTCTGTCCCAGTTTAAATGCTCTCTTGACCCACCTTGGGTTATAAAATTAACACATGCTTATTGAAGAAATTTAGAATAGTACAGAGTTCATTCTTTTTTTTTTTTAAATGGAGTTTCACTCTTGTTACCCAGGCTGGAATGCAATGGTGCACTCTTGACTCACTGCAACCTCCACCTACTGGGTTCAAGCGAGTCTCCTGCCTCAGCCTCCTGAGTAGCTGGGATTACAGGCATGTGCCACCACACCCAGCTAATTTTGTATTTTTAGTAGAATGAGCTTTCTCTACGTTGGTCAGGCTGGTCTCGAATTTCCGACCTCAGGTGATCTGCCCACCACAGCCTCCCAAAGTGCTGGGATCACAGGTGTGAGCCACCGCGCCCGGCCCAGAGTTCATTCTTAAGGTTGATAAGCCACCATATGTGAAAATCCAAAAGCAATCCAGGTCAGAGTCTACATGGTTGAGCCCTCCCTCTGACGCGACGGCGAACAGGAAGTGGCAGGGAAGGTTCTGCATGTGTTTGCTGAAGGTGTGTATCTAACAGGAGAGACGCTTCCATGTTTCATGGAAATAAAAGCAGCTGTAGCTGGTGGCATCCTAGGTCCTGAAAGGTGGAAGCTGGTGGCTCCCAGACTCCTGCCTGCAGAACCCCTTTGGGGTTCACTGGCCGGCGCCAGCTGGGACGAGTCTGAGCCTTAGATCAGCCAGGCTCCTCTCTGAACAAGCCCCAGTGTGACTCAGGATGCTCCCAGAGACTGAGAACAAGAGGTGGATTAAGCGAGGGGAGCAACTCACTCAGAGCCAGGCACTCCGCCAGGTTTTAGAATGTTCGTGGGGCACATACGGGCTGCTGTTCCGCAGAGAAGCTGCAGATCCTTTGATCAGCTCTTTCAGAAGCAGAGAACGACTTTGTTTCAGGTCCAAAAGGGACCTTGGAGATACGGAGACTAAGGTGCAGAGAAGTAAATAACTTGTTCAAAATGAACCACTAGGGTGTGTGTGCTGATCATGATCCCATTCTCTCAGTAATTTAAAAGTAAGTCCACGCATATGAGTCGCACACACAAACAGGTGTCCAGAAGCCCACTGAAAGGAGCCCCCAGCCTGCCCACAGTGACCGCCTCCGGGCTGGGATTATGAAGATTTGTACTGTCTGGGTTTTACTTCATTCTTGGTAGTTCCTAAGTTCCCTACAGTGAATACAGAAATGTGTGATTTTAAGAAAGCAGCTAGAATTTTACAAAGACAGAAAAGCTACCAGGTGTTGAGCATTCGGGGAAATTGGCTTTTCGGGGAAGGTGCAGAGTCCTGAGTTCTGACAGAGAACTCCTTTACCTGGCGACGTCACTCATCAGAGTGGCTTCTCTCTATCCTCAGAGCAAAGTCACTCCAGTATTCCCCAGACAGACTGCAGTGTTTGCTGGAATTTCGGGTGAAAGTCAGACCGGAGGCTGACCCTGGCTACTGAGAAGGAAGCCCTGAAGGGCCTCGAGGGCCAACTCATGTTTCAGCTCCTGGGACGGTTGGGAGAGCCCAGCCAAGCAAGGGGAGAGATCAGAAATACCTGCGCAGATTTCCTGGTTTCCTACCTTTCTTGTGAAGTAGTAGTAGGGCACTTCCATGCCCAGAAGACTATGGTGGGCGGAAGGCCGCGGGAAGCTCTCATGAAGCAGGAAGCCGTGCTCTTCCGAAATGAAGAAGGACAGAATCAAAACATCCGCCTGGGAGAGAGAGAACAATCCCGTTGTTTTTAGGCTTATGTAAATATCTAGGTCCAAGTGCATTTTGCTGCAGGGATAGGATATGCTGCGTCACGGGGAAGCTGGGTGCTCTGCTTTGATACTACCTTCTATCTGTTCCACTTTGGAAATCAGCCATATGTCCCAGAAGGAGGCGCCTCGTCCAGTTTGTGACCACTGGACCCTCCCGAGTGACTGATTTTCTTGCAGCAAAGGCTCATCATTCCCACCCTGAATTGGTGACTGCAACTCAAAAGAGCTTTCATGGTTTCAAAGTTCTCCCCACTCAGCTTCTCCACTCTGATTTAAAAATCAACAGCGGCAGGCCGGAAGTTATCCCAGCACGTTAGGAGGCTAAGGTGGAGGGATCATGAGGTCAGGAGTTCGAGACCAGCTTGGCCAACATGGGGAAACCCCCATCTCCACTAAAAAGAAAAACATTAGCTGGGTGTGGTGGCCTGCACCTGTAATCCCAGCTACTCGGGAGGCTGAGGCAGGAAATTGCTTGAACCTGGGAGGAGGAGGTTGCAGTGAGCTGAGACTACGTCACTGCATTCCAGCCTGGGCCACAATAGCGAGACTTCATCTCAAAGAAAAGAACAAAACAACAGTGGCACCACCGACAAAGAGCGACCCTGCTTTCAAGAAACAGGGAACATGCAATATAGAAGCCACATGCTCCACGACCCTTCACACAGCAGGAAAACAAGCCACACCACAACCTGTGCCTGCACCTGCAGCCACATTCAACGGAAACCGTAAGGCGAAAGGAAGGTAAAAAGCCCACCCGTGTGCTACCTGGTGTGAATTCAGACAAGGCTGCAACATCACACATCAGACAAAACGAGCCCTGTGATCAAACTGCCAGGAGACCGCCCTGCCGTGCCTTCAACTTCCCTGGGTATGAGCCCGCCTGGTCTCCTGGCTGCCTGGGTTATCCCCACAGCCTCTATCCTGAAGTGATGCCTCTGGCCATGTCTTCCTCTCCCCTCTGTGGTGGTAGAGATGCCACCTGGACGTATCCTCCCACTCAGCATCTCAGAACCAAGGGTGGATTTGCTTCTGAACTCAGGGTATCAACACTGACTGCAGACAACTCTTACTGTCTTTGTAAGAGAAATTTCTCCGGCACAAGGACGACTTCAGACAAGTCCAGAAATTCAGGGCTGCCTTCTTGTAGCTGAATTACTGGGAGCCTATACATAAATTCCTCGGTGAATAAGCAGGTTAGAGGCAAAACAGATCACTGGACGTCCCAGGAAATGTCTGATGTCCCACGGGACACAAGACTGGGAGAGTGTCAGAGAGGCCCAGCCCCTATTGGTGGTGGGGGAGGGAGGGGGTCCAGGGTCCAGTGCCAGGGCCCTAAGAGCTTGCCAGCGTTGGGGAAGGAGCCCTCTGGAGGCTGGGGAGCCTGCTGGTGAGGGCAGGGGGCAGGGCCTATCTGCCTTGGTGTGGAATTAACAAGGGGTACAGCAGACCTCAGGGTCAACCACAGGATGTGGTAACAGCAAGGGGTTAATTCACAGTCACTGTTTCAGTAAAGACTTATGTCCCGTGGCCGGATGTGGTGGCTCACGCCTGCATCACAGCACTTTGGGAGACCGAGGCTGAGATCAGGAGTTTGGGACCAGCCTGACAAACGTGGGAAACCCCATCTCTACTAAAAATACAAAAAATTAGCTGGGTGTGGTGGCAGGTGCCTGTAATCTCAGGTACTCAGGAGGCTGAGGCAGGAGAATCACTTGAACCTGGGAGGCGGAGGTTGCAGTGAGCCATCATTGTGCCACTGTACACCAGCCTGGGTGACAGCGCAAGACTCCGTCTCAAAAGACAAAACAAATGACTCCATCTTAAAAAATAAAACAAAACAAACAAACAAAAGACTTCTGTCCTAGAGACAGAATCACAGGTAGCAGCTGAGATAACAAGAGAACCAAAACAAATGATATTCAGGTCAGACCAGACAGTGAGTGTGGAGCTTGCCCCCGGGCATAAACCTCAAAGAGGATACACCCTACACCCTGGCCTTGCTGCATAGCTACAGGTTTAGCATTGGTCAATCCGCGGAGGCGTGTTGAGCTTACAGCGGCACTCCCATCAGTGGGAGCCATGAGGCAGATGCTCTACTCCATGTGAATGAATTTTCAGGACCCCTTTCCCAGACCCCACACTAGGAGGACTGTTTCTATTAATTCGTCTTCTTTTTTCTTAGAGATGGCAGGTCTCAACATGTTGCCCAGGCTGGTCTGGAACCCCTGGGCTCAAGCAATCCCTCCTGCTTTGGCCCCTCGCAGTGCTGGGATCACAGGCGTGAGTCACTGTGCCCGGCCTATGGAGATGTGAGTCTGGCACGTGGTCACTGAGTGTGTCTGAACACAAACAGGACAGCGCAGCGTACCGTGGGGCTGGCGTTCCCGTCGTGTGGCTGCCCATCTGCAAACTGTGGCTGGGAGCCCGGCACCTCCTGCACGGCTTCACAGACAAACAGCTGGGGTTCGCTCTGGTCCCAGAAGTGGTTCACAGGGACATAATTTTTCAGCCCCTCATCCGCGAAAAGGTAGCTCCTAAAAGACAAGGGAAGACCTGTCTCAACCCCCAAGGAGGGCACTCCTGCTACCAGCCTCCCTCCCACACACACTCCCAAGGCCTCCAGGTACTGCCCAGGCCATGGGGTCCATGTACTCAGCTCGGGGAGAACCTTGGGGACCTTATGGCCATGAGCCCTGCTGGAACATGCTCTCAGATTTTAACAACTGGGCTAAGTGTCCAAGGAAAGCCTGGCTTGAAAGGACCACAGAAATATGACGCTTTGACTCTGGAGGCCTTATGGAGGGCCCAGAAGAATCCCCAAAGCAAAAGGGACTCTTCCTTTTCTCCAGGACCAGCAGGCCAAACTCCAGGTGGGACAGCGCCCCCTTCTGGGGGGGGGTCAAGACTTTGGCTCCATGGTCATGCGGGGGTCCTCCTCCCCCATGGGTTCCCGTGCAGTGCTGCCCCTTGGACCCAGGTACCTCCCACCTCTAAAGTTCCATGGTTGATGGGCGCAGAACTCAACAAAATGCTGTGGGGAGACCCAATGACGTGCGGGCAGGGGACACTCAAGATCTCAAGAGAGAGCAGGTGCCCGAGGTGAAAAGGCCTGTGAGCCTCATCCATCGCCCCCAGCATGTCACGAACCCAGGCTGCAGAGTGGGACCCTGCTGGGCAGCACGACCCGTGGCGGCTGCACAGAAGGACAGGACCCGGTGCTGCAGAGCATAAAGATCCCCCAGGAAGCTGCCACACCCAACACTGGAGGTGCCCCCATAGCCACGTCCGGTGCCAGCACAGAGCAGAAAGCAGGGCAGAGGGGCGAGTGCTATGTTCCAGACAGGGCGGCTCTGAGGCCCACAGAGCCCGGGGACACAAGCTGGTTCCCGTGAGGCAAGATGGGCCTGGCTCGGAGAACAGACAGAAGGGAGGGGCAAGATTCGAATGTGAAAAGGAACTCAGAGGCTCCCACGGCTCCTGGGGGAAGCCATGAATGGCAGGCACAGAGTTGAGAGGGAACAGCATGAATGAAAAGACATTTCAACATAAGACAAGCTGTGGACCCGGGTTACGGGCAGCGGGGATGAGAGGAAAGGTTCGTTCTAAGGTTTAAACCTGAGTGGCCAAGAACAGAGGCAGCAGGGGTGAGAGCTGGCACTTGGTGGAGTCAGGTGTCATTGACTGAGGCAGGAGAATGGGGCCTGCATTCGGTGAGCAGTGAAGACGGCGAGTTCCACGGGGAGTCACTGGCAGAAGGATGAGGTGAGACCACCAGGTGAAAGAAGGTTCCAGAATTAGAGCTGAGGAGGAAGGTGTGTGGGAGAAAGAGGCAGGGGCTGGACAGAAGGGGTGTGTCTGGAAGGAGGGGTCTGACGGTGCTCAAGTAGTGGAGCAGGAAAAAAAAAAAAGAACCAGCACCAAGCCCGGCCTTGCAAATCCTCCGCTCCTCTGTGAGCTCGGTGCAGGCCCAAGGCACCTGTCCCGCTTTCCTGCCCCGCTGGCCTGCGCTACGGACACGACCACTCAGGGCATCAGTTGCTGCTGCCCCGCGACCACCAGGAGGGCTGAGCTCCACGGCCCCTGCGTGTCCACTTCGTTTCTGTGCCTCACTTTGTGCAGCATTCAGCATGAACTGTGAGTGGAATATCATCAGCACTCAAAGTTCTACAAACATGCACTCACTCGCAGAAGGAACTACAGATACGGTGAAGACAGACAATTATTCTACCTAGAAGCACTTTCTCCAAAGAGACGAATGCCCTCCCTACCACCCGAGACGCTGACAGGGGTGAGTCCACTGCATTCCTCTCCCAGCTGTGGCTCATGGGCCACGTCCACAGATTCCCGTTCAGAACCCTTGCAGAAGCTCAAGTTTCTACTCAGCTAACTGCCGCACCTTCCACCTGGAGGACAGAGACTACGGACTCACATCTCCCCGCTGCCTAAGTGCACTTCTGGTTTCCTCTGTGTTTCCTACTGGGGCCTGCTGGGGCCTTTTGAAGTCGGGCACGTAACTTAGCAATGACCTGGCAAGAAGCTGAGAAGTAACTGAAAACCATTTTCGGCATTGTTTTCCCACAAAATCCTCCTGAACCACAATCTTACTTCTTAGTCTCTTGCTCATGATAGGACGGCGTCTCTCTGTGATCAATCTGTCCAGTCTTGAAGTCGAAGATGGTCACTGTGTCCATTTCAACGTCGTAGAAGCAGATTTTGGAACTGGGGCTGCTGTCGGCCTAGGAGAGGAGAAAACCAGAAAGCTCATGGCGCCTGCCTGGACCGGCAGGTTTGTGAGCTGGGCCAGGTGGCCGCCGTAGCTCACATCAAGAGAAACTAGCATGCTTTCTGCATTCAAAATTTGTTGGTTTTGGTGTTTTTTGAGCCAGGGTCTCGCTCTGTTGCTCGGGATGGAGTGGTATGACCTTGGCTGACTGTAGCCTCCACCTCCTGGGCTCAGGTGGTCCTCCCACATCAGTCTCCTGAGTAGCAGGGATTACAGGCACATGCCATTATGCTCCACTAATTTTTAACTTTATTTTTTGGTAGCGACAAGGTTTTACCATGTTGTCCAGGCTGGTCTTCAACTTCTGGACTCACGCAATCTGCCCACCTCGGCCTCCCAAAGGATCACAGGCCTAAGCCACTGTGCTCAGCCCAGCATTCACGATTTGAACATTAACCTCCTTTTGTTAACCTACTGAAACAGGTTCTGAATCACGACTTTATACTTTCAGAGAACTGAAAACAAATTCTAAGAAATTGTGTCCAGCTGCTCTCAGCAGTAACCTGAAGTAGGTTAACCAAGGGAACCAGAAGGAATCTGGATTCTGATAAACTGATTTTCATACAGGTGAGTAAAAATGAGTTTCCTTTTCTTTTTTTGAGACGAGGTCTCACTCTGTCACCCAGGCTGGAGTGCAGTGGTGAGATCATGGCTCACGGCAGCCTTGACTTTCTGGGCTCAAGAGATCCTCTCACCTCAGCCTCCCAAGTAGGTGGGACTACAGGCATGTGCCACCATGCCCAGCTAATGTTTAAATTTCTTTTGTAGAGATGAGGTCTCGCTATGTTGCCCAGGGTGGTCTTGAACTCCTGGGCTCAGGTGATCCTCCTGCTTCGGCCTCCCTAGTAGCTGGGATTACTGGTGTGGGATAACCGTGCCCGGCAGATACTCCTTTATTACAGCTGAACTTTTCCACTGTTTCCTTTTGCCACGGTTGAGTGGGCCCCTTACTCCAGCCCCTGCCTCCTCCCAGCCCCATGCTCTCCCCTTTAGTGCCCCCGGGCCTTGTGCTTTCCCTCTCTTTCGGGTCTTCCTGCCAGTGCTAACCCCTCAGAACGCATGTTGACCTTTTCTGGAATGCACAGTCTCTGTCCTGTGCCCCAGCTGCATTTGCTCCTTGGTCCCTGGGCTTGGCAAGGCCCTCTGGTGCCCCTGGGCTGCTGTAGGGGTGAGGGGAGCCGTGCTCCTAGCTGCCTCCTTCTCCCTGTGTCGCCTGCTCACCTGGCTTCCCAGGGCCCATCTGGGTTCTCAGGGCCCCACTGGCCACCTTTCCTCCTTGGGGACATCCTCATGCCCGTTCCTTGAACTCTGCCTGCAGCCCTGCCCACTGGCTGCCTCCCAGGCATCTGCCTCTCCGCTCATTCGCCTTCACTGCAAATGTCTCCTCACTGGATTTCCTTTCCCGCCTGGCTGCAAGGTTTAGAAATGCCATCTGCAGCCCTGTCCTGCCCTACCCCTCAGCCAGTCCACCGAGAAGCCCCACTGTGGCTGCCCGAGCCCTCTAGTGGCTGCCATTGAGACCAAGTAGGCATCTGCACCCACCGCCCCCTTGACCCATCTTCTAGAAACAACCCTCTAGAAAGATGATATTGACGTTATCCTCATCCCTCTGCCCCAAGGTCAAAGTCGGTTCCCACCTGCATCAGCCTTGGCCCCACTCTTCACCATGAGTGCAGACCCTGGATGAGAACAGGCTCTGCCAACGCAGGCCTCTGCCCTCTGCTGTCCCCACTAGTCCTTGCCTGCTCACTCTTGCGTCACCTTTGGCTGGGCCATCACCTCCTCAGCAGGCTTGGCCCGAGCTCCCCCAGCACAACACTGCACAGTTCCATACCCTCGCACATATGCCTCCTTCCCAGCTCCAGTGGCTGTGGGAGCCCTCACTGCTGCCTGCCCATCCACAGGTGGCGGGCAGGGTCTGTGTGCTCAGCTGAGCATCTCTGTGTCCACAGTGCCTAGCAAAGCGCCTGGTCCACAGCAGGAGACCAGTCAGTTGTGCGAACGAGCAAATCAACGGCGGAACCGGGACCGGCAGAAGGGAAGGAGCCAACTGGCTCCGAACAGTGCTGCCATGCCCTGCCACCCCTGCCAGTGCCCTGCACACCCACACCACCCTGCTTCTCTGAGCAGGACTGCTGAGGGCTCTCCTTCATGCCCAAGAGAACTGAGTGGGATGAGGAAGGCAGGCACTGAAGAGGAAGCAAGCAGCTCTCTGATGAGAAAATGACTATTTGATGAAAGAAGACTTAGAGAAAGGCAGGAGACAGAACCTTGCAGGTGGGGGAGGAGTGGAGGCTAGGCGAGGACCACACTGGGGAGGGTCCCCGAAAAGGTGGGAGGGAGAGACCTGGGGGAGGAGATGCAGGAGGGTGGGGCGGACCAGAGCATGGGACAGGAAGACCCTTAGAGGAGGAGAGAGGCATGAGGAGGCAAAAGGCCAGGCCTGGGAGGATGGCGGAGTGGACCACTGGACAAGGGGTGGCCTCACCTTGCTGGAGAGGATGCTGACAGTGCTCCCGCTGCTGCTGCACCGCAGAGAAGTGATGCCGCCGGCCCCGGGCACCAGCTCTGCCAGGCTCCTGCAGCTGCAGTGTGCTTTCGCCTCCCTGTGGGAAGGAAGAAGGACCTCAGTGTCCAACAGAGGCCCAGTTCCCAATTCTCCGCCTGCCCTGAAACCTCCGTTCACCAGCTGGGTGCTGCCGCTCCTCAGCTGCTTCTTACCCTTGGTGGCATGTGTGCACCATGAGGTGGGCCAAATGCAGAACATAAGGTGAGTTCCCCCACCCTGGGTACTGTTTTTTTTTTTGAGATGGAGTCTGGCTCTGTCGCCCAGGCTGGAGTGCAGTGGTGCGATGCTGGCTCACTGCAACCTCTGCCTCTTGGGTTCAAGTGATTCTCTTGCCTCAGCCTCCCAGGTAGCTGGGACTACAGGTACCTGCCGCCACACCCAACTAATGTCTGCATTTTTAGCAGAGATGAGGTTTCACCACATTGACCAAGCTGGTCTGGAGCTCCCACTTTGGGTATTCTTATGAGCAAATATGAATATGAGTGCTTCATCCCCTTCCTCTTGTTCAAGGAGCTTATTAAAAATTCTGTTCAAGACCGGGTGTGGTAGCTCACACCTATAATCCCAGCACTTTGGGAGGCTGAGATGGGCAGATTACTTGAGGTTTGAACCCGGGAGGCGGAGGTTGCAGTGAACTAAGATCACAACACCGCACTCCAGCTTGGGTGACAGAGCAAGACTCCATCTCAAAAACCAAAACCAAAAAAACCAAAGAAACACTGTTCTGTGCCATTCTGTACCCGGAGTTTTCCCTTCCACTCTGTTGTGGTGATTTTCATGGCACAGTGGGGACTGCTTCCTCGCCCTCTGTTCCAGTGGCAGTTTCCCATCTTAGGGATACACTGAGCTATTTAACTCGCTCCCTGCCAGTAACATTTAGCTGTATCTACTTTGTGGCTGACATCATCAACACTAAGTCTGTAGTGGTAGCTGCTTATTATTTTAAAAGTTGTGTTCACATGTCCTCAGTTCTTCCCTAGCGTGTCTATCGTATCCCAGGACCCATCCCAGAGTCCATGTGGCACTTAGTGGCCATGGCTGCGTAGGGGCTAGAAGAGTTTCTCAGATTCCCTTGTTTCTCAGGAGGAGTGGTCATGGTCACTGCAGGCAGATCCTGGTGCTCCTCTTACCATTAGATTGTGGCTCCAGGTGTCTGGGAGGACAACACAGAGGTGAGGTGCCCTTTGCATCAGATCATGTCAGGGGCAGACGCTATCAACCTGAGTTATCACTGCTGATGCTGACCTGGTCACCTGGCAAGGGATCCTGTCAGTCTCTCCAGCGTGGAGTCCTCCTCTTCCTGTGCCGGGTCTGCTATAGTATGGAGTCAGCCTGTTCCTATACTGTGCTCTCTGCGTGGACCTCACGAAGCACCAGCTGCCCTCGGGGAGCGGGGAGTCCTGGCTTGCCGCACTCCCGAGGGTAGAGGTGCCACAGAAATCGTGTGGAGTTCTTTTCCATGGGAGACGTCTCTTTTCCCTATCTATTGACCGAATCATTCATGTCATTTGGACT
This sequence comes from Leontopithecus rosalia, assembly GCA_028533165.1. NCBI lineage: Eukaryota > Metazoa > Chordata > Mammalia > Primates > Cebidae > Leontopithecus > Leontopithecus rosalia. The sequence goes on along the minus strand of CM052660.1, from coordinate 109,961,737 downwards.
CACACATACCTATTTTTTACTTTGCAGTATAACTCAGTGCTGCTTCATTTGTCTGTTTACACATCTGTATCAGACAGTCTTGCTCTGTCACCCAGGCTGGAGCGCAGTGCAGTGATCCTGGCTCCTCCTGCCTCGGCTGCCTGAGTAACTGGTACCATAGATGCAAGCCGCCATTCCTGGCTAACTTCTGTATTTTTTTTTCTAGAAATCCGGTTTCACCATGTTGTCCAGGCTGGTCTTGAACTCCCAGGCTCAAGCAATCCACCTGTCTCGGCCTCCCAACGTGCTGGGACTTGCAGGATGAAATGGGCCCCCCAGAAAAAAAAATTAATGAGCCACTGTGCCTGGCCTGCTTTATTTATTTATTTTTTTGCTCCAATTATTCCAGCTTTGGCTACTAGGACCTCTTTCAGAGGGTTCTGTCTCTGTGACCCCCACCCCGCCATCGTTATGAGGTTCTTTGTTTTGTTTTTAACACTTCCTCACTTCCTGGCAGCATGAGATGCTGCCAGCTCATTTGTACATGTCCCGCCCCAGTACTAGAGTCAGCATTTCTCCAAGGACCCATGGCTCCTTTATTGGAGGATGGTGTTAGAAACCGAGGTCTGGCCCCAGGTGTACCTGCTGCGACAAAGGTGCTGCTTCTAGGCCCTCTCAGCTGACAGGGGGAGGAAATACGTGTGTACCAGCAGGTGCATCAAAACAGACCTATCATTCTGTACACAGAGTCATCCCTCTCGATGAAGCCAGGCATTTGTCCACGCTGTCATCTCCACCTCTCATCTACTCTCCGGAGCTCATCTGGCCCCTCCCCTCGCTCTTCTGTAACTTCTGCTCCCCCACCGCGCGATCTCAGGCTCCCCCATCCACCCTCCATTCGCTCAGCTGTGCATTTCTGTGCACATGCATCACAGGATCAGGGTTGCTCATCCCAACCCCTGTAGGGAGCAGGATTCTCAACTAGAGAGCCAAGCTTCTGTGCAGTTCCTTTGGCCAGAGCCTCCACTCACTCCTGAGTGATGTAGGTCAGCGCTTTCCCCACGCCCTTTACTGAAGCTGTTTCATACATCTGTAACACGTGAGATGGTGTTGCTTCCTTCTGTGTTCCACCCTGGGGATGGAACTAACATTCCAAGCGATTTTTTTTGAGACAGCGGCTCACTCTGTGGCCTCACTCAGTGTCTCACTCTGAGGCTGGAGTGCAGTGGCACAATCACAGCAGCCTCGATCTCTGAGGCTCAAGCAATCCTCCCACCTCAGCCTCCCAAGTAGCTGAGACTACAGGTACATGTCACCATGCCCAGCTAATTCTTAAACTTTTTGTAGAGACAGGTTTTGCTATGTTGTTCAGGCTGGCCTCAAACTCCTGGATTCAAACGGTCCTCTCACCATGGCCTCCCAAAATGCTGGCAATGCAGGTGTGAGCTGCTCTGCTCAGCCTGAAAAATTTTTAAAAATTTGCACACATTAAGGTTCACACTTTGCGCCATAAAGCTCTATGAGTTCCAACAAAGGTAGGATGTCATGTACCCATGAGATACGGAGAAGTTTCACCACCCCCAAAGTCCCCTGTGCCTCACCTACTCAAGATTCCCACACCCTGTGTTGCTCCACTGCCAGGTAAAGCCCAAGGACAGAGGCCCTGACGTGAGGCGTCCCAGAGCATGAGTGGCAAGTTGGTATTGAAATGGGCACCTAAGGAGTTTTCTGGCTTCTAACTCACTTTCTGCCCACCACACTGTTTCCCGACCGATTAAAAAAATGTTTCCACTTCTTTTGGAAAAAAAAATTTACCTTCGGGAAAGATCAAAGATTTTAAAGTGAGCCAGGTCCGTCCCTACAGCCAGGAAATCCCCACAGATGTCCAGGAAGCATGGGTTCCCCTCAGTCTCAGAGAACAGGAGGAGCTGTTTGACAGTCCCCTGAGGAAGAGGAAAACAAGAAATTGACACGTTTGTTACTGAACACTATTCACAGATAACCTTGTATACCCCACTCATTCAGTCAGTGTTTACCGAAGGCTCGGTGTGTGCCCAGCCCTCTGCCAGACTCTAGTGCTGGGGGGAAACAGGAGGTCCTATCCTCAGAAGAGCCCTGGTGCCTACAGTCTAGAGGGCAAAACAGACAGCAGCGTGGTCAACAAACAAATATACATGTAATGTCAGCTGAGTAAGTGCCATGTTGGTAAAGAATGGGATCTCAGGAACGTACCGGGCATGGGAGAAGGTGAATCGCACTCACCAGGGAGCTCTGGGGGGCCCTGTCTGCAGAGGCGGCACGTAAAAGCCTTGGGAATACTTCTTATCTTGTGTCATGTGAGCGGTTACCCCGGGTGAGGAGGTTGGTGAGAGGAAAGGTGCCAGTTATACCCTGGGTGCGTCCCACCCATGAAAAGCCCCTGCACTGTACACTTAGGCACAACACGTCCACTCTTGCTGTGTGTGTTGTATTTCAGTAAAATGTTTAAGACATCCGCGGTGGATCACACCTTAATTCTAGCACTTTGGGAGGCTGGGGCAGGAGGATCACAAGGTCAGGAGATCAACAACCTCCTGGCTAACATGGTGAAACCCCGTCTCTTCTAAAAATACAAAAATTAGTGGGGTGTGGTGGCGCGGGCCTGTAGTCCCAGCTACTCAGGAAGCTGAGGCAGGAGAACTGCTTGAACCCAGGAGGCGGAGGTTGTAGTGAGCCGAGATTACGCCATTGTACTCCAGCCTGGGTGACAGAGCAAGACTCCGCCTCAAAAAAAAAAAAAAGGTCAACCAGGTGAGCAGAGGCCACAGGGGCATTCCTGTAGGCTAAAGGGAAGAGTCAGATTTCGTTCTAAGTGAAACTGGAAGACTGCAGGGTTTTGAATGGATTTATAAATGATTAAATCCATTATATCAGGTTTATAAATGATATAAATCCCTGGGAAGTGATTTATATCATTTATATTTTCAAAACATCGCCTTGACCTTTATAGCACTTTAGAAAGCATGCCTCACAGTCACGCTGGAGCAGACCTCACACTTTGTGGTGTGTCTTTTAGGGACTACTAACCTTAGTCCTCCGAGTTTCAAAGTAAAGCTCCTGGCTCAATTCAACCAATGCCCAGTGAATGGCTACACCCTGCCCAGCACTGGATTGTGGGCGGAGCATCACAAGTGAGTGGCACATCCCCAGGGAGCTCCATGTGGGGACAGCGAGTATGGTGCGAACAGCTGAAGCTATCTTCAGGCCGAGGCAGGCAGCAGGGAAGGCACAGACCAAGTGCCCAGGAGCTGCACAGAGCCTGAGTGGCAAGGAAGGCTGGAAGGAGGGCAGAGGTCCAGGAGAACTTAGTGGGCACGGAAATCTAAATAAAGACTCCAAAAGCTGGCAAAGGGGCAGTAGCCTGCACACTGTGTCTAGGAAAATGAGGGCAAGGGACGATGGCTGGAGTCAGGGAGCGGGTATTCCAAGCTGAGGAAGCTCACTTCATTTTGACATAACCGGTGGGAGCCTAAAAAATGCATATGGAATGAGCAAGTAGCTGCCTGAACACAGGATAAAGAGAGCAGATAGAGTGGACTAGCTGATGGGGCCGGGGCCAACACCATTAACAATGACAGAGGGCACTGGAGGCTCCTAGGTGCGCTTGCTCTCTGCCCGCCCCTTACCTGCTGGGCCCTGAGTTCAGGTCTGCACTTACCTCTTTTACGTTATTCAACTAACATCTTTATGTCAAAACACTCCCAATTCTCAAAGTACTGACTTTAGGGCACTGACCCAGCTCCTGATCTCCAGAGCTTGTATTTCCAACTGTCTCTTGGACACCCCTAAGGGCTCTCCAAAGCACCTCGATCTGGCATCCTGCCCCGCCCCCTAGGCTGGCTCTGCCTCTGGAGTTCCTGACTTAAAGGCACCATGATAAACCCAATCTCCCAGGCTAGAAAACCCAGTGCATCCTCAGTTCTGCACTCTCTGTAGGCACCCACAGTGCCCTTCTGCTCCAGCTCTGCAGGTGGTGCGCTGCCTGGGACCAGGCCTTCAGAGGTACTCTCCTGTGGTGTCTCCCCCAGCTTTGCTGTTCTCCACCCCACCCGAGGCTCCCCACTACACTGGCACAGAAGTTACTTTCTAGGAAGAAAATGACGCCAAGCCAAGAAAATAAGTCAAAACGGGAAAGAGAAGAACTGATATCAGAGGAAGGTGAGTCCTTTTCAGGGATCAGGACCCTAGAGAGCTTAAGTGAGACAGCCGCCATGCCCTGCTCTCCCCTGAGCTGTGTTCATCTCTGGAAACCAGCTGCTGCAGCCACAGGCAGCTATGCGCTAACCTAATAAGCTGCACTGGGCCACACCCGCAACAATGCTCAGCCCATCGCTAATCAGTGGTAACCCCATCAACGAAGAGGATTCCTAACACACAACCTGCCATCAGCCATGACCAGTCCCTCTTTTTTGCCTTTAAAAACCTGCCTGTAACAAAGGTCAAATGGAGCCCATTTCCAGTGTTCCTTGGTGCTTTTTCTGGCAAGCTGTCCTTATCCTGGCTCAAGCAGACGACTTACTCACTTATTTATTTTACTTTTGAGACAGGGTCTCACTCTGTTGCCCAGGCTGGAGAGTACAGTTGTATAATCACAGCTCACCACAACCTCAACCTTCCCAGGCTCAGGTAATGTCCCACCTCAGCCTCCCAAGTAGCTGGGACCATCCGTGTGTGCCACTATGCCTGGCTAACTTTCTTGTGTTTTTTGTAGAGACAAGGTCTCATTATGTTGCCCAGGATGGTCTGGAACTCCTGAGCTCGAGAAATCCTCCCGCCTGGGCCTCCCAAAGTGCTGAGATTCCCTCCCTAAGTGCTGAGTCTACCGTGCCCAGCCAAGTAGACTGTTTAAATCACATTTTGCGCTTCAGCCTCTTCCTTTTTGATCAACAAAATGTACCTTCACTCCTGGCTTCAACCCCAATTGCCTTCAGGGTGAAGGTTCAGCTGACTAGCCCTCCTGCCTCCCTTCCCACCTCCCACCACCACTGGTCCCACACACCACCCACTTCTATGGCACTTGGCATTTGCGTGGGAGGCTGCTCAGGTCCTCCATGGGGCAGATGTGACTCCCTGAAACACACACAGTGCTAAGGAGCTGAAGTTCTGGCCTAGGAGGCTGTCCTTTTAAGGACTGGAAGCTCCTGAGTATCTGGAGTCACTGCATCCCTGACATAAACACTAACAGCAGCCATGCATCTGTGTCCTGATGAGGGAGAGTGTCCTAGGACAGGTTGGGTGTCCAACAAGGTCCGTGAGGGATCGCTAACCCGCCCTTACGGACAGGCTGCGTGTCCAACAAGGTCCGTGAGGGATCGCTAACCCGCCCTTACGGACAGGCTGCGTGTCCAACAAGGTCCGTGAGGGATCGCTAACCCGCCCTTACGGACAGGCTGGGTGTCCAACAAGGTTCGTGAGGGATCGCTATCCACCCTTAGGCCAGCACCACCTTACTGGTTACAACAGACATGGATTCCTTTTGTAACTTAATAAATTAATGGCCAGCCATGGTGGCTCACACCTGTAATCCCAACAATTTGGGAGGCCGAGGCAGGAGGATCACATGACCCCAGGAGTTCAAGACCAGCCTGGGCAACATAGTGAGACCCCCACTGGGGGGCTAATAAATTAGCCAGGCATGGTAATGGGCACCTGCAGTCCCAAGGCGGAGGCAGGAGAAAGAATTGAGCCCAGGAGTTTGAGGCTGCAGTGAGATATGATGGCACCACTGCACTCCAGTCTGGGCGACAGGATGAGATCCCATCTCTAAAAAAATAAATAAAAGGCTGGGTGTGGTGGCTCACACCTGTAATCCCAGCACTTTGGGGAAGCTGAGGCAGGCAGATCACAAGATCAGGAGATAGAGACCAGCCTGGTCAACATGATGAAACCCTGTCTCTACTAAAACACAAAATATTAGCCAGGTGTGGTGTCACACGTCTGTAGTCCCAGCTACTTGGGAGGCTGAGGCATGGGAATCGCTTTAACCTGGGAGGCAGAGGGTGCAGTGACCTGAGATAGTGCCACCACACTCCAGCCTAGCGAAAGAGTGAGACTCCATCTCATAAATAAATATGAAAATAAAAAATTAGCCAGGTGGCCAGGCACAGTGGCTCATGCCTGTAATCCCCGCATTTTGGGAGGCCGAGGCAGGTAGATCATCTGAGGTTGGAAGTTTGAGACCAGCCTGACCAACATGGAGAAATCCCATCTCTACTAAAAATACAAAATTAGCTGGGTGTGGTGGTCCACTCCTGTAATCTCAGCTACTTGGGAGGTTGAGACAGGAGAATCGCTTGAACAGGGGAAGCAGAGGTTGCAGTGAGCCAAGATCACGCTATTGCATCTCTAGCCTGGGCAACAAGAGCAAAACTCCATCTCAAAAAAAAAAAAAATTAGCTAGGCATGGTGGTGTACACCTGTGGTCCCATACTCAGGAGGCTGAGGTGGGAGGACTGCTTGAGCCCAGGAGGTTAAGACTGCAGTGAGCTATGATTGCCACTGCAATGCAGCCCAGGGAACAGAGTGAGACCCTGTTTTTGAAAATAAAAGAAAAAGAAAAAAATTAACAGAGGAATAAAAGGACCCAACTCCACGGCAGCTGTTGTTAGATATCTTCCCAAACCCTACAGGTAGGACTTCTCAGTTGGCCCACTGTTGTTTCCCACCATGCCACTGGCCTTCTCCCAGCAGGCCATTCACCCTTTCCCATCATGCCACTGGCCTCTCCTAACAGGCAATTCATCGTTTCCCATCAAGCAACTAGTTTCTCCCAGCAGGCCACTCACCCTTTTGCATCATACCACTGGGTCTCTCCCAGCAGGCCATTCACCCTTTCCCATCATGCTACTGGCCCTTTCCCAGCAGGCCATTCACCCTTTCCCATCATGCCACTGGCCCTTTCCCAGCAGGCCATTCACCCTTTCCCATCATGCCACTGGCCATTTCCCCACAGGCTGCTGGTGCCAGCGCAGTCCCACCTCTGGAGATCTTTTCTCAGCTAACACAGGTAACCCTTGAACAATACAGGTCTGATTTTCAAGGCCCTACTTATATGCACTTTTTTTCAATAAAGATATTTAAAAGGCTGAGCGTGGTGGGTCACACTTGTAATCCCAGCGCTTTGGGAGGCCAAGGCGGGTTGATCACCTGAGGTCAGAAGTTCGAGACCAGCCTGACCAATACGGTGAAACCCCATCTCTACTAAAAATCTAGAACTTAGCCAGGCATGATGGTGTGCTCCCTCTCAGCTACTTGGGAGGCTGAGACAGGAGAAGTGCTTAAGCCTGGGAGGCAGAGGTTACAGTGAGCCAAGATTGCACCACTGCACTCCAGCCTGGACGACAGAACGAGACCCCATCTCAAAAAAAAAAAAAACATATTTAGCTTTTTTTTTTTGAGATTTGTGACAATTTGAGAAAACTCAGACAAACCATGTAGGCTAGAAACAACAACAAGATTAATAGGTGTGTACTAAATGCATAAAATACAGGTAGATATTAGTGTATTTCATCACCCACTTCCATGAAGTATACACAAAGCTGCACACACTTCCAGAGATGGCACCATGTGTAGTCAAGAGAAGTGTAAACACAGAGATGCGGCATCAGTCAGACCCACAGAGAAGGAACCGTAGCCTGTACTGTGCTACTGTAGTACTTTCACAGCCACCTCCTGCTGTCGCTGGGCTGAACTCAAGTGTGGCCAGGAGCAGCTCCTCTCCAGTAAAACGTACTTCACAGTGAAAAGTGATCTCTCACGATTCTAGAGGATTTTTCATGTGTTTCATGCAATACTGTATAAATCCTGAGTAACACCAGGGGACCCATGTGAAATGCCACTAGTGACGCTGGAAATGCTCCCAAGAAGCAAGGGAAAGCCATGACATTACAAAAAGAAGTGGAATTGCTTGCTATGGACAGTAGATTCGGGTCTGCAGCTGTGGACACCACCACTTCAGAAAGATGATTCCTCCTGTAGATTTCGGGAACGGACAGACACAGCACAGTGCTGTGAATGCATTTCTCTTCTCATGACTTCTTGGTAACATCTGCTTTCCTGTAAGAATCTAGCATGTAATACATAGAACACACAAAATGTGTGCTAATTGACTGTTCATGTTACTGATAAGCCTTCCAGTCAGTGGTAAGCTATGAGTGCTGAAGTTCTGGGGGAGTCAACAGTTACATGTGGATTTTCAACTAAGTGGTTGGTACCCCCATTCCTGTGTCCTTAAAAACACAGCCTTGCCAGGCACGGTTGCTCAGGCCTATAATTCCAGCACTTTGGGAGGCCAAGGTGGGAGGATCACCCACGGCCAGGAGTTTGAGATAAGGCTGGCCAACATGGTGAAATCCCACCTCTACCAAAAATACAAAAAAATTAGCCAGGCATGGTGGTGGGGTCCTGTAATCCCAGCTACTGGGGAGGTTGAGGGAGGAGAACTGCTTGAACTCCAGAGGTGGAGGTTGCAGTGAGCCAAGACTGTGCCACTGCACTCTAGCATGGGCAAAAAGAGCAAAACTCCATCTTAAAAAAACAAAACAAAACAAAAATAAAACCAAGCGTTGTTCTACCTCCCCAACAGATGCCCGCAGGCAGCAGGAGGAGTCAGAGAGGCATATGTAAAAAGACAGGAGGGGACAGTGATGGCAGTGACAAAGGTGCACTTGCTCTGGGTATGGGATACCCAGAAGGCTCTCAACTCTTCCTTCCAGCTTTACTGCCACACTCAGATCCAAGAGGCTGAAAGAAAACAAGAGGTGTCAGCAGCTCCCTGTGCGTGGACCTTGTCTCCCAGGAGGGCGCCGCAGCCATGTGGCTCCTCCCTGTCTCTTCCCTCCACCTGATTCAGACAGAAGCCTCCCACAAAGGGGCTGACCCGCTTCTGTCTTCTCCTAGGCACTTATTGCTGACTTGTCTCCCATCTGGATGCCAATAAGAATTGACAATCCATGATGGGAGCACATGAGCAGCACGTGAGGTACAAGGACGGGAACCTGGCCACCCCAGGCCATCAGACGCTGGGTTCCAGGAAGGAACTTGGAGATGGACAAAAATCACAAAGACAGGTAAAACCAGGGTCATGGCAAAGTTCTCAACCTGGTCACAGAACCTTACTGCACACAGTGGGCTTAACAGTGCCCCTCCTCCCAAAGATATGTCCACTCAGACCTGTAGCCCCAGATACTTGAGGGGCTGAGGCAGGAGGATCACTTGAGCCAGGAGTTCAAGTCCATTTGGGCAACATAGTGAGACCTTGTCCCCTAAACAAAAAATGTCCATGTGAAAGGTGTGAATGTGAACTTATTTGGAAAAAGGGTATTTGCAGTGAAAGATCTTGAGATGAGATCATTCTGGATGAGGATGAGAGCTAAACCCAATGGCAAATACGTAAGACAAAATCAGACGCAGAAGAGGAGACACAGATGCAGGGAAGAAGGCCATGTGAGGACGGGGCAGGAGCTGGAGCGAGGCAGTAAATACATAAGAAAACAAGGCGCAGAGGAGGAGACACAGACGCGGGGAAGAAGGCCATGTGAGGACGGGGTGGAGCTGGAGCGAGGCGTTCACAGACGAGCCTTTAAAAATGCAAGGGTGCAGGGGCGCCAAGCACCTTGCAATCAAAAATCTCACGTCACTTTTTTTTTTTGAGACAAGGTCTTGCTCCGTTGCCCAGGCTGGAGTACAGTGGTGCCATCATAGCTCACCGAAGCCTTGACTGCCCAGGCTCAGGCAACCCTCCCACCTCAGTCTCCTGAGTAGCTGGCAATTGCACGACCACACCCAGTCAATGTTTTAGTTCTTTAACAGATGGGTCTCAATATGTGGGCCAGGCTGGTCTCACACTTCTGGGTTCAAGTGGTCCTCCCACCTTGGGCTCCCCAAAGTACTCGGATCACAGATGTGAGCCACTGTGCTCAGCATTTTCATAACTTTTGACTTCCCCAAAACGTAACTACTAACGGCCTGCTGTCAACAGGAAGACCTACCAACAACATAAGCAGCTGATTGGCATATTTTGTATGTTCTGTGTATTGCATACTGTTTTCTCACAACAAAACCACCTAGAGAAAGGAACATGTTATTAAGAAAATCATGAGGAAGAGAAAATATGCTCACGATTTGTTAAGTGGAAGTGGATCATCAAGGTCTTCATCCTCATCACCCTCACACTGAACAGGCACAGAAGGAGGAGGAGTTGACCTTGGTGTCTCGGGGTGGCAGAGGCAGGAGAGGTGATATGGTTTGGCTCTGTGCACTCTGAACCCTGCAGTTCAGGCTCGTGTGGTTCAAGCTCAAGTGCACAAGCCAAGGAACACAAAGACTGCCAGCACCATCTCGTGCTGGAAGAGGCAAGGGGCAGGCTCTCCCTCGGTCTCCAGAAGGTACCAACCTGGACAGCACCTGATTTCAGACTTGTCTTCCAGAACTGTCAGACAATAAATGTCTGTGTTGGAAGCCACTTGGTGTGTGATAATTTGTTCCAGCAGCCACAGGAAATCAATACACCATGTCTGCCCCAGGTTCCAGCAGTGTGTGGGAGGCAGACAGGGCAGTGGGTGCCTGACTCCACTCAGAAGGTAACCTCTCAGAGGTTGCCCTGGTCCTCCCACAAGACACATGCAGGAGACAGCCCAGCCAAGGATATTATGTCCTGAACTGGAGCCACTCAGCTATCGGGGTGCATGTTAAGCCCAGCAACGATTTCTTTTCTTTTCGTAACCCTGTGTATTCAGTTCTATAGAGTCTTCCTTACCCTGTCTCCCAATTTCTGAAGTGACAGCCACAGATTGAACAGCTGTCCCAGGTTTCATTTTTACCATCAAGCACCTCACGTGGGAAATCTGATCTAGCAAGGGGATATGTCTGGCTGTGTCCACACCCAAATCTCACACTGAATTGACATCTCCAGTGTTGGAGGCAATCGCATCAGGGGGCTGGTTTCTAATGTTTTAGCAGCATCCCCCAGTGCTGTTTTGTGATGGGGAGCTCACGAGGTCTGGCTGTTGAGCGTGCAGCGCCTCCTCCTCTGCTCCCTCTTCCTCCTTCTCCCGCCATGCATGACGTGCCTGCTTCCCCCTCACCTCCGCCATGATTGTAAATTTTCTGAGGCCTCTCCAGCCATGCTTCCTGTCCAGCCTGCAGTAACGTGAGTCAACAAAACCTCTTTTCCTTAAAAATGACCCAGTCTCAGGTAGTTCTTCACAGCAGTGGGGTAATGGATTAACACGCTGGGTGAAGAAAACAAGCTTCGGCTCAGCTGAGAGGCAGGATCTCAAACTCTGCTCTAGTTTTCCTGCTGTGGAAAAGCAACTTACCTGCCAGGTTCGAACCTGAACTCGGTTTGGCTCCACCGTATAAACACTTTCTTCATGCATGGCTAACACGGGTGTCTCACACAGGAAGGTCCCTAAAACGAATGACGAACATCAGGATGGCGGCAGCTCATCGGTGAGACTCGCCCCGAGTTTCAGGAGCATTCCCACACGACTCCTAATGCACCTGGCATCAGCTGCACCTCGCAGATGAAGGAAACGAGTCTGAGGCACAGGGAACTGTCCACAGCCGCGGCCAGCAGTGGCAGCGTGTGCAGGGCCTGCGCTTGGCGTGGAGACTCAGTGCCCGGCTCTGCGCTCCCTGCCCTGCCCCTCTCCCATGTGGCAGCTAGTGCTCCCAGCAGCACAGCATCTACGGCAGCACACCCATTTAAGCAAGTGTCTGCTTATTTTAGGTGGAATTTTGGTGGCCACAAGCCCTGGTCCCTGGCTCTAACTATTAAGGTTGGTGCAAAAGTAATTGCGGTTTTTTGCCATTAACCACAATTACTTTTGTACCACATAGTAGCTAAGAATCTAGAGGCCAGATGCGGTGGCTCACACCTGTAATCCCAGCACTTTGGGAGGCCGAGGTGGGTGGATCACGAGGTCAAGAGATCGAGACCATCCTGGTCAACAAGGTGAAACCCCATCTCTACTAAAAATACAAAAATTAGCCTGGTGTTGTGGTGCATGCCTATAATTCCAGTTACTTGGGAGGCTGCGGTGGGAGAATCGCTTGAGCCTGGGAGGCGGAGGCTGCAGTGAGCCACGATCATGTCACTGCACTCCAGCCTGGGTGACGGAGCAAGACTCCGTCTCAAAAAAAACCTAGTTAGGGAGATGATGATATACATGAAACAGAAAAATGTCAGCACCTGCTGTGTCGGTTCACCCTCGCTCCTAGGGAGTCTACCGAGGAGGGGAGATGTGAAGCATTGGTACAATCGGGACAGACTGAAAAATGCCATGAGAGAACTTTAGGCAACAAAGTGTGAGAGGAGAAAGCAAAGCCATGTGGAAAGATCTGGGGGAGACGCAGTAACCAGTGAAGGACGTGCCTGGGGAGGAGGGGCTGTTCAAATGAACTACGGGATGACCGGCCTGGGAATGGCATGACACGAGGCCTCCTGTGGGCAGGTGGCTGGGGGTCAGTGTGGGTGAAGGTGAACTGTGGAATGTGGGGCGCTGGGGAGCACATCCTCATGGCTGCGCCATTGCAAGAGGCTGGGAAATGTTCCCTGAAGGTATCAGATCCTGATCCCTGGCACCTGTGAATATTACTTTATACCGCACAAGATCTTACGGTCTTGGGATAGGGAGATTATACTGGATTATCCAGGTAGGCCCTAAATATAGCCACGAGTGTCCCTGTAAGAGGGAGGGAGGCAGACTTCAGACCAGGGGCAATGTGACCACAGAGACAGAGACTGGAGTTTTGTGACCACAAGCCAAAGACTTCTGGCAGCCATCAGAAGCTGAAACAGTCTCCCCTGGGTCTCCAGAGGAAGCCTGGCCCTGCTGATGCCTTCATTTCTACCCATCGAAACTGACTGTGGACCTCTGGTCTCTGGATTGGTAGGAGAATACATTTCTCACATCTCTGTCGTCTGAAGCCACCAAGTTTGTGGTCCATTGCTACAGATGTCCCAGGAAACTCCCATAGATGTGCTGAAGAGAGCAGGAAGGAAACGGTGACCAAGGCCAGGAGGGGTGGTTCATGCCTGTCATCCCAGTACTTTGGGAAGCTGAGGCAGGCAGATCACCTGAGGTCAGGAGTTCGAGACCAGCCTGGTCAACATGGTGAAACCCTGTCTCTACCAAAAATACAAAAATTAGCTGGGCATGGTGGTAGGCGCCTGTAATCCCAGCTACTGGGGAGGGTGAGGCAGGAGAACTGCTGAACCTGGGAGGCAGAGGTTGTAGTGAGCCGACGTGGCACCACCACACTCCAGCCTGGGTGACATGGCGAGACTCCGTCTCAAAAAACAAACAAACAAAAAACACAGTGGCTAAACTAACCACAGAGAGCTGGAGAGACCTTGGGGACCTGGAAGTGTCTGAGATGAATGGAGCGTCTCTGAGGAGCCACCCCGAAGCCTCAGACAGAAGCTAGCCTTGGGTCAAGACACCACAGGTCTCACTGCCGTGAATGGTCTGGAAACATTTCAGAAGATGGGCAGTAGCCAGGCCCTCCCTGGAAGGAACCACACAAAAGCACTGTGGTTGTTCACACCCGCACAGCAGGCCCCAGGATGCACTGGCAGCCCTGGCTTTGGAAATGCAGGCACAGGCACGAGGGTCTCCCAGCCCGTGCCGGCCCTAGACTGCACCACAGTGGCCCTCTCACTAGGCAGGGAGAAAATAAAGCCAGGTACTGGGAGTGCCTCTGTCGGGGTGAAAAGAACCCACCTGCACTCCGTATCGTGGCTCCGGAAAGCTCAAATATCGCCACCTCCCTTCCGTTCCAGACTGCGACAGCATCCTGAAAAGAAGCGTGGACGTTCAGGCAAAGGGCAGGAAAAGTGAGGTGCGGACTGCACACCCCTCACGGCACACGTGCAAAGCCTCCTCCTTGTCTCAACATGTTGGCCAGGCTGGTCTCGAATTCCTGACCTCAGGTGATCTACCCGCCTTGGCCTTACAAAGTGCAGGGATCACAACAGGCGTGAGCCACCGTGGCCAGCCTGAATTTACTTTTTAACTTAAGTTTTTTTAATTTATAAGGGTACATGGCAAGTGTATATATTTTTACTACTGTTTTCTTTTTTTTTGAGTCAGGGTCTCACTCTGTCGCCCAGGCTGGAGTGCGTGGGGTGATCTCAGCTCACTGCAACCTCCGCTTCCCGGGTTCAAGTGATTCTCATGCCTCGGCCCCCTGAGTAGGAAGGCTGCACCCCCCTGCATGGCCAATTTTTGTGTTTTTAGTAGAGACAGAGTTTCACCATGTTGGCCAGGCTGATCTCAAACTCCTGACCTCAAGTGATCCGCCCACCTCAGCCTCCCAAAGTGCTGGGATTAGAGGTGTGAGTTACCGTGCGCAGCCTGTATTTTTATTACTATTTTCTTTATGAATATGATGTCCAGGAAATAAGATCATTAAGGATGGAACTGAGAGTGCCTAACCTGCTGTCTGGGGCCCTCGCTGCCCTGAACTACCTGACGATGGGGCAGTTGTTTTGTCTGTGTTGAAGATCCCTCCTCCAACCCCGGGTCCCCTTGGCAGTCACCTTGGTGGCAAACACCCCGCTGATGTGCATGTCCGTGCGCAGGCTGTGTGCTGCCCCCGTGGACAGGAAGCATATATTCAGCAGGCTCGGGGAGACCTGCACGGCGGCCACCTGCTGGTGGAAGTGTGATGACATGGCCTGCTCGCTGAGAATGGCCACGGAGATGACGTTGTTCACCGCCAGCAGGTTCTTCCTGGAGCCCCACTTCATTTCCAGGTTGCAAGAGAAAGAACCAAATGTGAGAACAGAGCAAGGGAAAGATGCAGCCAGGGGAATGCTTCTACACACGGGAGCCCAGAACCATTCTCCAAGCACCATTGTTTCAGACTGGAACATGATTTCAATAAATGTTTTATAAAGCTCAAGCGTGTGCTTTGTAGAAAGCTCAAGAGTTTTGACTGGACAGGCAGCACTTATAAATCTGTTCTGATGGGAAGAACATCCACAGGTTTTCTGAGTGTGACATAGGGACAGGAAATTTATACAATGGATTAAATTATCCAGCTTTTGTTCGCTGATGTGAAATGTCACTTTCATAATTTTATATTAAACTTCCAAATCTATCGAAATAAATAAAAAGCCATGTAAAATAGGAAAGCATGAACTATATACAGGAAAAAACCCAGACACCAGAAACTGCTACAAAAGGGCCCAGATGTGGGATCAGCAGAGACTTCAAAGTGGCCACTACGAATCTGCCAAAAGAACTCAAGGAAACCGCGCCTGGTGAAGCAGAGGAAGGTACGATGCCCGAGAACCGGCAGGTAGAGAACAGGAACAGAGAGAAGCCCTAAGAAGCCAAATGCTGAAGAGATGAAAACATCCGCACACCAAAACTTGCTGAGTCTTCATAACAGCATGATTCAAATGTCCATCAACTGATGCACGGAGAAACTAACCGTGGTCTGTCCACAGTAGAGAACGTGGCTCAGCCACGACAACGAGTGAAGCGCTGACAGAGGCTGCGATCTGGAGGGATGTAGACTTAAAGATGGACACAAAGACCATGTGCTGTGTGATTCAGTTTCCATGAAACATCCAGACCGGGCAAATCCTTAGAGGCAGGAGGTACATTAATGGCTGCCAAGGACTGGAGAGGGGGAAATATGAGTGACCCCTAAAAGGCACAGATTTTTTTGTGGCGATGAAACTATTGTAAAATTTACTGCGGTGATGTTTGTAAAACTCTGTGGATACACCAAAAACCACGTGGTATATGAGTTATATTTCTGTAAAGCTCTTTTTAATATATATATAGAGAGAGATGGAGATGGAGGGATGGGCTGGTGGGTAGACCAATATTAACTAATACAGGTCCACAATCTCTTCACTGCAATTCTGAAATCCAAAAGCTCTTTTAAAAAGTCTTTTATTGTTATCTGCACATAGTCTTAAGTTGAATAACTGATTAATAAAAGGTTCAAAGTCAATTACGGCCTCTACTTGCATGCAGCAGAAAGTGAACGCACCGAACACCCTTGCAGGCTGTACCTGAATTTGCGTGATGTTTCCTTGGAGCTCAGTAGGGGTCTGAAGGGCCCACCTGTCCTTGCCCTCTGCCCCAGGGCTGCCCAGGAGGCCTGGTACTTTTCTCCACATGGCTACTCGTCCTCTGTCAGTGCCAGCGGCCAGAAGACCTACAGGTAGAAACAAACCACATGTGAACAGAATTGGAAAAGGGGAAAAAACCCAACAAGCTCTCTTCTCTGACCCTCTTCTTCAAAGCATCAGCCCTTGCCCAGTCTGCTGCCTCTCCGCCTCGTTCCTGGCTGTGTCTTTCTGCCCTGCCCAGGTCCTTCCCATCCTGGCCTCATAGTACCGGTGCTGGGGTGGTGGGGATGCTGCTCTCCCAGCTTTCCCAGAGGCCATACAACTTGCCTCAGGGCTGCCCTGTGCTCAGCACTCAGCAGGCACTGGAAGAACGCGGCTCTGGCTCACCTCCTGGGCTCCTGGGCTCTGGATGTGCATATGCATACATACGCACATGTGCACACACACTTCCCGAACTGTCTTTCCTGTGGCATTTCAGGAGCGAACAGAGATCAATGAGCATGGAATAGGTTTGTCATGCTTCTTTTTAGACAAGGTCATGCTCCGTCACCCAGGCTGGAGTGCACTGGCACCATCTCAGCTCACTGCAGCCTCAACCTCCCGGGTTCAAGCAATCCTCCCACCTCAGCCTCCTGAGTAGATGGGACCACCACTGTACACCATCATATCTGGCTAATTTTTGTATTTTTTGTGGAGACAGCGTCTGACTACATAGCTCAGGCCGGTCTCGAACTCCTGGATTCAAGCCTCCAAAAGTGCTGGGATGCCTCCCTCCTCAGCGTCCCAAAGTGCGGGGATGACAGGTTGTACTTCTTCTGACCAAACCCCTTGGCCTGCATGTGGGATCACAAAGCTCTGCTGTAGCTTGCCTGCCCTTGGCCGACTATTCGATTGACTGCAAGTTATCAAGTTACCATTGTTGGAGCAGCCTCCAAATCTCACAATCATTATTTTGCTGCCCGAGCACAAGACCTGTGGTTGGTTCTGTTTCTCTCGTGCCAGGCCAGGAACTCTCACCTTTGACTTCACAGTAACAAACACAGTTTATATTCTCTCCTTTCTCAAAGCCAAGCTTCTCGTCTGGACTCAGTATGTAATTCTCTCCTCGTTCTATATCCCAGAATCTACAAGGGAAAAGAAAGCAAGTCCCGTGGAGGACCTGTGTTAGCGACGCTTTCCTCTGACGGGTTTCTGAACCTGTGGAGCAAACACTAAAAGCCAGGAAAAAGATACAGTTCATGAGACTCCCGATATGAAAACGAACACTGATGTTACATTCAGGGCATTTTACGTCCTGTTTATAATCAAATAAAGCAGTTTCTGATAGAAGGTGGTTTGTGTATGGCATGAGGTCACCATGAGAACACAGGCACTCCAACCCTATGCAGAGCACGAGACAGCACCCGGGTAGCACACTGCACTAATGTCCAAGCAGGAGAGACCAGCACGACTCACTCTAGGTATGCCACGCTCCGAAAAAACCAAGAAAACAGATTCCAGGGGCAGACACCTGGGCAGGGCCCCCGGGGGTAGGGGAGCCCGGAGGGAGTGCAGCAGGGCGGGCAGGGATTCCTGGGGTCTCTAGCGCTCGGCTGCTCAGTCCGGGAGCTGGTGAATGGGTATGTCCAGTGTGTGAGTGGTCATCATCACACGTGCATTTTACAGTCCATATGTTACATTCCAACATAAAGCTGACTCAGAAGAGCCTGTTCCTCAGGGAATTCTCATCGAGGGGCACTGGAAAGACAGACTCTCACCTGAGGGCAGCCTCCCCAACGGCCATCACGAGAAGGCTGCCTTCAATCAAAGTGATGTCTGCCTGGTGGCCGGTTTTCCCGCTCAGCTTGACCTGTGTAGGGAAACAACAAGGCAGGGGCACTGTGCTTGCTGAGACTGCCTGTCCTGGCTTCAGGACCCTGGAGTCTCTGGTGCTCAGTTACTTCATGGAGACTCAACAAGCGGGGAAAACGCAGGGACGAATGATGGAAACTCTGAGAGGTGGCCTCGGGTTTTGAGACGTGTAGGCTGAAGCAAACCACTCCTCTCGCACATTAAATAATGGCTCCTGAGTGCATGGTACAGGTGAGTGGCCATCGCTGGACGTGCTCTGGAGGGATCACTAAGTTGAGCTGGGTGCTCCCTGTGGAGTCCAACCACACAATCTGGGCAAGCCTATCATCCCTGCTCCGCAGAGAACAAACTTGGATAGGGTCCACCAGCCAGTGAAGAGCAGAGCAGAGGTCCATGGACTGAACCGCATCTCCCAAACTCATGTGTGGGAGCCCTAGCCCCAGTGTGACTGTATTTGCCTTCAGGACGGACCTAAGGTTAATGAGGTCATGGGGAGGGTGAGTCCTGGCCTGAGGAGGCTGTGGCCATGGAAGGAGACACCAGGGCTGCTGCCTACTCTCCCTCCCCGCCTTGTGAGGACAATGAGAGGAGGCCCCTGCTGGCTGCTCGACATGGGACATCAGCCTCCAGAACTGTGACAAATGTCTGCTGTCATGTCATGTAGTCTGTGGTAGATTGTTATGGTGGCCTGAGGTGGCCCCTATGACCAGGTCCCTGTGACTAGTGCCTGTGCCCTCAGTTGCCTTTACGGAATATGTAAAGGACGGAATGAATGCTGACTGAGGAAAAGTCAGCTCTGTCATCTGCAAGAGCATCTTTGGGGAAAGTTTAGTGGCCTCCAAGGAGCATGGATTCCTGTGGAATAAACCAGCTGGAAGCTGGGGATACAGTTGCCTACCCACTGGGTTCTGCAGGTGGAATGAGGGGCTGTGCAGTGAGCGTGTTTCTCTGACTTGCACCCCAGGTCATTAGGGGTGCAGCTTGGGGGTGGGCCCAGGCTGTCTCCCATCAGGCCCCACATCCACCTAAAGATGCAGGAAAATCTCCGTCTCTTTTGCTTCCTTCTCCTATGAACTGAATGTGGTGTGATCAATAATGACACTGCCAGCTATGTTAGCCGCCCTAACACAGATGATAGGCTTTTCAGGCTCGCTGTCCAGAACAGAAAGGGCTGTCCCGAGGCCTGAGCCGCCCAGCATGAGCCCCGGAGCCTGCTCCCACTCACCTTCATCACTTCTTCGGCCTCGCCCTCAGGAGGCACCATGTACAGGGACAGCCGGAGGTTCTCCGTGACCACCACCAGCACCTCCCTCTTCTCCACGTAAAACAGCGTCTGGATGGCGCTGTCTGCAGACACCACCTGAGTGGTCTTGCCATTCTCATCCACATAGTGCACCGTCCCTGGGGGCAAAGGTAGGGTCACTACATAAGGAGGCCCTTGTTTATCGTTTCCACGACCCTCACAAGAAGCCATTTCTATCAACTTAAGGACATTTTCAAAGCAAAACATCTTCCATATAAGAACTTAAAAATGTGCCCAGTGTGGTGGCTCAGGCCTGTAATCAGGTGATCTCACCTGAGGTCAGGAGTTCAAGACCAGCCTGGCCAGCAGGGTGAAACGCTGTCTCTACCGAAGATAGAAAAACTATCTGGGTGTGGTGGTGGGTGCCTGTACTCCCATCTACTTGGGAGACCTAGGCATGAGAATCACTTGAACCCGAGAGGTGGAAGGTGCTGTGAGCCAAGATCATACCACTGCACTCCAGCCTAGGTGACAGAGCGAGACTCTGCCTCAAAAAAAACCCCCAAAGTACTTAAAAATGAAGCATGTGACCTGACCTTACAGGCTGCAACCTCCACTTTATGGGTTTAGCTCAGCCTCCAGCTGTCTCTATAAATTCCTTCTCTGCCCCGTCTTGGTGGATTTCATATCCACACTGCTGACCCTGCAGATCTGGCAGCCTCAGAGCTCTGTGTCCATCTCATGCCCTCTACACGCTGAGGCCCTAAATGATGAGCCCTCTCTGTGGCCACTGCTCCCTGTCCCTTCTGCCCCGGGTGTCGCTGCTGTGCCGCCTGCCTCCTGGCAGGCTCTTAACCTCCACAAGCGGCTCCAGGTCTGATCTACATGACTCAGCTGAAACCAGTGGGAACCCCATTCCTCCCGCCCTGCCCAAGCCTACTCCAATGCTGGCCAGCCACTCTGTCTGAAGCCCCTGTGCAGGCTCAGAGACTCGGGCTCATTTCTGCTGCTGTGCAGGAGCCTCCTCTGGGAGCCTTCTCACCTTGCCCTCCCATCTTTTGCCCAATGGCTAACGAGTTCTTATTTTTATTATTCTTTTTCTAAGAGACAGGTTGTCAGTGTGTCAGCCAGGCTGCAGTACAGTGACATGCTCATAGCCTACTGCAGCCTTCACCTCCTGGGTTCAAGTGATCCTCCCACCTAGGCCTCCCAGGTAACCAGCACAACCAGCACACAGGCAAGCACCACCACACCCAGCACAAGTTCTTATTCAACAGAAAAATTCAAGAAAATTCAAGACGATCTAGAGGCAAATGGTGACCCTAACTAATATTTAATAAGCATATGGAACGTGGCAGCCTCAGTTCTAAGCATCTTCACAGGTGGTAACTGGGTAGACCCCAGTGTCATCCCCATTTTCCACAGAAGGACATGATGCACACTGATGAACTCACCCCCAAAGCCCACAGCTCCGGGACCACCACCAGAAATTTGCAGCCCACACGCCACCAGAGCCGGCTCCTCCCTGGCACACACCCACCTCCTCTAGGCAACCAGTGTCTCTTCCCTGTGGGCCTCATCCCTAACCCCCTTCTCATTCACCTATCCTGGCACGTCCCTCCTTGCCACCTCACAGTGCTGTGCCCACTCGGACGTCCCCACTGGGATCTTCTCAAGCTCCCCCTCCATTGGCTCTGCCTCTTCACCTTGTGAAATGCAATATTTCTCTTACTTAAAAATTACAACAACCACACAGCTCCATCCGCTGTCGTCTGTTTTCTTCTTCCTGTCAAGATCCAGCTGCCGGTGAAACCAAGAAAAAGCCTCCTTTCTCCCGAGACCTGGCCACCTCTGTGTAGCTCTCATCTCCTCAGCTGCGCCAGCAACAGACACACCTGGGCCGGCGTCACGTGGCTGTGAGAGATGCGCTTTTCTTTGAACTTCATATTGCATTTATCGTGGCCTTGCCTGGGCAGCTCGTCTCCCTCGTACAGTGAGGAGGAGCGGGCCGAACACTAGACACATGGTATCTAGTGCTGACCTCCTGATGAAGGCTGGCCAGGGGCTGCAAGCTGCCATGAAACCCCCTGCCCTGCTCACACCTCATTCCCACACCCTAGCCAAGTACCTGGCATACAGTAGGTGCCTGATAATAACACAGATTGAATAGTAGGGGTGCCACCAAAGAATCTTTCCAAAACTGTCTCCGGTGCCACACAGTCAGTGTGTTACAGTTGATTAAAAGCCTCCTCATGGTCCGGGCACGGTGGCTCACGCCTGTAATCCCAGCACTTTGGGAGGCCGAGGCGGCTGGATCACCTGAGGTCAGGAGTTCGAGACCAGCCTGGCCAACATGGTGAAACCCCGTCTCTACTAAAAATACAAAAAATTAGCTGGGCATGGTGGCGCGTGCCTGTAATCCCAGCTACTCAGGAGGCTGAGGCAGAAGAATTGCCTGAACCCAGGAGGCGGAGGTTGTGGTGAGCCGAGATCGCGCCATTGCACTCCAGCCTGGGTAACAAGAGCGAAACTCCATCTCAAAAAAAAAAAAAAAGTCTCCTCATGAAAACCCTTCAAACACAAGCGAAGCTCAACTTGTCTATGAGAACAAAATGATGGCAACCTTTCAACACCGGACGGTCGCCTGCAGACAGCAGCTGCTGCGGCTCCACACAGTACACATCATCTCTGTGCATTGTGCTGCGATCACCATCACTGTTCCACGCAGAACACCATCCATGAGTTCAACTTCCCTATCAGACACCACTAAACCGCTAGGACCCTTGAGAATCACAACCACAGTTCCTCATCATCCGTCAGACTGACAAAGAACGACAGCCCCTCCTGAGACCCCAACTTCAGTTCCTCACCATCCATCAGACTGACAAAGAATGACAGCCCCTCCTGAGACCCCAACTTCAGTTCCTCACCATCCATCAGACTGACAAAGAACGAGAGCCCCTCCTGAGACCCCAACTTCAGTTCCTCACCATCCGTCAGACTGACAAAGAACGACAGCCCCTCCTGAGACCCCAACTTCAGTTCCTCACCA
>CM052660.1:109904811-109938977 GCA_028533165.1 Leontopithecus rosalia | reverse complement strand
AAGGAAGGTAGGCAGGAAGGCAGGCAGGAAGGAAGGCAGGCAGGAAGGTAGGTAGGCAGGCAGGCAGGAAGGCAGGCAGGCAGGCAGGTAGGCAGGAAGGCAGGCAGGTAGGCAGGAAGGCAGGCAGGCAGGCAGGAAGGCAGGCAGGCAGGCAGGCAGGAAGGCAGGCAGGTAGGCAGGAAGGCAGGCAGGCAGGCAGGCAGGCAGAAGCATCATGTCTACAATAGACTCTCAAATATTCAGGAAAAATGCACACGCAGCAAGAGAGAAAGCAGACTTGACAGTGGGAACAGCTGTCAAATTGACATGGAGGGTGGATGGGTGTCCCTGCACTGTTCTTTCAGCTCCTCTCATAATTTAGAAACTTCAGAATCTCGAGTTAGAGAGAGGATGCATTTGTGTGTGCTGAAGAAATGGGAGAAATGGTAAGAGCCATGTTTGCTGGAGGGCAGCCATGGGACTGAGGAGACAGGACACGGTCAATCTTCACTCTAGATGCCTGTTACCCTTTTGAATCTTGGAACATGTGAATGTGTTACCTGTGGTTAATTAAGGAAACACATGATAACAGTCTGCCACACAAGTGTGACTCAGCTGGCTCTGCACCACGTCGCTCTGCTGTGAGTCTGTCCTGCGCACTTTGCAATGGGTGGCTGCATCCACCACCCGCTGGGGTGCAGTAGCATCCTCCTCCCAAACTGTGACAACAGAAAATGTGTCTAGAATCTGTCCCATGTCCCCTGTGGGGCAGAATCAACCCTGGTAAGAAGCCCAGAGCTATACAAACAGGCCTAGGGAAAAGTGGCAGTATCTGAGTGCTTACCCCATTTTTATGAATGGAGTTTCCCAGCACAGTTTTATAAAGGTGCAGCCATACCTGCGCCAGAGTGGCAAATTTTCAAGCTTTGCTTCCATTATAAAACAAAATCTACAATCGCATCTGACAAGATCAAGTGAATTTAGCTACAAGACATTTCCCGTATTTTGATGTTTCGTACTCTGAAGAGCATGTACTCAGAGATGGCCAGGATCTGAAAGCAGCCTCCCGTGTTCACTCACCCTGTCTCCAGACAGCAGGCAGTTCCCACTAGGGCTCCAACTGAGCACGGTGATGTCGGCTGTGTGTGTTGGGGACACTGGGTGCTGCTCCTTGTCCTGCTTGTTAAACACCATCACTTCTCCAGTCTCCCAGCCCACAGCTAGCACCAGCCGCGTCGGGTGCCAGCACAGGGAAGCAACCCGGAACGGCCTCTCGACACGTGTATCCGGGACGCACTCCCCCTGCATTGGACGAGAGATAAAATCCTGCAGTTCAGAGAGGGACAGCTCCTTCAAGAACTTCTGTCTAATCTGTGGACTCCACATAGGTGACAAGCTATAAAGAGCTACTTATTAAGGTAATGCTCTCAGTAGGCCCTTTAACTTTTCATACACACATTCCAACCTGGCTCCTAGCTGAGCTACTAAAGCAGAAGGTAACCTTCACTTAGCTGACAACCCCGACCGTCCCGTCACAGAGTGCCACCTCCTCCCCATGGCTGCAGGACGGCTGGCACGTATCTTAGTGGGTGTGGCTGGGTTCCACAAAACCTTATTTACAAAACCCGGCAGTGAGCCAGCAGGCGAGGTTTGTGGCCACAAGGGTCTCAAGTGTTGTCCAGAGACTCCAGGACCCTTTCAGGGCTCTGAAAGGTGAAAACTGTTTTCAGAATGATACTGACAGTTTTGGTGCCATTCATACTCTCCTCCTCTCCCCAGTCCATAGTGGAGCTTCTCTAAGGCTGTGTGATGTGGTGATGTCACTGATTACAGCTCGCGAGACACGTGCATTTTCTTTCTTTTTTTTTTGAGACGGAGTCTTGCTCTGTCACCTAGGCTGGAGTGCAGTGGTACAGTCTTGGCTCACTGCAACCTCTGCTTCCCGGGCTCAAGCAATTCTTCTGCCTCAGCCTCCTGAGTAGCTGGGACTACAGGTGTGTGCCACCGCACCCAGCTAATTTTTGTATTTTCAGTAGAGAAGGGTTTCACCATATTAGCCAGGCTGGTGTTGAACTCCTGACCTCGTGATCCACCTGCTTTGGCCTCCCAAAGTGCTGTGATTACAGGCATGAGCCACCATGCCCGGCCATGTGCTGTGTTTTCTAAGATTTTCTAAAGAAGTAGCAGCTTTGGGGAAGATATAATGTGTTTTCAGAGATTAACTTGGTTTGCCCCCAGTTCTTCCACTGGCTTAAGGGCCATCTTCTGTGATCTCATCATTATCTGATAGATCGTTACTTTGAAATCCTAAAGCTTTTCTTGTGCCAACTGGCAACACAGAAAGATGCTGTTGACTAGTTTTATAATAGTATGCTTTAGATCTTCTAAATTTAAAAATTTTATAAAACTGCTATAATTTTGGAATTAATATTTATTCTTAAAAAAAATCCCATTTACAATACATGTTACAGACTCCTGCAAGGGAGAATCTACTCAAAAAAAATGGGCAAAACTGGGCTTGGTGCTGGGCTAGCGTGAGCCATAAGGCTGGCATGGCCTTTGCAGAGCTGCCAATGTACAGAGCAGCCTGCCAGTAGTCAGAGGAGCTGCTGACCAGCACTGCACCAGCCGCAAGGGCACGTGTGTGTGTGTTAGGGCAGGGCGCGGAGGTGGGGCAGCTCCTGAGGTAGAGGCTGCTTAGCCACTTTCACCTGAAGTATTAATGCATCAATTACGCATATGGACGAGGCAGTGTCTTCTTTGCCAGTAGCACAGCATGTACATGGCTGGAAGGCTGAGGAAAGTTGTGGAAGGCTGAGGAAAGTTGTGGAAGGCTGTGTCAGCATCAAGGAAGGAGAGTGTGATGTGACAAGCAGCAGTGCCAGAACTGGTGGGTGCTGAGGGCCACATCGGGGACTCCATGCTCACCCAGAGCAACATGGGGCCAGGGAGGTGGGAGCAGGGAGTGATTCCATCTGTGAGGCCAAAGGACAGGCCACGCCTGGCTGCCATGTGGAGTACAGAAGGCCTGTAAGGGTGCAGCTGCCACGGCAGGAAGCTGTGCTGGTGTCCAGGAGAGCGGGATGGGAGTCTGGAGGAGGGAAAGGTGGATGGAAGGGCGGGAAGTAGCACACTCACCAGAGATTCCAAGGGAGAAACTGGGAGGATATGGTGATGGATTACAAGGCGGGGAGTGGGAGATGTCAATAGTCATGCCCAGGTCCCTGTTCTGGAAACCAGGACAAAGGGGGTACCTTTCATTGAGTTGGGAGGTGCCCATCACAGTGAGCAGGAGGTATGAGGGAGACATGAGGCAGGGAGGGGCGGGGAACAATTTTAGTTCAGTCCTGTGTAATTTGAGGTCCCTTGAAACATCCCAGAGATGTCAGGAAGGCAGCTGGGTCCCTAAGCTTACAGCTCTGAGGGCACGTCTAGGCAGGAGACGTTATGTCTGCAAGCCACTGGGCATGCTCAGATCACAGGAGAAGGAAGAAATGAAGAGGGGCCTTGAGCAAGCTCTGTGGAAGGCCATGGTGTTCACAGGCTGGAAATGGAGGGAGAGCTGGCAAAGCCATGGAGGCCTGGCAGGGCATGTTTCCCGGAGGACTTCACAGGAGTGTGGCACAGACAAGTATTCCAAAGTACTCAGAGGGTGACGCCAAGAGGCAAGTGAGGACTGTCGCTGCAAGGGTGAAATTGTGGTGGCAACAGGAAGCCTGCAGAGGACTGAAGAGTGCGTGGAGGAGGAAACCCCATTTTCTTTGTGGAGTATGAGGGCACTGAGCACTGAGAGGCAGCTGCGGAAGTTCAAGGAGCTTGGAGAAGCTGTGCCCCCACAAAGATGTGTGGGAGTCCTGTCTCCTGGTCCTTGTGACGCAGCCTCCTTTGGAAACAGGGCCTTTGCAGATGTGGGTAAGCTAAGATGAGGTCATTAGAGCAGGCCCTATTTAAACATGCCCGGCGTCCTTTTAGAAAGAGGAGAAGGCTGTGTGGCAGCAGAGGCCGGGCCGGGGCAGCACACGTGCCAGCCAGGGAGCACCGAGGCTGGCTGGGAAGAGCAGGAGCAGGCCAGCAGCTCGGAGCAGACTCTCTCCTCAGCCTTCAGAGCCAGCAGGCCCTGCTGACACCTGACCTTGCAGTTTGGGCCTCCAGGGCACCAGAGTACCTTGCTGTTGTTTTTTGCCACCCAGTTACTGGGAATGACTGGAGTTCCCAACAGCCACTGTGGAGCATGGAGGAGGGTGCCGACAGAGGAGGCTGCCTCAGGATCCACGGGGAGCACTGCGAGGCCATTTCTGGGGGTGACCGTGAACTGATAGTGCTTGACGCTGATAAGCATTAGCATTCCTAAACACATCCTCACGCCAACAGCCAGGATGAAAGAACTGCCCACATATGACGGCTTTTATAACACGGGGATTTGACCTCTGTGCAAACTGATGATGGATGTTGTTTTCTTCATGAATAAGCTAGAGTTTGTTTGAAAACATATTCACATGCACACACATATGCACCACATGCACACACGCACATACACATGTGTGTACACACATGCATACACACCCCACAAAGACATGCACATACAGATGCACACACATACAGATACACACAGATCCACACATATGCAGACACACATATACACACCCCAACATGTATACAGATGCACACACACCCATATGCACGCACACGTGCACAGATGCACACACATACCTGTGCGTATCAATACACCCCCAACATACATACGCACACATACAGATGCACACACATACAGATGCACACACACACAGAAGCACACATATACATGTGTGCTTACGCACACCAACACATACAGATGCACATACACACATACACATATGCACACACACACACACACACACACACACACGAGAACAACAACAATTACAAGGACCAGAAGCTACCACAGTCAGGCTCCTTGCTTCTGAGCACTCACCTGCTCCAGGTAAATATCCACACTGCCTGTCGAGGTGCTGCTGATGTAGGCGACTGCCAGGAACGGATGGACAGGGTGCCAGCTGATGTGTGAGGGGGACCCTGCTCCATCTGGGGCTTCTATCCGGTGGTCAAAATAGAGGGCCATGACGGAACTCAGGCCTGGTCAGCAGTGAAACCTGCAAGGGGAAAAAAATGACCGAGTCCAGTTGGTTTTAAAGAAGACAAACAATCCAGCAAGAAACTGAAGGTGAAAAGGAAAAATCAAAAAAAGAGAAAAGAAAAGAAAACGTACAAAGAACGACAAAAGGGAAGCATCCCAAACCCACAATCGCAAGACTGCTGGCAACTTGAAAATGCCTTGTGGACCGAGCAGCCAACCTGATGTGAGGAGAATGCCAACAGGGAGAAATGCAGCATGAAAAGCAGGGGTTAGACCCAGAATTACCCAGGGCGTGACAGAAACCAACACAGCGCACGCCAGCAAAGGAGGAAAGAAAGAGGGCTGCAGCCCAAACTACACGTGCAATCCTCGGTAACTGTCATCCCAGTCACTGAAGAACCATTTCTATTTCTGAACTTACCTTGTTTTCCTTTTTAGACAAAGTCTAAACTCCTGAGCTCAAGTGAGCCTCCTACCTCAGCCTCTCAAGTAGCTGGGACTACAGACATGCACTACTACACCCAGCTAATTTTTAAATAATTTCTCTGGACACAAGGTTTTGCTATGTTGCCCAGGCTGGTCTCAAACTCCTGAGCTCAGGCCATCCTTCTGCCTTGGCCTCCCAACGTGCTGGGATTACAGCCACGAGTCACTGGGCCCAGGCTATAGGTGCCTTTTAAACAACATTTTCAAACAAAATAAAAGCAAACTGCTCCGGAAGAGAGTACTCGATTTCCAGTAAGGCATAAAACCCAAGACTGTCTTCTCCCTCTGACTCACAGGTGCTAGAAGACAGAAGCCTTCCTCTATTAGAGTCAAGAACACACAGCCACAGCAGCTGCAAGGTGTTGAGCTTGATCAGTTATGGGAACGGAATCTCTCTCACTCTTCCTTTCAGATCTGGAACAGAGACACATATTGTCCCTTTTCAGGAGGGGTAGGGTGATAAATGAAGTGACAGTCTGGTTACTGCTCACTTTTTTACACCACAGTCCATTTGGGAAGTTAACTGGCAGAGATGAGCTTATTTGTAGATGGGCCTGCCACCATTTAAAATTACTCAGGCTGGGTGTGAGGGCTCACGCCTGTAATCCTAGCACTTTGGGAGGCCGAGGTGGGCGGACTGCCCAAGCTCAGGAGTTCAAGACCAGCCAGCCTGGGCAAAATAGCGAAATCCCCTCTCTACTAAAAATACAAAAAATTAGCCAGGTGCAATGGTGCATGCCTATAATCCCAGCTATTCAGGAGACTGAGACAGAAGAATCGCCTGAACCCAGAAGGTGAAGGTTGCAGTGAGCTGAGATCCTGTCACTGTGCTCCAGCAACAGAGCCAGACTCTGTCTCAGAAAAAAAAATATTCAATTTCATATCCATTATGACAACTATCAGAAAAATAGAGGCTGTGGAGAAACTGGAATGCTTACACTACTGCTGGGAATGTAAAATGGTACACCTGCTGTTGAGAAGTCTGGCTGTTCCTGAAAACATGAAACAGAATCACCATTTGATCCATCAATTCCACTTCTGGGTAAACAGCTCAAGTATTGAAAGGAACTTGAACAGGCATTTATGCACCCATGTTCACAGCAGCATCATTCACAGTAGCTAAAAAGCAGAGGTAATCCAAATGTCTACTGATGCATAAGTGCACAAATGTCTATTTGTATAGTGGAATATTACTTAGCCGTAAAATTCTGATATGTTACAAGATGAAGCTTGAAGACAAAATGCTAAATGAAATGAACCAGACACAGAAAGACAAATGCTGTATGATTCACTTCTATGAGGAACCCAGAGCAGTCAAATATGATAGAGACAGAAAGTAGCCAGGTGTGGTGGCTCACACCTTAAATCCCAACACTTTGGGAGGCTGATGCAGGCAGACTTCCTGAGGTCAGGAGTTCGAGACCAGTCTGGCCACCACGGTGAAACACTGTCTCTACTAAAAATACAAAAAAATGAGCTGGGTGTGGTGGCGTGCACCTGTAATCCCAGCTACTCGGGAGGCTGAGGCAGGGGAATTGCTTGAATGAGGGAGGTGGAGGTTGCAGTGAGCAGAGACTGTGCCACTGCACTCCAGCCCGGGCGACAGAGAGAGACTCCAACTCGAAAACAAAAAGAAAGAAAGCAGAAGGGTGGTTGCCAGGGGTGGTGGAGGAGGAACGGGGAAAGATTTCTGTCTGGGACGATGAGAGGTGCGTAGGATGACGGTGGTGATGGTGACACAACATCGCGGACGCACTTAACACCCCTGAACTGTGTGCTCGCGCATGGGGGAAACAGCCAACTTTGTTTTATGTCCATTTAGCCACAATTAAAAATATCAGACCGGGCATGGTGCTTCACATCTGTAATCTCAACACTTTGGGAGGCCAAGGGGGAGGATGACTTGAGCCCAGAGGTTTGAGACTCATCTACGTAACATAACCTTGTCTCTACAAAAAATTTAAAAATTCGCTCAGCGTGGGGGTGTACACCTGTAGTTCCAGGTCTCAGGAGGCCAAGGTAGGCAGACTTGTTTGAGGCCAGGAGGTTGAGGCTGCAATGAGCTGTGACTGCAGCACTACAATCCAGCCTGGGTGATAAAGAGAGACCCTGTCTCAAACAAACAAACAAACAAAAGGGTTCAAAAATATCAGAGACCTGAGAAGTTCTGTCAGAAGAAAAGGGCACAATGGACTATGCTGCTTGTGGAGTGGAGCTGGGAACACTGGTTTGGCTCCGCAGGACACACTCTTCCATGAGAAGCTGGAAGACACATGGGTAAGTATGAGTGAACCATCGTATCTCAAATGCCGCCTTTCTCCTATGAATTCATGCCGTGAATACTAAACACAGTCATAATTTTTGCTCTCACCACCGCAGACTACAGATTGGCAGACTATGGCCCTGGTGGTGTGGCTGGTTCCCTCTCCAGGCTCTCACCTGGCTGGAGGAGCAGGAGGCGGGTGGGAGTCAGAGGAGGGCAGACCCCAGCCTCCTGCACATACATCACTTAGGAGACATCTACACTCGGTAGGGCTCTGGTTTTTTTGAATAAAGCCCTCATGAAAACCTTTAAATAAGGCCATTAAAAGTGAAAACACAGCAGAACAGACCAGGCACGGTGGCTCACGCCTATAAACCCAGCACTTTGCAGGGGGCTAAGGCAAGAGGATCACTTGAGGTCAGTAGTTCAAGATCAGCCTGGCCGACATGATGAAACCCTGATGCTACCAAAAAAAAAAAAATAAATAAATACAAAACATCAGCCAGGTGTGGTGGCGCACACCTGTAATCCCAGGTACTCTGGAGGCTGAGACAGAAGAATCACTTGAACCTGGGAGGTGGAGGTTGTAGTGAGCCGAGACAGCAGCACTGCACAGAGTAAGGCTTCGTCTCAAACAACAACAAAAACCCACAAGCAAACAAACACCAGATCAAAATCCTGGCAATTTAAAATAGCAAAGGAAACCTTTAAATTAAAAAATACGTATTTTACTTGTTCCGAGACACGGCCCCCAGGCTGGAGAGCAGCGGTGTGCTCATGGATCACGGCAGCTGCAGTGATCCTCCTGCCTCAGCCTCCCAAGCAGCTGGGACTGTCTCTCAAAATGAGTTTTTACATGTTGCGACCAGCCAAGGTTATAGATCCTGGGCTATGGGAAACTAGTGTCTAAGAGTTTGCTCTGTGAAAACGTTTCTGTGAAAAGTGAGTGGTGCGTCAGCACAACACTGAAATCACCATGAAGGTAACCGACCTACTTATTTTCTTTCCGGCCTGGGGTTTTTCTAGGCTCCCCCCACTTCGGGTGAGGGGCTCTTTCAGGGCCTGATGGCTGTGCCGTTGTCCTGTGCTTCTGCCCGGTGTCCCCACACAGCGTTACACTTCGTGGCTGCATTTAGACTTCCCTGTAAAGCGTGTTTCAGTGCTCACGCTCCGCCCCTGTGCTGTCACCTCCACAGAGTGGGAGGAACCCAGCCTTCCCAGCCCCTTAAAACAGTGCCTTGCCCAGAGCAGGCCGGCACAGTCGGGGCTGTGTACTAGCAGGGACAGACGCTCTTCCTGTCGTTAGTCATGAACACAGGAGATGGGTTGCAGGCCTGCTTGAATGAGCTTCATTTACACAGTGTAATTATTAGCATAATTGTTCATAGTTCCTTTCACCTGGATCTTACCAAGTTCCGAAGGAGTTTTACCCGTGTAGTTAAAGAAGAAAAGCCGACAGAGAAGGACGGCTCACCGTCCACTAGGCACTTGACAACCCACAACAGCGTCAGTTTGGAAACCTCGAGACAAAGTCCCGCTCTGGAACACAAAACCGGGAAACGTATCAACTTATGGCACCGGAAACACCGTTTACGCTAGCCGATTTCCTCCTCCGCCGTCCCGGCGCCTCGGTGAAAGCAGCTTTTGGGAAGGAACCCGCTCGGAGCACGGTCACAGGCTCGCGTAGCCTCCTCCCCGGCGACGCTCAGCAGGGAACCCCAGGGCGGGGCGCCGCGGTGGCCTCTCCGGGCAGGCGCCGGGCCACCCTACAAAGCCTCGCCCTGCCGGCCGGTGCAGAGCCTCCGGCCTGCTCGGGGCCGCGCTGCGTCCGGCGGACCGTACTGAGAAGCCACGCGCGGGCGCGTCGATGCAACCCGGCGTGTGACCAAGCATGCGACGTTTCGGTTTTGGCCCTCTCGTCTGCCCCGCTTCACCGGCGGGGTGGCCGCACCGTCCACCTCCGCGCCCCGCCCATCCCAAAGGGACCGCCCAGTGACCGGAGTCCACCGCGACTCCAGGCCGTGCCCGGACGGCAGCCCACGTCCCACGGGCGATCTGGACCCCGCGCCAAGCCCGCCCAGCCTCGATGGGACCCTCAACGGGCTGCGGGGACTCGGCGGCGACGGCATCGTGGGAGGAGGCGGGAGGGTCCCGACGCCCGCCCCAAGTCAGGTCCTCCGCACCCACCCCCCGCCTGGCTCCTAAGGACCTGGGTCGGCCGCCCTAGTCCCAAGGCCCCTTACCTCGGCCTGGCCGCTGAGCCGCCGCGCGTTGCCGGGACAACGGCGCCCCAGGAACGCGGAAACAGCCGAAGGTGAGCGAGGCTGCGCCGACGACGCCCGAACCGCCCCCAAGCGGCCGGAAAGAGCCGAAGGCGCTCGGGCACGCACCAGCGGCTCTGACATCCGAGCGCCGGGGCCCGGGTGATTCTGCTGTACGAGGGAAGCAGAGGCAGCGGCGCAGGGCCGGCGACGGGCCCCCTCTGTGTCGAGGGCGCGCTGTCACAGCCCCGATCCCGCGGGAGGCACCCCAGGTGGAGCAGGACCGCCGCCTCCTTCTCTCCCGGGCGCGTTCCCCTCCCGCGCATCCCGGGGCGGGGCGCTTCCACCGCGGGCGGTCTCAGCGCGGGCCTTCGCTGGGCTCCGCTCCTCTAGTCTAGGAGCGGAGGGTGTGGGTCGGCGTTTCTGCAAAACGCGGTGCGCTCGGCAGTGTCCCGAGCTGTTTGTCCACCTCCGGGGCCCGACGCCAGAGAACGGAGGGAGGCAGTGAGCGCCCCCCGCCCCCAGAAAGCAGCTGGCGGCCGGGCGCGGGGTTCGCCCTGTGGTCCCAGCGCTTGGGAGGCCGGGGCGGGCGGATCGCTGGAGCCCAGGAGTTCGAGACCAGCCTGGGCAACATGACGAGATCCCGTCTCTGCAGAAATTAGCCGGGCGCGGTGGCTACAGGAGGCTGAAGGAGGAGGATCGCCTGAGCCCCGGGAGGCGGAGGCTGCAGCGAGCCGAGATCGCCCAAGGCACTCCAGCCGGGGCGGCAGAGAAAAGACAGAAAAAGAAACACTTTAATTTGAGCCGGGGGCGGTGGTTCACGCTTGCAATCCCAGCAGTTTGGGAGGATAAGGCGGGCGGATCCCTTGAGGTCAGGAGTTCGAGGCCAGCTTGGCCAACACGGTGAAAGCCCGTCTGCACTACAAAAAAATGAGCGCGCGTGGTGGCGCGCGCCTGTCACCGCAGCTACTCGGGAGGCTGAGGCAGGAGAACCGCTGGAAGGCGGCAGGCGGAGATGGCAGTGAGCCCAGACCGCGCCGCTCAGCCGCGCCAACGTAGCGCAGAAGCACACACCCCGCCCGCGAAAGGGTGCGCGTATCTGCCCCACGCGCCCCCACGCGTCTCAGAACTCAGGTTCGCGCCCGAATCCAGTCCCCGAGCTGCGGCGGCGTTTTCTTCTCCTGTATCCGTCAACACGGCCGCGGCCAATCACAGCCTGGGTGCTGGCCTATTGGCTGTCTGTCCACCAATCCAAAGAGACGCATGTTCCGCAAGGTCGCGGGGCTGGCGTCACAACACTACTCGCGCCGCGGGCTCGCCTCCGACGCTTTCCCCGGGCCAGTGCGTGCGAGCGCGCCCGCCTGGCGCTAGCCAATGGGAGCGCCGTTTTGGGGAGTCGCGCCCGAAGAAACCTTGGGCGTGCTCGCCTCCGCGCTCGTCGCCCCGCCCCGCGCGCCCGTGCGTCCCGGCCCCGCCCCCGCGCGCCGTCCGTGCGGTCCCCACCGGCCGCCGTAGCCGGAACTGCTGCTGAGCGCGGCGGGCCGGCTTCTCGAGGCTGAGCGGCGGCAGCATCCGTGCCCGCAGCCCCCTCAGCCGCGCGCCGGCCCGCGGAGGGGACGTAACGGGTCGAGCGCCGGTCGGCCAGCCGCTTCCGAGGCGGACTACCAGCCCGGAGTCGCGGCCTCACTGCAGCCGGCGCTCGGGTGCCGGGGCTGCTCGGCCCGGCTGGTTCTGCGGGCGCCCGGGGAGGCCCCGGGAGGCCCCGGGAAGCCAGGCTGCCCCCCGGCGTGGATGAAAAAGGTGACAGGCGGGGCCCTGGGGGTGTCGCGGCGAGGCCGCACTGGGGGTCCTGTCGGGCGGCGCGGGAGAGCGCGGCGGGGCGTCGCTGCCACAGCGCTCGGTGCAGCCAGAACTGGCCTCAGGGCGAGGGGGCTTCTGCTCCCCGATTCCGAGACGCCGGCCGGTGCGGAGGGGCCCGGGCTCGAGGAGCTGCGCCTCCGAGGACGGTCAAGTCCCGCTGGGGGTTGTCGCGAAAAGGAGAGGCCAGCCCTGTGCCCGCTGGGCCTCGGGGAAGGGTCTGGGCGCCGGTGCTCCGGGTGGCGGAGGGGCGGCGTCTGCGCTGCGGTGGCGGGTTTGTTTTGCCCAAGTCCGGGGCCCCGGGCCGCGGGGCGCTCTGCGTCCAGCCCGAGAGAGGCCTTCGCGGGGTTGGGTGCGTGGAGGCGGCGGACGGAGAACGCCGAGTGCGGGGTCCGCGCCACCCAAGCCCTGGAGCCGGGGCGTTGGTCCAGGGTGTGTGGGTTCTGCTCCCTGGCAGCGTTTTCCAAGCGATGCCCAGGGTCGGTTCCAACCGAGAAAACGGCCACGGGTCAGTGTGTGACCCGAACCTCGGGGCGGGGCGCTTCCGGACGTTTGGCCCGTTTTCCGATCTCGGAAGCACAGGTCCGGTGCCAGCCGCCGGCCTGGGCGCCTCGGCCGCCTGCTCCTTTGCGGGAAGTGTCCCCGTCGTCAGCAGCTGTGCGCCGCGCGGGCTCGGGGTCCGCGGAGGGAGGGCACGCGGAGCGTGTTCTGCGTCCTCGCACGTGCCCGGCCCGTGTCGGGCTGAGCTGTTGGTGTGTACCCGTCTCGAGCTTATTCTCAGCGCTCTGCTTTCCGGGCCGCAGCGTTTTCAGCCACTGCATTTCGTCGTTGACGTCTTTACAGGGCAAGGGGTGGCACAGTGATTGCAGGAATTCCATGAGTCGTTGGCAAGAGTTTTAACGGCAGCGTCTTGTCCCGCTTCTCGCCCCTGGACCCGGACGTACCCGGCTGTCACTTTCCCGGGTGCCTCCAGCCCGCCCCATGCAACAGGCTCCTTTGTTGCAAAAGCACTTTTACCTGCTGAATCCCGCAGCAGCTCCCGTCTCCCACCCTGGGAAGGGGACTCCCAGACACCCAGAGCGGATCATTCTTTATGTCTGTTTTAAAATAAGCAGGCGCCCGGCGGCGTTGGGCCACCATGCAGTTCCCCGTGCGGGCAGGGGAGCCCGCGCTTCTCCGGTCCCGGGGTGGATCTGGCCGCCTCCGCCCTCCTCCAGGGCCAATTCCGGGGGCTGGCGCGCCGGGCAGGTGCGCGGGACCCGGGAGCCCCGCGCGTTTCGGGGGGCGGGGAGGGGGTGGGCCGAGGGGCGAGGGCTGGGGCTGCGGCCCGGCCGGCCGACGCGGCGCAGGGAGCAAGGCCGGCGCGCTGGGCCAGGCCATGAGCCGCGGCCCCGCCGGGTAGGTGGCAGCGGGCGGGGCGGCGGCCGAGACCAGCAGCCGTGCCCCGACCGGCGCCCGCGCCGGGCCTCCCATAGTCCCCGGAGCCGGGGCCGAGGCCGGGAAGGGTAGGGTAGGGTAGGGTAGGGTCCGGTCCGCGGAGCTGTCGCGCCCTCCCGCCGCGGGCTCCGGCATCTGGACGCGGGTCTCGGCCAGGGGGCGTCCGGGGAGGCCCGGCAGGGTCCTGGGCCGGCGGGCAGGGCCGGGGGCGGCGGCGCGGGGGCGAAAGGGGCCGCGGCGGGCTCGGGCGGGCTCGGGCGGGCCGGGCCGAGCCGCCGAGAGGGGATTTGGAACAAACAACGGCGGCCATGTTGAGAGCGCGTCGGGGCCGCTAAACTTCCCGGCCTGCGCCCGCCTCACCGGCTGCCTCTCCTCTCCCGGCCGCAGGATGACAGTGAAGTTGGGCGACGGCGGCAGCGGGGAGGACGGGCTCAAGAAGCTGGGTAAGCGGGCGGCCGATGAGGAGTCCCTGGAAGGTGAAGGGGCCGGCGGCGCAGACGCGGCCGAGGAGAGCAGCGGCACAAAGAGGGACGAGAAGACCCCCCGGGCCGGCGCCGACGGCACCCCCGCGCCCCCCAGCGCGCCCCAGGCGCCGTCTCCGCCGCAAGGCAGCCCCCAGGACCAGCACCACTTCCTCCGGTCCAGCGTGCGGCCGCAGAGCAAGAGGCCCAGGAAGGACCCTCCGAACGCCGTGGGGAGCGGCAACGCCGGTGGTCCGGGGCCCCGCGGAAAAGGTAGGGCGGCCCGTCCTCTTGGGAGACCCCAGCCCCTCTCCAGGGTGTGGCCCGGAGGGAGAGGAACCCCTTGTCCCAGCTGGGCTCCACCCCAGCTCACCCATCCCGCGGCCTGCACTGAGGCCCTCACTTGGGATGGCACTTAGCTGGGATGTGTCCCCTCTCTCCTTCGAAGAGGTTGCCACTTTTCTATATTTAAACTCTTTGAAGAGGCAGCCAGAATCCTTTCTTTGGGAGAGTCAAAGAGATCCTCTAAAGCTGTTTTCTTCCCAAAGGATCATTGATGGTGTTCTGTGGTTGTCTGTTACAAACAGCGGACAATAGTTGAGAAAGGGGAAGAGAGGAAAATACCTGCTGTGTCTCTTTACAGACATCAGGAGGTGGAGATGCAGCAAAGGCTCAGGCTTTTGAAACTCACTGGGGGAAGATGGATGAGAAACGGAGAAAGGATCCTTAGGGTCTGACTTGGACTCATTGTCCTCTCCTTCAAGTGCTCCTGGCCTGAGTAGGAAGGGCATAGAAGTGGGGCCCTCTGAGTTGCAGCTGAGGTTTACTCTGTGCCAAAGAAAGGAAAGAGTGGCGAAAACGATCGTGTTCTGATGCCAGCCAGCAACAGCTTGGAGTGTTTGCCATCGTATTCCGAGGGGCTGGGGAATTGTCACTCAGCTGGGGTGAAAGCTGCGCCTTAGTTTTGGTTTCCGTGTGCCAGTATTTCATTGTTGTCTGCTTTCATTTATATTCAGCCTTGTGCTTTTCCTGACACAGGTGATGGCGCTTCGATTTTTTTTTGTTTCTGACTACCTTTGCAACACTTTGTATAAATAGCAAATATAACATCCAGTGAGTTTCCTTGGGAAATGTTCATTTAAATTTAGTAAATGGTCCAGGTAGTTTTAAAAAGGAAATATATTAGGAACTAATGGAGAACCTGTTTTGGAGATCTGTGTCCCATTGAGCTTGCTTCTCCTGCTGCATTCTCAACCCAAGAAGGCTGGCCTCTGGAATCATGGGTTTAGTCACTGATAAAGAATTTTGTTAAAGATGTAAATATCAGGTAACTTAGTTTGTTTCAGAATTTAAAATTTGCCTCATATAAACTTACTTTAGTGTTAAAATTGCCAGTCTTGGGAAAACATAACTGGCTTTGATTGTTACTAGTTTTTTATTGCAGGTTACAGGTATGTCTAAGCTCATATAAGTCCGCGGTGCCTTCAGAGGTTTGTTGTTTATGGTTCAGAAGCCCTGGACCTCAAGTCCAGCCAGCATTCGCCATCCCCATGTCCCTGGCCTCCAACCTTCCTCTGCCCCTTCACCTTCTTGGAGATGCTTCTCTGTCGGGTGTCCTCACCTGTGAGACAAGAAACAAGGGCAGCTGCTTCACCTCCTTGAAGTGTGGCTGCTGAAAGGGAATAGTGCATTGGTGTGAAAGCGCCGAGACGTGTATGTGGCTACTTGTGTACACGTGAAATGCCCCTGAGACGTTGGTGATCAGGTAGGTTTTTGGCAGCCAGGTGATGAGGGGAGGCTTGCTTTCGTTTGTATAGTTGAGAGCGGCTTGTTAAGGTGCAGGTTTCCTGATCTCCTCTCATGCTCAGTCGGCTGGCACTTGTGTTCCTGCTTCTTGTCCCACCGTGTGGCTTGGAGAAGCCTGGGACTTTTTATTATATTTTAATATTAGTAAAATGTAAATTTATTAGAATTTGTGCTCCCCATGACATATCCATTATCCCACTTTGGCAGACAAATATATCTTTAACCAAATAAGCTGTAATAGTGGCTTTTAGGAGAGGAGTAGGAAGTGGGTCTCCTTTGCATCACAGAACTTCTCAGCCACTGTCTGCCTCGGAGCTTCCCGGGAAGGAAGGCCGCCTGTCCGCTGCTGTCTGCCTTCGTGCTCCTCTGTGCCTTTGGAGGCATTTCACCGTGCCTAGGACATCCCCCACCAGTCTTTGGAGAGACCTCTGCTCAGCCATCACTCCATTACCGGTCAGAAAAGAAGGCCAGGTGCTGACCGTTGCCCTGCACCCTCTCCAGCTCGCCTTCCAGAGTGATGCTCAGGGGAGACTTCTCTTACAGTCCGGAGTGGTGAGCACCTGTCGGTGAGGAAACGACCAGTTCTTCATTTTTCAGTTTTTCAGTTGAAAATGGTGTAACTTCGGTTATGCATGAGGAATACGTAGCTCAGTCACTGGCAGTTCCTTTGGTTGACTACTTAATGCCCGTGCCAATTTCACTCTCAGTGGGCCTGACACCCTTATAGTGAATTTGGAAGAAAAGACTTGGGAGAAAAGGAAAGTCTCCTTGTTTGGCTTTTCTGCACACAACTGTGTTTTCTTTCTCTGCAAGAAGAGTCTCTTTTATTGACTTCAATGAAAAATACTTTTTTTCTAGTACAATTTCAAATTTAAATATTTTTGCATTGACATAGGGATACTAGCTGAGATTTCGTGCCTGTGTGCCAGGCGTCTTGCATCTCTGTAATTTGCATTTAAATGAGTGCAGAAGCTGAAGTCCGTTGTTTAACTCATGTGCTCAACCTAAACAGAAGGTAAGCTGCAGACCAGAAATCCCAAAACAGACATTCCTGCAGCGATACTACACCACCCAAGTGATTCTGGGACACGTTGGAGATCTGGGCTCAGAGCCACAGAAACTGTCTGTAAGACGTCGGTCGGGAGACACAGGCCTCACACTCCTCCCTGTTTGGCCAGTTAACGGTCTGGCTGGCTCTGGGCAAGCTAGTCCATCTTTCGGATAAAAGAAACACCTGCCTGAAGCCACAAGATGCTTAATGCGCACCTGGTACTTTTGCTATGGAAAATGTCTGCAGCTGCAAGATTATAGGACTGCAGGAGGAGGCTGCACAGGTGGGTGGGGTGGGGGCCCACCTGTGGGGTGAGTACAAGTCCCAGGAATGCTCTCGAGCTGGTGTTCTGCTGGGGCAGATGAATGTGAGAACATTGGGGGTGGGAACAGAGACCTTCTGCTTGTTTGGTCCCTTCACTCATCCCACAGAACTTCAGTTCCATCAAGGATGGGACAACACACCATCTCCAAAACCAGGTAGTGTAGTCTGAAGCGATGGTTGTTTGTGTGTAGGAGGCACTAAACGGCTGCAGAATTTACTCTTCTTTATATTTTCTATAATCTGCGGCCTGCCTATAGTTTCTAGATGTTTCAAAAAGATGTCTTATAAAAGATTGTACCTGTAGTCCCAGCCACTCAGGAGGCTGAGGTGGGAGGATCACTGGAACCTGGGAGTTGGAGGCTGCAGTGAGGTGTGGGTGCTGTGCTCCAGCCTGGGTGACGCAGCAAGACCCTGCTTCAAAAACCAAACTGAAAATAAAGTAGGGAAGGCAACATTCGAACATTGGTTTGAAGGCTGAGCTGATTTGCAAATACCTTTATACTTTTGATATTAAAACTCATTTCTGTTGTGACGTTGTCTAATGAAGTACACGTTCAGATTTTCACTTTTGTGTTTTGTTTTAGGTTGTATGAGGAGATCAAGATAGCAGAGAGATTATTCCGGATAGCAAAGTCAGAAGTGGGAAAATTAGTGTTGTCGTATAACGTCATGTATGGAAGCTCTTTGTTACATGAAGTAACAACAGCATTTTTAACACTAAAGAACCACATTAGAAACACCAGAAAAAGGTGACATTCCCAGGAGTTTGTAGTTTAGTTGGGATATCTTGAATTGCCTACAGGATGCAATTAGAAACTTTTATGGTATTTGATGAAGAGGGCATATACTTTTATAGAAACAGTGGAGTTCTAGTTGTGTTTCTCTCAAATATTTGTGGGAGGAAAGGGAGAAACTTCTAGAGAGACAGCACTGGTCAGAGGATGCGGGAGGGCGCTGAGCCTTGCAGGTCCTGAGGATGGAAGTCCCAGCACAGAAGGGGACAGTATGCGTGACTCCAGGGGGTGTCCTGGAGTCCACCAGGTTTCAGGTGAGCTTCAGAACCTGGAAGAGAACATTGCAGAGTCCGGTGACCCTGACCGGGGCTCTTGCAGGCATGCCTGGAGTATGGACCGGATCTTTAGAGTGACAGGTTGGGAGGAGTCCCTCTTTGCTCCCTGATTGCCTGTCGTATAGAATGGAGTGGCAGCACTGTGTGTGCATGACGATGGGGCTGGGTAGGGGAGGCTCAGGACTCAACTGCTGAGGTGACACCTTGCCTGCGACTTGGCTTCCTTGAAGGATTCCCCCGTGTGACCTTGGTGGAGATGGTGTCCACAAAGCCCTGAATCACAACTGTATCTCCAAGACCAAAGCTGCCAGCACCACCCTCTGATGTGATGTCCTGTGTTAGGAGAGATGCAGAATGCCTCAGGAGATGTGGAGGTGGACGAGTCGGACCTCTGCAGTTTCTGTACCATCCTTGGCCTCCAGGGAAGGGTCTCTGCTCTCTTATGCTGCCAGACATAGGCCATGAGGACGCTTCCCTGTGCTAGAGATGCACGTGCACGAGCAGGTCTCGCCAGTGTCTTTCTAGCTGAGAATGAATGAAGCTTGGGGGAGACGCATGTGTTCACTGCGGTCCTCTCTCCTCTAGACCAGCCACTGACTCCTTCACAGTTAGTGTGTCTGCTGTTACTCTGGATTTTACTGTTCTGACCCTCAGAAGGAAGTTCACCAAACCACAAAAAGAGTGCTCCAGGACAGTGAGTGGATGTTATAGATGATGACATGGTGTCACTGGGCTTTTGTGTCTGATAGACATCTTCCAAAGGCCCAGCTCTGGCTGCCTATTAGCCACGTGCCTTTGGGCGAGTCATTTAACTTCTCACCTTTCACAGGCTGATGGAGGGACCTTGAGGTCGGTGTCCTCCACCACACCCTGATCCTTCAGCACAGCGTGTGCACTTGGCGTTCAGAGCTGTTCGATGGCATGGCATAGGAAACGCCTGTAGAAGGCTGCATGGTTCTTGCTGCCTGGTGACTTTGGGACTTTTATAGCCTCAGTTTCCCCATTTCTTTTTTTAACCACATAATGCTACTAGTAACTTGTGAAAGTACCCCATTTCTAAAATGGGGATAACTGCACATTATGGCGACAGGCAGAAGCAGGGCATCTGAACGCATTTTAAAGGTGCCGTTTAAATACAGCTCCTGTCATTTCCAGGCCTGCTGGGTGGTGAGTAGGTATGTGGCTTTGTGGGTGACCTACTCAGCCCGTGTCTCAACTTCCTCAGTTGAAAGATGTTCAGGCCGGGCGCAGTGGCTCAAGCCTGTAATCCCAGCACTTTGGGAGGCCGAGGCGGGTGGATCACGAGGTCAAGAGATCGAGACCATCCTGACCAATATGGTGAAACCCCGTCTCTACTAAAAATACAAAAAATCAGCTGGGCATGTTGGTGCGTGCCTGTAATCCCAGCAACTAAGGAGGCTGAGGCAGGAGAATTGCCCAAACCCAGGAGGCGGAGGTTGCGGTGAGCTGAGATCGCGCCATTGCACTCCAGCCTGGATAACAAGAGCAAAACTCCGACTCAAAAAAAAAGAAAGATGTGCATGATTTTGTCATCTTAAGGTGATATGAAGGAGTGCAGGTGGTGACATTCCAGGCCAACCCGGGACATGACAGGGAAGAGGACATCTTGCAAAGAGCAGGTGGTCCGGTCTGTCTGGAGCTAGATAGAGGGGGCGGCAATGGGGGGGGTGCACTTGGGCCACACGGCTGCACCCTCATAGCCCACTGCACAGCGGGCTGCAGCAGTTGCTAGGGGTTTGGGAGACCCAAGAGGAGGCTGTTGAAATCGTCTTACTTGGGCAGCACAGAGCTGACTTGGGAAACATGGTGCAGATGGGAAGGGGAAAGCAGGTGGCAGGCAGTGTGGCTGCCGGAGAACTGTGGTACTGACCAGGCTGAGTGGAAAGGTGGGTTCTGTTTGGGAGGACCTGGGTCCTAGTGGCCTGGGGCTGCTGTGGGGCAAAGGGAGCATGGGGAGGCCCTTTAGGCTCCACGGGACTCCGTGCTGTCACAGAGCACGTGCCGTGTGTGAGGCCTAGAACCAGGCTTGGGCGTGGGAAAACCCCACATGGTTCTTGATTTCAAAGAGCTCACTGTTGGCTGGGTGCAGTAGCTCACGCCTGTAATCTCAGCACTTTGGGCGGCCAAGGCGGGTGGATCACAAGGTCAGGAGTTCAAGACCTGCCTGGCCAAGTTGATGAAACCTGATCAGTACTAAAAATACAAAAATTAGCTGGGCATGATGGTGGGCACCCAGTAGGCTGAGGCAGGAGAATCGCTTGAACCTGGGAGCTGGAGGCTGCAGTGAGCTGAAATCACACCATTGCTCTCTAGCCTGGGCAGAAGAGCAAGACTCCATCTCAAAAACAACAAAGAAAACACCGTCAGGGATCATGCTGTTGTACCCACTTCCCTCCAGGCTGCTTGATGGTGCTTGGTATCGTGCAGACTATACTCAGCCCCTGTGGTCTCAGCAGCATTCAGACAGACCTGGTTTTGGCCTTCTGCTTTTTGCTGGGCATCCTGCACTAGAAAAGCCCCCACGCCCAGCTGGTTTTGTTTACATCGTCTTCTCTTTCCATCTCTTGCCTTTCTGTCATTTTTCTTGTTGCTTCTCTATCTTTCCCTTCAATCATTACCTTCTGTTTTCATCTGAATTTCTCTGAGCTGAGTGTGGTCCTGCCCAGGTGGTCATCTGTGTATTGTGCCAGGTGTCTCTGCTCCCACTTTCTGTTTTCAT
This sequence comes from Leontopithecus rosalia, assembly GCA_028533165.1. NCBI lineage: Eukaryota > Metazoa > Chordata > Mammalia > Primates > Cebidae > Leontopithecus > Leontopithecus rosalia. Next base: position 109,918,130 of record CM052660.1, on the reverse strand, counting down.
TTTGCTTGACCTGGAGTCGGTGACTGAGCTACAGGCAGTGAGCTTCACAAGCAGTGAAGCAGTTTCTGCATCTGAAATTTGAGGGATGAACCGGAGGCCACTTCAATTTCTGCTCTGAAGTCGTGGTTCTGTTTTTAAAAGCATTCCAAGTTTAGGCTGCACGTGGTGGACCATGCCTGTAATCCTAGCGCTTTGGGAGGCTGAAGTGGATTGTCTGCACTCAGGAGTTCGAGACCAACCTGAGTAACATGGTGAAACCCCATCTCTACTAAAGTACAAAAAATTAGCTAGGCGTGGTGGTGTGTGCCTGTAATCCCAGCTACTTGAGAGGCTGAGGTGCCAGACTTGCTTGAACCCCAGAGGCAAAGGGTGCAGTGAACCAAGATTGCACCACTGCACTCCAGCCTGGGTGCAGAGCAAGACTGCCTATCCAACACCACCAAAATGGAATAGAATAAAAAGCCTAGGTTAATGGGCACCAAATATTAGAAAAGGTTACTGGTGGTGATTGGCTTTCTTTTCTGTTTTTTAGGTTTTATAATCTGTTTTGTTTCGCAAAGACAAGGTCTTCCTGTGTTGCTCAGGCTGGTCTTGAACTCATGCCTTAAGCAGTCTTCCTGCCTCAGCTACCCAGGTGTGTGCCACCAGGCCGGGGAATCTGCTTTTGTTTTACTTTATTTACAGTCTCTTGCTCTGTTGCCTAGGCTGGAGTACAGTGGCTCAATCTTGGCTCACTGTAACCTCTGCCTCCCAGATTCAAGTGATTCTTCTGTCTCAGCCTCCTGAGTATCTGGGATTATAGGCGTGTGCCACCATGCCTGGCTAATTTTGTATATTTAGTAGAGATGGGGTTTCACCTTGTTGGCCAGGCTGATCTCGAATTTCTGACCTCAAGTGATCCTCCCGCCTGGGCCTCCCAATGTAGCTGGGATTACAGGCACCCATCACCCAACTAATTTTTGTATTTTTAGTAGAAATGCGGTATTACCATGTTGGCCAGGCTGGTTTTGAACTCCCAACCTCGGGTCTGCCTTCTTTTCTGAATGTCGATCTTGCTCTGCTTTTCTCTACTGAGGATGTGTCATATCTAAAACAACAGCAGGAAAGGGAAGCCCCTTGCACCAGCCTTGGGCTTCTGGGAGGTGGCCTGTTCCTCTGAGGAGTAGGTGCCACTTCACCAGCCTCGCCAGAGCCGCCTTTACTGTTGCGCCTTCTTTTCTTGTCTCAGATGAGCTCTTGCCTCCTCTCCACCTGTGAGAGCTCGTCCAGCTCAGACCCTTCATTCGGTTAGCCTTTACTGTTTCATTCTCTTTGTCTTGGATCACCAGTGTTGTAATCCAGTCAAATCTCACACAGTTTAGCAAGACATCTGGGTTATAGAATTTTAGGAAATTTATGTCTGTTACTTTTTCAAATACACATAATGCCAGCACGGGCTAGCAAAAATAACCCTGATATGTAACGGCAGGGCTGGTTAGCAAGTTGTAGTCTTGGAAGAAGAGGGTTTAGTGAGTGTTTCTTAGGAACCTGTACATGGCTCTGAAAGCCTTTGTTGTGGGTGGTGCAGAGGTAGACAGGCAGTCCTTCCTGAAATGACTCCATGTGAGGAATTACAGGCTCCTAGTATCTAACAGTTTATGTTTCAAATGGCATCTGTAACCTGCCCTTCAACTTGGGAAGCACTAGGTTCTTGTGAAGCACCAGGTTCATTAGGTCCTGGTTTGGTGAGGAATGGACAGGGCCAGATAACATGTGAGGTATTTCATGTGTAGCACAGAGCATACCTGGGTTTTGTTTCTTTTGTCTCTGCAGGATGGGAATGGAGCAGCTGGAAAGCAGCCTGGGTGGGACACACTTTTGATTCCACGGCAGTGTGTTCTCGACTGTGAATGCTGGACGTTCAGGTGCAGCACCGTCTGGCAGCAGCTCTCTCTGCAATGATGGCCACATGTGGCCATTGACTACCAGAAATGGGGCTGATGGGACTAAGGCTGTTTTTTCTTTCTTTCTTTCTTTCTTTTTGAGACAGAGTTTCGCTCTTGTTCCCCAGGCTGGAGTGCAATGATTCGATCTTGGCTCACCGCAGCCTCCACCTCCCGGGTTCAGGCAATTCTCCTGCCTCAGCCTCCTGAGTAGCTGGGATTACAGGCACGCACCACTGTGCCCAGCTAACTTTTTGTATTTTGAGTAGAGACGGGGTTTCACCATGTTGACCAGGATGGTCTCGATCTCTTGACCTTGTGATCTACCCGCCTTGGCCTCCCAAAGTGCTGGGGTTACAGGCGTGAGCCACCGTGCCCGGCCCGTTTTTTCTTTTTAAATTTTTTTTTTGAAGCGTGAATCTGTTGCCCAGGCTGGTATGCAATGAATGGTGTGATCTCACGTCACTGCAACCTCTGCCTCTAAATTTGGAGGCAGACCCCCACTGGGGGAGGTGCTGAGCTCCCAGCCTGCATGTGGCTGCCCAGGCAGGGCCCTCTTCTCGGTCAACCAAGAAGTGGATCTGGATGGAAAAGCCTGTGATTGTCTCATTAGGAAAACATCTTAACAGTAATCTACATCTGCTTGGATTTTGCTTTCTTTCTTTTTCTTGGGCGGAGGAGGGGGAGACATTCTAGCTGGAGCATAGTGGTGTGATCTCAACTCACTGCAACCTCCACTACCTGGGTTCAGGCAATTTTCCTGCCTCATCCTCCTGAGTAGCTAGGACTATAGTCGCGTGCCACCACACCCAGCCACTTTTTTTTGTATTTTTAGTAGAGATGGCCAGGATGGTCTCACTCTCTTGACCTCATGATCCGCCTGCCTCAGCCTCCCAAAGTGCTGGGACTACAGGCATGAGCCACTGCACCCCACCCCTCCCCAGGTGTGATTTTATATCTTTAGTAGAGATGCGGGATTTCATCATGTTGGGCAGGCTGGTCTCTTAACTTTCGGCCTCAAGCGATCTGCCCGCCTTGACCTCCCAAAGTGCTGGGATTACAGGAGTGAGCGACCGTGTCCAGCCAGCTCTTGCTTTTTAAAACATTTTTGTTCAGAGTTTGAAGATGTCCCGGCATTTTATGGTCCTAATGTTTCATAAAAAGAGAACCCTGGTTACCACAGGGATATGCTGACAGTTCCCGCTCCCCCTGCGAGGAGGAACTGAGGAGTGTGTCAGGCCATAAAAAGTCTTTATATGTGGATTTCTGCCACGTCATTGCCTCATCTCGGAGAAGCCTGGGGTTCTCGGTCCACAGCTGGGGAGGGAAGCCTCCTCAGGTCTTGGGCTTTTCCCTCCTAGCCTGGTCTCAGAGGTCTTGGCTTGAGCTCAGGAACGGATGCTGTGATAGGATTTGCAAGGTTATCAGTCTGTTCTCAGGACACCACATTTTGTTGGTGGACATTGAGGATAAGGAGTTTTAAGACTAAAGATTCTTAGGCATTAAATGGTTCAGATTCGGAAGTATTGATTATATCTAAAAGAAGGTAGTATTTTACACACATTTGAATGTTTTCTTGAGGTTGAATCTCAACCTAATTATTTGAAAAGATGGTAAGAATATTTCAGCCAGCACCTCATTTGCAAAAGCAACATGCATGAAATGTGATGTGCGGCTTCAGTTCGTGGAGGGAAGGGATGTGTCTGCATTGTGGACAGTACGTCTGACGCTGCGGCATTGTCCTGCTGTTACACCGTTCCACATAAACTCTTGCTCCTTTTCTAATTATAAAAACATTCGAGAGTCATTTGGCCAGGTAAGCATCCTGGCAGTCCTGAGCAACCTGGCTGGCACCCTGGTCTTGGGTGCTGCCTGCCAGCGTCCTTGGTTGAGGATTGTGGAATGAGACCTCGGGGCAGTGGGCCCTTCCCTCCCTCAGGCCCCCTGCTCTGCCCGGCCCACCAGCTTTCTGGAACAGATCACTATACAGTGCTTTCTCTCCAAGGAGCCGAAGGTGGAGGATCATCATCTGGAAATGTGTCTGGGGTTGCCTCTGCTGCCCCTGCAGGGGCCTCGCGCTCCTCCTCCCGGAACTTAGGGTCTTCTGGTGGTGAGAAAGAAGAAGGCAAAAAGGTCCGGCGGCAGTGGGAGTCGTGGAGCACCGAGGACAAGAACACCTTCTTCGAGGGGCTGTACGAGGTGAGTGGGCCTTGGAGGCATCCCTCCTGGAGCCCTGCCCTCCACTCCCTGTGCTTCCCCTCTGCTGTTAGATTCTAGAATGCAGGTTCCTGGGGACCCCACAGTGGCTGAGGTGGGTGTGGGCCCCAAGCCTTGCCCACTGACCTTGGATGTTTATGTCCTCATTGAAATTTTAGAAGCTGTTACTCGTGAGGTGACTGTGAGGAGGTTTTTTTTGTGCGTTTCTTTTATTTCCTTTCGGAAATTCTCACCCCTTGTCTCTCAAAGATGTTCTTGACTGAAGGCCCTTTTAGGGCCTTCCGTTTGTGCTGAGTGAGCTGATTTAGGAGGGACGGCCTCTGAGGGGAGGCATGAGGGGGTGCTTGCCTTGGGGGTTGGCACGGCTGAGAAACCTAATAAGATGTTGCGCTGACTTGGGACAAAACAGAAAGTTCTAAAAATAGAAGGCACTCCCTGGTGCCACTGCCCAGCGAATGGCCGTGCTCCCTGTGGGCCAGGTGCACCTGCATGTTTTACTTCCTACTCCCTGTAATTATCGCGAGCATGCTGTTTAACGCTGATTGCGGTTTTCCCGGTGCTTGATAGTTCTTTTGCTCTGTATTTCTTTTAACGCTGTAAATATTCTCCTTGCCTGTGTGCTCACTGTGTGCTTTCGTAAAAACACCGTATTGGAGCACAGCCATGGCCAGAGTGGATGTACTGTCTGCGGCTGCTCCCACTGCAGTGGCACAGTTGAAGAGCTACACCAGACAGGGTGCCCTCGAGGCCCCAGGCAGCCACTTCTCTGCTTGGCCATTCCTGTGTGGTTAAGGACGACTGGGGTCCTTCCAGATTCTGTTGTTGTAAGTAACGCTGTGATGAACATCTGTGCGTGCATTTCATATTTTAAACTACTTCTCTGGCATATAGTATAGAAGTAGGTTTGTGATCAGTGAGCCTTGGTCTTTTTTTTTGTAGATGAGTCTCTTTCTGTCGCCCAGGTTGGAGTGCAGTGACGCAATCTTGGCTCACTGCAACCTCTGCCTCCCGGGTTCAAGCAATTCTCCTGCCTCAGTGTTCTGAGTAGCTGCGACGACAGGCACCCACCACCACACCTGGCTACATTTTTGTATTTTAGTAGAGACGGGATTTCACTGTGTTGCCCAGGCTGGTCTCGAACTCCTGAGCTCAGGCGGCCTGCCTGCCTCTGCCTCCCACGAGCCTTGTTCTTTTAACAGCTAATTAATTGGGGTGATGGAGAAGTCCTGCCAAGCCTGGGAAGCAGAATGCTCAAGAAAGGAATGGAGCCTCTGGAATTTAAAGCACGAGGTGTTTAGAGAGATGTTAGAAAAGGAGACACTTCTGAACGTGGGCGTGAGACTTGACTGCAGTGCGCCACGGCCAGGGCTGCTCCCTCCTGGGCTGCAGGTTAGGTTTTGCCCAACCCAGGCAGACGGACTGCCTTGTTAGTGTGGCTTGACCGTGACTGTCCAAAGAGAAGTGTGCCTGAGTCCCGTTTCAGTAGATGTGATGTCATTTAGACAAATTCATGTGTTCCTTTTCTTCCCTTTGAAGGTTCTCAAGTACAGCAAGGAGGCTGTTTCTGTCTAGATTCTAGCCCCAAATCGTGCCTTTAAGCTGTTTGTTGGGCTTGGAGGACCTGGGCTTGGAGGAATGTTTTCAGAATCAGCAACCATTGCTGATCCTTGCCCGAAACAGTTACTCCTGTGGTGTGGCCCTTCCTCCTTGTTGAGACTACCCAGGAGAAGGAGACGTCTTTGTCCATTGAAAGCAGAGGAGGAGGTCCCGGTTAATGACCCACCATTCTGCTTTACTCAAGCAGATTTATCTTGTTTCCTTCTCATTGGGTTAAGCTGCCCTTTGGAGTTTTTCTGCCAGGCAGATGCTTGTTTTGAGGGGTTCTGGAATGCTGAATTAGTAATAATAATTAATAACAGGCTGTTTTGACCATGTAATGCTTTCTGTTATGGGTTTTCTGTATCTGAGTATGTTTCTGAGAGAGAGCGAGGGCAAGAGAGAGGACTTGGTTTTGTTTCTGTTTTTGTTTTGAAACAGAGTTTTGCTCTTCTTGCCCAGGCTAGAGTGCAGAAGCACGATCTCGGCTCACTACAACCACGATTCTTCTGCCTCAGCCTCCCCAGTAGCTGGGATTACAGGTTCCTGCCACCACGCCCAGCTAATTTTTGTATTTTTAGTAGAGACCAGGTTTCACCAGGTGGGTTAGGCTGGTCTCAAACGCCTGCCCTCAGGTGATCCACCAGCTTCAGCCTCCCAAAGTGCTGGGATGACAGGCGTGAGCCATGACACTGGGCCAAACGTGTTTTATTTCTGCATTGTGTGTCTCACCAAAGCTAGGTGGGCCTCTGGTGGGGTCTTGATGTATGACTGACTGGCCAGTGGCAGTGTGACCGTGAACCCTCGAGCTGTGGGGTGACAGTAGCTGGGCACAGGCCTCTGAGGAGTGAGGCTCCCCCCTTGTTGTCATGGCCACCACTGCCTTTTTGATGCCTCCCTGGGAGGGGTGCAGCAAGGCTGGCTGGGGCCCAACCGGATGCAGGATCCCTCTGCCGTCTCTGGGCCTCAGTTGGTCACCCTTGATTACGGGCTGAATTCTCTCCTGCTTCAGCTGCTCTCCAGGCGAGAGTGCTACCCCTGCCCACCCTAATTTGGGCAGTGCTGGGCACGCTCAGATTGGCCCCTGTCCAGTTATGGCATGTCTAGACTTCTCCCTGTAGCCAGGGAGGGTGTTCACCTGTGGCAGGGCACTTCCTCCTTCCTCTCAGTACCCTCCCATTTCAGCGGCAGGTCTGCACAGACCCATCCCTGACTTCTTTCATGTTCCTGTTCCTGCTTATATCCGTTCGCTGTCCATGCTTGTTTTTTCTGTACAGTTCTTGATTTCCCACATGACGGTCACACAGCCCGCATCCTGTGCTTCCTTCTCACTGTCTGCAGAATGGCTGCAGCCTTGGCCCTGGCCTCTGCGCTTCGTGGTGCCCCCCTTTTCTGTCCCCACCTATGCTTTCCCTGTCTGTGCAGGCAGCCGGGGCATCCTTGGCCTGTTAGCATCTCCATGGCTCTGTGGACACTACAGATTTCTATCCCTTCACCCCAGACAGCTTTCCGATACTTTGAGTCCTGCCTGTCTTTTGTTGTCGTTGCTGTTAGCATCTATATGTCTGGTTCCTGACGCGGGACAGAGCACTCTCGCCAAACTGGGAATACGGAAAAGCTTCTGCCCAGTGGGGCTTGCAGCCTTGGAGACACATGGCAAGTGCCACACAGATGCCCCAGGACTTTAGGAGGCAGCAGAGGCTAAGAACATGTGAGCAGGAGGCCTGGAACCTGGGTCCTCAGGGAACCTCTGAGCAGACGGCCCGGCAGTCACATGCAGAGGCTATTAGTTTGCTTCGTCGTGGTTCTCACTGAGGCCCAGAGAACGTGGGGAGGGCTGGGCCTGCCTGGACCCTGGAGGAAGGTACTTCACACTCTCCTTCACCTCTTTATGCTTTACTTGCCATTCCTTTTGAAAAACAATGAACTAGTTTTACTTTTTCTAAAGTTTTTGATTTTTTATTTTATTTTTACACCAGGGCCAGCCTTCCAGCCCCACCCTCCAGCCCACAGCAACTTCTCTCTTCACCTCCCTCAGCCCCTGTGTTGCCGGGAGTCACAGACCCTAAAATGTGTAAATGTGTTCACCACAATGCCACCTCTCCACCACCCCGCTCACCTCACAGTCCCACAGCTGCCAAGAGGCCTCTGAGGTAGACAGGGTTGGGGGCCAGCACCCCACCAGTCCCCAGGTTTCAATTTCCTTGAGGTCCCTAGTTACTACCCCCTGACCCCCGTTGTCATGTTTTTTTATTTTTTTAATTTAAAAGACATCATTTTTTTTCCGTCAGTCTTGCTTTGTCACCTAGGCTGGAGTACAGGAGTGCTATCTTAGCTCACTACAACCTTGACCTCCCGGGCTCAAGTGATGATCCTCCTGCCTCAGCCTTTTAAGCAGCTAGGTTGCACCATGCCTGACTAATGTTTAGGTTTTTTGTGGAGATAGGGTCTCTCTATGTTGCCCAAACTGGTCTCAAACTCCTGGGCTCAAGCCATTCTCCTGCCTCGGCATCCCAAAGTGTTGGGATTACAGGTGTGAGCCACCACCTGGCTCCCTTAACTTTTCATTTGGAAACATTTCAGACCTTTAAAGAGTTGCACAAAACAGCACAAAGCAGGTCCCCTCCACCCCGCCTCCACAGCATTAGGACAGCCACCCTGTGAGGATATGAGCATAGACACGGCCCTGCCTGCTCATCTGCAGGCGGGATTCAGATTACCAGGGGTCCCACTCACGTCCAGACTGGTCAGGATGCTGTGCTGCACTGAGCTGCCCCAACTCCTCGGTCTCATGTAACCTGGGACAGCTGGGTTTGGTTTGTTTGCATGGTTTTTGTCTTTGGTGATCTCAATACTTGCGGAGAGTCAGCCTGCTGGTTGATCGAGTGTCCCTTGTGTCAGTTAGGACTGATCTGCAGCTTCCTCACGATTCTGTCTTGTTAAGCATTTCCGTCAAGAATTCCACCACAGTGATACCACGTCCTCCTTGGCCCATCCAGTGGCCGGCCCGTGGTGGTCTGTCCGCCTCTGTCCTGGTGGTGGTTTGCCTTGCTTGCTGCACTCAGGTGGCCTCCCCCAGGTCTCACCATGGTGGGTCATGGCTTGCCTTTGAAGCTGTGTGGATACCATGTTTTCATCATTCTTTGCTCCCACCGATTTTAGCCACCATTGCTGTCTCCTCCCTGAAGCAGTTGTTACCGTGGTGGTTGCTCACCATGAGGACATCGGTTTCCGTTATTCTTTCTACATTTGCGAATTGGGAGTCCTGTGCCAAGAAGATTGTGCCTTCTCCCCGACATGTGTAGTTACTCTATTACTTACACTCATGTAGACTTGGGGATGTTGGGTTTATTCTGGGGATCATAATCCATCATGCCATTGTTGGCTTTCTGGCCCTATTAGTTCCCCATTTGGCCACTGGGAGTCTCAGGCTGGCTCCTGCATCCTCTCCACATGTCCCTGTTGCCCATCAGCCTGTTTTCATTTGCTGGTGCCACCAGGCATTCCAGACACAGTGGCTGCTCACAGCTTTGCAGTCAGCTCTTTTTCCTGGGAGCCCTGCTTCCCTTTGCAAAGTGATATTTAGAGACCAAGACCTTGGCACTAGGAGTGCTTGTCACTGCTGAGCCTTTCCAGTACTTCAGGAGCTTGACTTTGATGAGGTGATCAAACGCTCGGTTCTCTGTGGCAGTGGCTGAAACAGCACTGAGGTGACGCTGTTCTCTGGAACACGAATTCTCTTCTGAATCTAAGTCACACTCAGCTTTTGCACAGAAGCTTCAAAAAGGGTTGGCCTCCAGGTTTAATCAGTATGTTCTGTGTGGTTCACTTAGTAAACGTTCATGTTTGCTGTCCTTGTTTGAATATGGACTCTGTTTTTAGGACTGAAGCAGTGAGGGTGTTTCTGATCTGCTCTTCAAGATGCCGTAACTGCTACATGGCTTCTCTTGTCTTCCAGAGCCTTTCTTCATGGAGGTGTCTCATTTCATGGTCTCTGAAGAACTCTAGCCATTAAGCCATTTGTCCAAGTGCTGAGCTTTATGCTTCTCCTGTCTCGGGTACTTGCCTCTTTGGTATCCATGTGCTCTGATTGTTCCGTAACTGGTTCCCTTGCTCCTTTATCCTGATTAAAACCTAAGGTTCCAGGGAATCAAAGTTGAAATTCATACACAGAAGGGCAGCTTGCTTGTTCGTGGCCTGCCTCTTCTCCTTTCTGCGAGCCTTGGAAAGGGTCCACCTCGCACGGAAAGCTGCATTACTTTAACCCCTGAACTTGTATCATGGAATTATTTTCCAGCATGGGAAGGACTTTGAAGCAATTCAGAACAACATTGCCCTGAAGTACAAGAAGAAAGGCAAGCCAGCGAGCATGGTGAAGAACAAGGAGCAGGTCCGCCACTTCTACTACCGCACCTGGCACAAGATCACCAAATACATCGACTTTGACCACGGTGAGTGTGCCACGGCCAGTCTCGGGGGTGCACACGGGCAGGGCCGGCTTCCAACAAGCCCACCGGACCTGCTCTCTGGCATTTTCTCACCAGCTGCTTGGCTCCTCGCCTTGTGGCGTTTGGCTGAGTGTGTGCCGTCTAACTCGGTCAAACCAAATTGCCAGGAAGCAGCCCACATCCCGGACTCCAGGGTTCTTTCCACTGCTTTTCTGAGCTGTGGTTTGTGTGTTTCCAGTGACTCTGAGTGTGCATGGGCTCTGGAGCCCTCACTCGCCTAGAGCCTGTGGTCTCCACTGCAAATGCTGGCACTGTGGTCCACCGAGGGGCTTGGGCTGTAGGCACTGTGCCTGGTTCTGGTCTTCTGGGGGGATGGCCAGCCTTCTCAGGTTTCTTTCTGTCTGTACTGGGACCCGGGTCTGTGCAGGCCCATCTTCGTTCACCGGACCAAGTCATCCCCAGCTATGATTCTGGCTGTGACTCAGAGCACCCTTTGGCTGCTGATGGCTTCTCCAAGCGATGCTTTGTCCATCACCATCTCTGCCTTCAGGAGGCTCAGCCACCTCCTGCCTGTGCCTGTTGGAACCAACTCTCCAGCAGCGTCCCTGTGCTGGGCCCTGCTCTTCCTGCAGCTTCTGCACAGCATGATCCTTCCAAATGCATCCCCGGGGCTCCCCGCTGCCTTCTGACCCTTCTTTCAGATGTCTTGTGTTCCGACACAGGGTACCTGGACTGTGGCTATGCCACCACTCCTCGTGCCCTTGCCTGTGCCTCGTGGTGACCTAAAGTCCCTCGCCTTGGCCATTTCCTGTTGTGTCCTCTGGGCAGATTATGGTATTTTGACCGTGGTGCGTTGGCATTGCCCAGAGCTTTGAGAAGAGCCGGTACCCCGCTACCCTGTCTGACTGGGGCAGATCCCTGAGGGCTGCAGATAGCCCCTGCCCATTGTGCGACTTCTCCACTGAAGAACCTCTGCTGGGAGTTGTCGCTATTTCTGGAGATCCATGGAAACAGCTGTTGGTCTCTGCAGGTTAGGGGCACCCCTTGATCCGGGTTTGCTGCCAGTGCGGCTCTGCTTGTTTAGGTTAGGGCGCCCCTTGATTCGGGTTTGCTGCCCGTGCAGCTTTGCTTGTTTGCTTTAGGTATCTGTGTGACCATTAATATAAGAGTTTCTGCTGACTTCACTTGTTTATAGCACATTCCCTCCGTTTCGTCCTGTTTCCTACCTGTGCTGGTCTCCTCATGTCCAGCTCACTTGCTTATTTGTAATCTCAGCACTGATCAGATCCCGTCACCCAAGGCTGTTGTGATTAATGTCAGGTTGTGGTGAGTGGCCTCGGCCTTCCACGGTGGCACGCAGCACTGAGTTTTCACTGAAGGCCTCTTTCAGTGTCAGCTGTCCTTTGCGCTCTTCGTCATTGCCTTTGTGAAAGTCAGCCCATGAGAGCGGATCCACCATCCACGATGGCTGGTCATGAAAACTCTGGTCTTGAAAAGCGGAGGAAGCTGGCCAGCAGTGGAGGGGACTGGGCGGCTATTGGGTAGATGAGGTATAGAGAGAGGGATGGGACTCCAGGAGATTCAGTCCAGAGTGCTTTGCGTGAACCACCTGCAGGCAGCGTGGGCAGCGTGGGCAGCATCTCAGACCCTCAGGCTCGCGGCACAGACTCACCTGTTCTGAGGTTCAAGTGCACGCTCTGCCTGCCACCTGGACTCCCTCCCGTGTCAGTTTCAGAAGGCAGTCAAAGCAAATGTTTCTTGTCTCTTTTTGTTACCGTTCCCTGTTGTACACTCCGAATCCTAAACTTCCCTGACGTGTGGAGGTGTCATTCCTCTTTGGCCCTTCTCTTCGTCTAGGGTGAAGGGATTTTAAATGCTCCCTCACACCTCTGTGGGGGTCATACCCAACACAGGTCCTTTCCCCTTCTTCATGTGGATCCTTGTGCTTCCCTCCCACGCTGTTTCCCCCTCTTCCTGATCTGGCAGAGCAGGCTCCTCCTGCAGCCTTGGTGTCTCCTGTTCGTGCATCTTGGCATGACCCCACATGACGTGCCTTCCTGTTGAGCTCACTGTTCCGCCAGGTTCTCTGATGGCCCTGATCATGTCTCCAGCAGGGCCACCTGCCTCTCAGTGTGCAGTGGCATTGGGGCACCTGATGCTGTCTTGCCCAACAGGAGCCTGAGGCTGGAGGCCACCAAAACCCTGTGAAGCGACTGGCCCCATGGGCTGTCACTGCGCATCAAACAGCCTTTCATGTTACATGTATTTTTTAGCATGCTTTAGAGTTTTATACTGTATTTTGAGACAGAGTCTTGCTTTGTCGCCCAGGCTGCAGTGCAGTGGTGTGATCTCAGCTCACTGCAACCTCCACCTCGTGAGTTCAAGCTATTCTCATGCCTTAGCCTCCCAAGTAGCTGGGATTCCAGGCATATACCACCACACCTGGCTAATTTTATATTTTTTAGTAGAGACAGGATTTCACCATGTTGCCACGCTGGTCTCAAACTCCTAAGCTCAGGCAGTCCACCTGCCTTGGCCTCCCAAACTGCTAGGATTACAGGCATGAGCCACCGCACCCAGCCTGTGCTTTGGATTTTTGAAGAGTGCACTGTGTGCACTTTATTGTGGGTTTGTCTGACTCATGTAGTGGAATAAGACAAGAGCGGTGGCAAATGAGGAGCGTGAATGGGGCTGACTCCACCCCGGTTCGGGAGCCATGACCTTGAGTCTGTGCTCGTCTTGAAATAATCCCCTGTGGTTTCCATGCACACCCACATCTCCCTGCTGGTGCCATTGGTAGACGAGGTATAAAGAGGACGGGACTCCAGGAGATTCAGTCCAGAGTGCAGAGATTTTGCTTCACAAACTTAGTAAGTTTGGATGAGGTGAGTGTGGTTCCTGTCCCTGAGTGTGGAACAAAACTTGAGGTGCCACCTAGGAGGCCGTGGGGTCAGGCAGGGCACCAGGGACACCTCCTGGATCCCCTGCTTTGTCCCAGGGTCCCACCTGCTTGGGGGCCCCTTGTCTGCACTATCTTGCTCCTGATGCTACTTTCTTTTTTCTTTTTTTTTTTGGTGGGGGGGAGAAAGGGAGGAAGGCTGGAAGGGAAGGAAGGAGGGAGGGAAGGAGGAAGGGA
>CM052660.1:109865146-109904311 GCA_028533165.1 Leontopithecus rosalia | reverse complement strand
GTCGTCTTTGAAATTACCAGCTTTCAGTAGGTCTCTTGAGTGGACGTCCAAGATGTTAGTTCCCAGGGCCAGGAACAGCGGCGTTAAGACTGATGGTGTTTTTCTGCCCAGGCTTCTCCTGTCTGGCTTCCTTCTTGTGTCCGTAATAGGCGAGTCTGCCTTCCCGGAGCTCCAAACCTCAGTCAGAAGGGGAACCAGTGGCGTTCACTCTGCGCCGAGGTGCCGGCGGCCTCAGGAGTCAGCGCTGTGAACCTGCGCGGCTCCAAACCTCGGTCAGAAGGGGAGCCAGCCCCGCCTAGTCAGCTCCGAGAGCTGCCGTGCGGAGGTGCCGGCAAGACCACTGCCCCGCGTGGCTCCTCCACTGGGAATCTTCTGCTCCTGAGCGACCAGAATTTGAAAGTGTGGCGTCCTCTAGTTCTATGAGCTCTAACTGCGAGCTACAATCCCGAGATGTTAGCGATCGGCCATCTTGGATCGTTCCCCTGATGCTACTCTTTTCTGTCTTTCTGGGTTGTGGGTTTTTTTCTTTTTGCCATTTCAAATAGTGGACTTTTAAAAATATATTTTAGAAATTGGGATATTATTCACCCTTTTAAAGTGTACAACTTAGTGGTTCTTAATATAAAGTTATGCAGCCATGGTCTCTCTGTAGTCGTAGAATGTGTCCATTGCACCATAAGGAAACCCTTTGCTGGACGCTGTCAGTTTACTTTCTGTTTCTATGGATGTTTCTACTCCCGACGTTTCATAGAAATGGGATCACGTGCTACGTGTCCTTCTGTGCCTGGCTCCCTTCACTCAGCATAGGGTTTCAGGGTTTGTCTGTGTTGCAGCGTGTACCGGTCCTTTTTATGGCTGGATAGTCTTCCGTTGGGTGGATGGCTACATTTTGCTTGTCTACCGAATAGTGGATCTTAAAGCTTCTCGAGTCATGGGCTCCTTAAAGAGTGTCTGATGAGGCCGGGTGCGTTGGCTCACTCTTGTAGTCCTTTTCCTGCCTGGCCCCAGGCTGTACAGATCTGTCCCAGGAGGGCACAGGTGAGTCAGGAAGGCAGCATCCTGGTTGCAGGGCTGCTGGCCTCACCTATGTGCAGAGATGGATGACAGGTTTAGTACCGGTCACATCCACCGCCTCCACAAGAACCAGCTGTCTGGAGTGTTCTGTTTTCTCCTCCAGGGGACGTTTCTTCGGCTTATAAGGAGTGAATTTCTAACTCTCCACTGTGGTTTGTTTAACTTTCTATTTTGAAAATTGCAAACACAGCATTGTGTTCTCTACGCTCTGCCCAGTATCCCCTGTGGTTGACAGCCTGCGTGACTAAGGTACAGGGAGCAGATATAAGAAATCGCGTGAGCCCGGTGTGGCTCCCAGCTCCGAGCCGCTCAGCACCTCCCTGCATTCCCATCTCTAAAGCTGCCTTTTCTTCTGTCTCTCAGTGTTCTCTCGAGGCCTGAAGAAGTCTTCCCAGGAGCTGTATGGCCTGATCTGCTACGGCGAGCTGCGCAAGAAGATTGGGGGCTGTGAGTATGCCACCTGGGGGGTTGCCTGCAGCTCCTCCCATCCTTGTCACCTTTGGGCTTTAGTGCCCAGAGTTGCTTCTGTTTTCCCTCTTTTATCCTGAAAAAAATGTTAGTAATAGAAAAGGTGAAGAATATGATGGCTGCCGTGCTCTTTGGCTTAGATGGACCTGTTGCTGACACATTTGCTGTCTTTCTCCATGCTCGTGTGCTTGCATGCACACAAGTGTTCACATGCTCTGCACTCCACTCGAGTGTAAGATGTCGTGCAAGCCTGGAATACCACCGCCGGCATCACCTCAGAGCATGTTCTCCTGCATAGCCTTGATGTTCTCCTGCATAACTAAAAGTCACACCAAGACTTTTAGCATTTACCGTACAGATGCAGTAATCTTCCCTAATTTCTAGCCCATATTCAGATTTTCTAAAACATCCCAAAATATCAGTCAGGTCTTCTGTCCACAGCCATTGTCTTGCATGTAGCTGTGGAGTCTTCCCTGGGTGTCTTTGACCTAGAGTGGCTGTACTGCATGGGCGTCTGAAACAGTGCACTGGGATGCGCCCAGGTTGTCCTCACACAGAACCTCGCTTGGATTGGCTCCGATTGTCTCCTTGGAACCAGATAGCCTTTAGACATTTTTAACACGTCCTCTAGGTAGGGACAGTGTTGTCTTATCAGGCACTTGTGCCCAGCGCCCCTCAGTTTTGCCTCTTCTGCCTGACTCCAGAAGAGAGAACACACTTGGGCTGTCCAGTGGGCACTCCAGGGGTGCACACCCACGGAGCTGCTTCACAGGTTCAGTGGGACACTGCCTGATACATCAGCTAGCATATCATGACTCACGGCGGGTGGTGAGGCTGACATGACAGATACAGAGCCGTTGCCCTGTGTGTGCCCCACCTGTACTGTACTCTGCCCCCTTGTTGCCTCTCCATGCCTTGCTGTGTCCTATGGGGTGGCTGCTGCGAGCCAGCGTGGCATTTGTGGGAGGCCCTGCCTTCCTGCACTTCCCCACTGGGTCTGTCCCCTCTGGGCCCAGCCACATCTTTTCCTCCCTCCTCTAGCCTACCTGTCCCAGACCTCAGCTCCAGCACCCACATCTGTGGCCCTCGTGTTCCAGCTTCTCATGCCCATTCCTGCCTCTCATCTGCTCTCTCTCAGCCTCGGGAAGCATCCCAGGCCCCAAGGAGTTTACGCCACAGCTCTGCCAACTCTCATCTTCCTCAAGGAAAGGAAAACCCTGCCTTGACCATGTGTTCCCACTGAGTGTTGCCTGGTCCTTCTGCCCACTACTTGTTCCTCATTCCCTCCATAGAAGCTTCTAGGAGGTGGAGGGTGTCCAGGTTCTTGGCATTTTGAACAAAGAATTGGACAAAATGCACAAAGCAAGGAAGGAATGAAGCAACAAAAGGAGAAATTTATTGAAAAAACCGAAGTACACTCCATGGGGTGGGAATGGGCCCAAGCATAGGGGCTCAAGAGCCCTTTTACGGAAGTTTCTGGGGTTTAAATACCCTCTAGAGGTTTCCCATTGGCTATTTGGCATATACCCCATATAAATGAAGTGGTGGCCTGTGATCAGAAGCTGAAGTGAAGGTCAAACATTACACCCTGTGCAAACATCTGGCCGTGGAAAGCAACCAATGAGAAGATAAAGTGGTTACAAAGTTACAGTTCTATGCAAAGGAAGAATTGGCCCCAGTCAGTCTGATTGGTTGCTTACAAAGTTACACTCCTATGTAAATGTTTGATTGGTTGCTTTTTGCTTGCGGCAGCCAATCAGAGATCACTTTCAATTTCCATCTGCCACATAGAAACAAAGGGTGGGGGTTGCAAAAAGGAGGAGCTTCTGGTTCTTTTGTTACTTAGGTGTATAAAGTTGGGGTTTTCCTTTTGAGTTAGTTCTAGGAAGTCACATGAATTGGCCTTAGGTTCCCTGCCTCCAGACCCTATTCTCCTGCCTCACAAGGACGCTCAAGTTTGATGTAAATAAATGACTTGATTGCTGAGTGAGGGGCACACTTTGCACCCAGGCTCTGCCCTTCATCCAGGAGCGGGCCCGGTGAGGCACGGTGACCCCGTGGCATGCCATGCCTGGTCAGTTTCCATGACCGGTTTCTTTCTCAGTGCCTTGTCTGGCAACTAGAGCTCTTTCCGGTGCTTTTCATTCCTTCCTGAAGTCGCTTCCATCTGGCTTTGTTTTCCTTCATCCTGAAAAACATCCTTTACTTCTTGCCATGCAGTTGTGCCGGCTATGAATTCTTATTGGTTAGCTGAAAGCTCTTTATTTCACATTCATTCTTAAGAGATGTATTTGCCAGATAAGAATTCTGATCTGACAGGTTGATTCTTCCGTCGCATTGATGCTGTTGTCCACTGCCTCTGGCCTGTGCTGCTCTGATGAGAGGAGTCAGTGGTGATCTGTGTCCTCATTCCTCCCTGTGAGGTTCATTGTCTGCCTCTGGCTGCTTTGTCAGTTTTGTCTTTGGTTTTGGTTTTTAGCCTGCCATTTGTGGAGGTTTTTTCCCCCAAATATGCAGAAGAATTCAAAGAATTTTGCGGTGAACACCCAAGTACCCACCACCTAGTTTCTCCTGTTACTGTACAGTAGTTGCTTTCTCCCACGTCTTGAAAATAGTGAAGAGTCCCCAGCAGGTCAGAGGAAGTGGGGCATTTGCTCCAGGAAACTCAGAGGGTGTTGGTGTCTTCATTTTGCAGAGCCTGGGTGCCCTGGGGGTTGCACACTGTGGGCCAGAGGGTCAACACCGGACATTCAATACGAGCCCAGCAGGAAGTGTGTGTGGAGCAGGTGTGGTGCCTGGAGGAACTAGCCATCGAGCCATACAGATAGGGATGAGTGGAAGGCTGGCACTGGGGGTACCTAGGAGGGAGCTTGTGGGAGGACAGATGAGCTGGGCAGAGGCCAGGTAGTGGGCCTGCCTGAGGAAGGGGCCAGGCAGGGGTGTTGCAAGCCTTTCAGGTGAGTGAGGGTGACGGGGGCAGCTGACATGAAGGTGTGGCTTTGAGGGAGGGGCTACAGCTACTGTAGGGCTGTTACTCCAGAGGAACTAATGCGCGGTAATGGGATTTGAGTCTATGTTGAAGAGAATTATGTGGGAACTCTCAGTGGCTTTGCTCCTAACTAATCACTGTCTCATTGATTTTTCCATTTAAAGGTATGGATGACAAGAATGCAACAAAGCTGAATGAGCTCATTCAGGTTGGGTAAGTCCCGGTTTCCTTGTGAAACGTCACTTCATCCTCTGGGTACTTGTGTCTGTTCTCTAAAGTGCAGAAGCTGAAGCTTTGTCAGTGAGGACCTCCTGAGTTAAAACCTCATAACCTCTCAGTTACGTGTTAAGTCCAAACAGAGGGTGCTCAGTCCAGGGAGCGGTGACTGCACCTGGAGCCCCTTATCACCGTGGGGAGGGAGGGAAGGGCCCTCCCGGGCTTCCTCCTTTCCAGGGGTCTCTGGCTGGGTGTGCTGTCTTGATGCAGCTCTCAGGATCCTGCTTTTTGTGCTCCTTTTCCTCCCGCTTTGTGGGCACTGTGGGCCTGGTCCCGGCTTCTAGAGCCTGTCCCTTCCATTGCATTTTTGTCATGTCCCGGGCCACTTCTGACAGCTTCCCTGCCTTCTCATGCCCTGGATGCTCCTGTCTCTGACTGGCTGCTGTCCTCCCCTCACACGCCTGACTCCCAGAGGGCATGTGCTCTCCTGGCCACACAAACACCTGGGCCCCTGATGGTCCAGTCGACATCTGTCCAGTTGCTGCTGCTGCTCTTCACTCCAGGACGGGACCCAGCCATCCCACTCCACAGCTTGGGGTCTCCCCGCTCCACAGCCTGGGGGGAGGTCCCCGCTCCACAGCCTGGGGGGAGGTCCCGCTCCACAGCCTGGGGGGTTCTGCATACGTGCATTTTGTACTTGGTATGGGGCCTCTTTGGTGGCCCTCCTATCTTAAATCTGTCTTGCCCACTGACCACACCGGGCTGGCTGCTCCCAGTTTGCTGAACCCCCAGACATTGGGTCTGCACAGCTATTTCCGATCCTTGTGGGGATGCCACCTGCTCCCCAGAGCCCTGCCCTTGGAGCCACTCCTGAACAGTCCTTACCCATCTCTCTTCTGTCTGCAGCACTTCACCCTTGAACCTCTGGTTGCTTTTCCCCTTGGCCTTTCTCCTCCCCCAGACTTGTGTCTGATGACCTGGAAGCCCTCCCTGCCCCAGTGGGAGTGGTGCCTGCTGGGCCAGCACAGGGCCTTTCCCTGCATTCCCAGCACAGCAGGTGTTGGGCATGATTCCCAGGCTCTGTGTGAGCTGCCACCAGCCTGGAGCCAGCAACTGTAACTGGGTTGTAGGCATCATTACCATGGGAAAGACCTGTGATTGACCACAGCCGCCAGAAAGCACAGGTTGCTCAGATTGGGTCTAGGGTACAGCCAGGGGCTACTGGCCATGTTCACTGCCCTGCCCAGGCACCCTTCCCAGCTTCAGAACCCTGCTCCCTTCCCACTCTCACTGCTGCTCCACCTCCAGGCAATATCTGGCTTATCCAGAGCAGTGCTTGGCATGTCAGAGGAACCTTCTTGAGAAGCCTTAAGATCCAGGGTTTAGGTGGTTTCCGATGTCACCTTCTGACCGACAGGCAAGGGGCTGTCCCATGAGGGAAAACACTGCCCCGGGGTCCGAACTTGGGGCAAATCTTCCTTTGTCTTTTATTTCAGTTCTTCCAGGATTCATGGGGCAAAGCCAGAGTTCTGGGCTCTTTGCTCCGTGCTTGAGGACGGTGCAGAGTGGCCTGTCCGACGAGCGCTCCTTGCCTTAGCACAGACATCCTGCTCAGTGGGGGCGCAAGGGGCACCTTGCGCCAGTGCCATATGCATGAGAACTTATTTAAGACATAGATTCCATTTGATGACATGGGCACAGGCTGTTCCCAGGTACCAGAGACCCTTGACAGACAAATGCAGCCAGTCGCTTTGTTGAGATCTTGGGCCTTTAAAAAACCCAAGGAAAGAAAAGAGAAGGAAATGATTGCAAAGGGTATTCTAGGTATAACTGGGGGGCTTTGATTATGGGCTGCATGATAGAGTGTAGATTTCTGAGTGATGACAGGGCCATGGCTTGCAGGACAAGATGCTCACTACAGTGTGCAGAGCAGAAGTGCCTTCTGGTGTAAAGAACCTTCAAGCTCGCTGGGTGAGGTGGCTCACACCTGTAATCCTAGCTCTTTGGGAGGCGGAGGTGGTTGGATCACGAGGTCAGGAGTTCGAAACCAGCATGGTCAACATGGTGAAACCCCATCTCTGCTAAAAATACATAAATTAGCTGGGTGTGGTGGCGTGCACCTGTAATCCCATCTGCTTGGCAGGAGAATCACTTGAACACGGGAGGTGGAGGTTGCAGAGTCGAGATTGCACTAGTGCACTCCAGTCTGGGCGACAGAGGAAGACTCCCTCTCGGGGGGAAAGAAAAATTCTCATGTGGTTCTGCCAAGTAAAGGGCAGGGAGCAGGAATGGGTCTGTGCCCTGTCTGTCCTCAGTGTCATGTGCAACAGCGCCCCTCCCACCTCGTCCTCCCAGGCAGCAGGTGTGTGGACAGTGGCGTTGAAACGTGTTGTGAGCTTATGCATGCTCAATGGCTTGGTGCCATTTACAGTCATACCATCTGCCATTCTGAGAACCAAACGAAGAGGGAGCCTGGCGTGTGTCCACAGCTCCTCCAGGCCGAGTCTTGGGCCTTTTGGTGAGGAGGCAGCATGACTGTGTCGGCTGTTGTTCTCTGCTGTGCTTCCACAGTGGAGGGGCCCTGAGATGACACTGAGGGTGAGCCCAGGAGGTGGGTCTGTTAGTGGGATGGCAAGATGGATTGCCCTTTAAAGCCAGTGTCGACGTAGCCTGCCTGGCATACTCCAGTTTGTCTGGAAAACCCTGAGCAGGTGGCAAAAGAGTGAGCTCAGGTGTGGATGCTGATGGAGAATTTGCCTGAGTAGACAGGGATTTGGCAAATTGCAGGTGAAGGCAGTGCCAGCTCCTGGACTGAGTGCTGGGTGAGGCCTCAGCAAGAGTGGGAGCCAGCACTAAGGGAACTGACCGCGCTCACCTGACTGTCTGGGTCCCAGCCTTACCTGTCGAGTTGGCATCCTCCAGCGAGGTGTGAGAAATGGAGGAGGAGTTTGGAGCAGCGTGGTGCCAGCAAGGAAAATTTCTGTCTGTACCCACGAGAGGTCTGAGGCAGAAGGGCTGCTGAGGCATATGTTCATTGGCTCTAGAAATGCCTGGGTGCCTGTGTGTGCCTGGCACAAGAATGGGTGCTGGTTATGCAATGGTGGCAGCTGTGCTGTGGCAGCTGACGCAGGTCCATTGAGCAGGTCACCTTTGCGTGCCGTGTAGACATGTACAGTAGCTGGGGATGAAAGTTACCGTGAAATTGACATGGCAAATGGATGCAGACATGGCGGCTGGCAGGAAGGGAACCTGCCTAGGACATCTAGGGAAGGCTTTTCCAAGAAGGTGGCCAAGGTCTTAAAGAGGCAAGTGGGGGCCACACAGAGAGTTGGGGAACCACCTGGCCCAGGGCAAGGAAGGTGGGAAGAAGAAACTGGGCCGTAGAAGCCTCATGAGGGGAGGGGAAAGGAGGGGAGGAGGAGGTTGCAGAGCTGAGGCTGGAGGGCTGGGCCCAGCCTGACTGTGAGCACAGGAGGGGTTCCAGCAGCCCCCACTGTGTCTCAGGAGGTAGTGGAGAGTCCCTCATTGGGGTAAAGTCATGCCTCTTGTTCCCTGTGGAGAAGAGATGGGGGTAGTGTTGGAGGTGGTGTGGTGTGTTGGTTCTTTTTCTTTCTTTCCTTTTTTAATAGAGGCAGTGTTTTGCTGTGTTGCCCAGGCTGATCTCAAACTCCTGGGCTCAAGTTACCCTCCCACCTTGGCCTTCCAAAGCAGTGACACTACAGGCATGATCCTCTGTGCCCGACCCATTTTTTGCTTTAATGTTTTAACATGTTTTTTTGTGTGTGCTTTCTGTCATACAGTTCTACAAGTTTGTTTTAAAATATTTTATTTTTTAGAGCAGTTTTAAGTTTACAGAAAAATTGTGTACAGAGCTACGCCCCCTTCCCCGCCCCACACGTGAGTTCCCCTTATTAACACTTTGTTGTTGGTTTGTTGTGTTTGTTTTGTTTCTGATGGAGTCTTGCTCTGTCGTCCAGGCTGGAGTGCAGTGGTGCAATCTCAGCTCACTGCAACCTCCTCCTCCTGGGTTGAAGCAATTCTCCTGCCTCTGCCACCTGAGTAGCTGGATTAACAGGTGCCCACCATCACACGGATCTAATTCTTTGTATTTTTAGTAGAGATGGGATTTCACTATGTTGGCTAGACTGGTTTCTAACTTCCAACCTCAGGTGATCCTCCTGCCTTGGCCTCTCAAAATGCTGGGATTACAGTGTTATTAACACTTTGCCTTGGTGTGGTCCTTTGATCACAATTTGTGAGCCTTTCTTGACCCTTCCTGATTACCCAGAGTTCATAGTTTACTTACAGGGCCACTTAGCGTTGTGCCATCTATGAGTTTGGACACATGGGTAATGAAACGTGGGTATCACACAGGGGCAGTTCACTGCCCTGAACACCCTGTGCCCTGCCTGTCACTTCCTAGTGCCCCCAGCAGGCACTGATCTTTCCTCTCTTTCTAGCTGTGCTTTTCCTGGAGTGCCGTTGTCACACTGGAATCATCCTGGGCTTAGTCTTTGTAGATTGGCCTCTTTACTTACAGTCCTGGAAGTTTTAAGAAATTCATAGAGTTGTGTAGCTGCCACCACTGTCAAGATGTGGAACACGGCCAGATCCCCTTCTGTCCATCCCCCATAGCTTGCGCCAACCTCTGCACCACTTTCCATTCCCTGTAATTTTGCCTTTTCCAGAAAGCCGTCTAAAGCGGATCATGGTCTGCAGCCTTCTGAGATGGGCGTCGCTGCTCAGCATTGTGCCCTTAAGGCTTTTCCGTGTCGTCTCGTGGATCTGCAGCTTGTCCCTTTACCTGCCGAGTTGTGTTCCACAGTGTCCATGTGCTGCACTGTGGTATTCCTTCAGAGGGGAGGGGCCCAGGGCTGTTTGCAGTGTTTTAGCATTGTTGAAGAAGTGACGGGGCTTGGCCCCCAGATTTTTGTGTGAGCGTGATTTTTGGTCCCCGGGAGGAGGAGGTGGGCGTGTGTGTTTGGCTCAACACGGAGCTGCCACACTCTTCCAGGAGAGTTGCAGTTGCTCCCCACGCTCCCCGGCCCTTGGCGTGTTTGGGGGTTGTCTTTCTGCGCCACCCTAGTAGGTGTGGAGTGGCATCGTGTTGTGGTTTTGACGCATTTCCCTGATGACTCATGACGCCAAGTGTCTTTCTCATGC
The DNA here is from genome assembly GCA_028533165.1 of Leontopithecus rosalia. Taxonomy (NCBI): domain Eukaryota; kingdom Metazoa; phylum Chordata; class Mammalia; order Primates; family Cebidae; genus Leontopithecus; species Leontopithecus rosalia. Next base: position 109,894,401 of record CM052660.1, on the reverse strand, counting down.
TTATTTGCTGTCTGTGTATCTTTGGTGAAGTGCCTGTTCATATCTTATGCCTGTTTTCTTCTTCTTGAGTTTAAAGAGTTCTTTGCATGTTGTAGATACAAGTCTTCTGTTAGATACACCATCTGCAAATACTTTCTCCCAGCCTGTGGCCTTTTTGTTGACTTGCTGTCTTGCACAGAAGGACAGTCTTTCGCTTGGATGAAGTCCAGTCTATCACTGTTTTCTTCTATGGTTTGTGCTTTTAATACGGCATCTAAGAATTCTTTGCCTAACCGAACGGCACAGAGATGTTCCCCTATGTTTTCTTCTAAAAGTTTTATAGTTTTACGTTTAAATCCATGATCTGCTTTGAATTAACTTTGTGTAACATGTGAAGTTTAGCTGGAGCTTTGCTTTTTGCCTGTGTGTGTCAAGGTGTTCCCATGCCATCTGAAAGGACTGTCCATTCTCCATTGAGTGGCCTTTGCACCCTTGTTAAACTTGAGTGGACTGTCCCGTGTTGGGTCCATTCTGGACCTTCTGTTCTGTCAGCTTTTGTGTTCATTCTTTTACCAGCAGACATTCGCATTTACAAACAATTTACAAAGCAGTTTTTCTGCCTCTGCCACCTGTGAAGGTGAGAGATCGGGAAGATGATTGAGGTGCCTGCGGGAGGCTACCCCTGGATTTCAGCCCAAGAGCAACTGGGGTATTATACTTGCTGCTGCCCCCACTTCTCATGCAGACCTGTTTCAATTAACTATGAATCTTCTTTTGGTTGTAGAATTGTAAAATTAAAGAGTAAATGAATTTAGAAAAGGTGTAACCTAAAGTGAAATCCTATTATGTTGTTCACAGACCCACAGGCGTAAGTTTAGCACGTGCTTATTAGATTTATCAAGTGGCTTTGCAGAGAAGAAAATAAATCTAAGAAAGGAAAGCCAGGCTCCCGTTTACATAGAGGAATTACTCTGTTTTCTGTTTGTTGAAATGTTCAGCCAGGCGTGGTGGCTAACACACCCAGCACTTTGGGAAGCCAAGGCAGTCAGATCACCTGAGGCCAGGAGTTGGAGACCAGGCAGGCCAACATGGTGAAATCCCATCTGTACTTAAAATATAAAAATTAGCCGGGGTGTGGTGGTACATGCCTGCAGTCCCAGCTACTCGAGAGGCTGAGGCATGAGAATCGCTTGAACACAGGAGGCAGAGGCTGTAGTAAGCTGAGATCGTGCCACTGCACTCCAGCCTGGGTGACAGAGTGAAAGACTCTGCCTTAAAAAAAAAAGCTACTCATGGAAGGGTAGAGCCTCTATTTGATGGCTCACATAGAGGTCAGCTTGGGATTCTTCTATAGATAGCACCTCTTCAACCCCTGTGCCGGGCCTGACAGCTTCCGGGCTGGTGTGAGAGTGGGCGAGTATGGATGGACCACGTCCTGGGACTGCAGCCAAACCTGAGTGTCGTCCTGGCTTTTGCGCTTTAACATGGCTCTTCACCTTGTTCAGTGCCATAGCCTCTAGTTGGTCGTGGGATTTCCATTTGAGAGAAGAGATGGAGGATTGTAATCTCAGAATGGTTCCGTGTGAGTGCAGAAGGGTGTATTCATTTTCACTGAAGGAAAAAAAAAGGAAGTCACAAAATAGCAGTTTAACGGAAATTGTGATTATCGAAAACACAGGTGCCACATGACACAGCTCCACCAGCTGTTTAAATCTTGTCTACTACTGTTTTGTTTTGGGGCAGATGGAATAAAAAACGGTGAGCAGAAACGTCCATTTGTTCCCAGAGCGCTTAATTGGAGGAGATTGTTTTAGAATTGATTCTGGCTGGGCGCGGTGGCTCATTCTTGTAATCCCAGCACTTTGGAAGGCTGAGGCAGGCACATCACTTGAGGTCAGGAGATTGAAACCAGCCTGGCCAACATGGAGAAACCCTGTCTCTACTAAAAATTAACTGAGCATGGTGATGGGCACCTATAATCCCAGCTACTTGGGAGTCTGAGCCAGAAGAATCACTTGAGCCCAGGAGGCAGAGGTTACAGTGAGCCGAGATCGCGCCATTGCACTTCAACCTGGGCAACAAGAGCAAAACTCTTTCTCAACCTGATCTTCAGGCTGGTCTCGAACTCCTGACCTCAGGTGATCCACCTGCCTCGGCCTCCCAAAGTGCCGGGATTACTGGTGTGAGCCACTGTCCCTGGCTTCTGTGGCCTCATAAACACTTGATTAAAGCCTTAGGTTTTGGGGTGATGGCGAAAGCTACTGTGGGGATATTGAGACTGTGTAATGCTGAAATTAGAGCTAGCACCCTTTTAAAAGGAAAGGGGATTGCAGCTTTGTGAACGGGATATGGAGATTGTGGTGTCACCCTTTTCTCCCATCTGAGACTGCCGGAACCTGCTCTTCCAATTAGACGTGCTCAGTGGAGGCTGCTCTTCCAGCCAAAGCGCGGGAGTCGCCTCCAGAGCCCCTCCCATGCAGCGCCTGCCGCAGACACTTGTGCACATTTGGATCTCTAATTTTGGTCGTCATTGTATTGGAATAAGACTTTAAAAATGTTACAGCAATGCCTAGGTATAAGACCCTCTCCACCACCCCATCCCGCTCATCTCTTCTATCAGAGCTAACCACTTACAGTCATTTTATGTGTATCTTTCTGATTTTTTTTCTTAGGGAATTTACATAAGTAACTGTCCAGGTATAAATATAGATACATACAGAGACGAATAGGTCATTTTTTTACACATCTTTAGAGTCATGCTGTGTGTTCTATGGCTTTTCCTGGACTGTTTCTTAGAAATTGAACAGCAGCTCTCCTATCTGACATGTGTGCGACTGGGAGTTGGTGAAAATCATAAAAACAAAATCATACGCATGCCCCAAGCTTTTTTTTTTTTGAGACAGAGCTTCATTCTTGTTGTCCAGGCTGGAGTGTAATGGTGCGATCTTGGCTCACTGCAACCTTTGCCTCCCTAGTTCAAGTGATCCTGTCTCAGCCTCCCGAGTAACTGGGCTACAGGCGTGCACCACCACGCCTGGATAATTTTGTAATTTTAGTGAAGATGGGGTTTCTCCATGTTGGTCAGGCTGTTCTCAAATTCCTGACCTCATGTAATCTGCCTGCCTTGGCCTCCCAAAGTGCTGGGATTACAGGCATGAGCCACCGAATCTGGCTACCCTGAGCATTTTGTAAAACGCACAAGCCCGTAGTCATTCACCAGCCAGTGGACTGCTGGCCAGAGGCTTTCTTGACTGGGATCCACTCCTTGGAATTGAAGTTGGTTTTTCTCTTAGAAACTCCTCACAGAGAGGTCACACAGATGTGGACTGAGAAGTCACAGAGGTTATATAGAGGTGGGTTGAGGTCACACAGGTCATGGAGAGGTAGGCTGAGGTCACAGAGATTGTGTAGGGGTGAGTTGAGGTCACACAGAGGTCACAGTGGTGGACTGAGAAGTCATGGAGAGGAGTACTGAGAGCTTCTGCTCTGAGGGCGCAGGGCAGGCACAGTAGATTTTCTTTAAAAAGCAGGTGTCCCTTGGAGGGTGAAGCATGGTCAGGAAAGCAACAGGATGTGCAGTCAGCACCTCTTGTTTGTAGCCTTGTCCTGCCACTGACTCAGGTGGCCTCCCGAGGCTGGGGTGGATGCTTGGCCAGGCCTCACCTCGCCTGGCCCATGCCTCTCGGCGTGCTGGCCCTTCCGTCCTTCCGTTCACTCACAGGCCTCAGCATTCCTTCAAAACTCTTTTCCCAGGGCCACCACTGTACGTTACAAAGGGCGGAACCTGCGGATCAAGGCGCCCATGTGCCGGGCCCTGAAGAAGCTCTGCGATCCGGATGGTAGGTGAATGGGGCGCTCCCAGGACCAGAGGCGGTGCCTGTGGTGTCTCATTCAGTGATGGGCAGGCTGAGCTACAGGGTCTCTGCTGCAGCTGGTTTGTGTCTGGCCCTGCTTAATCCCAAGGCTGCAAATGGACGACTGTTGAACTTGAAACGCTTCCTGCGTCCACTCAGTCAAGTTGAGCTCAGAGTCGTGGTAGCAGTCAGCAGACCAGTTACCTGTCGTCAGGATTGAGTCTCCCGTGGCCTCTCTGGACCAGTCTGTTGCTCTGCTTTTGCAAACCCATGAGCAACCACGTCAGATTTCCTTCTTTGCTGGGGTTTCTCTGCTGTCCTTGCCTCTGTTTGTAAGGCGGCCTGCTCACAGCTCTCTGATTTCACTGGTTTGTCTGGCCAAGTGCTTGATTTTCTACCTTAAGGTTGGTCTGCACTAAACTTTAATGATTCCTTTCTGTTGCAGGCTTGAGTGATGAAGAGGACCAGAAGCCAGTGCGCCTGCCCCTGAAAGTTCCTATAGAGCTACAGCCACGGAACAACCACGCCTGGGCCCGCGTGCAGAGCCTTGCCCAGAACCCGCGCCTCAGGTAACAAGGCCTTTGGCATTCAGAAGAGTCCCAACTGCTTGAGCAGGATTGGAGAGTATGTGTGTGGGTTTCCCTCGAGGAGCTCCCGGGAGAAGCAGGTTCACCCCCGTGCTCTGTCACCACATGAGGACATGGCAGCGTGGAGGGACTGCAGTCCTGGACCTGGGCAGGCATCACCCAGGCCATGTGCAGGCCACAGGGGGATGTCATGGTGAGAAGAGGAGTGGCTGCAGAGCCTCCCTGTCATCCCCCAGTAAGATCCACACCACTCCTCTCTCTCCCACCTGCTTCTTGGAGACTTGTGGTGTGCATATGCCCTCGGCACCACGTGGGATGGACCCTTTTTGATTTGTATGTTTAAAAAAATCGAGGTAGCCAGGCACAGAAGCCCATGACTATAATCCCAATACTTGGGAGTCTGAGGGAGGCAGAGGTCAAGAAATTGAGACTTTCCTGGCCAACGTGGTGAAACTCATTTCTACTAAAAATACAGAATCTGACTGGGCGTGGTGGTGCGCACCTGTAGTCCCAGCTAATCAGGTGGCTGAGGCAGGAGAATCACTTGAACCCAGGAGGCGGAGGTTGCAGTGAGCCAAGATCATGCCACTGCACTATAGCCTGGGTGACAGAGGAAGACTGTGTCTCAAAAAAAAAAAAAGTTGAGGTAAAATTTACATGTCGTAAAATGAACTTAGCCATTTTTAAGTGTATAGTTCGGTGGCATTTAACACTGTCACAGTTCTGCGGCCATCACCTCTGTCCAGTTCCAGAATGTGTTCATCACCCTGGAAGAGTCATCTTGCCCACCAGCACTCACTCCTCGAGTCTCACTGTCCCACGGCTGCTGGCCTCTCCCAGTCCCCCTTTGTGTCTCAGTGGCTTTGCCTACCCTGGAGGTTTCATAGAAATGGAATCACACCCAGAGACCTCTGGGCCTGGTGCCTTTCACTGGGCATGACACTTCCGAGGTTCTCCATGTTGTAGTATGTGTCAGCGCTTCATTCCCTCTGTTTGTGTATTTTTTTCCCTTAGCATTTATTACTACTGTCCAGGCCCACCGTTCTTGCAGCCAGAAGCAGCTTGTAGACTAGGCAGAGGCTGTGTGCCAGGGCCACACCCCGGCGGAGACCTTGTGCTAGCAGAGAATGCTCAGGATCTCTGTGTTACATGTGAAACTTTGGCAATTGCAGCTGGAAGGCTGGTTTTTAGCCACAGGAGCCAAGGGCCCTGCGGGTGCCAGCTCTCAAGTGCTCCTCTGGAGGTCCCTTGTCTCTTTTGGCACCATCTTGCTGTAGGCAGCCTCAGGGCTCTTGAGAAGGTTCACTCCTGTTCTATGAGCCTCACTTCCTCTTGTCTTTCATCTCATTAGGATGATTGTGGAGCTGCATCGAAAGGTCTCCAGCCTCATCGAGTTCTTGAAGCAGAAGTGGGCGCTGCATGAGGTGCGAGTGGTATCCTTTTCCAACTAAAGCAAACCCTCCAGGCTGAACTGCCTCTGCTGCCGGGGGACAGACCGTGCTTCCCAGTACCTGTCATCGTCGTCGTTCCCATGGGCAGAGCAGCTGTGCTGTGACATGGTGAACATCTGGAACCCCTTGTTCCCTGGGTGTGGAGCCCCCTCTATGGCCTTGCAGTGCTAGAACTCAGTCACAGCCAGCCCTCCACGACGTCAGTGGCCAAAGCATTCCTGCCAGCAGGTTGAGCCAAACGACCAAGGGTTAGCCCAGCCTTCTTCATGTCCATGGCTGCCCCCAGCCCTGCCTATTCCCCACGAGGGTGAGGTGTCTGTTAGGTGTGAATGTCCTGAAAGTGCTAAGTTCCCGGATCAGCATTGTTTGGTAGTGGTATGAGGAAAGCCCTGGGTCGGGTATGATCCAAACCCTGGGGGATGCCAGTGGGGAGCATGGCTCATGTCTGTAGCAGTGTGCCAGGTGAACATCCCGACCTCAGTGCCAGTCAGCATGGGCCTTCCTTGACGGGCACTCAGCGGAAGACACTCGAGGAGCGGCAGCTGCAGGACTCTTACTCCCCACCAATGCAGGAGAAGGTGACTCTGCACTTGTTCCCAGGCGAGAACTGCACGCTGACACCACTGCCAGGCGTGGCCCGCGTGGTACACTCCAAGGCCTTCTGCACGGTGCACTGGCAGGAGGGTGGCCGGTGCAAGCAGAGTGCCAAGGATGCCCACGTGCTGCCCCCAGCCCAGATTCTGGGCATCCAGAGTGGGCAGGGCACGGCCCGGGGCCAGGTGAAATGCCCGAGGGGCGGAGCTGAGGGCAAGGGTGTGGGGCGGCCCCCTCCTGCGGCTGATGCCTCGCAGAGCTCCGGAGAGAGTTCCCCCGAAAGCGCCCCTGGGGAAGGGGCCATCCTAAGCTTGAGTAGCCCGGATGCTCCCGACAGGCCTCCCCCCAGGCACCACGACACAGGGCCATGTCCTGAGAAGACCCCTACAGAAGGCAGGGACAGCCCCATCCGGGAGCCAGGGGCCTTGCCATGTGCCTGTGGTCAGCTTCCAGACCTGGAGGATGAGCTCTCGCTCCTAGACCCCTTGCCCCGCTACCTGAAATCCTGCCAGGACCTCATTGTCCCCGAGCAGTGCCGCTGTGTAGACATGCGGCCTGGGAGCGAGCAGCCAGCTCCGAGCCGGGCAGCCTCCCCAGAGGTGCTGGCTCCTGTCAGCAAGGAGCCTGTTGACCTTGCCCCTGCTGGGCTGGCCCCGAGGCCCGGCTCCGGGCTCTTGTCGGATGTTTGCACTAAAGACTCGGCAGATGCACCTGCAGAGGAGGTCCAGGAAAAGGGGAGCCCTGTCAAGCCTCCGCTGTCTCAGGGACAGCCTGTCGCCAGACCCCCAAAGGAGGTCCCGGCCAGCCAGCTGGCACAGCAGCTCCGTGAGGAGGGCTGGAACCTGCAGACCTCCGAAAGCCTCACGCTGGCCGAAGTCTACCTCATGATGGGCAAGCCCAGCAAGCTGCAGCTGGAGTACGACTGGCTGGGGCCCAGCCGCCAGGACCCCCGCCCCGGCTCCCCAGCCACCACCCTCCACAAGCAGCGCCTCCTCAGCTGCCTCCTGAAGCTCATTTCCACCGAGGTCAACCCTAAGCTGGTGAGTGGGTCGGGGCCCAGCCCTTCTGGCAGCCCAAGGGAAGCCAGGTCCAGTCTTGGAGGACTCCCAGCTGGGTAGCTAGGGCCTGTTGCAGGGAGCCCACGGGACCTCCAGGAAGGAGGACAGGCAGGGACCTAAGTGATCCGGGAGACGGGCTGTCCACAGATCATGTTCATCTCCCTCGAGTAGGGATCTGAGGGCACTTGATGAGGGTCCCCACTCCCCTGCATGGCGCCAGAAGTGCAATGATGAGTGGCCTGGGTGTTCTTTTCTGTGTGGTGCGTGGAAGAAGACGGCCAGCAGGCAGGCAGTACCTCGTGAGCCCTCATGTTCCTGCGAGTCTGCCACGCCCACATGTGCAGCGGAGGGGACAACGTGCACAGGACCGAGGGTCCCAGAGTGAGGCCTGGAGCCGCGCTAGCCTTCTTTCTTATCTAATCACTGTTACAGGTTTCCACAGAGGGAACAACGGGTGTAGTTCTTGCTCTAGAAAGACCATCCTAGCTGCTGTGCACATGGTGTGTGGCGAGGTCAGAGGAGAGCAGGGATGCGGTGCTCCGGCGGAGGAGTGGAGCTGGGGACCAGACAGGATGGTCCCTGCAATGTGTGGGTCGGCCCTGAGTCGAGTCTAGGAAAGGGTCCCCTACCTCAGGGAGGCCAGTTGGTGGAGCCGACAGATGGGGTGCAGAAAGGGCTGCTGCTGGGAGTTATCCTACCCTATGCCCCCAAGTCCAAAAGGATTTCTGGGTGCGAGAGAGCAAGGTCTCATGGCAGACCATCCTGAAATGGCGTTTGGACACTGGCGAACTGCTGGACATGAGCGAGGGGCTGGAAGGACGGGCTGGGGCAGGAGCTGCAGGTCACTATGGGCCCCTGGGCGCTATTTCACAGTCAGAATGTGTGTGAGGCTCACATGTCCCTGTGCTAGTGGGGGACTTGGGATTTGGGCACTCATGAGCCCCTGCCCACCCGCTGCTCCTGCTCTACGCAGGCCGCCTCATGGCTTCTGAGTGGTGCTTGCTTCTGCCTGCATCCACCGCGCCTTCCACTGGTTTTCTGCCCCCGCCCCCAGCCCATGCTCTGCTTGCCCCGGAGACTTCGTCCATCAGCAGGTGGCAGGAAAGTGCAGATTTGCCCGGGCACCATCACAGGGCCTGGATGTGGTACAGGGTTGGTGGTGACTGAGCCTGACCCTCAGGTGCCTCTGCGGCCAGGCCTGAGGGTGAAAGTGGCTCGAGGTAGTGTGGAGAGGATGCTAGGGTGAGCTGGCAGTGACCAGAAAGACAGCATGTTAAGAAGGCTCTTCAGGTTTGGCTTTTGGCGTTCTCATGGGAGAGGCTGTGGAGAGATGTGGTGCCTGCGTTCAGGTGTCCCAAGGCAGGCTCCTGAGAGCGCAGGTGTCAGTCCTGGGACACAGAGCAGGTAGGAATCCCACACAGAAGGGCATCCCCATCCCCCGGGCAGCCAGTTAGAGGGGCTGGCTTAGGGTGGGCCTGGCAGACTGGAAAGACAGCTAGGTGCCTGATTCACCTCAGGTGTGGGGTCCCCTGCCCCTGTGCTGTCAGTTGCCTGGTAGAGCTATGACGAGCAAACACCCCTAAAGGCCCAAGCCCCAGAGGTCAAGAGATGCCAAGGACTGCTGAGCCACTGTCGAAGGTGGAAGTGGCAGCATAGGAAGGGTCATGAGGTGGGAGGGTCCCAGAGAAAGCCTGGGCCATGGGGACTTGGGACTGAAGGCTCTGAGGGGGCAGACAGGCAGGGCTGTGCTGAGAGCATGGGGCAGAGGGCTTCTTAGTCCACAGGGAGGTTTCCCAGGTGGGATGTGTGGGGTGTTCAGGAGAGTGAGGAGAGCCAAGAGGCTGGGATGCTGGCCAAGTCTTCCCAGCGGTGGTGGCATCTCTGTGGTGAGCCAGGCGGGGACCCCAGGACTCAGCAGCAGGCTCTGTGCGCTGTGGCATTGGCATGCATACCCCCCGCGGTTGGGCTTCGTCGCTGCAGTGTTCCTCAGCTGTGCTTTTGTCTGTTTCTAGAAAGCCTACCTATATTTCCTTCCTCTGACTCACAAGCAGATAGCCTACTGCAGTCTTGTGCTGACTTTTTAATGTGGCTTTGAGCTCTTGACACTTGTCACTTGCTATCCAGCATCTCTTTCTACAGCCCATGCTGGCACTTCCAGCTGGTCCCCTCCGTCCCACCTCTGCCATAGCATGTGGAAAGGTACTTGTGAGGAAGCGATTGGTTTTCATTACTTACCTGACCAGTCCAGTGACTTTTAAAACTAGCAAGCTGCCGATTAGCTCTGGGGACACGGTGTTTGGGCATCTCTGGCCCAGGCCTTTGTCATCATGACACTGTGCTCTCTGGGCTTGATGAAGCTCTCGTGCCTTAGCATGTATTTCAGAGCCGTTTCTCATGTGCCAAGTTTGGACGTTGTTTGGCCCATTTCTGTCCCAGGCTCTGGAAGCAAACACTGTCTCTACAGTGAGGCCCTCCCAGGAGGAGCAGTCGACGACGCCCCCAGGGAAGGTGGTGACCGTCAGCTCTCGAAGCCCCCGCTGCCCTCGGAACCAGGCCACCCTCCGCAGCAGCAAGACCTTCCCGCCCAGCTCTGCACCATGCCCCTCAGGTGAGGCTGTGGCAGCCGCACTCCCTATGCCTGGTCCACCCTGTTGGTGTCATCCTGGGCTTCAGGGGCCGTGCCGAAGCTGAGGGCACAGGTGTACCTGAGACCTGGCCCCACTGTGCAGATCGCCACAATCCAGCTGAAATTACTGCCTCCTCCTGGAGCGGGCGATGCCAGGGCCTGTCACGAGGACTTTGGGGTCCTGGGGTATAGAAGTTGGCAAGAAGCCAGCCTTTTGCCAGTCTGGTGACTTTGGGGTCTGTTCCATGGGACCAGCAAAAGCCTCCCTAATGTGCTGAGTTGGTGGTTTAAAAACCCCTGCGAAGGTTTTTTGTTTTTTCTGTGTTTTTCTTCTCATGTAAAACATCAGAATAGAGAATCCTTCAGTTAGGAGGTGCCACTAAGTTAACCCAAGTCCTGGTGGAGTAACCTGCTAATCCGCAGTGTACCCCTGTCCCAGCTGTGTACTGGAAATAATTAAAACTCAGGGATCATAAATTGTGTTTCTGGTACGTAAAACCCCAAGATGAGCATGTCCAGTTTCCCGAGGCATCGGTTTCACTTGCTTTCAACCCATAGTATTTTTATAATAAAGCTTTATAATAAAGCTTTATCATTTTATAATAAAGCAGATTAAAATGGTGAATCTTTAAGTGTAAATTTGGTGAGTTTTAGGCTGGGTACAGTGGCTCACACCTGTAAACCCAGCACTTTGGGAGGCCACGGTGGTTGGATCACCTGAGGTCAGGAGTTGGAGACCAGCCTGGCCAACATGGTGAAACCCTGTCTCTACTAAAAATACAAAAATAAGCCAGGCGTGGTGGCGAGTGCCTGTAATCCAAGCTACTCGGAGGCTGAGGCAGGAGAATCGCTTGAACCTGGGAGGCAGAGGTTGCAGTGAGCTGAGATCATGCCACTGCAGTCCAGCCTGGGTGACAAAGACTCCATCTCAAAAAAAAAATGAGAATCAGTCTTTACATGGGACTGAGATTGAGATAGAGGTATCTCCTTTCAAGACAACCAAACAGGTTGCCGAGGGAGTGTTTTTCTGACTTTCTTCCCAACAGAATTCCATTGACCCTGGACCTGTTGCTAGGTGAATCCTGTCACAGTGATTCTTTCCTCTCCTCTACCAGGTTTGAGAAACCCTCCAAGACCCCTCTTGGTGGCTGGTCCTGCCAGCGCAGGAAGCAGTGACTCAGATGGTGGCCTTTTTGCTGTCCCAACAACCTTGCCACCCAACAGCAGACACGGGAAGCTCTTCTCTCCCAGTAAAGATGCGGAGCTGACTTTCCGCCAGCATCTCAACTCCATCAGTGTGAGTGTGTGCGGCCAGGCCGTCCCATGCGGGTTTCCTGTGGTGTGGAGAGCACACCTTCAGGTGCCGTGCGCTGCTCCCTTACAGATGCAGTCGGATTTCTTCCTGCCAAAGCCCCGGAAGCTGCGGAACCGACACCTTCGGAAGCCACTGGTGGTCCAGGTCAGGTTCTGGTCAAGTCTGAATGTGCTGCCTCATGCCTGGGCCAACCAGGACATGTGGTTTCTTCCCTCTGTCAGGTTTTCATTGTGTCAAATGGGGGAAAATCCTTGCCCCTTCCTTCCCTCTTGTGAGTAGGGTAAATACAAGTAATAATAGTGAACTTAATGGTACCCAGAAGTAAAGGTAATCTTTCAACAATGTAGAAGACCACTTGCAGAAAAGACAGTTATTAGGGATTCAAGTCCAAAGAATGTCCCAGATTGGGATTTTTTTTTTTTTTGAGACGGAGTTTTGTTCTTCTTGCCCAGGATGGAGTACAATGGCATAATCTCGGCTCACAGCAACCTTTGCCTCCCGGGTTCAAGCGATTCTCCTGCCTCAGCCTCCCAAGCAGCTGGGATTACAGGCATATGCCCCCATACTTGGCTAATTTTTGTATTTTTAGTAGAGACAGGGTTTTTTCTCCATGTTAATCTGGCTGGTCTCAACTCCCGACCTCAGGTGATCTGCCCACCTCAGCCTCCCACAGTGCTGGGATGTATCTATGGACTGTAAGGACACCTGTTTATTAACATTTAGTCAGTGGGAGCAGTTGGCAGCCATGTGGGTCGGCTGGAGCCCAGGCTTCTCATGAGCTCCCCAGGAGGACCCGAGGATGCTGCATGCCTGAGGACATGCAGGGATTCAGAGACCTCTCAGAAGAAGACCTTGGCATTTTGAGGCATAAAAGTACAGAAAGTGAGGCTGAGTGCAGTGGCTCACGCCTGTAATCTCAACACTTTGGGAGGCCAAGGTAGGTGGATCACGAGGTCAGGAGTTCAAGACCAGCCTGGCCAAGATGGTGAAACCCCATCTCTACTAAAAGTACAAAAATTAACTGGGTGTGGTGGCAGGTGTCTGTTAGCTACTGGAGAGGCTGAGGCAGAGAATTGTTTGAACTCTGGAGGCGGAGTTTATGGTGAACCGAGATCGTGCCACTGCACTCCAGCCTCGGCGACAGAGCGAGACTCTGTCTCAAAAATTATAATAATAATTAAATAGTACAGAAAGTGAGGTGGGAAGTCTGAGATAATGATGGCCTTAGAAATGTATGGATGTGTGTTACTTTGGATTAATGCACAGGTTTCTTTTTGTGGTCTAGACTCTTAGAAATCTCTTTCTCTTTTGACATTAGTGAATTTACAAATGAGAGATTCGTGAAAGGTCTTAGGAAGAAAGATACCCTCTAAATCTTAGGGGTTCTTTGTTCAGACTAAGACCAGGGTCGAAAACTGGCCCAGGGGCCGGTTCCAGCCTGACTGCTGTTTTGTCTAATTTAAAACAGCTTTCTAGATAGACAATTCACATATCATAATGTTTGCCCATCTAAAGCGTATGAGTATGACTCAGTGGTTAGAAGGTTGTGCAGCCATCACCAGGGTCTAATCTCAGAATGTTCCCAGAAAGGAAACACTGCACCTTTGACTCATGCTGACTTCTCAGAACCTGCAGCCCTTGGCCACGATGAATCCACTTTCTGTCTCTATGGATTTGTCTATTCTGGGCATTTCCTATAAATAGGATCATACAGTATGTGGTCTTTTCCACTTAACATTTTGGTTTTTTTGAGATGAAGTCTCACTCTTGACCCCCAGGATGGAGTGCAATGGCGTGATCTCGGCTCTCTATAACCTCCACTTCCCGGGTTCAAGCAATTCTCCTGCCTCAGCCTCCTGAGTAGCTGGGACTACAGGAATGTGCCACCATGCCTGGCTCATATTTGTATATATATATTTTTTTAATAGAGACAGGGTTTCAACACATGGGTCAGGCTGGTCTCGAACTCCTGACCTCAGGTGATCCACCCACTTTGGCCTCCCAAAGTGCTGGGATTACAGGCGTGAGCCACCACGCCTGGCCCTCACTTAATACTTTTGTAAATGAAGTTTTACTGGCACACAGCCATGATTATTCATTTCTGTACTATCTGCTGTTTGCCGCATGGGCAGGGTCAAGTATGGACCCTAAAACCTAAAGTATTTCCTGCCTGCCCCTTTACAGAAAAGTGTGCTAATCTGTGCTACAAAGTGCAGAGCCCTGGAGTGAAAGCTTGTGCTCCTAGGCATAGCCTGCCTCTGTCTGCAGTAGCACCTGCCCTCTAGTTTCTCCAGCGCCAGTGTCCTGGGGCGTCTCAGGTAAAGAACTGCAGCGGCACCCCCGGAGGCTGGAGCGCCTCCGACGCTTGAAGGTTGAGAGACACTCTTCTGTTCATATTTGATCTTGATCACTGACAGTTTCAGTGATGAATGCACTTTCTCTGATGGTAATCCTTGTCACTCAAACCTGCCATAGCACATTCAGCCTAATTATTCCCTCACAAAAGCCCCGTGAGGGGTGCCTCATGCCTTGGGTGCCTGTGTGTTACAGGCAGGGACTATTTTCTTCACCCCGTGTGAGGAAGCCCAGGATGGAGGGTGTCACTCATAAAAGTCCATATCCAATGATTATACACAGGGTTAGATGACTCTGCATTCTAGCCAAATCTAAAAGAAAGTTTGGGTTGAAAGTGGATCAGGCGGGGTGCGGCGGTTCATGCCTGTAAATCCCAGCACTTTGGGAGGTTGAGGCGAGTGGATCACCTGAGGGCTAGAGTTGAGCCTGGCCAAGGTGGTGAAACCTCGTATCTACCAAAAATACAAAAATTAGCTGGGCATGTGCTGAGTGCCTGTAATCCCAGCCACTTGGGAAGCTGAAGCAGGAGAATCGCTTGAACCCGGGAGGCAGACGTTTCAGTGACCGTGCCACTGTACTCCAGCCTGGGGGACAGAATGAGACTCCATCCAAAAAAAAAAAGTGGATCACTCTGACATTCCTCCAGTTTTCCCTGGGAAAGGTTTGATTACATGGGTTTGTTTCAGAGTGGACCTAACTGGGGCTGGGGGTGCACAGGACCTGTCTGAGACACCCTGTGTCATTGGCTCTAAAAAAAGCCCCACCTGGTTATGCTAGGCACCCTCTTCCTTGGGACATTCCTATGTAACCTGGTTCTGCAGTGATCTTTTGGCATAGGAGTTTCATCACCTTGACTGTTTGCCATTTTTCTGCCACAGAGAACGCTACTCCCTAGACCGTCAGAAAACCAGTCCCACAACGTCTGTTCCTTCTCCATCCTGTCTAACTCTTCGGTCACTGGTAAGGACCCAGAGCTTTTCTGGGGTAGCTTTTCCCTCCTCCACACCTGAGGCCTTGGCTTTGGAAACAATGGGTGCTTATTTCCATGGCTTGTTTTCAGGCATTCCTTTGTTCATTCTACTTACAAATACCTAATGTACCCTGTGTGCTGGGCCACAGACTGCCATGGTGGGCGAGGCAGTTAGTCCAGAGGGTGCCCCTTCGTCTGTAGCTTCTGATGGCCCTGTGTGAGGCGGTTGGCTTGGTTTGAGTTACTGGAGCATCTCTTGTGTGCTCTCTGTATGTAACATCTTGCCAGCTGCTTTATGGAATGGATGTGTTCTTGGGTGTGTGGATTATGCTTCCATCAGTCTGTACGTTTAGTGGGGGGCCTTGGCTCTGGGCAGTAGATCTGACACAGGGAGAGGCTTCTAGTGAAACACATACTCTGTGACTTACCTTTTCTACCCATCTTGACTTCCACATCTCTCACTGACATATTGCAAGACACTTACACAGCTGTGGACTGCTTTTTCTCCTGCCCTTTTCCATTTGCAACCGTGGAAAGCCCAGCAAAGTTAAAACCAAATCGCTGTGGCAGAGTCTTAGTCCAGGATCTGATGCTCTGACTGCCCTGGGGCCTGTTCCTCAGTTCGGGGGCTTGTCACCCTTAAAGAGCCATTTCCGCAGGATGACAGTGCTGATTGCAGCCTTCCAGTAGCTCCTGGGAGGCACAGTGGTGGGTGCCAGAGCTTGTGTGACGTTGGGGGCCTGTGTGACCTCTGACTCCTCACATTAGCATTTGGAACGTTCGCTGGCTCCCAGCTTGGCTCAGCTTCCACACTCCCAACAGTGGCTGTAAAGGAAGCCCCCTGCGGCCCCGTCCTGCTGTGAGGGCACGGTGGGCGGGCTCGACATGTCTGCTTTTGCCCTCGCCCTCGCAGGGAGAGGTTCGTTCCGGCCCATCCAGTCTTCTCTGACCAAAGCAGCTCTGTCTCGGCCGATCGTGCCCAAGGTTCTTCCACCCCAGGCCACGAGTCACCTGGCCAGTAAGTCTGTACCTGCATGGCCACAGCCACTGAGTGAGCCTCTGAGGGATGTTTTTGTGACCAGGTTTTTTGAATAAATGTTTTCTTCAAATCATAATGTCTCATTACCCTTCACCGAGAACATGCAAGCCCTTGGCTCAAGCATTGACGTGAGGTGTGAGGGAGAAGCTGTTCCCCGAGCCCTCTTGGGACATACCATGGGTTGTCAGTAGAGCAGAGATGTGCAGTGTTCTTTCTGTTGCCAGGTACTATTGACTTAGCAGCTACGAGTGCTGGCATCCTCCCCGGGAACCCCCTCCCTGCCTTGGACACCGAGGGCTTGTCTGGCATCTCTCCACTGTCTTCAGACGAGGTGACAGGTGCCGCCTCTGGGCAGGACCCCACTGGAACTCAGCAGAATGGAGACGCCCTCCCCACCATGGGGGTGAGTATGTATAGAAGGGCTTTTCAGCATTACCACCAACTTCTGGTATGGACACCAAAGCCATGTGGCTGAGATCACATTGGACTCCAGCTCAGCCTTTGGAGGAGAGTCACCAGACCAGGGCTGCCATGGCGTGAGCAAGCTCTGTGTCGTACAGAGCAGGAGAGGCATCCAGAGCCACTGACGGAAGGTGTGGACAGGCTTGCCATGTGGCATTGCAGAACCCAGAGCTAAGATGATGTGGAAACCTAGCTCCATCTGAGAGTGACTGTGACCAAGTTGGCAGCAGCTAGCCCACAGCGCTGGGCTTGGGCATCACTGAGCATGGTTTTCATCTGGGAAAAGAACCCCCTGCATGGCCTCGAACATTGCTGCTTTCCGAGGCTCCAAGCACCGGGTTTCTCCGGCCTCCCATGGACACCTCAGAGCCACCCCAAGGAGGGTGGGGTGGGCTGATGCTCTTAAGACTCCAGGGAGCCCAGCTCTGCCTGCTACAAAGTTGACTTCCTGATAGAGGAACTTTAGTTCACTCTTTGAAGCCACAGAAAAATTTCAAGTACAGGGCCCATGCCCTGAAAGTGGCCTTTTAGCGTTTTCGACCTTAGACCCCTGTCCGTTTACTCTCCCTCCACTGTTAAGAGGCTGTGGGGATGGAACACCTCTTTCTGGAACTCTGTCGCAGGCGAGGGTGTGGGCAGCGTCCGGTGCACCTCACGGCTGCTCATGGGCGTGCTGTTCCTGCAGGGCTCGGACCCGTTCGTCAGCATCCCTTCGAGACCTGAGCAGGAGCCAGTGGCGGACAGTTTCCAGGTAGAATGCGCTTGTGTGCTGCCCAGCAAAGCAGCTGCCGCAGGACTCCCTCCAGTGCCCTGAGCTGCCACCTGTAGTCTTGCAGTGGCCAGGCTTCTCTCTGGGACTGCTCAGAGGCTTTGCTGTTCTTCCATCTGCTATGCTGGCTACCCAGGGTGGATAAATGTGAATACAGCTGTCCCCTACCTCAGACTTCCCTCCTCCCCTCTCCAAGGTGGGCTGATTCAGAAAGAGCTGTGAAAAAACTCAGTTTTCTGAGAGGAGGAGGAGGCTGTCAGCTAGCAACTCCCCCAGCACCCACCCTCTTTCTGGCGGTGTCAAAGCAGGTCCGGGCTGCTGCAGCCTGGCCTTCTGAGTCTGCCGTATTGAGTGGTTTTGGGAGAAGTAAATTCCCCAGTGTCTTGTTGGGTTGGAAGGGTGAGGTGACTGCAGCACTTATCATGCTGCTGATTTGCCCAGCTGGTGTTTCCTCCCTTGTCGTGGGTTTTCTGATAGACTGGTTGTGTCTGAAAAATACCTGTCTCCCAGCAGGGCTCCTCTGTTCTCTCCTTATCTGAGCTGCCCAAAGTCCCTCTCCAAAACGGCCTCTCCACACCGCTGTCCTCGTCAGAGAGCTCTAGCACCCGGCTGTCGCCACCAGACGTCTCTGCTCTCCTTGACATCTCCTTGCCCGGCCCGCCTGAGGATGCGCTGTCCCAGGGCGAGTCCTCCACACACATAAGCGACTCCATCATTGAGATCGCCATCAGTTCCGGCCAGTACGGTAAGGGCAGGGCGAACCTACAGCCCTTCCTGTCAGGAGGCGTTGATCTCCCACCCGAATGCTCGCCACCCATACTGGGAATATTTCATTCTGTGATTTTTATGAATTGGACTGTAATTTTTACGAATTGAATTCTGTGATTTTTACGGATTGTCCTCCAGCAGGGACATTGCAGGTGGATAAGGTACCTGGGACCTGAGGCTGCCGATGGCCTGGTAGGCTTGCGTCTGACCTTCAGGCGAGACAGTGGGATGGCCCCCCAAGGTGCTCTTCAGCCTGGGGATCAGAGTTTTTATAGCTGATTTGAACCTGAGCAGGTGGCCTGCGGGTCTTGCAGAGCTTTCAAAGCAGTTGGGCTGGGCCCTGTGGGCTTTGGTCTCACCTGCTGTCTGACGAAGCTCCTGGGAGCAGTGGTTTGTTGGTCACTAGTGTGACTCGGGCTGTGGGTTCAGAGAGACGTGACTTCACAGTGTGTTAGCATGTAGCCTTGGACAGGTCACCAACCTGTTGAACCTCCCTTCCTAAGCAGTAAATTGGGAATAAGATACAGCTCACAGGGCTGCTGTGGGTGCTGTGAGACGACTCGTGGAATCCGTGGTCACCACCGCCCTTACCTTCACTGTGCGCCACGCCCTCCCACCCCACGGAGCTGTCCTGCAGGTGCTGCGCTCCTTACCTGCAGAGCCATGCCATCCGTCTGGTTCAGAGGGCAGAGCCCTGCGTCCCTGCTGCCTTCTCCAGGGGGCGGGGGTGAGGCGCTGTTCACCCCCCACAACAAGGCGTTTCTGATCTGGGGCCTTGGTTGGCAGGTGAAGGTGTTCCTCTTTCTCCAGCAAAACTGAATGGCAGTGACAGCTCCAAGAGCCTTCCCTCCCCATCCAGCAGCCCCCAGCCAAACTGGATTGCCTCTCCCACCCACGACCCCCAGTGGTACCCCAGCGACTCCACTGACTCCTCGCTCAGCAGCCTGTTTGGTGAGTATATAAGGAGGGCCCATCTCCCTTCTGGGACCCGCAGGGGCTGGGGTCTGCGGGACGCTGGAGTCTCACTCTGCTGTGGCCAGACTCAGACTCCCACCAGGACAGTTGGCTTGTTTGCTTCTCACGTGCTTATGTTTTTCTGAGTTAATATTTTTGTGTGTAATTTGCATGTGGGAAGATGTACACATTTTTAGTGTACAGTTCACCAAGCTTTGGCAAGCATGTACAGCCTGGTAACCCACAGTCCAGTGGAGACCTAGAACATTCCTGTGACCCCAGATGCTGGGTTCTGGGTGCCTTCCCAGTCTGTCCAGCTAGCCTGGCCCCTCCCCACTCGGGTTCTCTCGAGGGGAGAAAAGGAAACCGGTGTCTTGGCACTCTCTTGGCTCCACAGAAAGAGTTCTGTGGTCAGTAAGGTATTTGGAAGTGGACGGTCCAGCTGCCACCCGGCACATTCTTGAATACAAATTGGAGAGTTCATAGGATGTGTCCATCCTCTTCCCCCACTGCCCTTTTGCCTACTGAGTATCCATCATGGCAGGAAGGGGTGTATCGGGGAAAGAGACACCCTGCTGCTGTTGCCTCCACAGGGAGAGCTCACGTTAGCATGACTGGGGTCTGCCCGCCCATGGCATTACAGAGTGGCCAGGGCTTGTAGCTGGGCAGCCCAAACAGTGGGTATCATGCCTGACAGCCCTGAACTGTTGGGTGTCCTGGGTCTGGGAGGTGCTTTGGCAGCCAGCACCCTGCAGGCATTTCCTTTTGTCACATGTAGCAGTGCAGTTTTGTGCAAAGGCACGTGTAAATTGTGAAAAATTGGAAACAGGCCAGGCGTGGTAACTCATGCCTGTAATCCTAGCACTTTGGGGAGGCCAGGGTAGGAGGATTGCTTGAGATCAGGAGTTTGAGACCAGCCTGGGCAATATAGAGGGACCTTGTCTCTGCAGAAGATTTTAAAACTAGCCAGGTGTGGTGGTGCATGCTTGTAGTCCCAGTACTTTGGGAGGCTGAGGTGGGGGGATTGTTTGAGACTAGGAATTCGAGGCTGCAGTGAACCGTGATTACCAAGGCAGTGCAGCACAGCGCAGCCTGGGCAACAGAGTAAGACCCTGCTTTAAAAAAAATTAAAGACAAGTTGGAAACAGTCTGCATGAGACGAGTTACCAAAGAAAATACGGGGGTAAGGATGGCAGTGAGAGAGCGGGAGACTGTGGGACTCAACGGAAAACAAGATGCACGTCTGTGTGTACCAAGGCCTGTAAATGAGAAGAGCTCTTCACACAAGGATTGTGGCCAGCCAGGGCCGGGACTGGGGCCAGGGCTTGGCCTGGCTATGCCCAGCCTCAGGACCCTTCCACTGGACTGGTCCAGGCCAAGCAGGGTTCAGGGTGATTTCCTCTGTCTCTTCTGTGCAGCAAGCTTCATCTCCCCAGAGAAGAGCCGGAAGATGTTGCCCACTCCCATCGGGACCAACAGTGGCACCTCCTTGCTTGGCCCCAGCTTGTTGGATGGAAACTCGAGGGACTCATTTGTATCCAGGTCCCTGGCTGATGTCGCAGAGGTGAGTGCATTGATCTCACACCTGCACTTAACGACCAACCCTCCTGCACACCTGTGGGTTAGTAAGAGCTATTTGCCAAGAGTGGAAGATCAGGAGACGCATGTGCACACTAGAAATACACAGCCACAGCTGAGCTCTGCAGGCCTCTGAACTGGGAGCCATGGTCTGGGGTGCAGAGCCGGGTCTCTGAAGGCAGCCAGAGCCGAGCTGGGATGTCACGTGTCCTTCACTGGCTGTGAGGTGCTGTGGTGCAGGCACCGTTGTGGAGAAGTAAGGGGTGGTCACGGCAGTTGTGTTGTTTACACTCCCATCCTAACAGCAGGACCTTTGAGCAGCATCTCCCTGGGTCGCCTTGAGCTGCGGTGCAGGGGAGCTGGGATGGGCTCTGCTGTCCTCATGCTTCTCCTACGCTCAGGGTAGTGATAGGAGGAGTCATTGGGGCAGAATCTTGATGTGGAGGCGAAATGTGGTTTGTGACTCTCCTCTTGCCCAGGTGCTCTGTCACTCTTTTTGTTGGCCACGCCATCTGGTTGTAGCCCCCAAGGCATCCACCACTTGGTTTGCCAGGCGTTCGTGGGCAGGTTAGGCTTGCAGGGTGAAGACAGGCCCATTTCACTGTGACGCATGGTGCAGAGGGGCAGGTGCATGAGAGATCCGAATGAGGGCTTTACAGACAGGGAGGGGACTCCACTTCCAGGAGGCCACTCACGTGGGCTTGGCCTTTGTCAAAGTCCTGGAGCAGCATTCCCTGAATCTGGTCCCCACAGTGTTGCTTGGTGTTCCTTGAGGATTTTGTAGGCAGATACTTGAGGGAAACCCTTGATCGAGAAAAGCTCAGAACAGCTCTTTCTCACGGACACCTCCGCTTCTCAGTATCCGAATATGAATCGTGACTCTTGAGTTGGTGGCGAGCTCATGGGAAGGCTTTGGAGAATTCCAACCCAAGCCATGATATGACTGGAAATTTTAGCCAAATAAATGCATAGACACGATTAATGGAGTAGACCTTCATCTCACATTGTGTGGGGTTTCTCAGATGTATTTGGCCCAGAATCATCATTCAGAGCACACCTTGGACTCTGATGTTTTCCAGGAGGCCGGTCTCTTGTCTCTTCCCGTGCTTGTGCGCGTGTTCCTAAGGTCCCGGCTCTGTGGAGATGGGCCCTGCCTACGTGTCCTGAGATAACATGCCAGGACCTCACCGTTGAAAGGACGGGTCACAGCCCAGTGACTGGAGCCCCTTGGAGTCAGAAATGCAGAGTGTCACCCTCACCCCAATGAGAATTTGCACTGTTAACAAAATCTTGGGCAACAGATGGCACATGGGAGTGAGTAGCAGAGAAAGGGTGCAGTTAGTATTTGTGAGACACTGTCCGTTGTGAATAGTGCAAACATGTATTCACCTGCAGAAAGAGCAAGTCGGCGTTTAGCACAAGGGTTTTCCCAAGAGCCCTACACTCAGGATGTGAGTGTGTCTGTCAGCAGGTCCTTGTCTGGAAGGACAGTCTGAAGCATTTGCGGATGAAAGGGTCTGGTGGTAGGGCTGGCATGAAGGGGTGAGGGGTGAAGCTGGGTGGCCCTGGGATGAAAGAGGTGGGAGTTAGGCCAGGCGTGGTAGCTCATGCCTGTAATCCCAGCTGTTCGGGAGGCCGACGCAGGCAGATCATGAGGTCACAAGTTCGAGACCAGCCTGACCAACATGGTGAAACCCCGTCTCTACTAAAAATACAAAAATTAGCCGGGCATGGTGGTGCACACATGTAATCTCAGCTATTCAGGAGACTGAGGCAGGAGAATCGCTTCAACCCAGGAGGCGGAAGGTTGCAGTGAACCAAGACTGCGCCACTGCACTCCAGCCTGGGCGATAGGGCGAGACTTCATCTAAAAAAAAAAGAAAGGGGTGGGAGCTGGTGGTGGACACACAGGGGAAGGGGAAGGAGAGTTACTCTTTGTTCTGCTTTTGAAAACAAATTTTAATTTGTTTCCCATAAGAAAAGCATAAATTTCATTTATGCCATAGCTCTACTGAGAATTTTCCAGACTTACTGCATTCACGATATCACACAGTTCATTAAGGAATATTTATGCAGGGCCTACTGTGTGCAAACAAAGGCCCCTGTCCTCATGAGGCTTCTGCTCTGGAGCAGCACGCAGACGATAAACAGTGAAAACAGCACATTCCACGTATTTGCTCACAAGACTGAGTCCTGGTGCCGAGGGCCTCCCGTGCCCTGTCCCTCCTCAGCCCCATGCTGCCGCACCCACTGTGTCATGACCACCTTCTTGGTCCTGCTTCTCAGTCAAAGCCTCTTCCTGTCTCAGGGAAGGTGCCTGTTGCTTCTTTAAGAAGGAACGTGCTCCCCACGTGTCCTCAGGACTGATGGGAACATGCCCCTACCACATGTCCTCGGGACTCTTTGACGGGATCATGTCCCCCACTTGTCCTCATGTCTCTGACAGGAACGTGCCCCCCACATGTCCTCGAGACTGATGGGAATGTGCCTCCCACGTGTCCTCAGTTCTCACCTCACCTCCTGCTCAGGTCCCAGTCCCTGGAGCCCCCTCACTGGCCTCCTTCCCCTGCACACGCTCTCCTCATCACTCTTCTGTCTCCAGAGGCTGCCCCCAGTTCCTGCTTTTGTTGCGTATTGTCTGCCTGCCTGTTGGGTGTCTTCCCCCTTAGGTCTCATGGCAGGAGAGAACTGGCACCCACATCTCAGCCATCAGATGTGCCCTGCACAGTAGGCTGTCTGCTAGCACTTACCTGAAGAGTGTGTGGGCAGATGACAGGTGATTCTGAGATTCTGCAGAGAGCCCTGTGCTGCTGTCCACGGCTAGGCTCCTGCAGCAGGAGTCAGCGGGAGCCTCTTGTCCTGTGTAGGGAGCTGGCCTCCACTGAAGGCCCAGCAGATCACAGTGACTTTTTCTTCCTGTCTCCTCTTCCTGCAGGTTGTGGATTCCCAGTTGGTGTGCATGATGAATGAGAACAGCATCGATTATATTTCTCGGTTCAACGACCTGGCCCAAGAGTTGTCCATCGCTGAGCCTGGCCGCCGAGAAGTTCTGTTTGATGGCGGTGGAGGTGGCCCCCCTGTCAGTGACTTGTCCCAGTGACCACACGTCCTGGTGGCAGATGAAGCCCTCTTCCAGCTAGAGAAAAACAGATCAAGCCCAGGAGCCCCAGAGGATGGTCTGAACAGAGGCATCTCCTCACCCATGACTGTGCAACAGGCAGGAATGTGGTCACAGAGCTGCTTCCTCACAAGCAGCAGGCAGTGGCGTCCCAGGAGACCAGGACGAGCTCTTGGGCAGGGCCGACGTTAGAAATGGCTGTGGTGCTGGAGCAGGTCTTCACCACGCCCAGGCCCACGTTACGGTCTGCATAGTGATTCCGTTTCAGCCCAAGCTCTGCCTCGATTGTTGTGTTGGATGTAATGGTGGTTCTTTGTGAGACAAGGGAGTGTGTGTGCCTTGGTATAGTTGCCTCGTGCTAGGAGCTGTGATCTCCCACTCTGCAAGGAGGCCCCAGCTCCTGCTGCTTAATTTTTGCCAAACCTGTGCCATGCTTCATCTGTACCCTCTGTGGAATGTAACGGGCAGGACAGTTGGTTGTGGCCTGGGCTTGTGCCGCGTGGTGTCGCACCCTGAAGCTGCAAGCGCACAGATGCTGATCGCAGGGCTGCTGAGGAGTCCTGGGGCCCTGGGCTGGTGCCTCCCTGTCTAGAGGTTTTGTTCAATCTCTCTTAACAGGAAGTGGGGCAACAAGAGTCCTGTGCTATGCAGGTTATGTGGACTTTACATGGGACCCTGCTAAGCTCGTTGAAATTAAGGATTAGGAGACGTGGAAGAGGAAGAACAAAGTCCCCTCTGTAGTTGGTTTCCTTCCGGTGTCTCTTTGCAAGCTTCCAGGTGACCTGAGGTGTCATTTGTTTCTACGGGGGTGACCTTTGAGCACTAATACGATTACAGCAAAAACTTTCCTGATAAGTTCTGAAACTCGATCCGTGACTATTTGGCACTTAGGACAAGTCCACCTTTGCCGGGAAAGTGTCTTGTGGGCACGGGTATGGGCATACCTGACTTGTTCAGTCCCTTCGTACCTTTGCCTTGAGACAGCTGTGTCTCCTTTCCATTTAGGACACCCACATAAGGGCCCAGACATCTGGATGTGGTCAGACATCACCAAATGTATGCCTTTGTGGTGGTTTTCCTCCTTGCACCCCTTCAGGTGGCCAGCATTCATTCCTACTGCAGACTGCCTAACATCTGTTTCCCAGAATGAAGCTAACAAGGGCCCTTTTGCCTTTTCAGCCTCAGGAGTTCCAAGCACATGAGTCACTGTCCAGCCACATCCAGTATGGCCTGGAGCTAAGAGGTGCTGGGTAGGCCATGCCTCTGCTGCCATCTCTCCCTTTCTGCCTCATCCCCCACAGTAGTCGGATTGATTGTGCTTTCCTAACCCACTTGGACCTACTCTTCCACTCCCCACCATTCCTCTCCCCTCACACATGTGGCATGTAAGGCCAGCCCTGGCCCCTCCCCCTTTTATCTCCCCTTCCACAATGGAGAAGGTGAAAAAAAGGGAAAGACCTTGGGTGTGGACAAGCAGGTGGACACCCTCCATCCTGCAGTCTCGCCAGTCCACCACAGCCACTGTAGACCATTGGGAGGACGTGGATAGGACAGTGGACTTCCAGGCAAGAGCATCCTTCTTTTGTCTCATGAGTTTTTCTCGGAGCGCTTGCCTGAGCTGGCGTCCCTCATTCAGACCTTGACATGAGATCTTAAGCAGACAGTCCCAGAGCTCTTGGAGGCAGAAAAAGAAACATGGTACCGCTTGATTGGGGGAGAGAGCAGTGTTTCTGCTGCAGCATCTTTAAACATGCTTGTGTTTTGTGCTTAATATTTCAGTTTCTGAAATTAGCATCTCATGGAGCCAGAGAAAAAGTAGATCTCCCTCTGGGCATCTGACTGCCGTGTCAGGGTTAGGCTACCAGGCTGAGTTTAGACCACTGTGAGCTTTCTCATACTCCCAGGGGCTAGACCAGAGAGGCCGAGTCAACAGCATTGAGCTGCATGCACCGTGCCAGGGACAGCAGGGTTCATAACTGCCTGTCAGGGCACCTGTTACTCCCAAGTGCGGTGGAGCTCTGAATTCAGGGTCTGCCTTTGTAGACTCTTTAGACAGTATCTACCACTTGGTTCTGCAGGGTGGAACCACGCAATGACTGTAGCCACTGCCACCCAGAGGGTAGGTAGATGGGTTAGGGAGGACTCGTCTCCTGTAATAAAGCTGACAGGGTTTTAGAGGATTCTGCTTCTCTAGTAACTAGACAGGTGATTTGCATTTGCTTGCCACATGAAGGGAAAATGGTGTCATTTGTTGGAGAAAAACAATGGATGCATTTTCTCCCCTCAGCGAATGCTGATGTACAAAGAGAGGCAACTGTTAAAGGCTGGAGTTTTTGAGAGATCCAAACAGAGAAGCCTTCCGCTTCCTGTAGTTCTGCCTTTCCAAAGGAAGCGGTGGTCGTCTCAGCATGAGCCTGTGGCTTCCTTTGTGCATTCGAGCATGCTATAATTAAGATGAGATCAGTTTTTAGAAAAAGCTTTCCCAAACTCTTGTGTTGTCTGATCCACCTTTCCTGGAGACTGGGGCAGAGCATCTGTGGTGCAGGGAAGTCGGTCCTCTGGCCTCAACTCTGCTGTGGATGTGCAGTGATGAGCGATCATTCCGTGCCTCCAGGGACACCGAGTTCATGGCTTCCTGGCTGTTTGGTCCTTTTGTGTCTTGTAGCTGGAGGGTGTCAGTTCAGGGAATGGGGTCTTGCTTTGCTCCCACCTCCAGGTGCTGGGCATCAGGGGCCGTGACCTCATTTCTGTGATGACCCTTTTAGTTTAATAGCATCTTTTTTTTTTGTTTTTTTGAGACAGTCTCACTCTGTCACCAGGCTGGAGTGCAGTGGTGCTATCTCAGCTCACTGCAATCTCTGCCTCCTGTCTTCAAGCGATTCTCCTGCCTCAGCCTCCCAAGTAGCTGGGACTACAGGCGTGCACCACCACACCCGGCTAATTGTTTGCATTTTTAGTAGAGACAGGTTTTCAACATGTTGGCCAGGATGGTCTCAATCTCCTGATGCTGTGCCTGATCCGCCTGCCTCGGCCTCCCAGAGTGCTGGGCGGGCCAGTCTGATAGCATCTTTAATTAGATCACAGCATTGAATTCAAACTCCGCAAAGAAAGTTGGGGGGCGTAAGACACCGGAACTACGGAGGAGGACCTTGGGCTCGAGCAGATGCATTTGTCAGGAAATACGGCACTTTGTCTTAAGAAAACAAGGAAAGAGTAATTTAAAACCAAGGAAAGAAACCCGCAGCACACCCTTTGCGGCTGTCAGCGCTCTGCTGATGTCACAGTGGCTGCGCGTCCTTGGGGTGGGTGAGGTGCGGGGAGTCGAGCCCCTGGCCCTGCCTCCTGCGCCCCGCACTCCTCCTCTCCCTTCTCAGTTAAGCCATAGCGAGGCCTCTGCTCGTTTCAGATGTGAATTTGTTTTATAGATTATAAATATGCATATACAGTGTATGTATAAAGCAGAATGCCTGCCTTTCCTGGTTATTTTTTGTACCATATTGTAAATTATATTATTTATTCTTTACCAATTTTGGGAATAAAAGGTGTTTTGGTTATTTAATATAATAAACAAGAGCTGTTAAACTTCTGTTTAAATTTCCAGTTCAACTTGTAAATGTTTTTATTGTGCATAAATACATACTAATGTTGAGCTAAGGAGTGTGCTTTGTGCCTGTTCTTCAGGGCCACACGCACCTGCGGGCCATGCTGGGGCGAGCAGGTGCCGCCCAGGTGCGGCCCCAGTGGTGGGCGCGCTCCCTCCTCCAGGCGCGTTTCCTCCCGAGGGCGCGGCCGCCCCACGGTCCGCCCAGCCCGCCGCCCAATGTGAGCTCCCAACTCCTCGAGCGGCGTCGCCTTCCCCCAATCCGCTGTGGGCGCAGTGCCGGCCGTTCAAAGTCTAAGTCGTTAGGGGGGTGGGCATGAGGGGCGGGGGCCGCGCCGCGATAGGCTGCGGAGGAAAGATTGGCGTCTTGGGGGCCAATGGGCGCTGGCGGGCCGCTTGGTACCTGCGCGCGGCGGGCGGGAACGGCGCGCGGCGAGCTGAGGGTGGCGGCGGGCGACATGTTCCAGGGCCCGGAAAGCGAGGGCGGCCGCGCGGGCTCCAGGTGTGGCGCGGGGGGCGCGGGAGGCGGGACGAGGGCAGCGGGGGGCAGGGAGCGCGGCCAGGTGGCAGGGACGGGTGGGCGGCCGCGAGCCGCGAGGCGCTGGGGGGGCGGTAGGGAGACCTCACAGAGGCCCCTGGGCCGCCACTCTCCTCGCTGCCCCGCCGCCCGACCGAGGCCCGGAGCCCGAGGGGCGGCTCGCCGAAGCCCGGGCTGTGGGGAACTTCCCGTGGCCGAGGCCGAGGGCGGGAAGGGCTCCCGGGTTCTGGGAACAAAGCTGTGCGGAGGGCGGGCTACGCTCCCGCGCGTCTGGGCGCCCGCGTTCCGTGGGGTGCGTAGAGGGATTCTGGGGGGCGGTTGCCCGGGGGAGCGTGTGCCCGTGGGTGTGGCCCATTCTGTTTGTGGCATGCGTGTCCGTGTTCTGGGGGGTGTGTCCCTCAGGGGTGTGCGGCGCTGTTTGTGGGGTGTGCCTGGCCGTGCTCCCCTTGTGTGGCTGTGTGACGTGCCTGTGTCCCCTGCCCGTGTCCCTGCTGCGTGCGTGGCCGCGTGCCCCGCCCGTGTCCCTCCTACGTGCGTGGCCGTGTGCCCTGCCCGTGTCCCTCCTGCGTGCGTGGCCGCGTCCCCTGCCCGTGTCCCTGCTGCGTGCGTGGCCGCGTCCCCTGCCCGTGGCCCTGCTGCGTGCGTGGCCGTGTGCCCTGCCCGTGTCCCTGCTGCGTGCGTGGCCGTGTGCCCTGCCCGTGTCCCTCCTGCGTGCGTGGCCGTGTGCCCGTCCTGTGTCCCTGCTGCGCGCGTGGCCGTGTGCCCTGCCCGTGTCCCTCCTGCGTGCGTGGCCGCGTCCCCTGCCCGTGTCCCTCCTGCGTGCGTGGCCGCGTGCCCGTCCCGTGTCCCTGCTGCGTGCGTGGCCGCGTGCCCTACCCGTGGCCGTCCTGCCCGTGTGGCCGTGTGCCCTGCCCGTGGCCGTCCTGCCTGTGTGGCCGTGTGCCCTGCCCGTGGCCACGCTCCTACCAGTTCATGTGAGTCCACTTCCTCCTTTGGAAAATGTCAGGCCGTCTCGAGTAGAGCCAGTTATCTCCTTTGCTCTAAAACAATCTGGGGAGGTCGATGGCGCTCCTGGTTTCACTGTAGGAAGGAGTGGATTGGAACGAAGATCCCTGACTCAAGCTTAAAGGCCAGGGACGCCACTTTCCTTGTGTTTTTGAACTTGTAAAGCACGCTTTGGGTATTGGGACTCACATAAATTAGAGTGACAGAGCCGACAAGGTCTTTCATGCCACTTGAGCAGTGAGCTTGTGTTGTGAAGTTTGGGTCTTCTGATGCCTGAGGTTTTCTGTCTGATGAGCCCCTCTGTTGAAATAGTTGCTCGGTGCCTCAAAGAAAAATCAGCACTGACACAAAGGATCCTTCAGCAACGCAGTTTTTGTTCCTGGACGGCAGGAAGGGGACCCTCACTGGCCATCTTGCCACGAGAGTACAGTGAAGAAAAGAAAACAGACACATTTATCCCTTGTGCGTTTGCGGTCATCCTTTCTGCTGTGTCTGATCTCCTTTGGCTGGAGCCGGACCTCACAGTCTAAACTGAAGCTCGAAATTGGCTAACAACTTAAAACTTTTCTAAACAGATAAAAGCAGTGGAGATCTAGGACAGGCCTGTGAGCACGTCCAGCACAGATGTCCTGGT